>JAREIS010000156.1:855000-1560752 GCA_030060385.1 Muscicapa striata striata
AGAAAATTAGGTGTGTTCCCATGTGTGAAGATCCCTGCAGGCTGAACCTCCACGGGGTGGCTATCAGGCAACCTTTGCCAGTGCTGAACAGCAAGGTAGCAGTTTCACAAAAGCACAGGAGCAATGCCATATCCCCACGAGGTTTTTACAAGACACTTTCTGCCAGATACATATTTGGGCTGGGGAGGGACCATGGCTGGTGTTTTTGAGAGCAAGCCCCAGAAGGATGGTGTTTTGGGGTTGAGAGCCAGCCAGTGAGCTCTGGGTGAGCTGGCAGGGCACACCCATGGTGCCACTGGTTGTGTCTGTTTGCTGCCAACCCCATGCCCTCAGCACACTCTGCACTGTGCGTGGCAGGCACAGCCAAATGAATGGGGATTTCTTGCAGAGGGGTCAAACATATACAGGGATTTTAAAATCCTCTGCTAGACTGCTCTTAGAAGAACAGACAATTTTCCATGACAAACCTGGTGGATGTGCTCTGTCAGTAGTTCTTCTTGGTTGTATATTTTTATTGCTGTGATTCACAAGAGGTAGATGCTTCATGTGAGTTGTGTGCATGACTCAAAGGAAACAGAAATGCTGACAAAAAGGGGAGGTTTACAAGCTTAGCAACAGTGCCATTTTCCAGATTTATTTGGTCAGAGGTTAGTTTGCACCAGGTTTCTGATTGCAACAAAAAATCTTTGTGGTAGCTAATGCCCTCTCATCTTTTAAGGCAAGCATGTTTTATTTTTTTTAACCAGTCTAAATTGGGCTAGATATTTAGATGTCAATAATCCAGATTATTGGCAATAATTCAGGCAAGTAAATACTTCTGCCTGTAATATTTCTAATTTTCTTACCTGATTTTTCTCAGTATTGTGCCAGATTTTAACTTCCTATTTATAAAGCATGCAGTACAAAACAGATTATAAGGCCAAAAGTTTGAGATTCTGCTAGCCCAAGAAATGTGAATTATTTCATTGACAGGAAAGACCTAGTCTTTCTAAAATGCTTTACTGGTTTGTACAAGGCCCCTTTTCTTGACTGAGCCCCAATTCATTATTGCAAAGAGATTTTTGAAATTGTGAGGGACAGAAAAATAAAAAGGAAAGGGACTGTGAGTGAACCAACTGGATACACCACGGAGTTCAGCACACATTTCCCTGTCTCCTCCTCTTTCTCTGTTTGTACTTATTTGCTTTGCTTGCTTCCCACACACACCTCCTTTCACAAACATGAGCTCCAGGATAAGGACAAGAGATTTTTTTTTTATTATGTTGTGCTTGAAAACTGGGGTGGGAGGGAAAGATCAGGCTTTTTCTTCATCAATGCAAGCATAAAACACCTGACATATCCTGGTGAGGATATATCAGGGAAGTTGAAAGTACAAGAAGGCTGGGGAGAAAATGGGTAACAACCCATCAGTATCACTTGACCTATTCAGTGTACATATTTCTGTGCTTTCTGGAGCTCCCTGGCTTCTTCCCTATCACTTCTCCTTCTATGTGCATCACTTCCTGGAAGGACACAACAGGGAGCAGAGTCTGGGTAGGCTGAAAGGCTGAAATTGCTAACCTGGGGAGGAGGAAAATGGGGAAAGGTATGGTAGAAGCAATGCCAGGTCCGTTGGGTCCCTTTGTACATGGCAAGAAAGAGGAAGTTTTCAGGTGACAGAGATGGAAGAGGGGATGCAGCATCTCAGAGCACACAGGTCTCCTTGTCATCAGCAAGGTGGGATACCCTCTCTGCCACAGGGCATGGACTAGTCCACATATTTTAATTTTCCTTCTGATGACACCAGTCCAGGCTCTGCTGTGTGAAACAGAGGTGGTAAGTCTTCAGAGCACAATACAGTTATCCCTATAAAATGTTTAGTGGCAACAGAACAGAAGGGCAAATATGACACAGGTAAAACTATGCCAGTCTGACCCCAGAGGTCTGTGCAGACCCCCAAGGCTGCCAGGAGAGAGAAGTCCTCTGTCCCTCCAGCATCTGTTCAGCTCAAGCATTTATGCAGCACAGCTGCTTTTGTTCTCTCAGGCAGAGATGTGGTACACATTCTCATTGCCCTTTCTTGCCTGTAAGCAAAGTGCTGTAGGGAACCAAAAGAACAAGTACAGCTGAAACCTTGTCCCATGGCTGTGTCCTTGAGGAGGTGCCCAGCAAGCATGGTTACACGTGGTGGGGGTGCATGCACCTGCCTGGTTCGGTCCCTGCTCCAAATAGCCCCTTTGCCTGCCTGGTACATCCCTGGTGGCCATGCCTACTTGCAGCACATCCTTCCTCTGCCTTCTCTGCACACATTTCTCGTGGAGCACATCGTTCCCTGTCACTGCAAGCTGTCAGGGTATGCATACTCCTGCAATGCAGGGGTCAGTCAGAGACCAAGATCTGTCAAGGGCAATGACTTTGCAATTGGTCAGACTCACTTCAGGCAGGTCAGTTTCAGGTGGATCCCAACTTTGTGAAAAAAGCCCCATAAATTTCCACACACTTTGCCCTTTGCCAGATTATTTTGTGTGTCACTTTCAGAACAGCTTTAGCTACAGCTATATAAATCCAGACGCTGTAAACAGTAGACAAGTTTTCATCATCAGTGCTGAAAAACAAACAAATAGAAATTAATGGTTCCCTCCTGAAATATTTTAATCAACAGGTTTTTGGTCGGTCTCACTTCTTCTTTTGTCTGTTGCATGCAAATTCAGGGGAACTCCAGATCCTGCCCCTTCTAAACTTTGCCTATGTAAGCAGGTTACCTTATGCAGTTTTCAAAATCCTTTATGCCAAATTATGTTAAACTGAGGAAAGCAAAGGGGTTACTGAGAGAATTTTTTGTCCTTGATTTATTTTGAGTGTTCTTTCACACTTTCAGCTGCTAATGCATGTTACATCTGTGTTACTGTTGCTGCTGGCCCAGGAGAGAGAAGGAAGTCCACGCTTCTGCCACAAAATTGATATGTATCACAGGAAGGGACAAACCAGTCATCTCCAAATTGGCTACGCTGCTGTGGCTGAGACCTCATTAGGAAAAACAACTATCTCTATGCAGAGAGAGAGGTGAGGACTGTTCTCTGTTCAGCAAAACAGCTAAACCGCAGGCTTAACATTGTTCCCATAAATTGCTCTACTAAGGCAGCTGCCATTACCATGAGCGCTCTTTTATTTAAATGTGCCAATAAACACATCTTTCATTTTGCAGTCAAAAGCCAACATTTGCAACAGATGCCCTAGCCTGGCCTAGGATGTTGTGAACACCAGTATGTGCTAGCCACAGTTTTCCAGCCACTGCTTCGCTTCTCTTGTTTCCTCCCTAACAATTTTTCTCACTTGGCTGCTTCTTTTAGTTGCTTTGTTACTGCTTTTCTGTTTCTCCAAAGGCTTTCTGCAGAGTGGTCACAACAGGGAGGTGTCCTGCCTGCTTCCTCTACCAACCCCTAATACCCAGAGACACAGACACATTTCACTCAGATGCTTGCAGGTAGAGCAGGTACCTTCCACCCGCAGAGAAAAGTGGTTCAGCAGCCAGGGGTTTGTTTGCAACCTTTTTCCACCCAATTACCCTGGAAAGCTGCTGCTTCTAGGATCATGTGTTTGTAATTTTGAAGCTTGGGATGATGAACAATGACAGTGACCCACCAAATACAGCAAGTGTTTGTGAAAGTATCAGTAATGCAACCTGTGGGTTCAATTCATCTTGCCAACTAGCAAGCCTGAACAGTTTAAACAAACAGAGAGACACTCTGGCCTTTAGTTCCAGTTATTTTTCTTACAACACTAAACATTTCAGGTTTTGAAGCCTACAAAGGACAGTAGAGTTTCTGAGAGCTGCATTAATGTGCAAGTAACTTAGTCATCCTCTTGAATTCAAACTACTAAAAAATTCAGAAATTAACCCAAATGTGAAGGGAGAAAAAGGTTTGGAGTTTCCTTCTACATCATATCTGCAGCTGGTTGATTGCTGAAAGACACTGATGCAGAAAGGCAAATGCAAAGTGCTTCAAGAACACAGGCCTCTTACTCCCACTTAGGGCTGTACTCCAAGGAGGCAGCCCACAGCTAGGTGATGGGTCTGGAAGGGGACACACAGCTCAGAGAACTGTGAATAAACCTGTCATCTCCAGACCAGTGATTCCCATCCAGCCGAGATCAAGCCAGGTCTCAAGTCTCAACAATGAGGTCCTCTTTGCTGGGCTGGGAAACTCATTTTTGGATGTGGCTACTGCCAAAGGCAGCTGTAACAGGGCAGCGATTACAAGTGACCTAAGGAGGCTAGCAAGCCTAATTTTCCTGGAAATAACAACCAGCTGGGGAAGGGGCTCTGCAGACTTGTGAACCACCTTGGAGAGGTTCCTCTTTTCTTTTGGATAGTTTCAGATGCACATTTTACTTCTGTGTTTCGTGTAGCACTTAAAAGAGAATTTGGAGGAGCCTAAGGCACAGATCACAGACATGTCTGGAAGTCCACCCAGATAATTAATCTGCTCCTAAAATTATTAATAGAGAAAAAGCAAGTAAACAGCAACAATTAAACTCATTATCCTGACTGCTGCTCAGTGAGCACAGGTCTGACATGCACCTGGGTCCTGACACCCCTTTGCTGTGTCACTACTTTAAGCACGGTATGAAACTCATCAGGAGATGTCTGAAAGTGGACAGGGCTCTGGAAAATCCAGATCCACTCTGACAGCATGACCAAGGACAGTTGTTAGCAAGTCTCTGGGGAGCAAGGGCATCTGACAGGGCAGGAAATCTCCTGCTGTGAGGAATGCCTGTGTGCACTCCAGCTCTGGTTTAGCATAGACTACACAAAAAGTGTTTGTGTGACACTGGGTTGCAGTTCTCCTGGGAATAAGATACCAGGGTCACACTGAAAACTGTTTATGCACAGGTATCAAGGAGAGGAGGAACAGTACAGCTGTGTAAGGAAGATCTCCCAACCTGAACTGCTGCATGATTTTTTAATATGCCTTTTTCAAAGAAATCTCCATGCTGGAATGTGTCATGTAACATACATTCACTTTGTGCAGCGGTGTGTGCAGTGTACCCCCCAGAGATGTAATGGAGCAAAGGGTGAAACATGAAAGGGAGCTTAATGTTCAGGTTTGGCTTGTTCACCTGTCTTCTGGGAGTTGGTCCACTACTGAACAAATCTTTAGTTTACAGGGAAAGCACAAGATCATTGCCTCCAAAACTGCCCATCCTGCTGACTCAGGTTATTTATCTCCACTGGTTTGAGAGGGCAGTACTGATTTGCATGGACTAAATCATAGTTTGCCAAATGTGACAGCGGGTGTCAGGCCCCATGGGACACTTGGCAATGGCCAGAGAAATCCAGATGACCCTGTTACCCTCATCAGAGATGTTACTAACAAACCCCACTCTGAATATGGACTATCATTTCAAGTTTGCTTCTCTCACACCATTTGGACTTTCCACCTGTGCAGGTCACATAACACACAGGACTTTGACTGGGATTTGTTGTGACATTAAGAGATTGAAAATGTTACCTGCAACCCAAGATTTGCCTGGATTAGCTGCATTACCTGGATTACTGCAGGCCATGAATCCTATTGAAAGAAGCCATGAGCACCTGCCCACCTGCAACAAGATAAGAAGTTGTCTTGCCCTGCTTTTGGGAAGGGAAAGCCAAAGCATGGACTTGGCCTCCACTTGCACTACATGCACTCAGGTGGTTTGTAAAAGTCCTGTGTATTCTGCAGCTCTAACCAGCATTGGAAATTACCAGTTCAGCTTCATACTACATATACATTCTCTGCAGACAGCAGCCAGAGGAGACCTGGGCAGGTCTTAGAGGGAAATGCAGAAAGGCTGTCCAGGGATTCCCTGCCTGGAAGGGTGGCTTCCAGTTCTGCAAACCGACCCACAAGTGAAATATTCATCCCCAAGGCAGGAAGAGCCATGGAGTTCAAGAACTGGACAGGGTCTGTTTATTCATGCTCCAGCTGATTTCAGTGAGGGCATTTTGTGCTCTATGACCTATATCCACATTATTCATCAGATGTAAACCAGATAAAAAACACAACAAAATTTAGATGAGATGCAAACATGGTCAGGATAATGTCCAAGCTGCATACTTCAGAGCTATCAGCACTCTGTTTTTCCTGTTTGAAGGAAGGATGATGACAGCAGCTGTGCTGCAGTCACAGTGCTCAGCAGTTTCATGTTTCCATTTACAGGCAGCAGGCTCAATGAGCTCTGGCTGGAGGAGGGCTCATGCTAACAGCTGACTGCAGACCCCCAGTACCCTCACCACTGGGCTGCTGCTCTGCCAAGGTAACCTCACCTCAGGTGTGCGTGGGCCAAAATCAGAGCATAGCAGCCCAAATCACTGAAGCACATGGAAGGAGCCCAAACCCACAAAACACCTCTGGTGCCCAGAAATCATAGCAAGCCAATGGCTAAGATATCTGAAAGATATTTTATTTGGATTAAGAAAAAGGAAGTAAATGAAAAAACAAAGAAGGTAGAGACTACTCCTTTGGGAAAAGCCCAGCATACACTTACTTCCACTTTTTGTCAGCTAATTTTTCCTCACAAACAGCTACAGTTATCAGCCCCTGGCAACAGTGCTGTGCACAGATAGTAAACCCCAGCTAGTTCCCTAGCTGCTAACTACAGAACAAAAAGAAATGGCACAGTGAAACCTGAATGTGTATGTGCCTTTGTACATTTCTTTTGCACAAACCACTGATTTAATGTATGCATGCTGGTGCAAAGATCAATGTTTATGTGCTTGTACATTAAGCCTTCTGACTATCTTTTTGTTCTTGAGAACATTTGCAATTCAGAACCTTTTGGTTTTGTCTTGGACCAGGTTTTTTCGAAAGAAGACCATTTTCCAAATTGCATTAAAGAAACACTTGGACTATTCAAAGAATTAACTACTTTCAGTATCTGATGTAGGTTCTTTCCATTCTTCATGTATGTTAGAATGACCTGGAACAATTTTTTTTAGCAAAAAGAAACTTCCAAGTAGTGTTGTGGAGGTGGAAGGAAATTATTGAGAATCATAAAGAAGATAGACTGATTTAGATCTTTTTAGGCCATTTCAACAGTAAGTGAAATCAGGATTGATTCATGCACTAATTCTATGGTTTCCTCTCTGGAAGCCAGAACACCTTGAAGAGCTCTACCTCAAGGCAAAACTGGGTAACTTTTTCTGATGAAGTTCTGAAGACTGGGTCCTTAGGCCAGGTAGCTCAGCAATTCCTCACAGTTTCCTTAACTGGACTAGGAAAAAGTCCAGCCCAGAGGGAAATATCATCATCATATATGTTGTTTTATTACAGTCAGATATTAAAAACCAGATTTTCTTAAAATGTAAATGAAGAGTGGGATGGGGTATGTGTGTTGTAACAGCTCTAGGCACAGCAGGAAGTTCACACCAGTGAGTAAGCCTGCAAATAAGAGCATGAAAAGGAAAGTAATTCTGATATTGTCTCATGAGGAAAAAGGGAAAGAAAAAGAGAAAGCTTTTCATTTTACTGTCCAACATTGAATGAACACAATGGCAAAGATCCATTATTACTCTGCTATTTTGAAAATATTTTGACAGTGTTGACTGCATTTACCAAGGGGCTACAGTCCCAAGTAACATCAGTTCGTACCTTTTCCATTGAAAAATACACTTTAATAGTGTCCTTCTCCCTCAGGCATTCTCCACTGGACAACATGTTTAGCCTGTATTAGTCATCACAGCACTCACAGAGTAGCCCAACCACTAGGCAGATTAACAAGGCAAAATAGACTTAATTGATTCAACTTGCTATTTATTATGAAACCAGGTAGGCTTCTGTCCTGCTGCCACCTGGGCTCTGTTACTTGAGCCTTTCAGAAATCAAGAACTGGAAGGAGGGCAAAATTACAACTTAAGTAAGACTTGTCCCAGGCTGTTGATTAAACAGGGCTATTCAAGCACCGTGCATGCTGCTTCGGTGGCAAAAATCATAATTTTAAGGACAATTACAGCAGGAGTCAGTGGTGATTGTTCAGTATCTGTCACTGGCACAAGCTGACACTGAGACTCCTAGTAAAGGATAATAGGTGAAAGATTCCAGAGAGCACTGGCTGTACATATTGGAACTCTAATTTGTTACCATCACACCAAGCTCATTTTGGGGCTTTTCTTCAATCTGCATTTCTTTGCCCTTGCTTGTCCCTGCTCATGCAGGTGACTCACTGTGCAGGCATTGCTCTTGTGACTGACCTGTAAAAAAGTTGTTCCCAAACCATAAATCATTCAGCGGTTTTTGGGTTTCAAAATGCCAGGTATGGGAGAAGCCCCGTCCCTGAAATCACTGGATCTTTAATGCATGTCATCTGCCAGGATGGCCCAAAACATAGACTGAAAGAGGGTGTATTCCCTGTGAAAAACAGCGGAATAGTTAAGACTACCAGAATAAAAGCGAGAAGGTGATTATCTAAACAAATAAAAGTTTTAGGGTTTTCCTCCACTCAAGAAAAAGCAAGCTTCTGAATGTTTCTAAACAGGCATCCCTTCCCCAGAGCTGGTCTTGACAGAGAAGCTGTTTGATTTCTTCATGCTAAGTACCCCTGGAGGACACAAAGCTACAGGTGAGTAGTTTTCTGCATTGTAGCACATGGGCTCTGGCCACCAGAGGTAGCTGGGAAAATAGTAGGACCTATGGGTAGGAAGTGTGGAGGGGAGGGGTCTTGTCTAAAGCCCCTTGCATTCAGCTGCAGCTTGAGATCAACTGAGGGCTGTCATGCAGATGAATCTAGGCACAAGTGATAGCTGAGCTTTCAGTCTTCCAATCACCTGACCTGGTATCCAGGTACAGACATAACATGTCTGAGGTCTCCTGCAGCTCATTCCTAGGAAGTGGCTAACTCCCTGGATGAAAATGAACAAAGAACCTTCCAGCAGGTTCAGGGATTGGCTGCAATGGAAAGGTGGTTGAGAGTAATGACTTTCAAAATCTGAGCTTTTTGGTTGCCCCCAGTGCATATCTTTTAGCTCAACTGCAATTGTCAATATGCGCCACAGGAGCTGGAGGATCCAAGCAGACTGCGATTGCCCTGGTGGGGATGGGAAGAAAGGAGCACAGAGCAGGTGAGAAAGGAACCCTGTGAACAGTTAGCAATTCCCCAAAAGTTCCCCCCTAAACTTTATTAGGTAAAAAAATCAGACACGCACACTCCCTCCAAAAATAAAGAAAGCACCATTCTTCTGCATAGGGGTTTCAATGGAATTTAGAAACACAAATCTCTGTGAAATGGGAGAATAATTATGCCATGGGACAAAGTTAAATGCTTTTCAATCCATCAATTTTTGTGTGGTGATTTGGGGCTGCAGCTAGGGACGGAAGAAGTGGCAATGTCATGAAGCAAACACCATTTCATTTCAGAAATGTCCATGTGACTTTGAACCTTCCCTGCTCATGGCATCCCTTTGCCCAGAGATTCTTTTCCAGTTCACATAAAGGCTTAGCTACACAGCTGAACTTCAGTATTGGCGTCACTTCCAAAAGTCAGTGTACAGTATGATCTGGTACTCTGAGCAAGAAAACAAGTCTCTGAGACTGAGAAATCTGGGGAAACAGTGTCATTCAGAGCCTTTTGCTCTTACAGAATAGTTGTTAAAAGCACAAAACAAAAATTATGACTGTGGAGAAGGATGGGGGAAGCGGCTTGTGACTACCATTTGGGTAGTGATACGTTGCATTAATACAGCAAGCAGAAGTCTTTTTATTCTTATACTTTGTTCTAGTTTATTCTAGTTATTACTAGCCATCAAAAAGGGAAAAAAGAGCAAAATGAGAAAAGAAAGAAAGAAAGAAAGAAAGAAAGAAAGAAAGAAAGAAAGAAAGAAAGAAAGAAAGAAAGAAAGAAAGAAAGAAAGAAAGAAAGAAAGAAAGAAAGAAAAGAAAAGAAAAAAAGAAAAGAAAAGAAAGAAAAGAAAAAGAAAGAAAGATGAACACAGATTGTTTTTATGATTTTGACCTACTTTACAATGAAAAATGTTCCACAAGAACAAAAAAACTTTGATTAACAAGCAAGGCTTGGCTGGCTAAAACTGTAGTAGTACTAGGTAGTAAAACTGGAAAATATTCAGAATGTAACCATGGTTTTTGCGACAGAGACCAAAACAGAGTTTCGATCCTACCATGCTAGTGAAAACAGAACAAATGGCAGATGTGATTTTGGTGCTCACTTAAGATTCACTGATCCTGCTTACACCTGTAACACAGGCAAAGCCTGCCTTGGCTTCAAGAAGAGCTGGTTTTCATGGCTCATTCTGACCACCTGCTGTCACGTCTTTTGTTATTGTTATTACATACATATGTGTATGTAATGTGGTTCCTAGGGCATGTGCACAGACACAGAATCTCTCTGCCTGCATCCCTGCCTATGTTTTCATAGTGCAAGCTAACAGTCTCCACTTCTCCTGACTCCAGGCTGCTGTTTTGAGAGATGCTCAAGTCCCTCACAAGCCTCCAATGTAGCATATGTTCATGAAAACAGTCTGGCCCACTCCACCAAGGCCTTAAGCCTCATGTGCCTGCCAGAGAAGCAAAGCCTTTGAGTACACTTAGACTGGAGGGACTGGTCTTTCTCTTGTGACAGCCTCCCCTGAGATGCCTGCCAGCCTCTGAAAACACCAAGATCTAAATGCTAAGGTTTAAAAGGAAAACAACTCCTTCCAGATGCTCTCACAGAAAATAAAATATCTCAGAAGAAAAAGAAATTCAGAGAATAGATCTGATAAAGAGAAATGGAGATAGAAAGAAGTGGTCTGAAAAGAATTTTCCTTTAATTATTTTTATATGAAAAAGGAGTAATATTGTAGAGTGGAGAAAAATTTGCAATTTATCAAGTACAGAAGTCTAAGCTGGCTCATCATTTGCACATGCTTGAGCATCACCTTCATTTGCAGCAACAGCCTCCAGCATTGCAGCAGAAAGGCTCACCCCAGGGATAGTGAAAAAAGACTTCTTTCTATAGTTTGTATTGAAATAGTTGGATAAAACAAGTTTTCTTGTTTCAGTCATATTTGCAGTTGGGAAAACTACTTCAGCAAACATCAGGAAGTTCAGATTGAGCATCACAGATTATCGACAGAGGTGTTTCTTGCAGTGAGCCCTGTGTAAACCAAGGCTGTCAGTGACTCCACACAGTTATCTTGACTTCAGTGATAAACAGAAGGAGATGGCAGATAAGGATAGAGAGAGAATCTGTTCTCCAAAGAAATAGCAAATATTTTTTTCCTGTGCTACCACTCTACAGAAACCTTTCTGAATCTGTTTCAGTCGTGTCAACTCACATTGCTATTCTCCTGTGGTCAAGTCAGGAAATCAGTTAACTGATGCAGTGCAAAGTATCAACATTTTCTAAAAGAAAATTCACCAAAACAAAAAACCCAATAGCAATGACCAGTAAATATAATTTTTTTGTTTGGAGCTCTGAAATCACTGAAATATTTGAAAAACAATAAAACAGTCAATTACATAGCAACTATATATCAGGGGCATTGTTCTCTGATCTCCACTTTTACCTTGGCTGCAGTGGGAAAATGCAAATAATTAGTCAGCTTTGGGTCAGCATAGGAGTTATAATATATTCATTTTTTAAAATCACAAATGCAGGAGGACAATGAATTATAACAATGCCCAGTGGCTTCAGGTTCTTTCAGCATAACCATACATATTCAGAGGTTGTCTGCATTCTGAAAACAAAAACACAAATGTGCCATTTTCATTTTTTCGTCTTTTAGAGTTCAAGCTTCTTCTTTCTCAAGGTTGTTCCTACCAAGTTACTACAAGTAACATCAGGCTTGATTTCATACTGCCACACCATCACCCACTTCAGGAGTGGAAGAGTCGCTTCCCATGGGTGCCAGTAAGGAATGCACTCAAGCCTCATGCTTCTCTTCAGACTTGTCAGCTGAATATGAAGACCTTTTCAAGCTATAGGGGCTTTTCTCAAAACTTACTAGGAGTATGTGCTCACGAGCATCTTAAAACAGAGACCGTATTTCCTGTTGGTATCAGTCTGCCTCGTCACAGTGACTTTAAGAAAACAACTCGGTTACTATTAATTAGGCTGTTGCAGACAGTGTGGGGCACCCTTTGATGCCTTGGACTGGCTACCTAGAACAGAAGCCAGACAGACCTAAAAGAGTAAAGTAGGTATTTATTAAAGGCCTTCAATAGATACACCTTGGGCAGTCAAAAGCTTCACAGAGGCTACATTCAAGATGGACAGGGGTCCAGGCAGGTACAAGTGGTCCAGGTTTTTCAGGTAGGTAAAAGTTTGGTCTATTTGCCTATCAGAGGTCAATTGTCCAATTACAGCTTCAGGTAATGAAGTCACATTCCCCCAGTTTGTATCCCCCCCTCACCCTGCAATTCACTTTTGTTTATACTTTTTGGGCCTGAGCCTGTGATGGTGACCTTGGTTCTCAGGCCTAGAAGGATTGTTTAGTCTGACCAAAAAGCAGAGAGCTTACCAACACTCTATGTGAAGTTCAGAGTTATACACTAGTGCAGTACAGGATCTGAGAAATATAAAAGCTAAAACTTAAGGCATCACCCTTCTACCCAAACTTATTGGTCCTTGAATTACAGGCAGTGAAGAACAGTGCCTAAACCAACACCATGCAATCTGGCCTAGCCTTCTGTATGAAGCTATGTAGGTTGCACTTTTAAATAACAGCAGCAACAAAGCAAGCCCAAGGGTGTGGCATTACAGGTGAGAAGGCGAAACAGCTTTGTTTCCCTTTTGCAAGTTGGTATGGATAATAGTGAGTTCAAACTGAAACTTAAGACTGACTATTGCAAACTCTGACAAATCACAGCTTCTTCTGTCTTGTTTCAAGTGAATCAATGATTCTGTACTTTTTGATTCCTCCAATTTTACAAATTAAAAAAGTTAATTTCTGCCAGCCTGACAGCATGGCAGCAAACGGCAAGCTTGTTATTTTCTATTTCCTGCAAAACTTTCAAGAAATTCTTCTCTAATCTGTAAAGTAAAATAAAGTCCCTTTTGGGACCTCTGACACAAAACATGTGATCAGTACAGCAATAATCTTATCGGGCTGCCATTGTATTTTACACAAGCACCAGCAAAGAGGGACAGCTGGCATTTATTTTTAAACCTAGACATGACCATGAGAGCTGGAAGTGCTTGGGGATGAATTAGTCATGGTTCACAATGATAATCTTTGTTAATGAAGCTCCAAGCAAACTTCTGTCCAGAAGCAGCAAGTAATGAGCTGCAGAAATGTTTACAAGTCCATAGAGAATTCATTAACCAAGCTCCTGTAGCAAAAGAGCTGAAGAAGTCTGCGGAATTTGAAAGGTGATATTTTTTACCAGGGAAAAAGTTTAAATTCCAGGCTGGCAGTACACATGTAGACAGGAGCTGGCTTGTTAGCAGATTGCTGACTATGCTTGTAAAAATCTTGCATTCAGATGCCCCCCTTTCCTGCCTGTTTAGGGATCAGAAAGATGGACATCAAGCTTGTGTTTAAAGTTATCTGGGATTTGGGAATCTCATCAATTCCCTTGGTGACAATATAGAAACTCTGCGCCCACAGTGCCAAGTTTCTTCATGGGAGCTGCCTCCTCCCACCCCCGTTCGTGAGTGATACAGAAATCAGGCCCTCTGTGACACAGGGCCCCACAGCTAGTTATGGAGAAGGACCATCTACAAGTGGATCACCTCTTGTACATGTTTGAGTCATGATTTCTGAATAGGAGATGGCCTTACACAGATATCAGAGAGGCTGAGTGGATGTCCATACCTGGAAGGTTAAAGCTATTAAAAAGGTATTTGATTCCATGTCTGGGGCTAACAGTGACAGATGAGAGATCTTCCCAGGGGTCATTGCACAGGAGGGATAGCACATTGCAGAAGCAAGACATCTGAAGTCTTGGAAATTCAGTTACTGATAAATAACAGCACATAGCTACTGACTCCTAAGCCTACCATAAATATGAGAGATCATGAAAACAAAGGTCTCTACATGTTACCTCTGCTTGAGACTTTGAGGAAAACTCAAAAGCTGTGTAAAATGCATGCAAATGTATGAATTTCTGTCCTTCTTGTTACTCAAAATTAAGAGTCACTGAGATTCATTTGGCTGACACAGACACATAGCACTAACAAATGCCATGTGCTGCAATCCTGCCCCAGGAACAAACCCTTTCTGAAGTCAAAAGAGATATACCCTGCTCTCCCTTGCTTGCAGGGGTGCTGCCTCTCATGTACAGTGGGATACTGACACAGGACATCAAGGAGGTGTGATCTGCTCTTGATCACAGCAAGGAACAGCATTGCTTTGACATATAGGCATTTTCTCTAACCCTCTGAGGTTGGTACTAAGCAGAAGTGTAGATAGGTTTTTGGAGCCGAGGTTGCACATTGCCATCTGGACTTTGGGCTGAGTTTTCCCTTTAATACATTCTGACGCTCAGATTGCATGAGAGCTGTACAGAGTCAAAGGATAAGGGGTAGTGATTGCCATCTTCTCTGCTAATCCTAAAGGAGGATTATCAAGAAGACAGAACCATAGTCTTATCAGCAGTGTACAGCAGAGGTAACTGTAAAAAGTTGCAGTAAAGCAAATTGTGGCTAGACACAAAGGCAAAATAATTTGCCTTGAGGATGGTGGAGCAGTGGAGCACGGTGCCAAGAAAGACACAGGAATTTTCCCCCTTGGGAGCTTTCAAAACAAGGTTGAATAAAGCCCTCATCAACCTGATGTGGTGCTGAAGGTAACAGCCTTGTACAGGAAGCCAGACGTGGGGTTTCTAGTGATCCCTTTCTGCCCATACCTGTCTGCTGCTTTTTTGCCCTCCTAAAGTCCTGAGTAACTTTTGTAATTCCTCTCATGACATTGCTCAGACTGGGAGAAAAGCTTGTTAAGAATGTTGGATTTTAGAAACGCCATCTTGCAGCAGATTTTCTTGTCTAGGAGAAGGAACAAAATGTCCAGAATTTCACAAAGTTCTTGTGGACATTTCTGCAGCATATACAAATTTAACATGACTCACCTGCCTTTAGGTTATTTGCATGTATTTATAAGGCAGAGGTGTGGTCTCCTGGTTTGTAGGGGTTTTTTTGTGGTTTGTTTTTTTTTGTTTTGGTGGGGGTTTTGTTTGTTTGTTTTTTGTTGTTGTTGTTTGTTTGTTTGTTTGTTGCAAGATTATTTGCCTAGATTCTGTCCAAAACACACAGAGTTTCAGATATCTACCATCACAGTTGTCAGCAGGCAGTTAGTATTGAATTACATATTTAAGGGAGTGATTTGCTTTACATTCTTTCTATCTCTTTACATTCTTTTTTTCCCTTTCATTTCACATTTCTGAAGAAATTCCTTAGTCTTGATTGTTTTACAATAAATACTTTTAAAAAATAAAAATCACTCATGGCAAATACTGATCTCCTGTGGATGACCCGAAATGGGAGCAGACCAGTCAATATGCTCAAGGGTATGGCTGCCCTGTGGAGAGGCTGGGACAGAGTGAGAAAGGGGCCAGCTGGCATGGGCCAGCCCTGCCCCAGCAGGCAGAGCCCAGTAGTGATGCACTGGAGCCAGATCTGTGCCCTGGCATGCAGCAAGCTGAGCCAGGCCAGTGAGGCTGGAGCATAACTTGTTTCCTCAGCACACACAGCACAGACGGGAATCCACCTCTGCCCTTGGAGATTTCCAAACCTTAGCTGGATAGAGCCTTGAGCAATAGCATTTGATCTCATTTCTGTCCCTGCTTGGAGTAGGAAGCTGGTGTTACAGATGTCTCAAGGCCTCTTTTCCCTCCTTGCTACTTCTGTTTTATTTTGTTTTGTTTCCTTGCAAGTCTCTGGAGAGAACCATTACATAGATACAAAGGATATATAAACTTCAGACTGACGTAGCTATTAATTTTTTATCAAAGACCTTGTCCTCTCAATGCTTTGCCAGATGTTCACAAAGAACAGTAAATTGAGGAGATTAAAAAAACAAACAAACAAAAAAAGACAAAAAACCAAAAAAATCCCCCGAACCAAAACAAAATTAGAACAAAACAAAACAAGAAAACTCCAACCTTTGGTGTCCTTTGCCTTTCCAGAAACTTGGAACCAGCTGAGTTGGCCAATATTACACAATGTAATACTAAAAAAGGAAGATTAAACAGCACATCTGCCAAGTCTCCCCCATCAGTCAGTTCAATGAAACTGGAAACCACGAACATTTTCCAGCTATTTACAGAGCTAAAAGCTCAAAGCCTTCAGAGGTGCTCCACAAGGTATTTTAGATACTTCACATCTTTTATACTAATGCTTTGTCTGCTGACAGCTATCAGGTTATATGTTAGCCTTTTTACACAAACAACACTGAAAAACCATCATGTGGAGTGTTATAGCTGAATCAGTGAATATTTTTCCTTTAAACTTCCATTATTTCTGCAAAGGGGAAGTATTTTGTTTTACTCTGATTACTTGGTGGGTACCTTAAGTTTTCCTGATCTCCCTATTAATCCTAATTCTTATAAGAGAGGAAGTAGATTTTAGTTTCTAAACGTATTATAGGGAGAGCAGCTCTGTGAATTGGAATAGGCTATTGGAATACATATAGGAATATAAGAATATTCCTATTGGAATAGGAATTTGGTTTTTATTCAGACTTTTGATTCATGAGACAGCATGAGCTTGGTCACTAAGACTGGTTTAAGATGAATTTTTTTTATGGGACTCTTAACAGCACAGCATAAGGAGTTACTTTCTGGTTAGCAGCCGCATATAAGCATCTTTTGTTTTCCCTCAGCATAGTTCTCTCCTTATCCTCACAAGACATGTGGTTGAATCACCTGACTGTTTGGAAACAGGAAAAGCTGTCCAAGATACAGCGTGATGAATTGCAAGGAAGCCCCTCGAGGGAGCAAACTGCTGACCCGTAGAATGTTCTGTGCTGGATGCTGTTTGGAAACCTGCTAGCAAAGGCAGGCTAGTTTTGGAGCAAGGGCCACTGCCTCTTATGTGACCAGTAGACTGTACATTTATAAGCACTGTTGTGCCCAGCTTTAGCCTGAGTTCAAGCCATGGTACATGAGCCAGAGCTTCCTGTGAATCTGGTTGGTTTTGCCTGGGGCTGCTCCCTAGAGAGTGAGCAAATTTTTGCCAGTATTTTCTAAAATTAACCACAACAGAGAGTGAAAATCAAGTAACTGATTTTTTTTTTTTTTTTTTGTGCTGATTACTATTAAGTTATTTAGCAAATAGCTAGATATGAAATACAGAAACATTTTTCTTGGGATATTATCAGTGTGTTTGAAGTTATAAGATTTGCTGTTTTGTTAATATCTTCTTGTTAGTGTTCAATTTGAGCTGTACCACCAGCAAGGATTTTGGGTCTACACAGGGTTTTTCATAGCATCCTCTTCATTTGCATGTCATTTCTACATTTTCTGTCAAAAGGAAACATAAGAACAATCTAAGGACTGAAAGAAACAAATCCACTTTGACATTGTTACAATAAGGACAAAAAATCCATGATCTGGTGAATGCTAATTTAGAATCATATAAAAATTTTGACTTCAGCTATTAAAACTCTAGAAAAATAAAATGTGGTTTGTTTGTTGGAAATACTTATTTCTAGGATTAGGTGTCATATGTCTTCATTTCGTAAATCTTTTATTTAATTTGAGACTTCAAAAATTGAAATAGGATTTGATGCAAGTTTCATATATCTCTGTAATTAGTAATCAAAAATAATAGAATTATAAGTAAACATTATTGAGTGTATAAGAGGGAATTTTTTATTCTGACAGAACTGTTCTAAGAAATTATTTAAATGAACACTTTTTTCATATGAATTCTGTGTATTTCTGTTAAGAGAATAACAGATACAATGTTTGCTACTTTGTAATATAACATTTTAATAATTAATATAATTTTGGTAAAAAACAATGCAAAGTAATGTTTTCTATTAACACTCCAGGAACTAATAAATTTTGGGTTTGGGTTGCATGTATTTCCTTATGGTTAAGCCTTTCCACTCCAAGAGGGAACAGGTTTAATAAAAAATGTAGGTAAATTACAAAGCTGATCCTAAAAGAAACAGTAATTTGCTATTACCATTTGCCTGGAAAATAACTGGAATTATTTCTGGTTTAAAATCTTTGGTAAATATTGCTTATAAATCTATCTGGAAAGAGTAGTAGCCATAGAACTAGACCAGCCGATAACTGAGATTCCACCTGTAGACCTTCTACCTTTCTGCTTGGATTAGTTCATCATGAGGTTGAAATACAGCTAGAATATTTATTCCTGCTCATCTCATGATAAACATTCTCAAGGAGCTTTTATGTTCAGTATTTTTGAAGTCTTCACAGGAATGCAGAACACTAGTGAAATCACATTTTGCACAGGTTTGGACACTACAAACTGTCTCATGTTGTATAAGAAAATGTAAAATATTATTTCCAGAGGATCAAAGCTCTTTCAAATGTCCCTCTCCCTAGTACAGGTAGCTGTTAAAGCACTCTGTTAAACGGCAGCATTTTTTTGCTTCTAGGAACAATTTGTGCAATAAACCTTATTTCACTTTCTTCAAGTACACATATAAATTTTATTGATAGAATTACAAAATTTATCCACAGTATTATAGAGGAAGGCAATGGACTGTGAAGTGGCTTTGTCAGGTAAACATTTTTGAAGTTCTGTCTCTTTCAATACTTTTCAAATAATGATTTTGCTTTGTGAATACCTCTCCTTGGTCTTTCTGCTAACAGACTTCTAAGAATTACCAGAGAAAGATTATGACCCTTTTGATTTCACTGATGGTCAAAATACTCCAGTCCTGAAAAAACAGCACAAACCAGAAGTAGTAGCTGAGGTTCAGTAACTACCTAAAAAGGTATTTACTGTGACTAGTACAGAGGTGGAGAAAGCAGAAATGGTCTTTTCTTTTCTGTTTTTTATTTTCATGGTATTTCTTCTGAGTTGAAAACATGACCTGTATGTCTAATAAATCTCTGTCATGTTGCATCTCCAGTGCTCTAGCCAGCTGCCTCTGCAGCAGCAGGAACAACATAAATTCCAGAGATGTGCTGGCTAGTACCTCCTGCATGGTGGTCTCTGACCCATGATCCTTCCCATCCTTCAAAACTATTTGAAACTATTTGCATTTACCCCTTTCTGTACTGTTTGAAACCCGTGCAGGTCTGAACTGAAAAGCAATTAATCAGAAACAGCCTCACAGGGGTCTGATCAGACCTCAACTACCAGAGAGAGATAAAGAAAGATATTTTTTTCAGTTGATTTGAAATAGGATTCAAGGAATCTAACCTATTTCTGTCTTTGTAAAACACATAATTCGTTTGATCTCTTCCATTCAACATATCTATCAGAGTCAAGAGCCTTGATGCAATTGGAGCCTGATCAGTTCATTCTATTCACCTGAAGGTCTTCAAGACAAAGGGAGCCTACCACTGCAGCAGCATATTCCTGGTTCTGTCTATATCCTCTGCCTTAAATGAGGAGTGATCATCTTCTAAGCATAACACAATGTTATAAGATGGAATTTGCACAATCTCTCCATGGCATTTCCAGATTATAGTGTTAACCTTTATAAAGCATTCAATGAATTGCTACTCAGAAATGTTTAGACATTTTAAAATACACCATGTTCCAAAAGTTTACAATTTTCAGGTTTTCTTTTTAGCATCTTTCCCCAAACCAATGCAAAATACAACTAAAAAGTCCACGACTCTCCAAGTTGGCCATCTTTTTCGTCCTCCATCAAATTTAGGAAACAATTGTTGCTGACAAAGCTTTGGACCGTAAATTTTTTTCTGCAGATATTGCCTTGGTTTCCCTAATGCAAACACCCTGAGCCAACAGCACTGAGCTCCCATTCTGTTGCCAGACCCTGAACACCTCTCCCTGGCTCTGCAGAACAGCAGACCTGAGCACTCAACACACCTCCTTTTGTTCCTGGAGATCACAAGGGAAAGGTGCTGCAGGAAGAACCAGAGCAGATGACAAACCATAGAAATGTTCAGGGATCGCCCTGGCTCACCTACACACAGGGCAGCAGCGTCAGGCGACCATAGCGCAACCTAGAAAGGAGCCGTACAAGGAGCAGGAAGATGCAGGCAAATTTCATTTTAAAGGTGGAGTTCCTGGCCCAGAGGTGCTCTGCAGGTGCAATGGGGGCCTCTTCAGGCCCTGCTGTGACCCAGAAAACAGCCGATGGGCGTGGGCTGGCTCCCTGTGAGTTGCACTTGCAGGGTTAGGGCAGCGTGGCAGCAACTCGCTGGCACGGAGGAGACTGAGAGGGCCTGGCCAAGGTCCCCTAAAGCACCTCTCTGTGCTTTCATCCTTCTTTCCTTCTTCCCTAGGACGTTTCCCTCCAAAGACATGCTGGCTCTGGATGGTGTTGTCCCAGAGAGAAAGGCCCGTTTGTGCAGCAGAGCTCAGGCTCTGGCCCGGGAGCCGGGCCCGCAGCAGGCCGGCACACGGCTGCAGGCAGAGCTGGGCCTGGCTGGTGACAGCGCCGTGCACGGCTCCTCTGCACTGCCTGTCTCTGCTTTCAGAGCTTCTGGGCATGGGAGCACGGTGTGATGGCTCCTCTGCACTGCCTGCCCCTGCTTTCAGAGCTTCTGGGCATGGGAGCACAGTGTGATGGCTCCTCTGCACTGCCTGTCTCTGCTTTCAGAGCTTCTGGGCATGGGAGCACGGTGTGATGGCTCCTCTGCACTGCCTGTCTCTGCTTTCAGAGCTTCTGGGCATGGGAGCACAGTGTGATGGCTCCTCTGCACTGCCTGTCTCTGCTTTCAGAGCTTCTGGGCATGGGAGCACGGTGTGATGGCTCCTCTGCACTGCCTGCCCCTGCTTTCAGAGCTTCTGGGCATGGGAGCACAGTGTGATGGCTCCTCTGCACTGCCTGTCTCTGCTTTCAGAGCTTCTGGGCATGGGAGCACGGTGTGATGGCTCCTCTGCACTGCCTGTCTCTGCTTTCAGAGCTTCTGGGCATGGGAGCACAGTGTGATGGCTCCTCTGCACTGCCTGTCTCTGCTTTCAGAGCTTCTGGGCATGGGAGCACGGTGTGATGGCTCCTCTGCACTGCCTGCCTGCTTTTCAGAGCTTCTGGGCATGGGAGCACAGTGTGATGGCTCCTCTGCACTGCCTGTCTCTGCTTTCAGAGCTTCTGGGCATGGGAGCACGGTGTGATGGCTCCTCTGCACTGCCTGCCCCTGCTTTCAGAGCTTCTGGGCATGGGAGCACAGTGTGATGGCTCCTCTGCACTGCCTGCCCCTGCTTTCAGAGCTTCTGGGCATGGGAGCACGGTGTGATGTTCAGCAATGTAAGGAAAATTAATCTACAAACACCAGAGGTTTATGTCCAAAAAGGAGACAGAGAAGTCCTTTTTGCTTTATTCGAATAAAGGGAGAGGCCATGGGGCATTCCCCTGGGATCTCTCAAATTTTTGGAGGACGCAGACTCCTTTTTATCCTGTTTTCCTGACCGCATTTCCCTCTCTCTTTTGCCATTGGCTGAGGCACTTGAGAGGCACAGACTTCCCGGAACGCCTAACATCTGGGAGTCTCCTTTAATGTATAACCCTTCCTTTTAATTTTTAATTCTTATAGAGTTCACTTTTTCCCCCCATTGCTTCTTTCATCTTCCGATATCCAATTTCATTTACTAGCAAACCTACAGTTTGTAAAGGTAAATATCTTTTCTCATTCATCAATCAGTGGAATGTCTCCCATTGTTTCTTTTATCTCTCTCTGTGCTAACTTTATCTTCCAGCAGATCTGCAACTTGTTTGTAAAAACAAATGCAACATTCGTCTCAGCAATGGTGTGGCAGAACAAAGGCCTCAGTCAGCAAAGGGAATCACATGAGTGGGGTTTCTAGAAATGACCAATTCTGTTACCAGATACTACTGAATATGGGTTGAGGTCTAAGGAAATTGAACAAGAAGGCCCAAAAAACTAAACCCTTACTGCCTTTAAAAAGAGTTAACAGCTTCTATATGATGCTGGATGAACTGCTGGATGAAGATACAATAAATGTGCTCTTAGTCTTGATTCGTAGAAAGATTAGCAGCAGTTTGAAGAAGACAAGCCCTACTCCTCTCCTGAGGAGGCTTTTAGGTGAAACAGGATTAAGCAGTATGTCATTCTGTGAATTGTCTTGATTTGCTCACACAGTGATATTTCCTGAACTAAATTAAAACAGAATCATCATAATAATTTAAAAAATAGGGGGAAGGGGGGGAGGAGGGGAGGGAAAGCTGAATAGACACCTCAAATAATAGGTATCTCAGGTAGACGGATTTTTATGTTCCAGAAAAAAATATTTCATGGTGCTAGGATAAAAGTAATGGTGTCCTAGGGAAGAATGGGAGTTCCACTCAATATAGCTCAAAACAGCTTGGAACATGTTTGTTGGAGAACTGCTGCTCCAAGCCACAAGATTGTGCCTAGTCAGGGGTAGCAGATGCAGGGGGAAGGAAGAGTGTGCAGGTGGCATGAGGGTTGTGTGGAAGAACTGACCGTCTTACAGTAGAGCTACTTTGCAGCAAAGCTGGTGGGGGTGACCTGGCTCTACTGGCCTACACTAGTTTTTCCAGGCATTTCTTCATGTGAAAAAAATACAAGGTTGTCCTACAAGACTGCAGGCATGCAATTTTTGGACCTGAGCTTTCACTGGGACAATGCCTCTGAAGAGGAAAAACTCTGGCCACGGGGCCTGGCCAAGCGTCTGTCTTGGAAGAATTGTTTTGAATGAATGTATGAAAATAGGTATGAATGTCTGCACAAGATAGCTTGTAGCTACAAATGGGATTTTCCTAAAAATTTTGTCTTTTCTGGTTGCAGAAAATTCAGTGATCTGTGTTTCTAAATGGCAGAACACGTACCTATGCAATGAGCCTGCATATCCTAAACAAGAAGGTCTGCAGTGCTGCTTTTGACAGTTTTGTAGCACATACCCTACCTCAAGCCTGCTTCCTCTTTCAGAGCTTGTCCACTGCAGCCAGTGGGCTCACCAGCTGCTTACTGTTGCCAGACCACCAGCACTGAAAAAATAAAGATGATGCTAGTGTCCCCAGGCTGGTATTTCCACTGTGAAAAAACTACATGGAAGGGAATGCCTGGCCCTTGCCAGGATTGCAGTGGAAGAACAGTCATTACCACACATATTGCACAGAGAAGAAAGGGAGACAGAGAGGGCATAACATTCACCCTAGGGAGGTGAAAGCTGAAGACCTGTGGAACAGTTCTATAGTGACTGTTCTGCTGGCACTCTACTCAAAATTCCTCTTTCTACCTTGTGCTTTAACAGGACCTCTCCAGTTCAGATCTTTTAAAGGTGACTTGTAAGTCTCCCTCTAGCAAAAGGACTTTATTAAGTGAACTTCCACATCACATATGATGTGCGATGAAAAATATACTATAATATTGTGCAATCAAACACATGGCAAAGGAAGCTGTATAAATATTGCATGCAAAGGTAGTGCAGGACACAGATCTGTGATTGTATCCACCGTTCAACTCATCTACATGTATGTATATATTTAAATATATATAGATCAAAGAGACAATGGAGGGCAAATAATCAAGAAATAATTTTTTAAAAGTCACTACTAAGTAAACATTTCTATGGCTTAAACATTATCCATCCTATTGGAGATAAAGAGAATTGCTCTTTTTATGGATGTGCTTTGGCTTACACACTTTAGACTGCTCTTTGAACCTTTCCTGCTGGAGGGTAAGTAGTCATTCTTCATTTGTAATGCCAGAGCTTTCTAGGCCTTCAGTTTTCTGTGAGGTGCAGTAGCTTTACCTATTACCTTGTTTTCAGTTCTCTAAAACTTACTCACAGTTATAAAGAAGAGCTATTGCCCTTGACTCTCCTGTCCATCCAAAACATCTTCAGACATCTCTGTTCTCAGGAAACCTAGTTTGTAAGTGTGTAGGTAACAGATGTTTATGAGTGTTCACCTACCCCCAGAAGAACAGCTAGCACCTAAATGCCTTAGAGATCATCTATTAAAATCCCAGTGGAACAGACAAGGCAGAGGACCTGCCTTTGGATGTGAAGCTAATGCTCAGATTTTATGAGATACTGACAGAATATCTTCCCATTTCTCCAGCTCTTCCCTTACAAGGGGAAACTGTGAAAACATGGTTTTAAATCACTGGACTTTCATAGCTTGTACCTGAAAAAAATGCCTATTTATGTATGTTTCAGCAACCTTTTTGTAAAATTTTGTTTCTCAATAGGAAAAGGAGTGGCTTTGTTACAAAATTATTATTGTTGTCAAAAACTTCCAAAGCCAGTACAAGTCCTTAGATATATAAATACCAACAACCATAGTATGAAGCTGTGAAACCCAGCTGTATCAGATTTTAACAATCCAAATTTCATACTTCTCAAAGTCAGAGTCTCACAGAGATCCTGTGTGTAGGGAACAAGGCTGCTGCAGGTCAGCAATGCCAAAGCAGGGGCTGGTGTTTTGGTTCACAGACATCTCCCAAACAAAACAAAATAAGAAAAGAGGAGACACTTCATTTCAACTTACAATATTTTAAAGCTCTTATTTTTTTACTAAAATAAATGTGAGTTGTGAAAGCAGAGGGCAGACTACAGTGCCAGACAAAAAAATGGGTGAGGTGTGGTGGAATTCTACCTGTCAAGACAGCAAGACAGCAGTCCCATGAGCATCACAGGCTGCAGTTGTCCTTCCGTGCTGTGTGTTACAGACTCAATCCAACAAGTGGTGTGTAGCTCAAGTTCACATCATGGCTCTGGCTATACCTGCAGATTGAGCTAAAGCTCAAGCACTGGCTTTGTGCTTGAGTATAAGAATACTGCAAACACCCTGCTTGTTTGAAAAAAAATAAAAAAGGAAGAAGAGCAAAAACAGTAGAAAACCTTTCTTTCCTTAAAGGGAATGCAGGGACTTTAGAATTATTAGCACTGGACTATGATTGGCTGGATGGATGGGGATGTGCTTTCTGTAGTTACTATGGAAGTGTCTAAGATTACAGTATTCAGGGTGTTCTGCATGCAGAGAGATTCGAATTGAGCTCCTGGTCTCAATCACAAAGAGAAAATCTGCCTTTTGATAGATGCCTGAACAACCAGGTTAGAAACGTGTCCACTAGGGCCTTCTTCCTCCTGAGCTTTGCCAAATTTTAGTCAGGGGAAATGTTTTTGTATTTCTGGAAGGGGAAAAAAACCCAGCAGGGTTTGCAGGGAAAATTATGATCTCAGCTTTAATGTCAGGCTGCTTCTGGTGGCCCACTCCTTCCATTACACCATTTTTTCTCTGTGGGTAAATATTTTTCTGGAGAAACACAATTTCTCCTGCTCCCCATATGAGCACATCCAGACTGACCACGATGTTGCAATCACTATACCTGTGTTGCCAACCCACAAATGACTGGTCTGGCTGGACCCTCAAACTGACAGCTAAACATGGCTGGCTATGAGAACTGCAACAAAGGGGACATGGGAAAAAAACAGCACAAAAAGCAGAAGTGGTGCATTCATCTCTTCCCAGATTCTATCTGCTCCTTTTCCTTTATCTCTTGAGCAACTCATTCCCCTCCTTAATCATGTTCTTGTGATACAGTTTCTTATCACTGGCCTCTCTCCAAAATGATAATGGTCCTTTCCCCTCAAGAAAGGAAGTCACTTCACTGTGGACCAAAAGTATGATTGTCAGCCACGGTTCAGCACTGTTTTCCAGTTGTCAGTGAGGTGTTTCTCACACAGCAGGAGAAAAAAAAATACAATTTCACTAAACTTGGTTGCTTTTTATTTTCCTCACTTATCCTCAGGCCCAAAGGAATTTCAAATGTTTGTCATGCCATAACCACAGTATTCAGATCACAACTGTATGCCAAACTTTCTGATATTTCTAGTCTCCTCATCTGTTTCCTTGTAACAGACATAGCAGACAGACTATCAGAAGGAGCAGATAACTCCACTGAAATCCCACAGGATGTGCTCTCCTGCTCTGCCTCTCAATATAGTTTTGGGATTGTGGCAAACAGGGTACTGTGGGTTTAGCTGGTGGACAGTTTAAGCAACAGAAACTGCAAAGCTCCCACCAAGGTTGAGGGGAACTGTGCAGGTAACACTGCCTGCTGCAATAACATCACATGTACAGGATGAAGACAAGGGTACTCTACTCGCAGTTTCCTTATGTGAGTAGCTAAGAGATCTAGTAGACACCTGTGACCTCTTCTTCATGCTGAGAACCAGTTCAGGCATGCAGATACAGATTACACATAGATATAATACCCTTCAGAATAATGTTCACACTAATAATTTTCACCAAAAATTAAAAAATAAAAATACATTAATTCCAACAGAATGGAATATTTCTGTTTTCTACCTACTCTCAAAATACATCACTCTAATCACAAGCACAGTGGTGGATAAAAATCCATGGGAAATGCCCCTATATTAATAAGCACTTTATGTAACCTTCTCATTCAGCAATGTAATGTGAAGTTTGTTGTATGAAAATCAGGCCTTGATCACAGACATGGATCAAGGTATGTGTGGCAGAATCAGCTTTTAAACCGTAAAATGTATTTACCAGAAAAGGAAGGACTAGCACTGTTTGAATCAGCGCTTACAATACAAAACTGACAGTCAAATGGTAACAGCTCTAGTTTTATGTTTTTACCAATTCTGTGGCAGTCAGGACAACACCTAATCTCTCTGTTCCTCATGCTTTCTTATGGCAAAGTGTTTTGGGTTCTCTGGGAAAGATGTTTATAAAGAACATATAAGGATTGACAAGCATGGGAGTAAGATTATCATTTATATTCAGGACCAGATACAAGGTTTTTCATCCCAGTAAGGGGTATTTGAAGATAAATAACCCCAGATAAGAAGCAGTGGAAACATTCTAAGAATTTATCGTACAAAGGGAAGAAAGAGCATTTAGTACTGATGTGGTTTTTCTTAAGTACAAAGGAGAAGCAGTAGTTCAAAACAAATAAAGAAGTAAATACAGGAATGCCTAAAAATGCAATTCGTCCATAAAAGCTACATTTCTTTTTCTGAAAAGCAAAATCATGTTTAATAAGTTTTTTTAAACAAAGCTTTATATTTGCTTTTAAAAACCACTGACAAAATATGGCGTTTGTCAGTATTTTACAAAAGGATGAATCTATAAATTATTCAAAGGTATACCAATGTCTCTGTTGCACAGAGGCAAACATGCATACTCTGGCCACCAACATGTATCCAAGTTCCATATCCAAAACACTCATTTCCTTCCCTAAAGACGCATGCCCCACGTTTACCTTCCAAGAAAAATTTACCAGCATTGCCTTGGTGCAAATCCTAATGTACTTCTGCAGTATCTTGGGATCTATTTACCTTATGCTTTTCTTTCTTAGTCAGATTTTATGACTTTATTTTTGACTTTTTTTTCCCCCCAGGGAAATGTACACTTCCAAAAAGAAATTTAAAGAATTTAAGGGCACTTAAATGTGTCTCTCCCTAAACCTGACATATCACTTTTAGAAACTTCATATTCAAAATAATAGCAGACCTTCTACCTTCCCTCAGAAGGAGACCTATTTGAATGGAAATGGTCAGTCTTGACATCAACACTGTTTTTCTAAAAAAGCTCAGCAATTACACAAAAGGATGCCTCCAATAGGTCTCAGGTCACTTGCCCATTATCCAGTTGGATCTTTAATTGAAACTGTGGCAATGCTTCCCTACTGACATGTATAAAAATTGCAGACTTTGACAGCCTGAAATTGCAGAGGTTCTGTCACTTGCTTTCATTTGCTGATGCCTTGACGGAAAAACCTATCAGCAAAATTCATCTCACAAGCAAGTATTGGATAACTCCTTCTGTCAGGCTCAGTAGAAAGATTAATGGCCATGAGTGCCAGTCTTGAGTCACAGACAGTCTGTTCAGAGTGCCATGGAGAAATGCAAAGGCTAGACAAGCAATGAATTCTGTGATTCTAAAACATATGTTCTCAAATGTGATGGCAAGTGTTTCAAGAGTCTGTAGGGAACCATGACAAAAGGCATATTCAATGACTGCCAGCAAGAGAAGCAGTTCCTTCTCAAAATTCTGTTAGCAAAAGAGCCAGTCACATTTGGGATGATGTTCTGAAGCAGTTTGGGACAGTTTGACTCCTCACTGCATTTAAAAAAATATAAACTATCACTAGAATGTTTTTTTAGATCAATAATTTATTGTGAAGAATCAGCAAAGTTTTGTTGTTGCCAGATTGCAAGATGGGGAT
Source organism: Muscicapa striata striata (assembly GCA_030060385.1). Lineage (NCBI taxonomy): Eukaryota > Metazoa > Chordata > Aves > Passeriformes > Muscicapidae > Muscicapa > Muscicapa striata. The sequence goes on from JAREIS010000156.1 coordinate 883,257, forward strand.
TAAAGTTGCATTAAGAGGCACTTCATCTCTGATTTTCTTGCTGCCAAATAGAAAGTTTCAAATTTAAAGTATATCCATTCACTTTTTCTGTCTTGATTTTAAATGTAAGTGGTACAGTGCAAAAGAGGAAATGTCACAGCAAACACATTTTAAATCCTCAGGCTGGAAGATCTTTTAATTAGAACATATTTCCTAGGGGTCTAACTGATTTTATTTTTCCTCTACAAAAAAAAAATTATTCCTCTCCCTCCCACCTTCAAAGAGGAAAAAAAAAAAAAGACAATCCTATATTCCTACAGGATGTTGACTTCATTGGGAAAAAGACAAAAGGAAATTAATATAACTTATAATGTAGGAGAAAATTAATACAAGATAAAAAAAGTAACAAAGCAAAAGTCAAAAAATGGTAGGTTTGGTCGGGGATGTCAAAGGTAGGAATGAGAATAATTTATATTGGTTTTGAAAGTTCATTTTATGTTTTGAAAAACAAGGACTGATTATAGTGATTTGCAGTTGGAGATGGCAGGAAAGGAAACTGCTGCTTCTGCAGTTTCAGGACTTGTATTTGTTGTCTGTGATTTTCCAGCAGCTGGTAGCCAGATTTCTACAGCTGTGAGAAGGCTAAGGTTGAAGTGAAGACTTCCCCTAGATAATTAAAAATCAGCACATTTTTGCTAAAGTCAGACAACAGCAAATTTAGCACATAAACTACAAGCTGCATAAACAGTAATAGATTCCTGCTAACAAACACAAGGACCTTTAATCTGCAGCCTCTAATACATAGTGTTACAGACATAGATACCTTCATTCTCAGCACAGTTTCTTGAAAGAAAAAAAATGGGTAAGAGCATGAATGGCGAGTGAATAGAATGGTTTTAGTGGACATCTTGGAAATACCACAATAAATACTTTTCAAAGTATTTCAAAGACTTTTTTATCTGAAAGAATTTAAATGTTATCTTGATTCACACTTAAAATCTTCTGTTCAGTTATGCATCCCCACATAAACCTAATTCTTCTGTTCATATGAACACCAAGGTTTAGCTTCTCCATGTGTTGCATATGCCTAGATATTTTTTGTGCTGTGCCCATGTTTCCCAAAAGACAATAGCTGGGGAAAAACACATTCCTCAAGGAAGCCTGAGTCCTTTTGCTTATGTATCATCATTCTGGACTAGCAACTATCAGAGACAACCTATTTATAGAATGATTGCACTTATATTAATTTTTTTCTCTTAAATACGAATAGATGAGTTCTGAGAATGCCATTGTTCTTATCTAGTGAGAAACATTTTTGTGATTCTCTATGGCAGCCACCTCCAGCTCCACTGATTTTCTGATTCTCATAACAGGTTTTAAGAATTAACAGACTGCAAATGCATAGCGAAAAAATCCATTGCTCTACAATTCTTTAAATCGGTCTGCAGGGATGCTGAAAGAATTTATATAACAGCAGATCTATGAACACTGGGTTCAATCAAGCCTAGTTTTCCTTCGATTTTTATCTTGTTACTGACCTGAACAGAACTTGAGTAATGTTGTTAAATGAATTCAGCTCTTAGAAGGCACATGAGACTAATCACATACTAAGAAGTAAAAGTTTTTCATTGCTGTTTGAATGCAAGAGACAGAGAGAATTGACTGTGCAATGGACTCTACTGTATTCCACACTTCATAAAGCTGGAGCAGAACATAAATTACTAGTGCACTAGATTCTCTGGAATCTGACAAGTAGAGAGTCTGGATTCTTGCCCTTCTCAATTGCCTGCTTTCACCAAACTCAAAACACAATTTTGAATTGTTAAGGCACTCTTGAATGTGCCTTAACACAGACAATAGGCAAAGATATTATTGTGGGAAGACAGAGTTTGTAGTGGGGTTTTTTCTTTAGAAAACCTAAAACTGTGAGACAGCTACTTACAATAAGTAGTGCAGAAGAAACATGTGGACACACCAATACCAAGCTTATGAATGAGGTCAGTAGGGGTCAGCAGAGGGGGAGATGCTGATTTCTCTCTCTCTGGTGACCAGCAATGGGACATAAAGAAATGGAATGAAGATGCATAAGGGGAAGCTTCAGTGGAACATTAGGCAAAAGGTTTTTCAGTGAGAGGATGAGCATTGGAATAGGCCACTGGAGAAGTGGGCACAGCACCAAGCTTGTTCAAGTTCAAGAATCTCTTGAACATTGACATATGGTTTTGTTTTAGGTAGTCCTGTGAAAAGCAGGAGGTTGGACTTAATGGTCTGTATGGTTCCCTTCCAACTTGAGATATTCTATGATTCTAAGTCTTGACTCATATGCCACTCACAGGAAAATACACCTTAAAAATGGAAAGGGATATAGATGTGAAATTCTGTGTAAAAGTTTCAGGTTCTTAATGACTGCTGAGGTAAGATTTTAAAGAGGGACTTGAAGTTAGTAAAAATTTAAAAATCAGCACCTGGTATCTAGAGTGTTGATAAATAGTATCTCTTTTAAATACTGTCATTTCTAGACACTGTATCAAAGTATTTGAAATAATTTTCACCGCGTCTTTATTCCTGTAAAGAAGCATATCCTGACTGCAGCAGTTTCACTCATACAGAGAAAGCATATAACTAAAAGAAAAGGATACGACTAAACACAGGAAGCAATCAGTCAATACCTCAAGCAGACTCACAAGGAAAATATCTGGGAAGGGGAAGTCCAAGAACCAGATAAAATGCCTGGAGGCAGAAGTATTTTACTATCATACTGCTGTACTCATCTGCTGGGGCATGTTTGCACAAAACCATGTGACATCTAAATGTCATTACATTGGATTAGCTCATATTAGCTTAATATTCTTGCTTGCTGATATTCTACCAAGTGTTTTAGGTTCATCCTTTCTGTGATTACAAAATCATTGTAATTTAAGTCTTACTCTCTCACCTTAAATGCAGCCCCTTTTCAATGCATGAACTCTGCCTTTTAATTTGGAGGGTGAAGTTAGAGCTGCTGCTTGTAGTAATTCATATAATTGATAAAGATAATAGTCATACCTTGTCAAAGATGGTATGGCTTTTCATTGCTAAAATCCCAAAGCTGATACATGAAAAACGTGTTTAAAAAATTTGGTTTATTTGAAAAACATTAAACAGTCTTGTTGTGGTAATTATCATATTGTGCAATTAAAAAGCAAAAAAACCCAACAAAACAGAGTCCCAGCAAAAAGCAATGCAGATCAATAGGATATTAAACTAAGTCCAACAATCTTATTTCATCTCATATGCTGTTGGACAGATTAAAAAAAGTCTTTCAAGAAGGAACACGCACACCACACCGAAAGTATGGAATTGTATCTTCAGACAATAAAGGGAATTGCACAAAGGCAATTGTGCTGGAAATTCCTATCCACCTTGCTTCACACTGACCTCCTGTGTAGACAAACAATGGATAAATAATAGTACTGCTGAACATTCTGTGAATACTTCTGTGGCTATACCAAGGAACAATCTTATACCTATTGTTTCAATCTTCTTGGAAAAATACGCGTGTTCACCTCTCTGGTCTCCTCTTTCTGCCTTGAGTTAAAACATAACAGTAGATTCTAAACTAATGTAAATATATGTCTCATTGCATGAAATGTTGAACGTTAAATAGCACAGGGTGAGAATGTGTGTGATTCCATAAATTCAAAGGAATTTCATTAAAAGTCTGGGGGAGAAAAATGAAGTCTTCAATATACCTCAATCTAGGCTCAGTTTCGAACCTGTTTTATTGTAACAAAAATGAACATCTGGCAGATTGAAGCCATGAAGAGTAACGTGATTAAGGTAGTATTTAGCAGGACTGGAAGGAGCCAGATTTCATTAAACCATAAACCACTCAAATTGTCATACTGAAACATACTGTATAATCACATCATCATCATCATCATCATCATTGTCATAATTTGCCAGTTGGAGATTGGTATACTGTAAAAATGCAGAACTGCTATTCAAGCACTCTTTCACAGAATCACTGAATATGCTGAGTGGAAGAGCCCCTAAAAGATCATTGAGTCCAATTCCCAACTCCACACAACACCATCCCCAAGAGTCACACCACAAGCTCAAGGGTATTTTCAAAATTTCTCTTGAGCTCTGTCAAGCTTGGTGCTTTGACCATTTCCCTGGGGAGCATGTTCTCCCCCTGGGTGGAAAACCTTCTTCTAATATCTAACCCAAACCTCCTCTGACACAGCTTTAGGCCACTCCATCATCTCCTGTCACTGGTTAACTCAGAGAAGAGATCAGTGTCTGTCCAAGTCCTTCTTGAAGCTGTTGAAAACCACAGGGCTGAGGATGGAGCCCTGTGGAACCCCACCAGTTTGGTGTCACCCCATTCACCTGTAACCCTTTGTGCCTGAGCCCTGAACCAGCTGTTCACCCATCCCACGATGTGGTTATTCAGCTCTGAGCTACACATTTTCTCCAGAAGGGTTTTCCAATACTGGAGGGCCAGTATTGAAAGCTTTACTGAAATCCAAAAAGATTGCATCAACTGGCTTCCCTTGATCAGCTAGGTGGGTTACCTTGTCATGAAAGGAAATCAGGTTTGATAAGCAGAACTTTCCCCTCATGAAGCCGTGCTGGCTGAGACCAGTGACTGCATTGTTCTTCAGGTGTTTTTCAGTATCTCCCAAAATAATCTTTCTATAATTTTACTGAACATTGAGGTGAAACTGACAGGCCTGTAGTTTCCCTGGTCCTCTTTCCTGCCCCTTTTGAACACTGGAACAATGTTCATGAGCTCAAATCAGCTGGGAGGTCTCTGGATTCCCAAGGCTGCTTGAAAATCAAGACAGATTTTGCCATGACATCATCTAATTCTTTGAGGAAAGAGGGGGAGGAGGAAAAAGAGAACTCCAGAGCAAGTCTCACCTTTTTCTTCTGTGACTGTAATGGTGCTAATTTTGTTAACTTCAAAATGGAAATAGCTCCATAATAGTAATACCACAAATTCAGTCACTGCGCTCTGACTCCTCAGACCTCACCTCTGTCAGAAAGGGCAGTGTTTTGCTGTCCAAAGAGTCATTCTTCTGCTGCTTTTTCAACACTGACACTTATTTCCTTACATTAGATCTCAGCACTGAGATCACCAACTAATTTCACAGAATCTACTCAGTCTATGATTCAAGTACACCAGTTCCTTCCTTGAGAGAATTGCAAAGTTAGATTTTTTGCGGATTTTCATAGCTTCCTAGCAATTCTGCCACTAGGAACGGAAATCCTCTCGTCTGAGATAGAGACCTGTGTGCCCACACTGGATTCTAGCTGAACCCTGCTGAATATGAAATGGCCTCACAAAACAGTACAACACTTTGGAAACAGGAGTGGTGATTCAGAATAGTTAAATCTGAGAACATACACAAACATAAGGAGCATACTGGCTGTCCTGGTTACAGTTGGGGTAGAATTTATTTCTTCTCAGTAGCTATTACAGTGCTGTGTTTTGGATTTAGAATGAGAATGGTGTTGATAACACACCAATGTTTTGGGCTTTGCTAAATAGTGTTTATCCTTAATCAAGGACTTTTTTTTTTTTTTTCCTTTGTCTCATGCTCTGCCAGTGAGCAGGTATGCAAAAACCTCAACAAACTGGGAGGGAGTTTAGCCAGGACAGGTGACCCAAACTGGCTAAAGGATATTCCAGTACATAAACTGGGGGTAGTTACCCAGAAACTCAGCCAATCTGGGTTCAGGGTGTGGGGGCAGGGAGAGAGATTCTGGCATCCATCAGTAGGCAGTGAACAATTGCATTGTGTATCACTTGTTTTTTTCTCTTTCCATTATTACTATTATTATTCACCATTATTATAGTACTTTATTATATTTTCAATTGTTAAATTGTTCTTAGCTCAAGTTTTACTTTGATTTTCCTCCCTATTCCACTGGATTGCAGGGAGAAGGGAAGGAGGAAGGGAGGAAAGAAGGGAGGGAGGGAGGGAGTGGCTGTGAGGTATTTAATTTCCATGGACTTGTGGGTTTAAAACCATGACACTGGCTCACGTATATGGCCCTGTTTGTACAACTGATTGACAATAAAAATACTGAAACAGAAAAGCCTGGCTGGCTTCTGACTGTCTTTATCATGCCCAAAAAAAGAAATCTCACCAAAAGGTTGAAAGGACCCATCAGCGATATGTAGTAGAAAGTGTATTTTACAATAAAATCTTTTTCATTTGACATACCATCACAATTACTTGCATAAGTGCTGGATTTTTGAGGTGTCCTGTGTTACTTAACAATAATAAAATGAAACAGAAAAACTAGTTTCACTTCAGCTTACAAGAATTGTTCATCCAGGACCAACAATTTCCCATTTCCTATAAAGAGGATTAAAACACTTTGCATGTAGTGGAGACAATGGTATGGATATAAACCAATGAGTTTCTCAATACAGCACATTTCAGTGTAACACTGTGAAGTGGTATAGATCAGCAGTAAAAGCAGAGTAGATTCAGTTTGTTTAACTTTACTTGGCCGGGGTATGGAACACCTATAGGGGAAGCAGAGAAAAAATTGGAAGAAAAATACGAATTTCAGTGTCAACTGAAGATACAGCAGTGAAAGATCACTAGAAATGTCTCTAGAATTTCTGGAAGCATGTGAGTGTGGTTATCACATTGCAATTAGTTCAGCAGAAAAGCTTGGGAGCAATACAGCAAGTGTCTAACAAAAAAAACTGTTAACGTCTCCACATCTGAGGATGGCTAGATTAAATTAGTTCTCTATTCTTTCACATTTAACTGAAACAAATATAGGTGGAAGAAAGATAAGTACACATGAAGTAATAAGATAAACACAGATGAAGATATGTTCACAGCCACAGGTAGATCTGCCCAGAGAGACAAGGGAGGCAGAGGGAATGAGGGAAACTTGCAGAACTGTAGCTGTTGTGGAAAACTGAGGATGGCAGAGAGTCCTGCCTCATCTCTTCTCCCTTATCAGTCCATTCCTGGGTATTAAGAAGCTACACTGCGTGAAGATGTCTGTATCAGTCATTAAATATGTTATCTAACTACCAGTAGAAGTATGGATGTTTTGTAAGAAAAAAACCTTGCTCTGAAAACTTTACATTATGAAAAAGCAACTTAGCACATAGAAAAGGAATAACTTGCTGAAGGTTACACAAAGACCTCCAGTTTTCCAATTATACCCATTGACAAGATGGACTTTATGGTCCCAATCAAGTGTAACATGCGGGAACACTGCTGGTCTCAGAAAAGCGTAAAAAGTAGTTCAGTTTTTTCACAGAGGATGGCACATCTGTCTCTCTAAATAATTTCCAGCCTCTCCAGCTCTCCCTTGCACAAGAACAGCTGCTCATGAACTCTCTCACAGGACCAGAGCAGTGGGAGACTGAATCAGAATGAAGTAGTGCAGTTTGTACTGCTATAACAAACCTTGTAATCTCTTCCATTGAGAAAGGGAATTAGGCATGGAATGTGTGAGAATAAATTCTACATGAGAAACTGAAAAATTAAGGCAAGTATGAACAGTTTAGTTATTCTTTCTCAATTAGCAACAGAAAATGCTAATGTAGACAAAGGTGTTCTTACTTCGCTATTAACTATTAACTTGAAGGACAGCTGTGGAAATGCTGGATAACCAAAATAGTATCTGCCCAGACCTGGGAAAAAACACTCTCAGCTGGATGTTATTTCTCTTTGCTTCTAACTATGAAATCTGCTGTTGCACTTTAAAACCAAAAAGACTCTAATTACATGTCATAGGGAGACAGAACATCTAAACTTATAAGAGCAGAAGGCATCAGAACCTTAGCAATTCAGAAACTTAACAATTCCAAAAATGCATAGCATATATTTAAAGTGACAAAGCACAAAACATAACTTTAAAAAAAAAAATATCACAAACCCAAATAAAAAACAAAGCTCCTGCTTTTTTATTTCACCAGTTAAGATTTTTTTTTTTGCTAACATATAAAAAGCAACTTCTGAAGAGGAGTGGAAATAATCAAAGCCACTGGATTCTTTCTTACAGAACAAAAAAAATGTATTAACGGGGAGTATTCCATAGGAAATTAGTTAATTGTACTTTATTAAGTGACTCTAACCAGATGTTACACACCAGCCAATTAACCAGACAATGGTTTAATAGCTTTACTCAGCTGTAATTATAGAACAGAGATTAACAAAACTGTACTTAACACAGGAAGGTCCTTCCTTAAATTAATTTCACATGCCATTAAAGTAAGCAGCTTTTGAGCAAACTGCAGTTTTATAGATTGGTATATTATTTGCAATTACGGCTAATTGCTATGAGCAATGACTGCAGTATCTCTGGAACACATCAGTTGCTGACACTACTCGAATGTGGCAACTTCATGGCTAACAAGTGTAATATGTTGCTCATGTATCATAACTCATAAGTGACTGACAGAAGTGTTCTACCTTTATAATTGGAAATACAATAGACACTTTATCTCGCATAAGTGTAGGTCTGTATTTTCGTTCATAATAGGCCAGTGTATGTGTGCAAAGGTATCTAAAGTAGCAGTTAATCCTCAAACAGTCTCAACTGGACCATAGGATTATTCGTGTAATCAAGTACAATACAAGCACTCATTATCAGGCACTCATGCAGATGGAATAGCTGAAAGCCTGTGACACATGGGATGCATGATAACCTGCTTGTGAGGGAAGGTTCTCCTTTACACACCACACCATGTGGATTAAGGCAAGACAATAAACATCTTGACAAGCACATTTAAACTGCCCATGCTGTAGTACATATGCGACATGCTGATACCAGACACATGCTGGCTTTGAAAGAGGAGCATGTTTTTTCTATGTTGACTTCAGGGAATAAACCATTAGAGAAGAGAGACACTTTCAGCCTCTAGGAATGATGATGCAATCCCTGCTTGTGCCACGTGTTCTGCAGTAGATAAATGTACAGCCTCACAGGCTACAGCAGCAGGTGGGGGCACTGAGCTGTGGAGACAAGAGCTGGAAAGAGAAAAAAATCCAGTTTAAAAAATTCTCAAAAATTATTCAGACTCAAGCATGGGCATGACAGGGAACTTGTATCACTCAGATTATTCATGACATATATGACACAGTCCTATTGACTAGATACATGACAGTGCTTCCAAACTTTTTTGAAGACTCACAGTGCTGGCACAAATCCTGATCATTATAGCCACTGTGAGATGAGTAGGAAGCATTCCCATAGGTTACCAGATGATCACCCGATCAGTGTTAACCTTGACATCAACAACACTGACGCCCAGTGCAGATCTTCAGAAATCTGGAGCTCTGGCACTGTCTTTATGCATATGAATGGGCATCATATACAAAAGAAAACAAAGAACTAAGAGGAATGGAGCCTGGTGTATCAATGACAAGACACCTTAACAACAACAACAATGGGCTAATGCATTACTTAAAATGAAAAATATAAAATCTAAGGACATCAGGAGTCAGACTTCACTTTGGGAATCCAGTGCCAGACTTTTACTCATTGAGGAACAGTTTGAACCTCTGTCAGCAGCCCTGCTAGCAGGAATTCACACCCTGACCCATTGTGGAAACATAATTCCTGAGACTACAGACACGTGACAAGCTGGTGAATACTTGAATACAGTGGCCCTTTGTGACAGAAGCTTATACAGACCCCAAGAAGTAATCCAAGACCATTCACCTGACACCATGGCAAGATCAGCCTAGCTATGTCATTACTGACAAGTTTGTTTAACCTCCTCTTGCAGACCACCCAGAAGCTGCATTTTGTTCACAGCAATCTGCTCCCATGCCTCCCTCTCCTACAGTTCAGAAGCATATGGGTATATTGCCTACGGATGGTACGCATACCACTGGCACTACCAACAGGAGGAAGTTGATCTTTAAAAAGTGGCATTGTGTATATTTGCATATCATGTATCTTGGCAGTATCTTCTCCCCAGGCTAAGCAACCTGCTGCTACAATGTCCTATGTGCAGTCAGATTAAGTAGATTCCAGGTCTCTTTCATCAAATTCTACTCTCTTTTTTCCTGCTAGGCCAGATCTGTCCTGGAGTACAGAGTCTAAAACAGGACCATGGTTTTACAACTGAATAAGGCAGAAGGCTGACTTCACACGGGTTTTTTCAAATCACATTCTTAACTCAGAAATGCATTAAACTGATGGTTAATTATAACTAAAAGCATATTTGTTATTTAAAATATCACAGATACCTCTTTGTGAGCATTGTGGAAGGTCTTATCACAACTGAAATGTGATAACTGAAGGGGTTTCCCTTCTCTGCCTACTGCTAGGATGGAACAGTATTAACTTCTGTCAAGGATTCTGTCTTATATTCCTTAGAACAGGAGAATGGATTCAAGAATTTCTCTGTACATGGGATCAAGGGCCTAAAGGATACTTCTTGACTTATTAAGTCTTTGTCCCCTGCAATACACCACTGTCTAATATACTCAGTGTAATCAGCTGTCTAAGGATTTTGTCTTTAGTCATTTCAAAAGAAGGCTGAAGTGGAAGTTCAGGGTCTATCTTCTCTGTACACTCTCACATGTGGCTCATCCTCCTACATGATTCTTCCAGTACTGTCTCATACCTCAAATCACTCTCCTTTCACTATGAACCTAATTGATTTTAAATAGTTTTGATACTAATATCCCTTTTGTCAGAGGAACTGAAACAACTGAGAAGCCTCTCACACCGTGATAATCCAGGGATCCCCTTCCTCCTGCAATAAGACCTCTATTAGGAGTCAAATACCTTAGAAATCAAGACAGTAAAAGCCCCCTCTTCCTCAAACATCAAAGCTGACTCTGACAACGTTTTCAAAATCCCCCAAAACAGCTGCAAGCTCAATTTTACCACTGCATGCTACTTTCAAGGGAAGCCTGAGATCTGTTTATTTAATTACTTAAAGAAAAAAAGGAGACTCTGGAACTTTTAATTCAGAATTTTGATTGCAAGAACTGATTTGAAATTTAGACAACCACAAAGAATCCAAATAAACCAACTTTCTTCAGCCCTATATATGACTAGTTCCTCCTGTTTCAGAGCGCCAAACAAGAAGTTTAACCAATCAATGCTATATTTCATAGCCCCTAAGCTGGAGGCTCCTGACCTTTCAAGGGAAATATATCAGAAGACTATTCTTGTAGATATGCATATTGAAATAACAAGAAAGACATAGTTTTTAGTGAAGAGGTTTTACATGTATGTAGGCATTTACAATTATATAACTTGCATGTTTGTTTTACTTTTGAAAGGAAGATAGTGATGAAGTTACTGATCCTACTTGAAGGATCATGAAACATAAAGTAATAAATCTCTTAAAAATTTTAAACATTTTTATAATGGCCTTTAGGTGAAGTTCAGCCATTACTGAAAAACAATTATTTTCAGGCCTTTTGAATAAATTTGGGAAGATAAAAAATTAGCTCTGTATACATAAGCAACGTGCTCAATTTTTTCAGTATATAAACTTCATGTATTTAATGCCCATTAAATCAGAACACTTCTGTACTAAAGTCCTGGTTCTATTCACTGTCTAAAATCCTTCTTTTATTAAGATAAGCCCTACACATTTCAAATGCTTTGCCAGTAATTGCAAAGATGCAGAGGACATAAGTTCAAGCAATGAACAGCATTAGTGGCCACTGAAAGCACCTCTGATTACAGTTTCTAACCACCCAAGATGCCTAAACCAAGCACGTTGGCAAGAAAAACTATCTGAAGAGAAAAACATGTGAAGGAGGACTGCAAAACTGGAGGCAGCAACCCCACCTACCGTGCCACGGAGAATGACAGGAACAATATAAGGCAGACAGCAGCCACTGACCCTAATCCAACAGCAGTCATGTATTGCAGAGGGGGTGATAAATCTGAAAAAAAGTATCAAACAATTCAAACAAACCAACCAAATAGTGCAGCTTCAGTCTGCTCGTAGCTGAAGTATAGTAACAAAACCCAGATGCTGGACTTCTGGCTCAGTTAATGAGAGTAAGGGAGCTGACTATCTAGTAGTTATCATCCAGTTGAGGAAGAAAGATTAATTAGAGTATTAAAAAAATTATTATTATGCTCATTTTTGGTAAAAGATATACCTGTCCTTATAATACTGTAAGACTAGTTTCTATTAGCAAGTTACATATCTTCAGAGAAGATGTCAGCCCTCTATAAAAATTAGATTTGTCTTCCCTCCATATTGTAGAGTGTATATCATGAAAAACCCTAAAACTTAATTTTATATATTTGGGGCAGAAGAAAGTGTGCTTTTAATGCAGTTTCCTACCATTTTCATTACAATGATCTATTACACAATGTCTAGCTAGATGGCACCTGAAACAGGGCCATTTGGTTTAGATTTAATTTACAGATTTGCCTTCCACACAAGGTGAATTAAGAAATATTTCTCAAAGGATTCAGCAAGCCAAAACTACTCTCAGCCTCTCCAGCTGCAAAAGTACACTAGGGCAAAGAACACTTAGACTGTAAGTCCATTCGATATAAAGGTAAATGATTCACAACAAAAGGCCAAAGGCCTGACTGTTCTACTCTCACTTTCCTACTTTTCATTCTTTTAGCCCCCAAATCAAAACCCACCTATTTGTAAGACAGTCTTTGATGATGTGCTACATGTTGGTAAATGACAAATTCAGAAAAGGACAATTTTCTGTCTTTCCAGAGTTATTCTACAGCTATTGCCTAAACAGTCCTAGCAAATCACCAAACCTAAGGAATCCTCGATCTTAGCAGAATTTCCACAACAAAGGATTGCCTGCATTCTAAATGTGATAGTAAATGAACTAGGTCATAAGAGTAATTAAAGAAAGAGTAACTAAAGAAAACCCAGAAATAAACAGAGAGTTGTCACCAGAAGATCAGTTATAGTGATAATCAGATATGGAGGAGGTGCACTCAAGCACTCCATGGATCACATGATTTGACATCATTCCAAAGTCTCATTTTCCAGCATTACTGCCTTTCCTAACTCAAACTTGCGAGACTTTCAACTCAAAAGCAGATTTTAGGGCTCACAGGACACTCCAGTGGGGCTGCTTTCTTTGTCAGGGGAGGCAAATGTTGGCTTTTTGCTGAGATATGACGTTGGTGAAGAGTAGTTTTAACTATGGTGGAAAGGAAGGAAACATGATCTCCAGTAGATTCCAAGCTCCTCTGAAGTAAACTTACTAACTGGAAACATTTTAAAGTCAAAAAGTAAATAAAAATAAAACCACACTGAGAAATTTACTGGGTTTTAAAGTTATGTCACTTATATATTTAACAAGCTCTATTTACCAGTATACAAATTAGACATATTTTTCATTTTTGTATATTATCTTTTTTTTTAAAAGATTGTAAAAAGCTGTAATTCTCAATGGACCATCTGAACATTCTAAAATAAAAAATATGGCCTCTAAATGCTAAAACTTATTGCGGGAATGTTCTGTATCTGGTTTTTGTTGGGTTTTTTTAATAATTTTTTGGTTTTGTTTGGGTTTGTGGTTTTGGGGGGTTTTTTGTTGTTTTTAAAAATATATTTATTTTTAGTTATTTTTATTTTTAGCTATTGTCATTGTTCAATTGATTTTATAAATCTTTAAGCCAATATACAACTATCTTAAAATAGGCTTCCAAAATTTCACATTTTCTGTGCTTTAAATCCTTTGTGCACAAAAATTGCTGTAAGGATTTGGACGTGATATGCAGAAATAGCAATATTGAAAACCAGAGAAAAACAGGAGAATGCACTTTAGAATGAATTGCTGAATCCATTGGAATAGAATAGTGAAGAGCAAGGAAAAGTTTCCATCTCTAATCTTTTGAATCCTTGAAGGCAATAGATCATGAACAGCAAAAGAAGAAACAGCCACAGCAAAGCCGTGACAACTCAGATCTTTTTATTGATGGAGAAATTGACTTACTTTTAATTTGTGCCCAAACAGCACAGGACTGTGTTCTCACCTAAAAAAGAAAATATAAAAATTACTGTTGCTCATAAGAAAAATTTATTTTTACTAACACTCTCTGAAAGATCAGCCATCAACAAAAATTACTCTTGGGACTGGAGTTTGTTATTCCCTTGGTAGCAGCCTCTATATTGTCTTAAAAGACTATAAATTATAAAAATAGGATTAGATGTAGTGCTTTGATGAAAGGCTGGCTCTAGTTTTTAGCTCATTATTCTTCCTTTCTCTTTACAACCTTCCATCCATGGAAGGATCTTTGATGTTGCTTTGATAAGAATTCATAATTTATGAAATGCTAAGATACAGCTGAATATGCTGTGTTAACTCTCACCCATGCAGAACACGTATATTAAAATAGAGTATCTGATGGTATGTTTTACATATACTAGATATAGCAGTTTCTTCAGTTATGATAACATACCTGGTAATTTTTAATTAGAGTTAAAGAAATATGGATCTGCTTTTGCAGACTTGTTAAGCAAGTTTGGTTTTTCTACAGTAAGCTTTGGTCTCTGTGAAGCATTTTCTCCAGCTCTTCATAGTTATAAATACACAAAAAGTTCTATTCTAGGGTCTATTATCTATTGTGTAATTGCCGTGAAGTGTATTTTTGCAGTGCTTCCTGCTAAATTATTTTCACAGACTTTCACATAATACATACACAATATGTGAATTTTTTTATATTGTAGCAAACTGTGTATTAGGTTGCTCTGAATAACAGTACATCTGAGAAAGAAGGCTATGTTTTGAAACATTTGAATAAAAGGATGAAGGCACATTTGTGTGATTAATCTCACCTCTGTGTGCCTGCATGCTGAATTGTGGAATCTCAATGATTCTTAAACCCATTATTTATAAGGAATTTTCTGGTTAGTTAAAAAGACAAAGGACCAACAAGGAAAATCTTCTTAGAAGAGGAAAGACAAAGGGGGAGATTTAGAAACCAAATCAAATGCCAGATTCTGGAGCACTGGTGTGACTGCCATCACCTTGAAATAGCTACCTTCATGACACACTCTAGTGTGGAGAGAATCAGACATCTCCTGCCTCTCATTGAAGTTACAGAGGTCCCATGAATCTCAGAGAAACAAAAAAATAAACTGAAAGTAAAAACCTCACGACAGACAACCTTTTGAAGACCTCCAAATCTGAACAATGGAAAAACGACACAATAATATGTTAGGGGTATTCAGTAATAATGTTAATAAAAATCAAAACCAAACCATGATTCTGCAGCATGATGATACAAATTGTATCATTTTTAGTATGAAAGAAGACAGAAGGGACCCTTAAGGACGCCAGAATATAAAAGGAAATAATGAGAACATTAGCTAGGAGCCTTTTACATCTATTTCTAATTTGTCTGTATTCAAATGGAAAAACAAAAGACACTTCAGAAATACTGATTTTACAGGTATTAAAAACTGAAAGGCAAGCAACCCTTTAAAAGAAAACTGAGCTCTTGAATCCAAATGCAGTTACTTAAGTAATCACATTTTTAGAAAGTCTCAAAACCCAAAAACCTGCAATTCGTATTTCTGATTTTTTTTAGCCTTTTAATACCAGCAATTGCACAAAATAAAAGGGCATGACAACTGAAGATTACCAATACTTTTGAACCAGCAGTCCAAATTCCATTTCAAAGAAGTAGAGCTGCAAACCAAAGCAGTTTGGTATTTGCAGTCCCAATAATGATTCATAACTGTTCCATGTAACTTTGTGTATTTCAGCAACCAACAAGAGCCATAAAGAAAAGTGTGTACACTAAGGAATTGATGCATTTTAAATGGTAGGAAGCAAGAGGGACCTCCACAAATAACTGTAATATTAATCCATCAAATCAGTGGCTTGAAAACACATCTGCAAATGTCAGCAGTGAAGGATCAGTAAATAATCCATAAGAAAGAGAAAGTTAGAAGCAGCTTAATAAACAGCTGGCAAGATGCATGAGAATCTACTTTGTTCAGCACAACCAAAACCTCCATAAGAGTAAAAGAAGTTAAAATACCCCAGTATTAGAAAATATAAATGCATAAAACCCAAGGATAAATCAACTAAGCTCAGAGATATATTTAGTAGCACTTAAAGAGGCCAAACTTGTATGCATTTGACTGATTAACAATCCTGCTCCACAGAGTACAGTTTTCTATAAAATAGAGTTCATTGTCCAAATTCTAAGATATTTTGGATGTCAATGTTAATAACAACATTATTTATGAAATAAAAGCTTTCTATTGTCATTTTCCCATTTTTTCCCTCACACAATTAATTAAAAACTTATGACAAACAACAAACAACTTGTAACAGGAATTGAAACCACCATCTCTGCTATAAAAATCTCTCAGAGTAATAGATACCAGAATCCTCTTATTACATGCACTTGTTTTATTTCACTCACTCTGAACTGAGGCAGCTACAGGTAAAAGGTAAATCCTTTTACTCTAGAGATACATTTTGATAGTAATACACTACTATGGAAACAGCACTTCAGAATATTCATAAACGAGGACGTTACTCACTAATTCTTAACAGAAGCTGTTTTAACTTACTCAGATTTGTGTGTAAGGTCCCAAAATTTTAGTGAATTACTCATAAGTGACACACGGATCAGTTTATGCATGTGTCCTTGTTTTGTGCAGTATACACAAAGTCCTAAAAACTCTGTTTTGATGGCAAGGTGAGGCACTGTTTAGGTGTTTCTTTCTTTATTAGAGGTTGCTTAGTTCAGCTTTTGTATTTGACATTCAGGAGCTGCATTGCACACAAAGAATTACTCCCAGTCCCATACAAGAAAAACTTTCTACTGCTGAGACTTACATAATAAAAACTTAAAACTGTTGACTCCTGAGATAGATACAACTTGAAAATTAGATGATATGTACATTTTAGAAATGTTGTGTTTCTAATTAAAAATAAATGTTTACTTTAAATTAGAAAAATGTAATGATAATAATATACTTTTTTTTCATAAGGCTCTCTCAATAGAGTTGGAGCTGACACTCACAGCCTTTTGGAAGGTAACATGTGATAAAATATATTTTTCCATGTAATTTGGAGAATTGTTTGTAAAAATATTTAATTTTGTCAATTTAAATTTTTAAAATTTAATTTTGTTATAAAATATTTAATTAAAAATTAAAATGGGTGAACTCATCATTGCGAAGGAGTGATTTTCAAATTCTCATACTAATCTCTTTTAGTAAATTCTAGCCCAACATGGACACCTTCAATTACAGAGGGCAGGAATGGCCATTCATTTTAAATTATTTTCTGTTGTTTGACTTTTAGTATTCAGAGTTGCTTTAACATTACAATGACATAAGTACCATTAAGGAATTATAAGAGATATTTAAAGAATTTCAGATTTAATCTGATTCTGCCAACTAGGAGATCCTTGAAGCACCATAAAAAATTTAATACCCATCTAACACTCTTGTCTTCTCCCCCAGCAACATTTCATTCAAGAGGTGTAAAGAAGAGGATTTAAAACATCCATTACCTTATTCCACTCACTTATTATTTTCAAAAAGACACAATACTCTTCTCCCAGCTTTAAAGGAGCATTATAAAACTTCCCATAATAATGTCTGTCTCCAAGAGTAATTGACATATTATCAGCAACATCCTTTGCCTGAAATTCAGCTGCCACATATCCTTTAATGTCTGTGGTGTTACTAAAGAAAGTTGTAGCACCAAAGGAGTCACAAATAAAAGTGCTTTGCAAATCCAGAGGAAGCACAATCACTTGATAAAAACTAGAGTGAAACAAAAAAAAAGTAAATATTAGCCCTCATTTCAATGAAATAAGCATCACATATTCATTAATCCATACTGGGTTTTTTCTATTTGTAGTCTCTTAACTGTTTTTACTAACAATGTCCAATACAAGCACTTCTTATACTAAAGTATTTCTCTGTGCACATGTGTTTTGCTTCATATTTATCCAAAAGCACTACATGCACAGCTTGGAGCTGGCTCTTCTCATCACATGTGTGTTATTTCTATACACTTACTATGTTTAGAAGAACATTAAACTGAAGTACTTCTGACTATCTCCTCCTCCTCACACTGAAGTTCACCTCTGAAATAATATACTATTTTCTTTAAAAATGACTTGTAAATTCACAGAAACAAGATTTTTTTCTATTGAAAGGAGGAGAGGACAGATATCATCTTAAAAAAAGAAATAAAATCCGTCTTTATTTCTCTCAAAAAAAGTCTATCATATTCAACCATGGGAAGACTATTCATTAAGGTTGTTACACCAGCCATTTCATGAGATGCAACTAGCTTTCAAGTATTTTCTACTTCAGTGTAATATTGAGTTACTTTTTCCGTATGCCACCAACAGCATTTAGCAAGGGGTATATCCTTTTACTCTAGAAATACATTTTGATAGTAATACACTACTGGGAAAAAAGTATTCAGAATATGCATTAATGAGGATGTTATTCAGTATTTCCTCTGGCTCTGGGGGGAAACATGTATTGTCTGCATGAGTTCATTGAAAAAGAAAAATCACATCAGTAGAGGTGTGTTTGGATCCATCAATAAAGATCTACTGTAACCTCACTGTGGATAAAGGGAAAAGAAAAACAAAGTCAAACCACAAAGCCAGTGGTGAAAACTCACTACCCAAATAAGGATTTTGTTCCAGACAACAGCAAAAAGCCTGAATCAAATTATTAATAATATTAAATAATTACTAAACATTACTCTGCTAAGGGGGGAGAAACTGGGAGCTACATCTTAAGTTTTTTCTCACTGCTAAAAAAATAATCTTGCCACTCAAAAGAGTTCTAATCTGTGTGTAACATGAATCTGCAAAACATTTTCTAAAAGGGTGAAGAGCACAAGGACAAACCTGATTGGTCCATTTTGATCTTCTACTTTCCGGAGTCTGAGCAAAGGTGCAGAACCTTTAACTGCAACAAACTCTACTTCTGGGAAAGGGGGATCTGAAAAGTAAACAAACAACAGTGGTTCAGAAGGTTTTAGAAATACTTCAGGCACTAGTTCCTAGATACTTTTCAGTTCCCTTTCAATTGCCAGCTATTTTTTTCTGCCAAAACGTTCTTAAATTGAACCTTGAACCCCAAACAGCTAAAGCCTGCAGGCAACATAAACTGGCCAAGAAAAATACAGAGGAAATACGCTCATGATGGTCTTGCAGCCCCTGCACTTCTGCTAGCTGGGAAAAAGAGAGATGCCCAAAAATGGTGGTTGACTACAGAGAAATGAGCCATGAAAGCTGTGCTGGAGGAGGCAGGATTATGTAATTGAAATGGTCACAGAGAAGAAAAATATGAAATTGTGCACAGAGCTCATTGCAAGAAATACAATGGTATGAATAAAGGAGAATTAAGTAGCATCAAAAGTACTTTCAAGAATGCAACTTTCTTAGATACTGTTCATAGTCAGGTAGGAACATCCAGGCACTTAAATTGGACTTCAGTATGGAAACAGTCCTCTAATATGTTTAGTGAGAATTTACATCAAGACCAATGCTGAAAAAATAGTTAGGGAAATTACACTAATACCCTGGAAGACAGAATGAAGACAGCTTCAGTGTGCACAGCCAAGGGGACAGAGTGTGTAGCACAGACACCATCTAGTCCAGAAGTCTGAAAGAACTTGCACAAGTAAATACAGGTACAGCTAGGCTTTTTGAACACCAGTGAATCCGGCTGCTGATGTGATGTCTGACTGAGAGTAACAAATGCAGTGCTTATTGTGCAAATGCAGAAAACCAACGGTTCAAAACTAGAAAGAATAACCAATGTCATGAAGAGAAACAGATTTCCCAAATGCAGATTTCCCAAAGTTAAGTGACATCACGTAAAATATTGCTGAGATGCATGGATTTTTCAAAGAGCTGTAATATAAAGAACTGAACTTATCTTTTGAAGCATAGAAAATCATTAGTTTTGCAGGAGAAAATGAGGTCTGTTAGAAAAACTGTCAAGAGGGTAAGTAACTGCTAAAAAGAGAGCAAGAAATACAGATCATATTGAAAGCAGAAGTACCAGGGTGCAGGAAGGTTTTTAGAGGTTAGTACTACTAGCATTTTTTTAGCAATCATGGTGCAAAATCCCAGTATGTACAGATGAATTTTGCTGCTCAATGTTAGAAATACAGAGACTTTACACAAGGAGAATTGCTGCTTTTCAAAACTGGGACTAAATTCATCAGAATAAAATACAAGGTGATATACCTGGGCTTCTAACAAGAATTTATGCTAAATATTTCAATTTCCTTTGAGTAGTAGGAATGGCATATTAGTACATCCCAGAATGAGTGTCAGGAACGAAAACAAAAGAAAAAATCAAAAAAAGGCTGCTCTAAAATGCATAAGAAACATGCTTATGTAATACTTCAATAGTACCACCCAAGGTACACAAGATACAGAAGACATGGTGCCTGAAGTTCAATCATCAGTGCAACAGAGCTACGGGAAACCAGTTCACAGGATAAAAGGAAGAGATGGATAAAGAAATCCTCTTATATGAAGCAAACAAAACCTCAGGTTTTTAACGTATGAAGAGGAAATACGAGAGCTTGTATGATCTCTGCTTTAAATGAAACTTGTGAGGGGATACAATTTTAGCATGGTGTGCCCAAAATAAAGCTAACAGCTTTGGCCATACAAGCATCCTTAGCAAGAAAAACCTCAACCCCTTGACAAAACTCATCCTCGGGAGAACCTCCTGAAAGCTTACCTATGCAAATAAATTGCTTTGGTACTTCCCTTTACCAGGTTATCTGCAAAACCAGGCTATGGGTGAACTACCAGTGAAGTAACCAGACATGAATGTTTCGGATTGAAATGAGAGTAAGATTTATATAGTGGTCTACAGCTTCCTCCCCAGGGAAAGCAGAGGGGCAGGCACTGATCTCATCTCTGTGGTGACCAGTGACAGGATCCAAGGGAATGGCCTGGATTTGTATCAGGGGAGGTTTAGGCTCAGGAAAAGGTTTTTCACCCAGAAGGTGAAGGCACGGGAGCAGGCTTCCCAGGAAAGTGGTCACAGCACCAGCCTGACACAGCTCAAGGAGGATTTGGACCGTGGTCTCAGGCACATGGTGTGACTCCTGGGGATGTCCTGTGCAGGGCCAGGAGGTGGACTTTGATGATCTACGTGGGTCCCTTCTCAGCATATTCTATAATTCTCTGAAAGCCATTGTTCTAGAACAACTTGTGTCTAGTAGAGACAGGGCAGAAAATCCTTTCTGATAGTTTTCTGAGTTAATGAAATGTACTGCATGGCTGCTTCCAAGAACAGGAAATGGTCTTTGCTCCTGGTCTTTTCAATGCATCTGCAGCTGCAGATACTGTAAAAGCTATTTGCAGAATTTCTATCTGAACAAAATAAATGAACAAATAATATTTGACAGACAATCTTTAGGCCCTTTGCACATTGCAAACTTAAGCAAACATTAATTAAGAGACAGAAATTATCTCTTAATTTCAGTGGTTCCTTAGCACAGATACTGTCAATAGGCAGAGTGACAGGAAAATATATCTCTCAGGGTAGTTTTATCTGGTATACTTCATCTGTCTTCCTTTCCTTTGACATTCAGTATCACCACAAGACACCATTATTAATTTTTCTTAAGTATTTTTCAATTTCCAAGAAAAACTTGGGATTTCTTCTCTAATGCCAGCCAGAATGTGCACTGCATGCAATGTTTTTGCATTGTTTTTACAGATAAACAGCACAAGAGGAAACAGATGTGGACTCAGATGACAAGAAGTCGCTGACTAAGGTCAGAACAATTGATTTTTCTATCTTCCATAATTTGACAGGAATATACAAAATAAGTAGCCATCCAGAACTGACAGCCCTAGTAAGTGCATAAAAGAGAGAAAAAACACATAGTGCTGTCAAAGGATGGAATCTTTTGCTATGTTTAGTTTCTGGTAAAAAATATTAGTTATTAAAAACATCAAGCACACAGAAGACAATATACTGTTTTAATAAAAAGAGTGAATAGTGTGTAGCAATGTGAAGGAGTAATAATAATAATTATATACCTGAAAGGAGCAGTTTAATTTTTGCTTCAGTGATCAGAAAATAAACCCTGAGGGAGTTATTCCATATGCAGTATTTGCCCATTCTGACTTTTTAATAAAATAAGAACTCTTCTGGAAATTAAGCACTTAAAAATATAATTAAAAAAAAAAAAGTCTGCTGGGAAGTAATAATTATTACCAGATTTAAAAATCCACATGTTAAAAACAGTGACTTAACACCACACAGAACAGTTGGAGGGGAAAGGGGAATACTACAGAGAAGTAAGGTCTTACACTAGGTGAGTTGTGTGAAGAAATCAAGATCCTTCAGTCTGTTCAGGTGCAAGGTTAGCACCTTGCCTTTCTTAAAGAATTAATTTTTAAGTCTTCACCAGCAAAACAGACCAACATATCTGTAGCAACACTAGGAAAACAGAGAACAGCATAGCAAGAAATGAAAGTATATCCAGAGACTTCCTTCCCACATAGCAGTCTTACATTAGTAGCACTTGAATGTTTCATGTAAAGGCTAATTTTCTACAATAAGAATACCTCTACTGATTTTTCTCTGAACCTGAAGGCAAGCTGCAGAGAAGAAAGTACCTGCCAGGAAGTGCTTCCTGCTGCAGCAACACTGAGAAACATCACATGCCTCAATGCTGGAGCTAAAGCCTGCTTGGTGTTACACAGTAAGAGCAACAACAAAGCTTTAAAATTAATAATGGACTTAAACAACAAAGTCCAAAATGACATGGCAACTCTTCACTGAACTTGACAGTTTGAAGAAGTCAAAATAAAGACTCCTCTTAAGGCCAGGTTTTAAATAAAACTGGTCTGTTTAGTGAAACAAGACCATTTGCATGATCTTAATTTCCTGCAAACAAGGGGCTTCTTTCCTATGTAACTTAGGACAAAGTTACGAGATGCTTATATTACTTGATTTATAAGATAGCCATATAACCTGATATATCTGTGTAACCTGATATCAATATAACCTGAATTATAACTTTCTATATTTATATAACTTGAATCATAACTTTTTATACCATATCAGGTTATACTGTATGCGTTAATATAAGGTTTATACAATAACACAATACAGTACAATAACTTTTTATACAATGAAATGGCTAGTATATAGTTGGCTAGCTGCTTAATGCTGAATAGACAAAAAAGAAGAAAAAAACTCACCAGATAGATAGCTTTAGAGATAGATAAATATAATACTAATGAGAAATTGGCAAATATAAAGCCAATTAGCCACAAAATAATGAATTTAGGCTGGTTAGGGCCAGACAGACTGAGGAACATAGTAACCACACTATGTTTCCAAGACAAAGTGGAAAAGTTCAGATGTGAAGAAGACCTTAGAAGCCTTCATCAAAGACCCCCGACAACCCCCAAATTGGGGAGGCACAAGCACAGTGCAAAATAACTATCTATGAGATCATACTATGTAAACTAGTTCTGGTGCATAAATGATGATGTTATAGTGACATAATAACACTAACCAACACTTACTGTATAAATATAAATATACCACAGCACTTGACAAAGGGTGAGTTAGGTGGAGACAGCCTCCTCACCACAGCATTGCAATACACAAATACCTGCTCTATAGACACCAGTCTATGAGGATTTATTCTCAGTCTATCTTTTGGGCATCCCATAGCTACTTGAGCTCTTTATGTCCAAAAGGTTTTTGCTGAAATTTAAAACAAGGAAGTAAAAAAGACTGCTGTAAAAGTAAAACTAAAATAAGGTGAAGGTGTTAATGCAATAGAAAACATTGTTTACTGTTTGCATTACTCTTTGAAGAGTAATTAACTTTACTGTACATTTTTAAATATAATTGTCCTAGTACAGAGTGAGATTTTTCAGTTAGAGAGGAATATTATGTAAATAGAGGGAGAAGGAAGGAGAATATATAAATCAAGACCACATCTACAGAAAAAATCATTTAGGATCTTCTTTAAAGACTGGTCATTTCTGGAAACCCCACTCATGTGATTCCCTTTGCTGACTGTGGCCTTTACTCTGCTGCACTGTGGCTGAACATCACACCATGCTGCCCATGTCTGAAAGCAGGGGCAGGCAGTGCAGAGGAGCCATCACACTGTGCTCCCATGCCCAGAAGCTCTGAAAGCAGGGGCAGGCAGTGCAGAGGAGCCGTGCACGGCGCTGTCACCAGCCAGGCCCAGCTCTGCCTGCAGCCGTGTGCCGGCCTGCTGCGGGCCCGGCTCCCGGGCCAGAGCCTGAGCTCTGCTGCACAAACGGGCCTTTCTCTCTGGGACAACACCATCCAGAGCCAGCATGTCTTTGGAGGGAAACGTCCTAGGGAAGAAGGAAAGAAGGATGAAAGCACAGAGAGGTGCTTTAGGGGACCTTGGCCAGGCCCTCTCGGTCTCCTCCGTGCCAGCGAGTTGCTGCCACGCTGCCCTAACCCTGCAAGTGCAACTCACAGGGAGCCAGCCCATGCCCATCGGCTGTTTTCTGGGTCACAGCAGGGCCTGAAGAGGCCCCCATTGCACCTGCAGAGCACCTCTGGGCCAGGAACTCCACCTTTAAAATGAAATTTGCCTGCATCTTCCTGCTCCTTGTACGGCTCCTTTCTAGGTTGCGCTATGGTCGCCTGACGCTGCTGCCCTGTGTGTAGGTGAGCCAGGGCGATCCCTGAACATTTCTATGGTTTGTCATCTGCTCTGGTTCTTCCTGCAGCACCTTTCCCTTGTGATCTCCAGGAACAAAAGGAGGTGTGTTGAGTGCTCAGGTCTGCTGTTCTGCAGAGCCAGGGAGAGGTGTTCAGGGTCTGGCTGTTGGCTCAGGGTGTTTGCATTAGGGGCCTGCCTGGTCCTTGACTCCTGGAGCCTCCTACTCCCAGAGAAAGAGGTCTGGTCTGGGACCCTGCAAACAGCCACCCCTGCTCTCATCCCACTTCCTAAGCTGCTGATGTTGCCTGGGTAAGCAGAGGGATGCAGCACTGTGCTGGACTCACAGGGCAAGCACCCAGGCTTACAGTGACACCCAGATCCTACATCCCCTGCCTGTGCTCAGCACTCTGCAGCTCTCCCTTCCTCCTGGACCTTAGCCAAGGCAGTGATCCTTTGCATGACTTGGAGCTGCTTAAATGGGATGTGTGGCAGGACTCTGGAATATGCTCATATACACCAAGATCCTGGCCATAGGAAAGGAGGGAAATTTGGTCAGGAAAACTCAGCAAAGTACTTTTGATGCTTTCAACTAGAAGGTCTGACAGAAGACAGCATGTTTTCTTTTGCTTGTTTCTCTTCTGTGAGCAATCCACCCAAAGCAAACAGTACATGGAAATCAGTTTTATTCCTCTTGCAAAGCACTGTCTGTAAACCATAGACTGTGGCACCGATACTAATTGCTTTGTAAACAGAATAAGAGAAATTATCTCAATGTTCAGATGTTCAGTTCACAGATACTTATCAAAAATTCTTACTATGGAGGAGTTCAGAAAAGTGATAGTAAATTCATATTATTTCAATTATCATGCATTTAAATTGTCTCTGCACAAAAATACAAAGTGCATGCATATGTATGAAATTGTTTACATGACTGGCAGCTAATTTTCCTCTACATTAAAAAAAAAAGTAATCATGCTCCTTTTTTTCATCACTTGTCTTTCCCCATTACATAAATCAGAAACTTCCTTTTTGGCAATTCTCATGCTTTGACACCTTCCTGGATAGTTTCTCTGGAGGTACATGATGTGCTCTCAGAGTAAGAGCTGTCAGATCACCACACCTCCAAGAGTCTTTCACTTCCTCACTGGAAAGAAGATTTGGGGTTTTCCCACCTTTTCCAAACTGCAAAAACTCCCTTTGTGAAAGAATGAGTGTAAACATTTTCCATCCTTCAACACTTCAGAATAATAGTCTGTCCTTTTCATGTGTGTGTACATTCATAGGCAGAAGAACAAATTAGACATCACAATCTGATCTGTAATGTCATACTTCTTCCACACACCAATACAAAGGAGCAGGGCTCTAGAAAATTATAATTAATATGTGATGGAATACATTCTTATTCAAGTCACTTCCTAGACTCTCTGCTTGTGAGTTTACTTTCTCAGTCATGTGCTCATACAAGGACAGAGATGAGACACACACGAGTACATGGCTCGCAGGTAAATCCAGGGCTAAACCAAAAAGAATAGCAGCTGAGAAACATAGGAAGTACTACAATTATCTGAGCTACACAGACTCAAGGACAAACCTACTCAACCCCCCTGAAAAGTACAGGTACTAATATGTAAAGAATTGCACCATGTGTGAATAGTACACCTTGAACAAACTCAAAATACAGCTTGATTCTAAGCAGAAAATCAAGAGGAGGAAAAGCATTGAGAAATCATGACTCAACCTAATACTAATTATTTTACAAGAAGGAAATGTAATCAGTAACTCAGGCACAAAACATCTATTTCTAGTGTCCAGACACACTTCTGTCTTACTTTGTCTTAAGTCATAGTGGTCTGCTCTAATCCAAAATTAAAAGCAAACCGGACTCTGTAAACACATAGGCATCCATGAACTCCCCAAACACAATCTACCCAAAGTAAAGCTAAAAAAAGATAAAAATATCAATAGAATTTTAATGTGGCTGAACTGAAAAATTACTCTTATTAAGAATATGAGCAATCAAAGTAAAATAGACCTAGCTCCTTATTTATTAGTCTGGTTTTCAAACCCTTGAAAAAATTGTTACAATCATCTTAAATTCATATGTAAAAACAGGTAGTGAAATTAAGAACAATGCCTCCCCTGAGTATGCCTTCATAAAGGATATTCCAAAAGGAAAATGAACAGAGCTGTGTGTAAGTAGTTTAATCACAAGTATGCCCCACAAGATACTCCTTTCCTTTTCTGGAAAGGGACATGAGATTCTTTGCTTCAAAGACAATCTTGCTACCATGTTTTTCCAACTACAATATAATAACTGCCTATTAATTTTTGATAACTGACTCAATTTCCTCTTTCCAGTAGACAAGTGGTGAGAGTTTCTTTAAAATGTTAAGACAACATAAAAGACTGTGCAAGATGCCTGCTACAGTGATCCATGAAGCATTTGCTAGACCGTATTCACCATCCAGAAGATGATGGCCAAAACCTACTTTGTGCTCAGCACAAATCTATTTTTTTAGAGGATGCTACTTGCCAGGGAGAAAAACAGGCTTTTAAGTCCAAGTTCTTGGCTTTTTTTCTTTACAAATATTATGGATATAACATATCCTCATTCAGAATGAATATGGGCATAGATATAGATATTCATGATATAAAAGTAACTTTCATAACATGCAACCATAAATCTTGTTTTTTGGAAAAAACAACCAAACTTACTGCTAGCATTTATACACTCATATCTGCAACAGTCTAAAAATCTATACAATCACTATCCTTGTCAGGAAATTAGGTCTGAAAGGCAGTGATCATCCACTTATCTGGGACACGTCTCTTGAAACTATTCAAAATTCCAGAGTTAAGATTTTCCAAACTCTCAAAATGTAGAAGGTTTGTAAAAGTAAAGGAGACACAGTATCTGTATTTGCCTCCAGCCGTGGAAACAGACAAACTGATCATGTACCTCTTAAAGGATGGCATATGAAACCTTAAACATCGCATGAGAACATAATCAATAAAACACTTATTAAGTCTCAGTTTCCCTACAGCTTCCGTGCTTAAGGCATATCTTGCATTTTTACAATACCATTTAGCTAGAAAACCACCAGAGCTAATAAAGTTACTTTTCAGAATTAATTTGGTAGATTAATTGTGATAATTCCATCCACCATGGAAAATACATTCATGATAACAAAATAACTGGACAAATGAAGATGAAAATTATACACCTACTCTTAAATTACAGTTTCATATAAATTAAATTGCTTGCGTGGCATAGGTAATGCAATTCCAGGACATAAGACACAGAAGTCAAAACAGCACTGCCAGAAGAATTATTTCAGCTGGATCCTTTTCATCTTAGATAAGATAACAGCACAATTAATCTCATTAGAATTCCATTATTTGGCAAGTTTTGCAGCAAGATCATTATCGGCTTTTTAATTTTCTGTAATTTCAACAAAATCTTCAAAAGTACATACGGGAATATTTTTTTCAATGGAAGTAAAAAAATTAGAAGTGTTTGCACATCAGTCTTTAGATACAGATTCCTAGTATGACAGAGCAACACTATATTTTATTGATTATTGAATAAGATAACTACCAGGTTTAAATGGGCTTGTGTAGTAAAATCTTCTTTCAAAATGGAAATGACCTAACTATTACACACCTTTCCTGGAGCTTGTATGTGCATTTGTTAAGCACTAACTCAGCAGAGATGAAAATATGCCAGCTGCCAAGACAGAAATACCATTTCACACAACACCTGCTATAAAGTGTTCTCCAGAACTCTGCTGAGTCAGTGACCTGATGCAATCCTGCAGAATTGAGGAAATATCACAGGATGACAGAGTAAACAGCTTTTCCTTTTCTCTGAGTATGTATTCAAAATTTACCTCTATCAACAAAATCTTACCAGCTTTTTTTAGAAAGACACTTGTACTCATGAACTCATGGGCAATGAGTGGCAATTAGGAAATTTGTGAAAAAGAATCACCAAATCATTACTGTAATTTCATTTAAAAAAAAAAACAAACCAAAAACAGACAGGTCATTGTATATTTTCAACAGCAGCTTTAAGAAACAAGAGATGTTTTACCTTTTATGAAGCTTAAAACTTAAAAAACTTAAAATCAGCTGTATTGGAAATACAGCAACACTATCAATTTCAAAACACAAATCTCCAGCTCTTCCTAAGCAGTCTGAAGAGTATCGATTCCATCTAGTGGCTGAACAGAGTTAAAAATGCTCAGAGAGCTTTCATGTTTCTTACCTATTGTAATTTGTGTCCTTGAGAGGAAGTGTGATACCATCATCAAACACTGCACTGCACTTCACCTAATACAGAGAGTCTGACAGTACAGGGATGGTGAAAATTATTCTAAACAAAACAAGACCCATAAGATGTTTCTCATCAGAGAATTTTAATGACATATATCTTGCTAATTTGTGAAGCCGAAGCTCTTCCTTCAGAAGCTTATTTGCTCAAATGCCTTTTGTGTTTTGTACTTTCCCAATTAGAGGCAATAGTATCTGTATGAGGTACTTGCATTCCCACACTCT
This sequence comes from Muscicapa striata striata, assembly GCA_030060385.1. NCBI lineage: Eukaryota > Metazoa > Chordata > Aves > Passeriformes > Muscicapidae > Muscicapa > Muscicapa striata. Next base: position 912,434 of record JAREIS010000156.1, read on the forward strand.
AATTTCGATTCTTGAAGACTTTAGTAGTATCTGTTTCTGTTTCCACAAATACCCATACGAAGTGCAGTTGAGCTATTAACTCCATTGTGGAGAAAACTCTTTTTTTAGAAAGTGACTTAGCCTCTAACAGGGCGGGGAATTTAACTCAGCTGTCCTAGATACCAGTCTTGTGTCCAACCCACCAAACTATCTTTTCCCTTATGTCCCAAAATGACACATTAACAGTCTGCATTCTCTCTCCCTTCTGCCTCTGAACTCTACAAAATCCATGAAAACAAACAATGGACAATTTTGAGCATGGAAAGAATACTTTGACAACCCATCACACAACACTGAGATCAACAATGCAGATTAAAAAAAATGGCAAGACCTACCTGTAATTTGTGTTGTCATAGAAACAAGCAGTGAAAAATTCAAAGCTACCATGGAAATATTAATAGAGTAATTGGTGCCTGGTTGCAAATCTAAACAAACTTCAGGAGCTTGCTTGTGTGTGGAAAGTTCAAAGGTCATTTCATGAAAGAAGTTCTTCTGGTACCAACGCTGGCCTTGGACATGAAACTGAAACCAAAAAATCACAGCATGAAAATTGAAATGTTATAAGTCACTACTTGCATTCAACCATCTCATGCTCTTAATTAGAAGAAACAGCAGAAGACAGCACTGCATATGATGTGTCAAAACTGTTGGCATTGACAGTTACTCAAATTCCAGTGCTTCCAAAATTTGATCTGTCTTGATCAGATCTGATATTTTCCTGGTTCTTTCACTTCTTCTCCTAGTCTATCCTCTTTTTTATTAATTTCCCCTATATTGTATTTCCTGCTAATATATCAGCTTCCAATAACAGTTGACTTTCTTTGAAGTATACTCTCTTGTTGAATTATAAAAGTAAGCTCATGTGAACACCTCTCCAGTTTCACCCTGAGGTTAGAGACAAAATCAAGCTATTGTGACGCATATCAAAATGCCAACTGCACTCTGGGATCTATGATATTTACAGACACCTTTATTTCCAGGGAAATTTACAGTATCATGCGTTCCTCTTTTATTTGTTTCAGTAGGACTTTGTGTTTTATTGTTGATGACTGAAATGATCATGAAGTGACTAAGTTAAGGCCTGTCCTGATCAAATGATTTCTCTCTTAATGAAAATAAAATGCTTGCTGGATACTAATTGTACATTAATTTTTCTTTAAATAGATCCTATGCCTTCTGATACTTTCTTAGTACCTCCTGGCACAGGGAAACTTGAGACAACAGCAGGTGGTCAGGAGTCCCAGCAGAAGTGGTTCATGCAGAAATTCCCCACTGGGATATGGACAGACTGAAGGCATACCACAAGGCAAAGAGAACTGACTCAGTGAAACTGGAATAGAGTTGTGTGAATTGTTTGCCGGACTATGGCAAACTCGAAACTACAGAGAAGGAGAGCAAATTAACTATGGGAAAAATAAGCAAGAAACAGGGGACTACAAGAGAGCATGGTCTTTCTTTGGCTGCTATGCAAGACTATTCTTTGGGGTTTTATGAAACATTATTATAATGATGAACACTGCTAGCAGTGAGTGTTTGAAAAACTAGGTTTTTGATTGATAAAAATTGCTTTTTAGATTCAAAATACAGATTGTCACTTACTGAGTATCTGTCTTCCACATCAGTTCCCCTGACATTTCTTCTCCACTTCAAGCAGGTATCATTAAAAATTAATACATTATTGAAAGCTTCCTTTACTGTAGAGACAATTAAAAAAGCAATTAACTTATTTTAAAAACTTTACCTCCTTCAGCTTAATTGAATGAGTAGCTGAGAATAATTTCTTTTTTAAAGTTTTGAATTTCATTCTCTTCTGAGACAGAAAAGTAGGTTATAATTTCTTTTTGAATGAACAAACAGGATAAGTAAAGCATGACCACTTTCCAGAGAAATCTGCTTTTGGAAAAACTCAAGCATGCTATTCAGGAAATCCAATACACAGTTTTCTTGTCCAGGCCTAGAAGGTTATAATGACAGAAGGATCAAGGGTTCAGGCCTCCTGAATTAAATAAAATTATCACAGAACAATTTGTCATAATTTATGCCCTCCAGGAAAAAGCATGTGGGCAAAAGCATTTTCATGGATTCCAAAAGCAATTATTTCTCAAGGTCTGTCTCGCCAGAATTAGTATTAGGAGAATTAGGAGGCAAGCCTAAAGTCTCCATGACTGAAATACTACAGAAATTCACTTTTAGAACATGGCTTCTGTAAAATTACTGATAACTGCCAGAACCCTGTTAATCACTGTTGAACATAGGAGCATTGTCTGAAATGCTCATACCACTTAGATTAGTATCAAATTGTCAATCAACAGGGAATTCTCCTACAGGCAGAGAATCATATTTCAAGGGAAAAAATGGAAACTGGTAGACATTTACCATGGACCAAAATTCCATACCAATCCTGCCTCAGCCAGAAGGCAAGTCCTGAAAAAGCAAATTTGCTAAATCTTTCAGAAGCAGTCTTACTGCCACTGCTCTCCTTGCTCATAGAGTCAATGGCCAAGTGAGCAGAAAGAAAAACATCTTGCAGAAAAAGAGGGTGCTGACAGTGGCTACATGCACATAGTCAGCATAAAGAATTATGAAGTCTGTTAGACTCAAATCAGTGAACTCTGCAGCACAGTAAGTTCTTTTATAAGCACACAGAATACAAAACACAACATACCCTTTGTTTGAATTGCTAGTGTAACTGAGACAGTGATGTTTGTGGAAGAAATGGTAGTTATATTCACCACGTAGTTACTTCCAGAGTTCAGATCTAAACACACCTTTGGATTATCTTCACTAGTACTGATGTTAAATATCACATCTTCTGAGAATATCTTCTCATCCAGTCTTTGGCCCAATACATGAAACTATTGAAACAAAAACAATAGTGCAACACGTTGTGGCTCTCCAAAATTCAGAATACTATCTTATTTAATCCTACTGGTTCTTAAATCAGAACACAGGATTACATCGGATTTAGAGTATCAGTTCAAGAAAAATATATAGGGTTTTTGCTAGCCATGGGATGTCTTAATAAACTGGACCTTTATTTCTTCTGGTTGTTAAAATTATTCATACTTTTTCATATATTTCTACAACAGGTAGAAGGAATCTATTATGGAATCTGATCCAATCTATTAGGAACCTAATCTATTGTGGACTTTACAAAGATCTCCTATTCAAACAGTGAGGTGTAAGCAAATATTGTTTCTTGTTTACAGCACAAAGATAGAGGATCTACATCTACTTGTTATTTCTTTCCCTTTTGCTTGTTTTCTCCCTTACCCCACAAAAGCAGTAGTAAGACGGAATGCAAAACAACAGTAAAAGACAAGCTTGTCTAAGATTGTCCCAGTGTAGTGAAAAGCAAATCTGTTGTTTGCATGACATGAAGGGACAGACAAAGCTCACCTTCTCTGGATATTCTGGAGTGTCTTTCAGATGGCTGAATTCAGGAAAAGCATGTGCACAGAGTACATTATACCAGAGATCCACAGCTTGCCAGCTACCATTGGCTACATAAAACCAGTTTTGACCTGTTAGGGGAACTGGGAAGCTGTGTTTTCCATCTCAGCAAAGCTCAATTAAAGTATACAAACTAAAAATACTTTGACCATAACATTGGAGAAGAAAGATGGGTTGTTTTCCAAAATTATTACCCAACCTTGAAATGTTTTTCACATTGATGTACTTACCCTGGACACCCTAAATAATCCCTTTTATTTTTTCCTTACTTGTACATACTAAAAAAAAAAGGAAAAAGACAAATCCAAACAACACACATACAAAAAAACGCCTTTCTTGGGATGTTATTGTGAAAACATGGGAATTCTTATCATGTTGTTTAGGCTTTCAATAACACTGACCAAACTATTTCCTTTATTTCTGACAATTTATGCCTTGATTTTTATTCTTATGCTCATGAAAAAAAAAAAAAAATAAAAAAAAAGCAGCTACAAAGGTTGTTTTCAATTTCCAAGAAAAACAGTTCTAAAGCGTTCAGATACACATTAGCTGAACCTTCTGAGCAAGGCACACTACTTCAATATACCTTGCACTTCTAAAACATGTTTTATCAAGTATCTGCAAGGGATACACAGTACAGTTGAGATGCTTGTCAAAGACAGGGACAGAACCCAAGTTTTGCAATATTTTCTACGGCAATGTGAGCTTGAGCTCTTCAATGGAACTTCACTAAAACATAAACTTATGCTGTAACCTCTTACAGATTCAAGCAGGCATTTAGGTGATTTAGTGGAATGAGACCCTGAAGCTTTAGGACAGGAATTTTCTTCTTTCCTAACCCAGCCAGTTAGAAGGTCAAGACAAACTACCATATAAACAAAACCCACAAAACAAATATCCACCCATTCAGCAGACATAACAAGGACAAAGTCACTCTCAATCTCAAATACATCCATTATTACTTACTGTGTATGTTTCCTGCACTCCCAGTCTTCCAGTTTTCCTTTGCCATCTCACACATGTTTCGTTGAATATGGATAAATTACTCAGTAATTCCTCCTCTGAGACCAAAAACATGAACACAGAAAGAAAATCATTACTTCTCATGCAAATCTTATGTTGGGAGAAATTGCTTATTTCTTACTTTTCCTGTGGTTTGGTCTTGAGTTTTTTTTGCTTTGCTTTGTTGTCCAAACAGGAAAAAAACCAAAGAAGGTAAGTACATGTTAGGTAGAAAGCTTTCTTTTAATTGTCTTGGCTCCTAAACTTAAAATAACAGGGTAACTAAAGAAGCAAGTCCTGAGCTAAAGACTGTGAACTCTTTAAACATACAGCCAGCATTTCATAAACTCACACAAGGAGCTTTTAAAGGTTCTGTGTTAGACTGGAAAAGAGTTTATTTGTAGCTAAATTAATGTTTCGGCTCACTATTTACTTGAGTTACTTTTTAAAAGGTGTTGACATTTTTTCTTGTTGTAGAATAAATAAAATTAAATAACACAGCCGAACACTTTTCAAAATAAATGGAAATGAAAACAATGGAGCCCACAGAACCAAGCATGTAGGAAGTATAGTTTTAGCAACCAGAGATCCATCTCTCAACACACCTGTTAATTTACACACTTACAAGAGCAGGCTTTCTCAGAGACAAAGCACAGCTAGGAAGGTCAGCTCATCCATGCTTTTTTCCAGTTCTTTCATTGCTGTCATTAAACACAATGCAGTTGCTCTCACATGAAGAGATAACATTCTCACATAGTTGAAAACAAAAATCCTTCTGGTCACAGCTCAAATCGACAGTGAACATACTCCTTTCCTTCACCAGCCTTCAAATTCTCATTCCTTTTTCTATCTACCAAATTTTCTTATTACATTCACTACATGACCAAGGTCATATAAATCCAACCTGATATAGATGCTAAGCTGAAAAACACTTACTAGCTGCCGCAAAATTGAAAGGTATTTATAGGACAGCATTAGCAGATACTTCATGGAATATTCACAAAATAGTTGGTGTATTGTTCTTCTATAAAAGCAAGCACAGGTCAGGGCACTCCTCTTCTGTATGTAAACTTCATTACCATCCCACAGGGGCCCCTTTGTAGCATGCAGGCATCTGACTACATCAGTACATTAAGAGTTTCTAGCATTTCATACTTAGGCAGCTACGTAGAACTACAATTTAACTGTTAATATATTTTGCTGCACTTTTTCTTTCTTTTTCTTTGATTATTACAATGACCATAAATCTGTTTTCTAACATTATATCCACTTCATATACTCAGCAAACAGATGCCTCACCCGCTAGACCAGCTCATCTCCCAACAAATTTTAATGTCTCCATTCCACATTCATTGTATGTGGAAATGCTGTTGAAAGCTCCCATGTTTCCAGGACAGAATAAAGAGATTAATCTGCATGTCCTCTAAAACAAATTTCTTACATACAGCTTCGTGATTAACTGTGTTTAAGTGCTGTTTATTGTTACTGTTATCTGTTTCACAGTACTGCAATCTAAGGCCAACACAAAGCAAAATATTATGTTCAGTTGTTGTGCTCTTTAAATCAGGCACAGTATTATTAAAAGAGTGGATAGCAAGAAGGACTCACAGATAGAGGGAAAATGTTTCCATATCCATGAGATCTCCATTCTCATATCCATGAGAATTAAAAGTCATAACAAGGAGGTGGGGGGTACAAGAGAGGGAGTAATCTGCAAGGCTCCTTAGCAAGAAAATCTGCAATTTATGAGTTTATAAAATACAGGGGGAAAAAAAATTAAAAAAGGAAAATAAAGCCACAAACAACAAAAGGGGCTGTTCTAGGTATTTAGGCAAGGAAAGAAGTCTTATACAGTGGCCTCCTTGGAAGGAAGAAGGCAGAATCAGTAGCTTTTTTCTTTTTTCTGTAACTGCATCCAATTTTTTGTTATGCTTTCTGAACTTTGAGGATAAGGCCACCAGGCAATGACCATAAATTCACAGAACATCTGGCAGATCTTTTCTCAAAAGTTTCCACTTTAAGTGGATGTGAGTGAAAGAGCATGAAAACCTGTACAGAGCAATTACCCCAACAAAGTCTTCAGCTTTCTGAGGGGACTGCTTTTTCTCCTTTACTCCTACTGATCACACAATCTTTGTTTGGACAGCCAAATATACAGAAAGGGCTTGGTTTAACATTAATCCCAGTAGCAAAAACATAGTATCCAATAACAGCACAATGGTTTCTCTGAAAAAAGGACTCTGCAACTAGAGGGAGACAGGTTCCTTGAAATGCTCATTCCACTTTGAAATTTAACAGTGCCAGTGACTTACAGAGCTTGGGAACTCAGTTTGTGTAACACACAGTAGGATTCCAGGTCTTAAATGTATGTGATTTTGATCAGATTACACTCAAACTCACAAATAAAATGGGAGAAGCAAAGCCCCTCCATTTCCTGTAGCTCAGCACTATAAAATTTAACTTGTGATTAACCAAAGTGAGTGAAGTTCACTGCTACCCACTAATCTTCAGGTTACCTTTACCATCTTTTTCTCATCCCAAGAGCAAGTGTCCTAGAAACAACATGCAAAAAAATACCTGGAGACCAGAGCTGAAATGTGAAAAAAAAATCCTGGAGGAGTCAAACAGAGAAAGGCAGATTTGGGAGAGGATAGAGAGATCTAAATAGCACCTGGCTGTTGGGAGCCAGGAAAGACACAACACAAATGGTAAAACACACACAAAAAAGCTAAGTGTTTCAACAGCACCAGTGAGTGTTGGAGGGGGGAGAAATTATATCAAGAAATTCAAAGGTATCAACTTTTTTTTCCAGAAAGCAGATAGAATCAGCTGCACTGACATTTATCTTCAACAAGTATCTAAAAGAGAATCCACACATGCAAGTTCATTTACAGAGCTCTTGCCACTTATCCCCACGCATACAAGAAATTTAGTGGAAAGAAAAAACCCAGGTATTAGATTTCTTTGTATATTTTTGCCTATTAATTCTGTAAGTGGTTGCAAATGCCATGTCTACTAATACAGACCACATTTTTGCAATGAAATAAATGAAGATATCTCAAGGATAGGTTCCAAGAGGATGGTGCCAGACTCTTTCCAGTGGTGCCCAGAGACAGAATGAAGAGCCCATAAACTAAAACACAAGAAGTTCCACCTCAACATGAGGAAGAACTTTTTACACTGAGGGTGGCAGAGCACTGGAACAGGCTGCTCAGGGAAGCATGAAGAAGTTCCAAACCCATTTGGAACGTGTCCTGTGTCACCTGTTCTAGGTGACCCTGCCTTGGCAGGGAGATTGGACTGGATGATATCCAGAGGTCCTTCCAACACTAACTACTCTTATTCTGGGAAACCAAGCACTCCACAGGGAAAGAAGTTCTATGAGGACCAGCTACACAATATGTCCAGGCTCACACGCTGAGCACACTAGACAGCAGGTATTTCAATTGCTGGTCTGTTCTCTGCACTTCAATTGCCTCATTTTACATGTATAAATAAGAGGTTGATAAAACTGTAATCCAGCTTACTATTGCTGTACCGTACTGATGGCTTAACCCAATCAGCATCACAAGTAAAATTAACTTTGTAAAGACATTTTTTAATATTTAAACTAGCAACTTAAAAAAGTGCTTGTATACACACACATATATATTTACCATATATCCCATATACCCCATATATAGACAATGCACAAAACAACGCAAATAAAAGGAATTCATATCAATCACTTTTCAATAAATGAAGAAATTCATTGTCAAAGAGAATTTCCTGCAGATGTTCTCTTAACTGCCTTGTTTCTAATGGAATTTTTCAGGCAGGATGAAAAGACAATTGGTTTTCCAACATCCATCATAAATTATTTTGGAATGGTACATAACTTTCTCTCATTTTAATGTGCTTTACTGATTAATTATACACACACCACTAAGAGTATGTAAATCTCAAAGGCATCACTGCACAAACAGAAATTTCATTTACTTTTAAAGCAATTTGTTACCTCTAGTGAATATGAAAAATGTAGAAGTAAAGAAGATGAAAGATTTTGTAACAATTTCCTATTGATGATCAACTGTTTTTTAAAGGAGTCTGGACTAGTTAGGCTATTTTTGTAACTCTTCCTTACCATTCTATTTGACCATAACTGACTTTTTTGATCTGACTCTGATCCAGCAGCTAGAGCTGGAATCTGGCAAAGCTCTTGCTGAAATCCATGGTGATCCTATGACTGCAGTCTGCAGGTTCAGGCCCTTCAGAGCGCTCAAGGTAACTCTCAGCAGACTGACAGATCTGACTAAGTCACTCTACACAATGTTGGGTGTCAAAATCAATTCACAAAATACAGCAATGTGAGTTTCCTGAATTAAATATGAATCATAACTTCTAACAACAACAGTTCCATTTTCACTTGGGCACTTCAACAGCAGAGTGAACTGCTTTTCTGCGTACTCGTTTTACTTGGTATCACATGTTTTATGTTCACGGTAGACGCTCAAGAAGTTAAGTGAGGGAAGAGAGGCCTCATGCAGTAACTGTGTGAAGTGCAATGGCAGCAGTGAAGGACACATTTCTAGTCCTTCTGAAAACCATGAAGATGTTTCAAACACCATCTTCTGCAAAAGACAGCACTGCTTCTTAAGAACTAGACAGTGGTAAACAACTCCTTTTTAGGACACAAAAGGACACTAAAGAGAACAACAGTCAATAGTCCAAAACATTTGCTAGCTCTGGGTGTTAATAAAATGTCAGTATAAGAAAATAAATCTGGAGTAAAATTCAGATAACTAGATCTAGGCTGGAAAGGCAATCATGAACAAATTTTGCTTTGGTCATTATGAGAAAAGAACAAAAAACAAACAAGGCGGGGGCGAGAGATAAAGGGCTTCAAATTCAATTGCCACTACTTTCACTGGAGTGCACTCTATAGTAATGGATTCACAAGAAAATATTATCAAATGCCTTCTGCTCCTCTGTTGACACTCCATGGGCTTCTGAAGTTGAAGGCTCTCAGTGAAAATAAAATTCCAGTTGCATTAGTCTCCTTCTGTTTGAAATAAAAAGCAAGACAGCTATAGATAGATCTTTGGCATCTAGTAGAAGTTTCTGTATTGCTAACACTCTCTTCTGTGACCTTTCCATCCAAAAGGACCACCACATTCCCTATATCATAAATTAGAAGGGGATTTCTTGCTGTCATTCTTCCTCCAGTTCCTAACTTCAAAACAGGAATGACAAATCAATTAAACTGCAATTTAAACAGCAACTTTGTACGGTAATACTTACCTTTGCATACATATGTAATATTCTCCCATGACTGATCTATTGTGCATTCTGAAAAATTCCTGTCTCCATTGAAATAATATCCTTCTATACAGTGATAGTACACTCTGCTCCACAGAGTGGTGGAGTTGTCCCAGGTCATTGTCGTGTGTGGAATGAGCAGAGGTTTGCCACAGTCTATTTCTGGAGCAGAGAAAAACAGGCAAACAAAACCTTGAAATGAAAATAGGCAAGACATATAAAAATGTTACAGATGGAGGGATGAACTGTCCCAGCAAGTTACAATTCACTTTTTTTCACTTCTTAGAGATTTCTAGAAGTCAGGCCAGTTCATCAGAACCCAGGATTTCGTGGTTGGAGATTTTCTAGTGAGGTGGGGCATTTATCCTACAAGATGATCCATAAAATTAAAGTGGCATGATTAGAATTGAAAAGCAAGGATCCTAAAGCATATTTTTATGAGTAAGCCTATTGTCCCACAACACTCTCTTTTCCTCCACATGCTATTTATTTATTTATTTTACCAACCATTAGTAACAGTAGATATTAAAAAAGACACATGGTCCAAGAAGTATCATGAAAGAACAGCATCAAGAAGGTTATATTCCTTTGTCAGTGGATTTAATTCAAGATTTGAAAAAAAAAGCTGCTACAGACAAGATGAACAAGCAATTCTGAGGGAAAATTTGATAGATTATGCAAGCCACTTTGCAGATAATTAGAAAGCTGGGATAATTAACTAATAATTTAATTAATTTATTAATGTTTTGGGGGCTGCATAATAAAAACAGGGAACAAAAAGAATAAAAAGTGAAGATCAAATAGATGGAATGGTATTATCTGCTTTTCAATTCCCAATGAACATTATAACTCAATAAAAGACCCTACACCACTTCAGTTATAAGAAGCAAACACTGTAAGAATTAAAATCTTACCCTCATTAAAGTTTATATGGACCAAACAATAAAATTTTAACCATTTTAAAGAACCATTTTAAAACTATTCAGTAATTTCAAGTGATTCTAAAATTATATTTTTTTAAAAAAGGAAATCAAAGAAGAAAAAACCAAAGCTTATAGATTCGTGATCTGTACAACCTTTAAAGGAAAATTTAAACATATGTATTGCAATGGGCAATACATCCACAATCATGACTGTCTTCCTTTTCATACACCAAGGAGTATGAATGTATCTACTGTCAATCATCAGAACAAGCCTTGGAAGACCTAATGAACATGCAAGCATGTCCTTAACTCATAGAAGGACAGTATGTGATGAGACACAAAAAATCCTGCTGTTCCAGCTACCTGCCCATGGCCATTCTGCAAGCAGACTGAAATTCAGAAGCACATTCTTGTGTAATACTGCAAACCTTCTACTTAGACTCATGACACAAAATAAGAATATTAAATATCATTCTAAAAGTAGGGAGTAGCTACAACATACACATGGAGGATTCAAAGAAAGTACTACATTTGATTCAATAAACTGAAAGCTTGATCAAGCTGAAAAGATATTGCTAACCCAACAAATGGAAAAGTGAAGCTATGCAAATGTGAAAATCGAATAAAGAATTTAGTTATTCTAAGGTCTCCTAATTAAGAATACGAGCCCAGATTAAAAAAAAAAAAACAAACAGGAGACTTTTTTTTTTTTTTCATGTACCCTGTGTTCCATCTTATTGAGGAATTCTTTAGGCTACATTCTTCCAAATCACAGCACTATAAGAGATTCATTTCAAATAGTAACAGCATGTTTAAACAATCTTATTTTGCAACTGGAAACTGTCCAAGTACAGGAATTTTGAAGGTATGTTAATAACTAATAGCAGTTTGATTTCTGATAGTGGCTTCAACTGCTATCAGAAAAGTAGAGTGGATATTGAACTGGAAAAACGTCAGCAACTTAGGCTGCATTTTCATCTCATGGTAATCCCAATGCCTGACACATGCATTAGGATTATGTTCTTGGAATGTTAAATTTTAATAATTTATTGTAACCTCATTAGCAACATAGATTTAAAAAAACCCTGTTCAATGTATGTTTTCTGTTTTGTGACAACTTTCTATGCCAGAAGACTATATAAACTGGACGCCCAAAGAGGATGACTGATATTTATTACAGTGACTTAAATGGTATCTATGGCAAATAAATCCAGAGGCAGAATTTATTTACCTTTGCACACCAAATCAGGGCCATCCCACTGTCCTTTGGCATTGCAGACTGCAGTGTGACTGCCACCTGCCATCAGGTAACCACGAGCACATTCGTAAGTAACTTCACTTCTGTAGGTGGTCCCACTCACAGATGTTGGACGTGCATTCAAAACAGAGGGTGGAACTCCACAGTCCACACCTGAGGAGATGAAGGAAGATAGTCCTGTTAGTCACCCAGCAGGAGCAATGACAGCTGCACTCACATAAGTATTTCTTTCATCTTTACCAGCTAACCTTCTTCTCCTGTAGTAATACAACACTTCCTCAGATCTCTGCAATATTCCCACTATGACTAACAGTGCTGTAGCTACTCCAAACATCTGCTACCAAATAAAAGGATGCTTCTCTGTCTTTCTCTCAGAATAGCATTCTAAATCTACGAATCCCTCCTCAGTCTAGCCGCAAGTATATAGAAAAGTCCTGGTTTTCTTCTGAATCTTTAGACTCTCCTGCTTCTACAAACCTGATTACATCAGAAAGGTGGTTCTACACCATTTGCAATGAGCATCTCTCAAGGCCAATGAGCAGAAACTGCCTTGAGAAAGCAAAATTTTTAAAAGTGTACAAAAACTGTAAAAATGCAAAACCATAGAAGAGGTTCCAACATACAATACAAAAGTTTCCTGTTAAGGCAAGAGCCTATATAATGCTTAAAAAAAAAAGCCAAGTAGCACATGCAAAAAAAAAAAAAAAAAAAAAAAGAAAAGAAGAATTTGTTAAAGGTACATTTACTAGTATTTGAAAAAAAAAATCAGACTTGCTGGTTCCACAAGAGAAGTCCTAATTGAAAACCAGGAAAAGAGCTTGTAAAACAAGGAGGAAATAAGTTTAATATTTCAGACTTTTGGCTGCTTCTTGGCATATCATGTATTTTATTTCAATTAAACATTAGAGTCATGCTGAGAAAGTCTGACTTGAGGTACTGTTTGATTGTAGAAATTCTAAGAAGCATATGAAGAAGCAACTTCTGAAAAACAAATATATTAACAAAAACAAATATATCAACAACTCACAAGAATTGCATTCCACAATCTTTCTCTAGGGACCACTTGAGACTGGGCACTCCCTTTTTGTTTTCAGATTCATTGTCCTTTATTTATGTTTTTTGGGGGGAAGTGTTACTTGCATTGTTTTATAATTGTTTTATATTTTCTTTCTTATGAATTTCTAGTAGTAGTTAATATTTTCCTTTTTCCAGCCACATTGTTTTAGCACCCTTATTTTAATTTATTCACTTCCCATAAGTGTCACATTTCTATCCATTCTCAGAGAGAGAAAAAAAAAAAAGGAAACCAGGACTGCTGTCATTTCAGAGACAGAAAGCTCTCTCTTCACTAAGTGACAATTTCCAGGATGACAATTCTCTGCAGAATTGCAATACACAGTCTATATAGATAGTAAGAACTATGTATATAGTGTACATACACAGTTCTGTTAGCCAGCACTTCAAGTGTTATTTAAATAATAAAAAGGCTTTCTAACAACTCATGGGAACACAAAAAGAATACTGCAGTCATAAGCAGTAATATTATCAGAGAATGGATAATTAGAACACCAAAGGAAGCAAACATTTTAAAGATAGTCGTAGGAAAATTAACTCTTCAGAGATGTGGAAGTGTTTGTTCATGCACAAATGCTCTTAAAATTATGAAGATTACCCAGAGATGAGGAGAGCTGTGATGCCTCTCTTTTGCAACTACAGCAAACCTTCAGACAAAACTTCACAAGGTGTCAGGAAAATTGATGCTTTCATGACAGGTCAGTGATGCCTTCCAACTCAGTAGCCTGTCCAGCAAAACACTAAAGAAATCGAGTTGTTTTCTAGGCCTCAGCTCACAAGCAGAAGGACACACTGCAGTGTCTGTAAAAATGCAGGGACCAGCATCAAAAATGTCACTACACTAAATGACAGTAACATGTCCTTTTATTTTCTTCTTTTTCTGCAAATAACCAGATCTCGAACAAATATATCCTTCAGATTTTGGAAACAGTCCACTATCTTCATAAGCACATTTCCCATTCATTCAACCCCTTAAAGAAGGATTTAAGAAAGATTTAAGACTCTTTTCACCTTTGCAGCTTAAAGTAGCAGGTTCCCAAGTTTCATTTGCAGTGCAGTATGAAAATTTTACTTCATTGCTGTAAAACCCTTCTTGACACTCATAATGAACTGCACTTCCTGGTAGCAAGCTGTAGTTCCCCACAATGTAGCCATGCTTCATTTCAGGAGGGGAGCCACATCCAATTTCTGCAAAGAGATTGGGTTGAAAGATGTCACACAAAATCACAACACTTGACCCCTTTAAAATTAGCTGAACTAGATGGTAACATCACAAAATACACCTTATCTGATGATCTGAAGGGTTGCCACAGGGGTAGAATATTAGATTTGAAGAGTTATCCTGGCCACAGTTGGAGGAACACAGGGAAGCAATTATTGAGCAACACCTTTACTAACATACAGCTGGAGCCATCCACCAAAGATGAGACACTGCAATGGGACAGTGCTTTGCATGGGCCAGTCTCGTTACAGCAACAGCTGAATGATACTTCAACATCAGAGGAAAATTTTAGGCCCCAATGCACAGCTTTATTTCTCTGCACATGGGAGAAGTGAAGCACTTTGCAACAGACAAATAGAAAAGAAATGTTCTGCCCCTCAGGTTCTTCACCTCATTGAAACAGCCTGCATACAAAAGCTCCACTCCTCCGGCACATCTGTTTGGATAGGGCTCCCTTGTCCAACTCTGCAAGAAACACAATCTGTACAGACACTCTACTTCACCACAGAATATGGAGAGGCAAGTCAGTGAGATAAGGAGCAGGGTTATCAGCAATTCTGGCAAGCAAAGCGGAGCACTCCAGTCAGAAAAACTGAGCAATCACAGGCTGTGAGCTTTACTGATGGTTCTGGCAATAATTCAGAAATAAAAGCTGAATATAATCTAGGCAACTCCCTCCACCTGGGACACCTGTGTTCATTATATACTCCGATATGCACAGCTTACACTGCTAGCAGTTTGCATCTGCAAAAACTGCCACTAAAGACAGACTTTCAAATTGGAAACTTGGTTTTGGTTGAGGTTTTGTTGTTAAGCCAACATAAATTGAACTGTTTATTTATGCAGGAGGCACAGTATGTAATAAATAGCTAAATTGTTATTTTATTATTCCTCTCCCTTAGGCTTTTTTCATTCATCTAACTTCTCTTATTAGCTATTTAGTCTCTCTTCTCTTCCCTTTTATGTGGTGTGATTATATAAACAACTGGATTACAACACACTTCCTTTCCACTCAAAACCTACATGACTTTCGCAACATTATCAAGCTTCTCTGACCCTGAAGCATCTGAAGCATTGCTGAGAACCTGTAGGAATATCTGGTGTTGACTCTGGGATCCTGATGTCACTGGAACAAACCAAATGCAAGAAGAGAAGAAAAAAAAAAAAAAAAATCATACAGCAAGCAAAGTGCAGAGGCAGTGTTTCTGCCCTGGAAAAGCGCAAGCCAGAACAGGCACTGCACCATGGTGCAACATGTGATTTTTATCTGCTAGCAAAAACAGCATCCAAAGACTCTCACCTTTGCATGAAACTACGTTTCCATCTTGATGGAAAGAATGTTGTCCGGTTTCTAATTTATAACCATCATTGCAGTAACACATGTAGCTTCCTTCAGTATTCACACATCTTGCATTGCGACCACACAACCCAGACTCCTCACACTCATCTATATCTAAAAATTCAGAGAAAAGTAGATGCACTTAATAATAAAGTTTTTTGTTTTAATTAAGTAATACGTGGCCCAAGCTTAACTCTTCCATGAAGAGTTCTACGTAGCTTCTCACATCACTTCTAGGAAAACAAAGGAGCTTATTATTGTCCCATCTTCAAGCATCTGGAAAGAGGACTGTTGCAATTCTGTAGCTAGCTTTCTTTAGAATTACTGCTGCTTTGCTTGACAAATAGTTTCCAAAGTTATATGCTGTTCAAATAATTCCAGAAAAATCCAGTGTCTGGACATCTCTTGAATGGTTACAACAGTTCATCACTAAAAAGGAACTGGCTAATATTCTACACTAAACACAAAAAATTAAAACCTGGAGAATTTTAAGTATCATCCTATTTCATTAATCTAGCTGTTGCTGCTTTTTCTGAAAAGATCACTCTTTGAATGAGACTGCGAAGCAATGATTTGCAACATAGCAGGCTTCAAAATGGAATTAATTCATAGCTGTTAGGAACCTGGATGTCAAACAAGAGTATCAACAACAAAAAGTTCTCTGATATAGTGTCAGAAAAGAAGTTCTACAATGATGAGGAAAGGAAAAGAAAATAAAACTGTGCAGTAGAAAATTAAGTTCTGGATTTGTCATGCTCAGGATTCCTTGAGAATTCTACCTGTACAGTTCGTGCCATCATTGGGAATAAATGTCTTGTTGTTGTTGGAGGCTCGGTATCCATCAAGGCAAACACAGTAAAAGCTTCCATGTGTATTATGACACAGAGTATGATTTCCACAGATCTTGCTGGCTCCAATCTGGCATTCATCTTTATCTGTGAGTACATTGAAAAAACATCAGACAGAGATTAAGAAAAGTGAGGTATCCTCCTCTCCTTACTCATGCTCAAGTAACCAGACTTCTCCTTACTGATTTCCTTTATAAATTATTTGGGATGTAAACATTGCTGGTAAGCTGGAGAACAAAAGAAATTGTCCCTGGATGAAAATGTGAATACAGTTTTGTGACACAGCTTAAGTTGATCAAAGAATCTAAGAGCTGCTGAAACCAGAGGGCCCTGCTCTCTCCTTCTGCTCTTCCTTATGGCGTACACTGTTTTTAGCAGTTCACGGAACACCTGGGGGGGCAATCCCAAGCACAGATGCAGTCTGGGTGGAGAATGGCTCAAGAGCAGTCCTGCTGAGAGGATTTGGGGGTGCTAGTGGGTAAGAGGCAGGATATGACCTGGCCATGGGTACTCGCAGCTCAGAAAGCCAAATGTGTCCTGGGCTGCATCCAAAGCAGTGTGGCCAGCAGGGGAGGGAGGGGTGTGGGAGCCAAGACAGAGAGTACTGTGGATTTAATTAGCATAAGCAGTTTGATAACCAGGACGCCTTGGCAAGAACAAACAGAGCAAGAAGATTGGATCAAGACTGGCATCAGGGAACAAACACTGAATCAAGTAAAAATGTTGCAAACTATGTAAGTTTGTTTGTGTGATGTTTAACCCAGTCAATGTAGTAAAAAAATTATGAGCCTTCCAAAAATGGTATATAAGCATATACAGCTCACAGTAAATTCTGATTCTGATCACCAGTCAGTAGTCCCCATCTCCCTCTCAGGCACTGATAGAGGGCATTCTGCTCCTCTGCTCTGCTCTGGTGAAGCCCCACCTGGAACACTGCATCCAGCTCTGGGGTCTCCAGCATAAGGACTTTGACCTTCTGGGGCAAGCCCAGTGGAGCCCATGAAGATAATCATGGGCTGGAGCACCTCTCCCACAAGGAAAGGCTGAAGGAGTTGGGGTTGTTCAGTCTAGAAAAGAGAAGGCTCTGAAGAGACCTTATTATGCCTCCCAGCACCTAAAGAGGACTTTAAAAAAAGCTGGAGAAGGGCTTTAGACAACAACCCGTAGTTCTGGGACAAGGGGGAATTGCTTTAAACTGAAAGAGGATGGATTTAGATTTGATATTACGAAGAAATTAATCATTGTGAGGGTAGTGAGGCACTGGAAGAAGTTGTGGATGCTCCAATGCTCCATCCCTGCTCAAGGCAGCTTGGATTGAGGTCTGAG
The DNA here is from genome assembly GCA_030060385.1 of Muscicapa striata striata. Taxonomy (NCBI): domain Eukaryota; kingdom Metazoa; phylum Chordata; class Aves; order Passeriformes; family Muscicapidae; genus Muscicapa; species Muscicapa striata. The sequence continues at coordinate 930,216 of JAREIS010000156.1, forward strand.
CAACTTGGTCTTGCGGAAGCTGTCCCTGGCCATGGCAAGAGGCTTGGAACTGTGCCGTTTTTTTTTAAAGTCCCTTCCAACTTGAAGCATTCTATGATTCTATGTTTTCCCTACAGCGAGACACCTGAACTCTGTGCAGGATCCAGGAGCTGCTAGTGCTTTGTGAAAGAAAGGTCAGAGATGGAGAGGAGATGGTTGGTGAAGGACCATCCCCATTAAGCATGGTAAGCTATTACAGACAATGAGACACAGCATTTGACACTTCTTTGATTCACATACTGATTTGTCACATATGAGACAGTCTTAGAGGGACACCACCAGCCACAGTAACAAAACTTTAAACAATTCTGAACACGCAGAATCCTTTTGGTGAGGAAAAACAATCCAAATATGGGAAATTCTGCCAGGAAATGGCAAAGTTTTTAGCATGCTTCAAAGAATTCATTAAAATTACTTGAGAAGGAGCATTTTAGGAATTTACAGTGTTTCTTTCCATTTTATAAACAGGCAGCCTACCTTGACAATGAGTTCTTCCATTGCCTACAAATCCATAATTACAGATACAAACACTTTTTCCTCCACTTTGCTGACATGTTGCATGAATGTGGCAAGTTGCACAGACATCGGGAATGGATCTGTTCACAACTGCTTTAAGGACAAAAAAAAACACAATCAGCTTTTCTAAAGTGCTTTACAAGTGGCATGGTAGGATAATCAGCACAGAATTCAAAGAGTTTCAATCCAGATTAAAACACACTGAATAGACCACTGCTTCATTTTGAAACTTGTAGAAAAACCACAGCTATTGTATTAAAAGACTAAATATGAAAAATGAACAGAAAAGATTAAGCAAATAATTATGCTGAGCATTTTTGTCCATCCTTCTCTTCTTTAACAACAATGAAAAGAGCTTTCCAGCAATCAGAAAGGTTTAGAAGGTATATAGTATGTAGCTCTATCCAATACAATTAATCTTTCCTCCATATGCATTTTTTCTCTTTTGTCTTTATTTCCATTTCCTCTGTTTTGCGGTGGGTTTTTTTTTCTATTATTTACACATAGACATTTGGGATACTTATCAATCTGTTTGTATCGTGTCAATATGGTAAAAAATGTTATTCATAAAAATGTTGTGAATGCTGCCAGGAGTAAAATTAATAAAGTCATTTTGGAAATTTTAGAAATTAATTTATATTAAAAGTGGTTCAGAAGCGCACAACCTCATTTACACAACCCAATTTGATAGGGCTTTAAATATGCATGACATTAGAACAAAATTCAAATTTGCTCTCTTCTTTGTATTCATACTTTCAGGGCATTATGTTCACTTTCCTCCATTTTTTTTATAAACTCTTTGTTATCACACATACCCTCACTTTCCAAATGATAAGAATCAGAACGGACGGATTTAATGTAGGCGAAGTATGCACATGCTAATGCCTTCTTACATTTTAAAAGAAAGAACTAATACTGCACAAGCTGATGTCTCACGGTGCTTGACACAGAAGTATGGAATTTTTTTCTTTTTTAAGATAGCTGAAATTGATAAGAATACTAACATCACTGTATATTTAGCATCTTGGACAAAATTTTAAGTACTGTACAATGTCTAAGTACATAACCATAACTGGAAGGAGAAGGCAGCTGAGCACTAGTATTATTTTATGCATTGAATTTATCAGTGTGATAAAACTGCCCTTCCACATGCACATGGTTTGTTTTACTCACAGTGCATTTACTCACATGAGTGCCTTAAGGCTGTGTGTGTATTTCTGATAAGAAGAGAAAACAAAAACTGTCAGCATGCAATGGCAGCCAGCATAGATCAGAAAATTAAATTTACAAACAGCCACGGAGAAAACTTTCTCACAATACTTCAATCTTCTGATAAGACCTGGGAGTATCCTCCTCAGATTGCTGCTTCAAGAGATAAAAAACATGTCTCCAGCCCCCGCCTCTCTTACTACTACGGCTGAAATTTTATTACTTACTTGTCCTTCACAACACACAATTTATCATGCCAGCGCTACAGCCACCTCACTGTTTTGGTCCTACCCACGTGCTCCCTCGGGCGGGGCTCCCGCCGTGGCACGGACACGAGGTGGCTGCCACCACCGCCGTCGGCAGGTGCCGAGGAGACACACCACCCACTGCAAAGGACAGCACCACCAGGCCACCTCCGCCGCCAGCGCCGCGGGTACCATCGCCACCGGCACGGGATGCTTGGCCATGCCCCCAGCACGGGCTGCCCCCAGTACCACCACCAAGGAACGCTCCGCCACCGCGCCAAGGGCTGTCCGGCCGGCCCCACAGCCCTGCGGCGGGGCAGGGCCGGTGCCCAGCCCCGCGGTCGGTCCCCCGCCCGGCCGCACTCACCCCGCCGCCGCCCCGCGCACCGCGGCAGCGCCAGCGCCGCCAGCGCCAGCAGCAGCGCCGCTGCGGCCCGCCGGGCCCCGAGCTCATGGCCGCACGGCCCCGCTGCCTCTGCATCGTCCCTGGGGCGGAGGAGAGCAGGGCAGGGCAGGGCAGGGCAGGGCAGAGCCCGCGGCCCCGGGCGGAGGGTGGCTAGCGGGCGGCACGCCCTTATCGCCGCCACCGTGCCCTCGGCCGCCCCTGGGCTTCGCCCGCAGCGAGGCCCCTTTCCTTCCCGGCCCCGCTGCCCACAAAACCCTCTGTTTTCTTCCTTTTTTTTTTTTTTTTTTTTTTTTTTTTTTTTTTTTTTTTTTTTTTTTTTTTTTTTTTTTTTTTTTCCCTCTCTTCCCTGGCACAACCCCTTTCCTTCCCCGGGACACCGCCTCTGCCCCAGCCAGGCAGGTGGCAAGGCTGATAAGGGCTGCTGCTGTCCATAGCCCAGGGGCGGGGGGAGAAACGGATGGTGGGATGATTTACGATTCCCGGGAAGGGCGGCTGGATGGGCACACCTGTTTGTAGGCGGGACACGGGGCCGGGCAGCCCCGCTCCCGAGGGGAGCGCCTCGCAGCGGCCGCCCCGCACGAAGTTGGCGCATCTGCGATGTCAGACGCTGGCGCAGCCCCACACCGCCAGCCTTTAGTGCTTGAATTAAAGCTGTCTCACTGCAGGCCTTAGAAGCCGCTCAGGTGAATCCCCAAATATCGGGTTTGGGCAGGACCAGTAGCGCTGTCTGAAGAGTTTGCTGCTTTGGAAGAGCAGTAATGCCCTAGAGCTCATGGTCCTCGTCCATGTCCGTGAGCCCGCATTTCAGAAAGCTGCTTAAACTTCTTTCCATCTACAAATGCAGTTGCCCAATAACCACAATAGAGGAGTGCCAAGGTGAGGAAGTGGGGAAGCCCCACACAAAAGCAGAATTAGGCATTTGATAGCTCTAATGAGATTCCTGAAGAAGTATTGCTCATGTGCTATGGTGGATTTCATTAATGCCCTTGACTGCTAACTCAGCCCAGTCCTCCATCACCACTGCAGTTAAGTGACATGACCTGATCTTTTACTGCTGTATTATAACAAACACCAAACTATCGCTGTCTGATCTCAAGGGACACAAAACCCAGTTTCATTGAATTGTCAACTTTATTAATTTATTTACATAAATGGCTCTCTTACAGGTTTTGGATTTTTGGTTTGTTGTTTTTTGGGGTTGTTTTTGGTTTTTGCTTATTGTTTTTAAATTACTGTTCTGCCCACTTAACCGTGTACACACTTTTAACCAGCTTCTGCTACGCTTATTCATCTTGACCAGATTCTTCAGCAGCAGCCAGGTGACAAGTGATCCTGCTTTTGGAAGAACACACTACAGATGTCATTACTGCATATTTCTCCCTTAAAATTACTGAAATCGGCAGCATGCATTCTCATTTGTGGTAAGTAGCTTATCATTATAAGGAATGGTTCAGAGAGCAATTGTTCTGCACAACATATTAAAATGGCTTAGAAATTACAATTTTTTTCTTCTTTGGCAGCCCACTGTGTAGCAGACCTACTAATCACTGCAATTTCTACTGTTCCTTTTATAAAAAGTAGTGGAAACAACTTTTTATGATTATAAACACCTCATGCACCAAACAGGAAAATATTTTTGGCATGAAGCCTGAACAAATACATCATATTTATAAAGAGAACAAATTAAAAATTGTAATAGAAACATTCTTTAAAGAAAGTAACAAAGATGTGTATCAGCTGAAAAAAGTACAGGACCTTGACTGGAACTAACCTCCTTATTATGTTCCTGTCCATTGTGTCTCAAACAGACAATTAATTGCTGTTTAAGACATACTTCAGAACCAAATAATTAAACTACACAAAGGCTACTTTAAATTCAATGCATGGACATAAGAAATAAGCATCAAAAGATGTTGAGAGGTCATTTGTTCTGTTTTCTGCTCTACACCAAGGTCAACTCTATGATTCCTGACATACTTGTCTAACTTGCTCTTTATGCTGACAGCAACGTAGAATTCACAGCATTCCCACAATCTCTTCCACTACTTCAAGTTTGAATCCATCAGTGAGATTCATCACAGATTACTTCTGCACTGAGGTCACCTGCCCAAGCCCTAGTTAATTGGTACAGAAAGACAATTATAAATTCAGGAGGGTAAGATAGACTAGTGTCCCAGCATCCTGATCCTTAACATCTTGGGCAAATCTTGCTTGTTTCACATAAAAATCTCTCTAATGAAAACATAGATTAATATCTACCTATATTTTCTGTTCTGGATAGAATAAAAATTTTAATTTTTTCCTTGCAAAACCTAAAGGAAGCCTTGTTTGTAATTACGGTGTTTCCTTCATCCCTAACATTAAATTATGCAGAAGATGTATGTACCAGTATTTGCTTCAATTTTTTTTTCTTTGTGAAAAGAAAGTAGTTGTGATGGTCAAATTAATTCATCCAGAGATGTCTGGAAGGTTCCTGGGCATTTTTAGCTTGCAAGTGTCTAAATGCAGATAATTGAAAATTAGAAGGGCAAGCTGGATTAAATATCTCCCCAGCCATCTGTATTTGTTCTGTCTCCTTTGCAGACAATGAATATCACCATGTCATCTAAATCTCTCTGATTTTTTCTCCTAAAGATTTTTGGCATAGATTACACTGCTTATTTTGACACATGAAGACAAAATATTTGATATTAATAGCTCTTTCAGCAAACACATTTTTAAAAACACAGCAAACATCTTCAGCCAGAGTGAGTAAATGTATTTCATTCTTGTTAACAGATCACTCAGCTATTCATAGTGCAGTTGCATTCTCAAACAGCTTGCTTCTTCCAGTGCTTCTTTCCAACTGGCAATGAAAAAGTAACTACAGCTTGATGGAAAATTCCTTCTATCTGAATTTTGTCTCTCTTGCCTATTTAAAATTGATCAAATTAATAACTTGTTTCTGGTTACCTATTTAGTTCCCAGAATAAGAAACACCAATTGTTGAAAATAACTCCAGATTTCAGAAATAACTGAAAAAATTGGCTGACCCTCTGCAGTTTTTATTGAAAATCATTCAGTAAATGCTGTGCAGAAGTAAAGCAGTATCTTGTATGATTTTTTTTAAAGGAAATATTATTACTCAAGTTGTTTGCAGTATTTCTGTCTGTACTCTCAGGGTGTCTATGCCACTGCCTCAACTCCTAGCAGATGAAGTAGTCAAGATGAAAATGTTTCTCCAAAAGCATTGGATACCTGACTTTGAATCTTAAATATTGAATGCTTCTATACAATTTGCCTAGACGATAGGCCTTGGATGTAACGTATATCAGAGTATGCCCTGTACATCTCATAAAAAAGCATAGTAAGTGATAAAGCCTGCTGAGCTGACAGTTATGCTAATCAGAAAAGCAGCTCTCCAGAGCAGAAGGGCTGCTATCTGTGGGCTTTAGCATAGGAGACCAAACTGGGCTTTGCCACAAACCCACTGGCAGCTTTGACAAGATAACCCCTCTCTGCCTCTTTTCATTTCTCCCTCCCACTTAGATGTGTAACTGGGACAGTATTCCTACATAAGTATGTATCGTGCAACACAACCTCTCGTAGAAGCTTTCATACCACAGCCCCCTCTCCATACCCCATTTTTAGAAGTCTTTAAGCCACAAGGACTTAGCGTATATTTATGGGGGTGTTCTAGTATTGTCAGATCTTGGAATGTCATCCAAGAATACTGCTGATAGCCACTGCTTCTGATTGTTTCATGCTGTGTCTTTTTGAGGGTTGTGCTGACTGAAGACCGTTGTTAGGAGGAAAGAAGCAGATAGGCACAAAGGAAAAGTTCAGAAAGGAACACTTACAGCACCCTCTTCATACATTGAAAAAAGAAAAAGTAACTAAATAAAATAAATGTTGTGATTTTTTTCAGCTCCAGGTAGATGAACAGACATCTTTTCCTTTCAGATCCTAAAACACTTGCTAATATCTGAAAAGAAAGAACTTGGTAACAAGATTAATGCTTTCTTCTCTGCCAAGCTCACCCACTGGGGTGTTGGCCTTTCTATTGCAGCTGCATAAAACTTAATAACAGCTTGTCAATAAGGCAAAATTTAATGACAATGTCTTTGACAGGTACAGGAAAAAACCCAAATCCCACTGACTACACAATTATCCTTGTATTATCCTTCTCTCACCATCAGCTTTGCTGTATTTATGGGCAAGATGAGTCTAAAAGTTGAGTCTAAAAGCATTAGATGGGAAATATGGCAACTTGTCAAATTATATTCTCTATGAAGATAAACTCCATATTTGCATCTTATGAGTTCCTGGCCATCCTGCCTGAATATGTTCCTGTGAACCTGCTTCAGCAGGTAAGTTGAACCAGATGATCTCCAGAGGTCCCTTCCAACCCCAACCACTCAGTGTTTCTGTCACCAGAGATAATAAACCATCCTGAAGCTGTTCAGGCAGCTGGGGATTCTTTTGCCATGGCTTCTTTATCCATGGACCAATTGTATTTTGTCACTAGGCAATCTTGGATTTACACTTGGATACAACACTGTGTAGTGGGAAAAAAAAGGGAATCTAGTAAACAAACCTTTCATAGTAAATACCTCAACCTTCACTCTCCGAGCTTTTCTGTAAGCAATTACAACTTCTACAAGTTGTTTATTGAGTTTAAAATAGCTGTTTTTATCTCAATTAGAAATTAGCATAAATTACTGTATTTTTAGACCCTGGAAACACAAAGCCAGAAGAATTACTTGGATTTTAGATTCATAAAATTATGCATTCATTGGCATAAAAAAAGAGAGTCCATTCGTTTTGCTATAAAACCAGCACAAGCTCTGCTCTTCGATCTTGAAAAATTAAATTAGGTGTAACTATTATTTCTACATTTACTAGCAATCAGAGGAGAAATACACCCTGGGTGATAGTATTTCTGTGTTCTTAGAATTTGTAATAAAGACATAAGATTGGCATTTCTATGGAAGTAAAAGGCCACCCAGTCTTTTTTTTTCTTTCTTTTTAATTCAAGCTGCAAAGCTGAAAGCCCTATTTATCTTCAAAAAGTATCTGCAAGAAATCAAGTTTGTCTTACAATCACAGAACCACAGAATGAGAAAAGTTAGAAGGGAGCCGGAGGGACGACCCTGGTCCAACCTCCGTGCTCATGCAGGGTTATCTGAGAGCACATGGCACAGGACTCCATCCAGATGGTTCTTGAATATCTTAATTGAGAGAAACTTTACAAACTCTCTGGACAATCTGTTCCAGTGCACTGTCCCTCACACGGTAAAGAGGTTCTTCCTTATGTTCAGGTGGAACTTCTGAGCATCCACTTCTGCCTTTTGTCCCGTTTCTTGGCATCACTGAGCACAGCCTGGCTCCATTCTCTCAACACCCTCCCTTCAGACACTCATACGCATCGATGGGGTCCCCTCTCAGTTGTCTCTTCTCAAAGCTGAACACAACCAACCCTCTCAGCCTTTCCCCATAAGAGAGATCGAGTCCTTTAATCATCTTTTTTGCCCTTCACCGGACTCACTCCAGGAACTCCATGTCTCTCTTGTACTGAGGAGCTAAGAACTGGACACAGCATTCCAGGTGAGGCCTCACTGGGGCTAAGCAGAGGGGAAGTATCACCTCTCTGGACCTGCTGGCTATTCTCCTTCCCATGAAACTGAGGATACCATGGGCCTGCTTGGCCGCTGGCTTATGAACTCTCCATATAGCAGAACGACTTGGCATTCAAATAATGTAAGCCCGTGAGAACTAAATGAGGACTGATCATTTAGGCCTGCACAAGGCTGAGAAATTTTTTCTTGCTATATGCTACATGAAGCCACAGTCTAATTACAATTACAGATTTTTTATTTTATCCCCATTTGATGCACAACCAGATGTACACCAGATTTTGGCGGAAGGTACAGCTCCATCATTTGGAGAGTAAGAAGTTATGTGTATGTCAGTTTAGAAGTGTGGTTGTTTAGATCGTATCCTAGTCTTTAAAAGGGACAGAATCAAGATTGTTCAACAGGACTGATAAAGTTACATTCAGCATCTTAATCAAACCCAGTGTTTCTAGGCAATTGATATGCAAAGTTATAAGCAATTTTCCTGTTAGATTTCATGAGACAGTAGGTGAGCGAGATATCCCAAGCAAGACAGGATGCTGCTGCTAACATATTATGGTAAAAAGTACTTCAAAAGTAACCTCTCCCTTATCTATTTTCCTGTTGATGAATGGCAACAATGACCTAAAAATATTTTTAAGGTCCTTGATTAAAATCATATGCATAAAAAAACCTAAATGAAAAATGCAATTTTCCCATAACATAAAACTGGGAGAAACTAAGCCATGAAGAATAAGCAGTTTGTGTAAAAGCTAGAGATACACAGTGATTTAACAACTTCCTCAAAGAAAAACTGTTCACATAATTAACATAGTTCTTCACTGGTGAATAAGGAGCTCCACAAAGAGTTCTAATAAGTTCCTGGGAATCGTACAAGCACATATAGCATGCCTTGAAGGAGAAATTAACTCAGGCCCATCTCGTGTCAGGCAGGCTGTAACCAGCAGTGCCAAACCAGAGCAGAAAAGAAGACATGTATACCATTATAAGTCTTAGCATCAAGAAGTCTGGTGTTTTTCATTAACCTTTGTGTCTCTGTGGTTAAATCAACCTGGAAAGGTCTAATACTCAAAGAACATAATGCACAGTTATTTGCTGTTGAAACAAACATATTCAACAATGATGGAGTTAATAGAGGTCTGTTATCAAAAATCTTCAACCAGGTCTGTATCTGATAGACCAATGAAGACTCTGAGAAAGCAGATAAACTTGTTGAAACACAAAGAGCAACAGTATAAACCCTGTATGCTTTTGAAAAGGTAATCAAAGCCTCAGCCAGATAGAATTTTAAGCTGTACAGTCGTAATGAGAACATACACACAAAAAGGAAACGAGCATGTCACCCAACCAAACATCATGCATGAAGAAAAGTATAGAAGCCATTTTCAGTTAATAGATGTGATAGAAGACATTACTTGCATAGTAAACTTTTACTTTACCTTAAATAAAAAAAATATTTTCAGAGCTTTTCAAAATGGGGAACCTTAGTTACACAATTCACAAGATACTTCAAATCTGATGACCAGATGAGTCAAATTCTGCATATACAGAAATGACATTCTGAAGGTACTGTATTGCTGCTATTAAATCTCACACCGCTTTTGGAGTATTTGGCCATAGGAGGGAATTGGAAGAGGGAAGAAAAGGAAAAACAGAGAGGTGGTCAGTAATGCTGAAAAGTCAGCCAGTAACATTGCCATGCTTTTTGCTAAGAACTAAACCTGACTTTAGGATTTTGTAAGAGGTTTTTAATTACAAAAGAACCAACAACCCTCCTTTCCAGCACCCACACACATTGCATTGACTAAAATAGACCATGGAGCTACAGTTTTTCCCAGACCATCAACAGAGTTTGGAGTACTGAACAGTAGTTATCCTAATTTCTTTAGCCTTTGTCTTTTTTTTTGTGTTTTGTTTTAAAAAGAGCTTCAATTTTATTTTTACAGGCAATGATACTTACTGAATATATTCTCTAGGTGTGTGCTAGGCAGCACAGGGTAGAAATGGAAGCTGTATCCAACCACAGAGCTGTAAGCCTGCAGCATTATGCAATATCCTTTAGTCCACTGTCCTTTAAAAAAAGTTTTCAAGCATTGAGCAATGTGGCTTTGCAGACCAAGAAGGGCTCTGGAGAGAAGAAGAAAAAGCACAGAAAACCCTCAATAAAGACCCTTACAAACCCTTCATTGTACAAACAACATGCACACACAAGAGAAACAGTTCATGTAATTATAGAACAGTCTTGTTTGGAAGCCACCTTAAAGACCATATAGTTTGACTTGCCTGCCATGGGCAGCAACTCCTTTCACCAGACCAGGTTGCTTAAAGCCCATCCAACCTGGCCTTGAACACTTCCAGGGCTGGGAAGTCCATAACTTCTCTAGCCAGCCTGTTCCAGTGTCTCACCACACCCTAGTGTCTCACCTAGCAGTAAAGAAATTCTGCCTAGGATCTAATCCAAACCTTCACTCTTTCACTTTAAGACCATTTGGTTTTGTCTTACTGCTCTTGTGAAAAATCCCTCTCCAGCCTTCTTGTATCTCCCTATGGTGCACAGCTAGAAAAACACTTTACACAGTTGATTTAATGGAGGAATCACAGAAGGTATACTTTGCTTCCATTAAAAGCTCTGATTCTCACAAAAGGACAGTGTAGATGTACTTGAAGCAGATTGGAAATAAAACACAGGACCTAAAAGTGTTACCTTGATGAAGCAGCAAATACTATGGAAGAAGAATGATCTCCAACCTGCGACAAAAGTATTACTCTTGTTGTAAGAGCTTTTTTTGGAGCCAGGCAAGTCATACTGCTACCTTACTACTAGCCTAAAGGCATTTGTTCTCATTGTCACTGGACTGTTTCTCTCAGGTTTTTTTTCTGTATCTGAGAAAAGTTTATGGTTAACAGCAAAGACATTGATCTGGAAATGGTCTCTGGAATGACTCTGAGGTCTCTTCTTCCCTCTGCCTCTACCCTCCACACCTTCTCTCACCTACATTCTACCCAAATTCCTGCTTTCATTATCTTTTGTTTAGACATCCTTGTACTCACCTGCTACATGCCAAAGAACTCAAGTACAAATATCCCAGCACAGTTAAGAAAATGGAAGTGTGAATTTTTATTTTATTGTCAAAGCATACAATTACCATCTTTCCACCTCTGCAAATGGGTGAGCCCTGGGCTATAAAGAAATCTTTTGGGACTGATGTAAACCATGTGAGAAATTAGATGCTGGCAACTTCACCAGTTACTGCCCTTTCTCCTTCAGCTTGCAAGTAACAGAGCAAGTTCTGGTATCAAAAATTTTATATCTGCACTATTTAAAAGCTGTATTTCATTTTTCATTTTCCAAGACAGACATTTATAAAAACTGCTTCAGGACAAAAAATTACTGTGATCATATTGCAGGGTTAACAACAGGAGACAAGAATTCAAGATGTTATTTATTTTTTGGTTAAGGAGTAATGGGAGGAGACAATAGTCAGGAATTTCACTTTCTCATACATTCTCAGGCAAACTTCATCAAAAAATAAGAAGCCAGATTATGGCCACCAAGAGTTACAAGTTTCCCCAGAATGCTCATCAAATATTTAAGTATCAAGGACAAAATCAACAGTTATACATGGCAACTTCATATCTAGCCTTTGGAGAATAAGCATTTTGCTGAAGCCAGCAATTCAGTCTAAACTGAATCAGATCTTTCTCCCTAAAACAGCATCTACACTCAGAGATTGGTAATAGCATAATGTACTAGGTGGCAGACAATTAAATCCTTGCCAGACTAGCTGAAAATTTTAGCTCAGAAAGAGGTGCTGCACTCCCCTAATATTTGTATTTAAGGCCTTAGACTATCTGTTTACCATCAATCCTGAATTTTGGATGCAAGAATAAGAAGGTCTAAATTAGTGTTATGCAACACAGAGAAGGGCAAGCAAAGGAGTATGAATGAAAAGCAACCAACAACACAGTTGAGAAACAGGAAGCTGAAAGCAGACCATCTTTTTAAGCTGCTATTTATATTTATTAAATCTTTGTGCAAAGGATATGAATTTGATCCTCGGACTAGAACAGAGCACAGCATGGTAAAAGATAAAAGAATTCTCAGTGATAAGGCCCCAAGTCTCTCATCACTGAAGCCTGTCATCCCTGTCTCAAAAACCAAAACAGTCATCAACTATTTTGGTTTAGAATTGTCAAACAGATTTCCCTCCTACTGGAAAGAACTGCTGCCCTGTTCAGGAAACAGTTTAGGTGCTGCTGACTTTCACTTCTTACTGAAGATGTGCATTAACCCTCTTATAAGACTTTTGATATGAAAAGCTTTTGTTCAGATGCCATGTGTGCTGAAGGAAAAAAATAGAAAATTAGATGTTATTAGCTGCACTATAAGACCAGAAAAAACCGAAGCAATAGACAAGAACACAGGAACATTTAAGAGAGTACAGCCATAATTACATTTATTAAAAGACATGCTACAACAACTAGAGTTAGGAAATTAGTTAGGTATAGATATCATGTAATCAGAAAACACACTAACCTAAAAACAGAATATATTACAGCACAAACAAAATCAAGTTCACCATGCACTACACAGTCACAAAATAGGTTTCTTTAATACATCTTAATATATTTTTTCAGTTTTAAGTCATCTCCACAGATATGGAATACTTTCCATGCAATGCCACAAGATGCTTTACAAATGAAAGCTTTTGCTTATTAAAATATACAGACAATCTTTATATAAAAACATTTTACATTTCCATTTGTTTCCCCAAACACTCTTTTGCCAGATTTAAAAAAACAAAACAAAAACCAAACTAAACATGATGCTACAAATATTTACAGTATTTTCTTGTTTCTTGTGTTAGATGAACATTTTTATAAACTGAAAGGGAACTTTAATGAACAGATCATGTGAAATGAAGGAATAACAGCAATTCTTAGAGATGTTTGCTTGAGTACAGTACTAAAAGTAACATATTCACTTTTTGCTTCTCTCACATCATTTGGTTCACATTACTATCTCATTTTCCACTGTTTCTACCACCAGTAATAGTCTCAAACAGAGGCCACCTTGCACTGGGTCTTCCAGTCAGAAAGGAGTGCGAGAGAAAACAGATTTTTGTATATCTCAGTAAAACCAGAAGTCTTTGGTGTGAGAGTGAAGTGTCATTCTGATGCAAGAATCTGCTTGGCTAGCAACTTTTGTCTTGTGCTGCTGCAGTACTATAGTGAACTTCTGCAGAAAGTGGGTAACATATTTAAAAATATTTGGAAAGTGCTTCAAATGAAATCTATGTGTAGTAGCTTCCTACTCATAAATAAAGCAGAGTTTCCAAGAACTGAAAAACTGCTTACAGTGATGACACTAACCTGCTAAAGTAGAAGCTTTCTTCACTTATCAAAGACCTTCAAGTATGTAAGCATTTAAATTCTTTGGGACTGCTCCAAGCACAACACGTCATTATTATCTGAAGTTGGAAATAATGTGAGTTATGCTTGGATTCCTGCATATTGCAGTACAAAAGAAAAAACTGTAATGGGAAAGACCGTAGAATAATTAAATCTGTATTGAAACAAGTGTAGTTCACTTCTTGTATAGTCAGTAGACAACATTAATTTTTCTCAATATACATTTTCCAGAGGGGAAAAATGTATTTATTATACTTAAGACACCTACAGATATGAAAAATCCTACATATAAAACTATTGAAGGCACAAAAACTTTGGTCCAATTTTGTTCCTATATCACATCCCCAATCAATAAAACCCTGAAGTGAAATACTTCAGAAACTTTATATTCTGTTAGGATTGCTTTGAAAAGAGCAAGCAAACAATCTTGTATATAGCAAACCAAACGTCAGAAGACAGAAGATAAAGTTAATTTAAAGAAAAAAATCTGTGCAATCTGACTAGTATTGTTTCAGCATAACATTACCAAGACTAAGTCTGGTAGTTGTGCCCTAAAAAGTATCAAAGTATCAGGGGCAAAGGTTAAGGCAAAACAAATCCTTTTGTAGATAGCTGTTCTCTCATTTGAAAAACAGCATAAAAATGGCAAGTAGTAGGTCTACATCTCATAAAAAACCCCAGATTACCACTTTCCAACTGACATGAATCAGAGGAGGGCAAGATAATTGATCAGACAGACCTCACTGGCACTACTATCCACAAAGACTAAGAGTTTTCTTGGTATACAAACAAGCTTGCTGTCTGTAATCAGAAAATGTCACAAATAAGCAACTCTCCACAGATGTGTGGAGTATCTTCCCAGTAAAGAGGACCTCAATTTATCAGTACACAAAACCAGTGCAACTTACAGGACCAGCAGACAAGGCAACTGAGTCAAATTGTAAGTCTAAGTTCCAGAAATTAGTTCTGATGTTTTAAAAGTTCTGCAGAAATTCAAGAAGCAGGAGTTTTACCATTATATAACAAATGAAGGATCGTTTGAAAAGGCACTTAGCTGCTCCTGGGTTGTTAAAAAGGCCTTATTAAACTTTGAACCAAGTGTGCATCCATCAAAAAAAAGATCTAGGAGGTTACTCAGAATTGATTCAAGGACATGACACATACAGACACATAACCATACAGTCATAGAATCACAGAATATGCAGAAGTGGAAGGGATCCACAAGGATCATCAAATCTAACTCCTGGCCCTGCACAAGACAGTCCCAAGGAATAACACCATGTGCCCAAATACCAACCTACACTGTGCACATTACCAGACACTTCAGATATTGAACCCATATGTTAAAGAAATTACAAACCTATCTTTAATAACTTAAGGCCACAGTATAGAGAAGATGAAGCCAGAATCCCCTTCAGAGTTACATGGTTAACAGGGGAAAAAGGCAAAAGATGTAGAATGCAGTACATTTAAAGCCTAGTTACACATTAAGGAAGAAAGCTGACAGCAAAGTCTGCCAAAGAAAACAGCGAGGAACCAAAAATTTGCCCCATTTGATTTTGTTTTAAAATTGACATGGACAATTCTGTGAGTAACTGCTTAAAGTTGTCCATAATCTGACTGAAAGGTAGGACTAAGGCCTTTTGACGTTCCTTTTCATCTACATCACTGTAAGACTCTGTAGAATAATATAATTCTTTCCCAAATCCTGCTCTTTTCACAGACAAAGGGATTTGCTATTATAGGCTTTAGAGCATCAAGAACTGAGATGCAACTGTGCTTTTGCACCAGGCACTATTGAGTCAAGCACGAAGTGCAATAAATATTCCTTCTGCCATGATTCTTCCCTAACAATGCATTGTAATAACTAAGGTGTTATGCTTGTGCTTTCAATTATTCAAAGTGGAACACTAAAAGGGAAAAAGTAGCCTTAACTAGTGCCTTCATGCTGCTAAGCAAATGTTAAGATGTACTGGCAAGTTTCAAAGCTTATCTGCATATCTTGTAAAAGCAGATCTCCCCAAGAGGCAGCATCTTTCAGATACACACAAATTTAAAAGTATGTTGACAAGAATAATTTGGTTGCAAAAATAGAACATTGAAGGGGAATCAAAAAAGATACACAATACTTGTATCAAAAAACCAAAAAGGTAACATAATAAATTTTCAGATCTCTCCAAATTTGAAAAATAGACTTTCAGATTTTTCTAAATTTGAAAAACTTTATGATTCTGCAGGCAATCTTTCCATCAACGCTCACAGTCAAAGGGAAGGTGTTTGAAAGGGCCAGTCAAACCTGCTGAATCAACAAATGCTTCTGGGGCTGTGTCCCAGGGGTTTGGCTACTTTGACCATAGGACCTGCTTTCATAAACTGGGTTGACTGAGGGCTGATGGGATACATCTGTCACAAGACGGCAAGAGCATCTTCTGCCACAGGCTTGCCAAGGTGGTGAGAAGGGCTTTAAACTTAATGATGCCAGGGGGCAGGGAACCTCAGCCCATCCCACTCCTACCAGTTTGGTGCCAGGGCCAGCAATAGATTCCTAGAGCCTGAAGAGGGATAACGGGTCAGCACAAAAGCACCAGAAAAACATCACAAAGAAATTCCAGCTACTAAGCCAATAAGTCAGCTTAATTAGGGTTTCAACTCCAGAGCATCTATGCAATAGCACATAAGAAGAGTAATAAACAAGAAGAGTTAGAGATGTGGGGATGCCGATGACCTCATTGGTATGTCAGGGACACATAGTGGGATGGGTCCAAAGAGTGGAGTGTTGGAATGGAAGGATATAGGCTCTCCAGGAAAGACTGGAAAGGTAGACAAGGAGGTAGTGTTGTCCTCTATGTCAATGACCATCTGGAGATCATGGAGCTTCAGCTGGGGATGGATGAGGAGCTGACTGAGAGTTAATGGGTCAGGATTAAAGGCAGGCACGGGACAGGAGCCTTTATAGAGGGGGTCTGCTACAGATTGTCTGACCAGGAAGACAGAGAAGATGAGGCCCCTTACAGACAGAGAGGGAAAGCCTCATGTACACAAACCTTGCTCCTCATGGGGATCTTCAACCACCCTAGTATCTGTCAACACAGCAGCACATAAACAATCCAGAAGCTTCCTGGAATGCATTGATAACTTCCTTTTTCAAGTGATAGAGAAGCCAAGGAGAGGAGTGCCATGCTGGACCTTTTTCTCCCAACAAGGAGGGGTTGGCAGGGTATGTGAAGCTCAAGGGCAGCCTGGACTGCAAGGACCAGAAAATGAAGTTTGAGATCCTTAGGGCAGCAAGGAGGGTGCATAGACATCTCACTGCCCTGGACTTTAGGAAAGCAATCTCTGGCCTGCTCAGAGATCTGCCTCGTAGAGCATCATGGGATAAAGGCCTGGAAGAGGGACCCAGGAAAGCTGGTTGGTATCCAAGGATCACCTTCTCCAAGGTCAGGAGTGATTATCCCCACAAAGAGGAATTCAGGCAAAAACATTCAGGATGGTGTTAGATGAACAAGGAACTCCTGGATGAACTCAAACACTAAAAGAAACTCTACAGAGGGTGGAAGTCACAACATGTAGCCTGGGAAGAAGAGGTTTTCTGAGTGGCCCAAGTCTATGAAACTCTGAAAGCTAAAGCTTTGCTTGAGAAGTGGAAATATAGCCTACATTTGTAAAAAGGGAAATAAGAAAGACCCAGGGAACTGTAAATCTGGAAGTCCCACCTTTGCTCCCAGTAAGAAGATTAAGTAAATGGCTTCGCTAAAAGCAAATTGCGCCTGACAGATTGAATGGCCTTCTTCAACAGAGTTATTGTGATGGTGGACAAGAAAAGAGCAACTGATGTCATCTACCAGGACTTGTGCAGAGCATGACACTGTCCCACAAAACTTCCTTGTCTCTGAACTGGAGACATGAATATGATAGGTGGACTTCCAGCTGGAAAAAGAATTGGCTGAATGGCCACAGTCATTGTGATCAACAGCTTGGTGATCAAGTGGAAATCAATAACAAGTAGTGTTCTATAAGGAACAGCACTGGTGCCACAGCTGTCCAACATCCTTGTTGGTGAATCAACTGCACCCTCTGCAAGTTTGCTGACAACACCAAGCTCTGTGGTGCAGTCAACACACCTGGAAGGAAATGACAGCATCCAGAAAGACCTGAACAGACTGAGCAGTGAGCCTGTGAGAACCACAAGAAGA
Organism: Muscicapa striata striata; assembly: GCA_030060385.1. Lineage (NCBI taxonomy): Eukaryota > Metazoa > Chordata > Aves > Passeriformes > Muscicapidae > Muscicapa > Muscicapa striata. The sequence continues at coordinate 947,851 of JAREIS010000156.1, forward strand.
TCAACCAACACCATTCTGGGATTCTGTGAAATACAAAAGCTAACATCCCTTAGGGGAATGTTATTCCTAAGCCAGCTGAACTTTCCAGTACATAGTACATTCTGCATATTTATTTAGTTGTGCTGTACAGCACTTATTATATCTGTGCAGTCAGATTGGCTGCTACTGCTGAGGAGCCCATTCACTGAGGTAGCTTGGGTTGCAGCTGCAGCAGGAGCTGCAGGTGCAGCTCTGGCTGCTGGGCCCAGGCACAGAGCCCATGAGGAGCTGACCCTCAGCACAACAAGGGCCAGGGGACCTGTGGCCCACCAGGGGACCGGACACAGACACATCAGGAGCCACGATCCCAGACCTCCCCATGCTCAGAATGGTGAAGGAGCTCCTTTGCTCCAGGTCCCTCCTCAGAGACACCAGCTAAAGCTGTTAGTTTGTAATTGCACTGTGATTAACCTGTTTTAATGGCTGGGACACCTGAGACTGCTATGGGGAACCTGAGGATGGAAACCTGGTGTGACTGTGAGTGAGGGGGCATAGCTGGGAAGGGTCCAGCTACAGGTGGTCCCAGCTTGGTCTTTAAAATGTGGTAAAATAAAATTAAATCAATTTTCAATTAATTTATGTGAAAGAAAACACTAGGAAAGAAAAGTTCTTAAAATGCAATTCAGCTTATTAAAATACGATCAAAAGTCATTAGTATTCATCTGTACACTCATGGCAAAACTTAACTGCATCTCAGCTCATTCCCCAAAGATGAATCAAGGTTTATTATCAAACATTTTTTCATGCTCACGAAGGAAAGAATGATAGTATTCTATTACCTTAACAATGTAAAGTATTAAAAATAAAGAAATGCAGAAACCCAAAAGAGAATATTCTGATAAAGCCAGTGTTCCTCAAAAAGTCAGATGAAGTGTAGGAAATTAACTGGATTTGCTTTTTGGCCTTCCTAGATAGGTTTGTTTCATTTTTTTAGTATATTTTTTCTGGGTGTGAACTTTTTAACAGTGAAGAACTACCATCAGAGAAGTGCAACTAGGTAAATTTAAAGAATTCCTATGTGATTTCACAACAAATGAAACTTCATTCCCATCTATACCCAATCTCCATAAGAAAGCACAAGAAATTAGAATTCAAAGTATTAATTGATGAAAAAAACATATCTTGAAGTATAACAGAAAACATTTTCAAAAAGAGCAAGACAAGAATTTTCACAAAGCCCACAATATTTTTGCAAGATACTTCAGACAGCACTCTAATCTATTGTTTCATACACACATAAGTAAGGCACATAATAAGAAATTAGGTAAATACACAGTAATGTAAGTATTAGACTTCAGTGTGGTAAAAAACCTCGACATTTAGTTTCTCTGCCCTGAAAGATGACCTTAGCAAAAATAGCTTCTTAAAAAGTTGAGAAACCATCATAGACCTGAATATCTTCCATAAGACTGCAAACATTTAATTATTTAGAGAAATGTAAAAAAAATATTTTAAATCAAGGCCATTTGCTTGTTTTATTTTCTCCAAGGTACACATCTCTTCATAGTAGAAACAGGAATCAAGCTTCCAATCCACAGTCAAGTCAAACTAATTCTCCAATACCACACCTTGAAGAAACTTGTCAAATACCTTTTATTCCACAGAGAGAAGGCACTGCCTTTTCTCTAATAATTTAATCTGTAAGAACAGCACAGACTTTTTATTTTTATAAACAAGTTATTTGTAAAGATTCACCAAAGTATGGACACACACCCTGGTAACATAAATACTATTTTTAGATGATAGTCACAGTTACTGTTTGCTTTTCTTCAAGAAACCCAAGTACTATTTCACATTCAAATTAGTGTTTAATCTGCACAGACTAGATTTACTTTTTCATTAAACATACTCATTTGGTACATTGTAAAAGCACTCTAAATTGTTTTGTAAGGCTAATTTCAAACAAAAGCTGAAAGGATGTTCTCAAAATATAATTTTAAGTAGGAAATTTGATGATAAATATTGTCGCTAAAACTATTTCACAGAAAAATCTTTATATGGATGACATACTTCCAGCTAGAATCAGAATAAACCATCACTTAATTCTTTGTGTATGAATGAGGTTTTTCTTTCAAGAGACAGAGCTGGTCACAACTGTCTCAGTCTCTATATCTAAAACCATTATGCTGCCTTAAACGGAAAATTCACAGAAAATTCAGATTGAAGATTTTGAGAAGGAAACTCTGAGATGTTGGTTTTCTCCAAAGTCATGATTGTGAAGCTCAATGAGAGCGTGAACTGCTTCTTCCACAGAACCCAGCTGGATAAGAGCCATTTTGCAATCTTTCCTGAAGAATAATAAAAATTATTATTAATCCTAATCAAATTTTCACTAGCCAACACAGAAAAGTGGCATAAGTGGGGTTTTTTTCTCAGCTATACCACACATACTTCAACAGCAAAAGAATCAGAGCTATTTATCCATCTGCTAAAACGTAAAGAAAACAAAACTACATAGATTTTGCAAATCTATGGCTTAAAGCCATGTCATTCTTTCATTACACTAGATTTCAAAAAGCTAGGTCAAAATAAGGCTTGAAGACCTCTAAAAAATACTTGCATTGTCCATATAGATGGGATTATTCTAGCAGGTAAAATAATGCTGCCAACTAACCTTAATCGATGTATATACATCAACATCACTGTCATTTTTTATATGCCATTTTACATACACAAAGCTTGTATTTTTTTAAGAACTGAACATTTACTTTCCTCAAACTTGTTTTACTTTGAACACACATGGAATCTATCAAAGCTGTGTATTTTTAGTTTAGTTATGCTAACCCAGTATCCAACTTTAAGAGTGAAAGTATCACAAAAATTATGACAGGTGTACCACTTTTGCCCATAGCTATATATGGAATTCTGCCTGTAGTTATATACATATAGAAAGTAACAAAAAAGCAATTAGCTATTTTTCAGGATGAAAGCTTGCTTAGCAATTTTACAAGAAAACTTACTGGAAAAATTTGAAGCCTTTCACAGTAGATCCTTTACTTGTAAAAAGGTTCTTCAAATCATCAACAGTAACAGAAGGCCTAATTGGGAAAAAAAAAAAAAAACAAAAACCAACCAAACAAAACAAACTCCCCTCAACTTTTAGAAAAGTAGAGTTCCATAATAATATCAAGATCTCAATTTTGGCTTCTAAACTAGTTTTTGCTGTTTAAATTTAAATCTCCATCAACTCAGACCATGTCAACACTTCAGCCCAAAACACTTGCCTTTTACTCACATTTTAGTTCATATTGTACTACAAAAATATTTTGGAAACACCCTATTGTTTTTCATCCAACTCTGTTTCTTTCTCAGTAAAATTCAGATAGCACAAAAATATCCTAAAATCTTAAGGAATACATTTCTTCTTGCAATTTGTGCAAGTGCACCTCACATATTTTCAATTTTGAAAGATTTTTGTTTTACTCAAAAAGCTGTTTTCAGAGTGTGTTATAATTTCCTTTCTTACTTGGGCAAAATTCCATAGTTTCCTTTTTTCCCTTCCTGCACAGCTGCCAAACAAGAGAAGCCTGTAAAAACTTGTGTTTGGTTTTTACTCCACACACTACTGATAACATTCTAGACACAAAAAAAGCTATTTCAGTCTTAAAGAGCACACTAAATACTATTTTCTTTCTTACAATTTGCCCTCCACATAAGAGATCTGAATTCTGTTTAAAGTGTTCTATAAAATGTGTTAGAATTATTAAAAACTGTATCTATCTTAAATAGCAATGTCAATGATGTATTTGTTGTCACATACATTACTTCAAAATACACATCTTTAACCTTTGTGAAAATTTGTGACACATGATTTAATATGTCAAAAACTAAAAGCATGCTCTCAAGAAAATGTAAGCTGATCAAAACTCAAAGATGGTAATTCCTTCAGTTATCCTCTCTGCTAATGAGAAAAACCGAACAGTTAAAGGATTCGCTTATTGTTAATTACATACCAGAATGACCCACAGCAGAATGAATTATAAAAGGCCAAGGAAAGAAACCCAAAACTTATGTCAGACTTTTAAATTTGACAACATAACCTAAAAAATTTCTTTCCAAGAAGATGACACATGCAAATACTCACGGAATGTTGGAGAGATGCAGGGTGGCAGATGGAGGAAAGATATTTTGGAAGTTCTTAGAGCAGGGATTCTTAAAGCGATGTAAAGGGCTATTGCTATAGTCCTTTGTCAGACCTTTGTCCTCTTGTCCCTCACGAGGAAGTTGAATTGTCTGATATTTTGAAAGAGTAGCATGCATGACCCTTCCATAAAGCCTCTGTCCATTCAGGTAGTTGATAGCTAACCAGCAGAGAAGTAATTTGAACAGGAATTAATGGAGGGGAAGAAAAGACAATTCTTTGAATACTAATACTGTTTTCTACTTAGTGTCAAATTTCACATTCTAAATTTAAACTGACACTTCCACATCTACCAGGTGGGCTATGCCAAACATTACATTTAAAAACAGTAAAAGGACATAATATAATCTCCAGTTCAAATGCCAAAAAAATGCAAAACAACATTTCAATACAGACCAGTTGATTATTCTTAAATAGGTAGATAAAAGATAAATTACAGGAAAACAATAGAATATATTATTAAAATAAATGACAGGAGATTTGTATGTTTTAATTCTAACATTTACTAGATTGAGACTGACAGGACTTTTTTTTTTTTTTTAACCACTAAGATATTATCAAAGTTTGCACATAGTAATGAAGCACAATGATGAATTTAATTTGTTTATGCTTGTCACTGACAGATGACAAATTCCTCCTTTATAGTAAACCCATGTTAGCTTGAAGCATAACTGTCTTAAAAATCAATACCTAATTGAGCCTGAGTTGCATCAGCCATCTGAACCAAAGCAATTCCTCTTTTCTTAAACATGATCTTCACACGATGCACATCACCATATACACCTGCAGAAATCCAGAAACAAATTTTTTTCAGAGCATTACTGTGAAAAGCACAAGGCCAAGTCTGTTTCTTTTGACTGACACTAGTGTTACAGAGAATAATCACCTCATTAAACAGGTTGGTTAGAATATTAGTATAAGAAGAGTTCTAAAGTTTGTGTATTATTTTTCGGGGCTCATAAGTGGAGGAAAATCTCCCAGATCCAAGTCACACTACTGCATGTCTATGTTCAGTTTTTAAACAGTGCAATAGCTGTCAAAAGTCCTCATAACCGAGGCATATTAAAATATTACTCTGCCAAACACTGTCCCCTGCAACTAACATACAAGCCAATTCTGAAAAGCATTTCCTCTGATACAATCTCTGTTTTTTCATCTTACTTTGCTTTCCCGGTTTTTGTAGTAAACCAATTGGACCACACACCAAAATTCTTCTGACACTAACAGTTTTTCCATTTTGGCATCTGTGGCTTTTAAGTCCTGACTCAACTTACCGCCATTTTAAAACCAGTGCATTTCCTGGACATGCACAGAGCAATGGAGTTTGAATTAACCGGCGTGGGTCAGATAAATAAAAAGAACCACTAGCCTTGTGGTTTGTCAAGGTATATTTGACATATCTTACCAAATAGGATGAAAAGTCCATAAGGTGTGATGGCCTGTTTAAATGATAAAATGAGTACATTATTTCTAAAGCCATGCAATTAAAGACATCTATTCCATAAGTGCATGGGTAAACAAAAAGAATGGAAGAGATTCTAATACATAAACCCATCTCTCCAAAAGCCATTCCCTGCAATAATCACAGTGTATGGCACTCTTGTTAACACACATTTGCTATGCACATGTAAAACACATAAACAAGCAAACACTTCAGCTCATGCATTTTGATCACTCAAGAGTCATTCGCTCATGCTGAAGAAGCTATTAATTTTTTAAGTAGCTTCATTATTTGACCTTATCCCTTCTAAGCTAGAAGCTCATTCCCTGAAAAAAATGAAACACATTTGTTAAATTAAAAATAAAGCATTAAAGAACTCCTTTGTATGTTGTAAACAACAGACAATGTCAACAAGACTAAACCAAATTGATTCAAAATGTGTCTGCTTTGACATCAATTTTGTCCCCATCCCTCTACATGGCCATGATATTCTAAAGGGAGACACTGAGAATTTAACTGCTTATGTATGAAGCATATAGAAAGTGGCACTTAAAGTGTATTCACCTAGAAGCTGTAAACAGAAAGCTAAATATTGATAAAGAAATTATTTTTCTTCAGTGATTCTCAATTAAATTCTTCTGTGGCAAGTACCAAAGAAGATAATTTACAATCTAATGCAGCCAAAATTTTTTCAACTGAGGCAAAGGTTTTGCCACTAATAAGTGTGTATTAGAAGCACCACTCACACTCTCTAGCCCTATTCCTTCTCAACTTCTCAAATGTGTACCAAACATACCTAAATTATTCAAAAATAGAAGATATTGCAGCCTAAGTGAAAGGCCACACCCATTTATCATCAGCATTTAGTGGCAGAGAACAATTACTATCAATGTAAACTTTAAATCCATCAAGAGTTTATTCCTCTGGCCCAAATAGTTTTAATTCAGGATGGAGATTTCTGCTTTTAAAATGAAAATTCTTATTCAAATGAGACCACAAAAAAAAGATGCGATAGAGGGAGAACAAAAGACAAAACCAGATAATTTAAAAGTCATGAAGGAATGTTTAAATGCACACTGAAACCCTGCAACAGGAGAGAAATATGAACTGCAATAAGGTCAATCAGATTTTCTGTACAGAGAAAAAAAAGAGTGACAGGAGTCAGACAGCCAATACTGAAGGACAAGTGTTACAGAACTGCCAAGAAATATATTTCCAATAGTTAATGCTGTAGTACATTCTTATTTTAATCCTTTTAAGAAATTCAGCATTACTTAATACATTTATATTGTACCATGCATTACAGCACTAAGTTCTACATGAGATCTTAGCTATGACTAGTACTCTGTAAATCAATGTCCTAAAAAGAGCTGACCTATGCTTCACATGTGCTTATTCTTAAGAGTCAAACTCCTTTCAGATTCAGAAAATCATCTTAAATAGTCAGCTGCAGAAAGCACATCCAGCGCATCATCAGAAAGTCATTGATATATTGAAAAATCAAAGAAAAAGTGGCTTGCCTTACAGCCCTATCTACAGCTGGGTTTTTGATGCAAATAACTTTCCAAGTTGTCCTAGGTAATTTTATGCCACCATATGAAAAAGCATCTGTTTGGTACTATGAAAACTGAACATGGGTACTTATTAACCTTTTAAAAATAAATGTAGAGTGATGTCAATAACAATGTACCTATGTTCTTTTTCTTCAATCTTGAAAGTTGCAAAACTAGAAAGATCTTACACACGTTTGGAAAAGTACTTGATTTGGCATGCTTCTATTTCGTTTTCTGTTCCCTCCTTTCCATTTAGTTCCTTGGTTTTTACCCAATGTAAGGAAAAATCCTTTGCCTTTACAGGTAAAACAGCACACAGAGGAATCATACTAACAGAGATACCAGTAAATTATCATATGTATGTTGCTTACATCTTCAAGCATTTCATATATTTGACCACGGACTCTCTCTAATTACTAGCTACACTGCTAACGTAGGGTCCCTAAAGTAAATTGTGCTAGGAAGCTTTTCACTGATGACTGGAGTTTTTAAACCTCAGCAATATTGCCAACTACCTAAAATAAGTATAGAGCTGTCCTGTTTTCTTATTATCAGCATAGAGAATTTCTATTTTTCCTTCAGCTAATGCCAGTTTGCAAGGATTCTGGCAGTTGGTACAAGGTGACACTTGCATCAGTTCCACCAATCAAACTTACTTCAGGGTTGAGGTTGCTGACTAGTAAAACGGAGTTTCCTGGAATACCAGGAATAGCCGTGTGTCCAGGCACTGCTGATGTGGTGACCGTGTGAGGACCAAGTGCTCCAGGAACAGGCTGAACAGAAGGACCTAGAGAAGTATAAATAGCATCACTTGACATCTCAAAGTGAAAAAGGAAGAATACACAAGCAGGTTATATTTGGCAAAAACATCAATATTCAATTTAAAAATGTTTTAAATTGAAACATTTTAAGGAATTTAACAAATTAAGGAATTTAGTTATTACTAGTAACTGACCAATAAAGCACAAAGGACCTCCTTTTCAGAGAAGAAAGAAATACTCAGGTACACAAACAGACCCAAACAAAAAGGGACATAAATTGCAGCCCAAGAACATATAAAAATAATCCAGCACACAAGTTTTTCCTGTGCTAGAAATGAAAAGATCACAGTCTAAAAAAGTATCTATTTTTTACCTGATAGCCATAAAAGGGGAGGCTTCCCTTTATGTGCTTTGAATGTCATAGCAATTTTATGATTCTGAGAAAAACAAACGCTTAATTTCTTCTCTTGCAGGTAATCTTTATCATGGCATTTAAGTTCTTTGCTTGTTGAACAATAAACTACATCAGTATATGGTTTTTATGACAGAAACTTATTTAATTGAGTATATATGAGAAAGAATGACAATTATTCAAATTAATACTGTGTTCTGATTGCTATATTTTAAAACAAATGGCTCTGAACAGATGTATTCAGATGGGCCACTAGCCATAACTACAAACACCACATTTTTAGAAAACAAACTTACCTGCTCCCTGAGGAAAGCCCAAAGGCGGGGCAAGCCCAGATGGCCCTGTATATGACGGAAAGATGGTATTTTGGGTGGCTAGAGAGAACAGACATATTTTTTTAAAGCAGATTTTAAAAGTTTTAGAAAACAGAAGACATTCCATTCAGCAATCAGAATCAGCTACCAGTGCTGCTGCTTTGACTTTAATTGTGACTCCAGATGTTTACAAAACTTTGGGGTTTAAAACTCCCATTGAAATCCAAGATTCTGTGTTTCACAAAGACAATTTTCAGCCATTTCTGAAGGCAAATATTCTAGTCAGCCTCAACATTCCTCTCTAAAATGAAGTCAGGGCAAAATGTAAATTAGAGAAGTTTGAAACAGAAAGCACAGCAGCAATTACTATCCATAAAATAGTTAATTTTCACACAATGGACATGTATTCTAGAAATTTTTTGCAAGTAAATACAGTCAAAGATGTTTTGCAATGATGAGGTACAACTCCTGAATACTAAGACCAGTATAAGATAAACAATACAAACTTCGACAACAAATCTGAGGTTCTAAATTTTACTAGCTGCTGAAATGCAAAAAGCATATATATTCTGCTTTTTAAGGAGATGTACTTTCCAAGTTTGTGCAACCACTGTTTTTTATAGCTCCCCTGGAAATCACAACCATTAACCAGATTTGGAATAGCAACATATGGGGAGTCCCAGCATAAAAATAGCTCAGTGATTTCCACATTAGTATGTGGAGTTAAGTACCCAGGATAGCACACAAGGCTGTATTCTAAGCAGTTAGACACAAGCTTATGCTGTGGATTCATTCATTTGTAAGGATGCACCAGATTTTAATTTTGTTAAATGGGGCATGTATAATCAGAAAACACAATCTACAAGCTTGGTTATATGTCTGTTTTACTACTCAAACCTCCACATCACTGACTAAAACAGAGCTACTAGCAAATCGTTATTGATAGGGATAATACAATACCAAAAGAAGTATCTATTATGAATTACAAAAAGAAATGGAACAGACACCACAGATCAAGTATTCATGAATACTGCATCACATTACACCTCCTCTTATCTGCGGCAACAAAGTGTCTTTCCTACAAAAAACTGAACACATTTATCTCACCAAAGCAGTAAATACATTCTTGACATTATACTGACAAATTCTGGCAACGTAATTATTAATCACTCATTCACAATCCAAGAACAAGTAATGGAAACATTAATGAAGAAATAGATCAAGAACTTTTATTCTGCCAAATAAGACCTGCATGTTGCACTCTGATACCAAAATCATGAATGTAAAAACTGTCAAACTGAGCTAATGCAGAAAAAGATCTGGAATTCTTTGCGGTTTTGTTGTTTTGGGTTTTTTTTAATTCGTTTGATTCATGGCTTTCAGCCTAGCTTTCTAAGCAAGCCAATTCATGTATTTCTGCTCACTGATGCAAGAACCCTCTATATCCAAAATATGCACAAAATCCGTTTGTTAACAGTGCAGTACCTTTTCTACAAAAAGCAAGAGAGAATTAAAGAAAAAAGAGAAGAAAAACAAGTGTCAAGAGCAGTTCAGTTTTGCTATTAAGATAACTTCAAGTCTATAATAAAAAACAGATGTATTATTCTGATAGTTACCAGCTTTTTCTTAAAATTCTACATCAAAACAACATCCACTAGTAATAAGAGGCAGTGGAAATACTCACATGATTGGAATAGCTTTTCCTCATGTTCTGTAATTAAGCCCCTCAAAACATGGTAATGGCAATATGTGCATATTGCCACCACTTACAGAAAGGCTAGGAAGCATGCTTCTCCCTGTCTACAACTATTTTTTATTGCTTTTTTAAAATATCTGTGCAGTTGCTTCACTGTGAATGCACCACAGACAAATTTTGGTACAGACATCAGACTATTTCTTACTCTTACAGTAAAATACAACAAGGCTCCTAACAATGAGAAGCTTGGAAGAGTAAGGGGGAAGACAGGGAGAAGTGTTCATGTGTTATTCTCGAAAAGCATAGTTATTTCTGTCCTACAAGCAAATTCAGAAATAAACTACTCTAATTGCACGTTTCCATTCCACTGACATTTCAAATAGTGGAAGTCTAATTAATTAGAATATATTAGACCTGTAAAAGCACATTTCTATAATGCTGCACAGCAAATTCCACCATCCTTCTCTGCCCCAGACTGTAAAGACAGTTGTCCATTACACAAAGATCCAAGGCCTGTGTTTAAGGGGAGCAAAATCAAGAAAGTACTGAGTGCAACTCACTTTCTTATTCTAATCTAAACTAACTCAACTATCAAAAAAAATATCAAACCAAACCCAGTATTTGCCCTAGCTGCCACAGAAAAGTAAAGGAAGATAGGGAATCATTCTCCCACCCATTTTACTGTGGTAATCAATTGGACAGCACTTAATACCTATTCAACAGCTAAGACAGTTCTTAGCTGTGTATTATTTCTAATGGTTGTCATTAGAAAGAAAAATAGCTAAAATTGCTCAAATTTTGTTGTGAGCATTTATCCAGTGTCATTTCAAGCAGATATTGTCTCCTCTACACCAAAATAACTTCTAAAATTTAAGAAAATTTTATTTTAATTTATTAATTTATTATTAATTTTATATTTTAGAAGTGAGCACAGACATATATAAATAACTATAGAATTTTAGATTTTCTTATGGTTTTGTTTCTTGCAGCACTCAATTATCCTAAAATATCAACAAATAAAAGCTAATACCCTTAAAATACTTATTTTCAAGCAGATTTAGGCATCCAGTGTCAATTTGTGATGACGTCCATTCTGATATGCAATATTTACTACATTACCTATATTAATTTCACAGCATTTTAGTAATATTTCATAGTTTTTTTACAACACTTTAAATTTGCCCACAAGTAGTCCTCATGTTATTGTTTCAGATATTCATTTACCATGACTTGGACTTCATGCTTTCCATACAAATTTCACTGGACATAACAAACAAATATGGGCACAAAATGTACCTTTCTATGAATCTGATATGAAGCCAGAGCATAAATGCTTAATTATGATCTCAGTGTTATTTAGCACTAGAAGTGAAGGTTTCTTACCAAAGGGAGTAGACAAGGATGTCTCCACGGTTCGTTGGCCATCACCAAAAGGAAGGTCAATGCGAGTGAAATCCCTACTTTTCTCATTGTTGTACTTCACTGTTAGGTTAGTTAACTTTGAGAAATCAATACGCAGAGTGCAGCATCCAGTGTAGATACTACAGCCATCCAGAGACTGAAGAAAAATAATCACATTTTCAGAGATAAAACACATCATGGCAGCCACCACTATAAGTTTATATTATTATTGCAGCCTTTCACTACTTGAAGGTAAGATCAGGACAGATCTTTTAGTAGGGCAGGTTGGTCATAAGACAAGGGGTAATGGTTTTAAACTGGGAGGGTTGATGTGGATGAGCTATATGGAAGAATTTTTTACAATGACTGTAATGAAACATTGGCATAGGGTGGCCTGAGAGGAAGCTGACGCCCACTGGACAAGGCTCTGAGCAACCTGATCTAGTTAAAGTTACCCTGCTCACCCCAGGGAATTGGACTGGATGACCTTTATACGTTTCTTCCAATCCAAACCATTCCACCATTATACAGTTTTTACCTTGCAATTGTATCCAGAGTAATTCACCTTCTGATATTAAGCCCTCTTTTTAAATACAAAGTAGACAGTTATGCTGCCACTATCCTTACCAAAACATCCTATGTAGAGTTCTAGCATAGTCCACTAGTTAGTATTATATCACCTGGTGCCAAAACATAGCTTTAAGCATGACTTGACTTCCTATGTTTCTAATCTTACTTCTCTCCCACTGAACACACAATATCAGATGGCAATAGGAATACTAATTTGGAAATTTTAACTGTATAAGCTGACATGAGGAACTTTAATGAAGCATCTGAAGCACAAGTACCGTGAAGTTCTGGAAGGAGCTGGCATTGTCTGCCCTGAACAAAAGGAGGATCAGGAGAGACCTTATTGCTCCCGACAATTGCCTGAAAGGAAGCTGTAGCAACATCGAGGTCTGTCTCTTCTCCCATGTAACAAATGACATGACAAGAGGAAATGGGCTCGTGTTCTGCGAGGGGAGTTTAGACTGGATATTAAGAAAAATTTCTTCATCAAAAGGGCATTGGAACAGCCATGTGATGAAGGTTTTAAATACCATCCCTGGAGGCATTTAAAAGATGTGCAAATGTTGTGCTTCAGGACATGGTTTAGAAGCAAACTTGGCAGCATTAGGTTTATCATTGGATTCAATGACTTTAAGGATCTTTTCCAATACAAGTCCCCAGACTTGGGCATGACTTCAAGTGAAACCACAGAACAGACAGATCCTGTGCCCAAGAACACCCAGAAATGGTGGATAATTGTTGTGGGTGATGCCCCGCTGCAGTGAACTGAGGCTGACTTGACCATTGGTCTAGAAAGGTCTCCAGTCTGCGCCTCTGGGACTTGAATCACAAGTTTCACGCAAAGATTGCTAAGGCTTTTCTACACATCTGACTATTTATTACCTCCGGATCCCTTCGTATGAAAACTAAAGATGCAGGGGCAGAGGCCTCCTCAGCAACTTCACTGACAACACAAAGCTGGGAGGAGTGGCTGGTACCTCACAGGGCTGTGCAGCCCTTCAGAAGGACTTCAGCAGCCTGGAGAGACAGGCAGAGAAGAACCTTCTGAAATTCAGCAAAGGCAAATGCAGAGCACAGACTGGGGCCTGATCTGCTGGAAAGCAGCTCTACAGAGAAGGAGCGGCGAATCCTGGTGGACCACAAGATTCCTGTGAGCCAGCAATCTGTCCTTGTGGCCAAGAAGGCCATGGCATCCTGGGCTGCATAGAGGAGCAGTGCCAGCAGGTCAAGGGAGACGATCCACCCTTCTACTCAGCACTGGTCAGGCCACATTTGGAGTGCTGTGTTCAGCTGTGGGCCCCTCAGCCTAAAGGAGACATGGAGCTCTTGGAATGGGTCCAGTGTAGACTTACGAAGGTGATTAAGCAATTGGAGCAGTTCTTTTACAAATAAAAGCTGAGGCAGCTTTGAGTTCAGCCTCGAGAAAACTGAGAAGGAGTATTATCAAAGATTTTCATTTTGATAGACTCATGCACACCTTGGAGTATATGCTATACATTTGTTTGCAGTTGATGATAGAGTGCTGTCCTCTTAACTAAAGAGAGATGTCGAAGTTATTAATGTGCAACAAGAGTGTTAGAATGATGAGAAATCACAAAGTTAACTGTCAAAATATTCCGAATGGTTCCAGATGCCTAAGCAGGGAAACCCTCCCCATCAAACAAACAAACAAAATCAAGCTGAATATACTATACTTACCATTTTGGCATAATATGCATTCGTTGTATCAGCATATTGGAGCAGAGCTTGAAATTGATTGTTCTTATGGAACATGACAATTTTCAAGACAAAGCCAAATTTAGAGAAAATCTGTTAGGGAAAAAACCACGGCCTTTAAGAAGCAGTGAATAATTCATGCACACTAAAACTAGCACTTAATATTACAAATACATTTCTCAAAAATATTTCTGTTGTGAGAGCTGAACAAAAATTATGGGAACTCAGAGTTTCATTTCTGGTAAAAAAAAATTCAAGAAAGGCAACAAAAGATGGGAAAATAGGATAAAATGTCCTTAAAGAATTAGTAAAATCTAATCAACTAAGAAAAGGGAAGGACAGTCCAAACAGGTATTTGTTCAGTTTATGCAGATAAATTGTGGATAATAAATCAGAATTGAAGTTTGAGAAATGGACTTCACAAGTCATAGAATCACAGAACATGCTGAAAGGGATCCACAAGGATCATCAATTGAGTCCAGCTCCCAGCTCTGCACAGGACACCCCAAGAGTCACACCATGTGCCTGAGAGCATTGTCCAAAGGTTTCTGGAACTCTGTAATGCTTGGTGCTGTGATCACTTCTCTGGAAAGCCTGTTCCAGAGCCCAACATCCTCTGGGTGGAAAACCTTTTCCAATCCAACTTAAATATTCCCCAACTCAGCTTCTTGCCTTTTCCTCAAGCCCTCAAGTCCACTGGTCACAACACTGAAGAGATCAGTACCTGCTGCTCCAACTTCCCCTCTGAGAAGTTGTAACTGCAGTGAGGTCTCCCCTCAGTCTCCTCCAGGCTGAAAAGACCAAGTATCCTCAGCCACTCCCCATAAGGCTTACTCTCCAGATCTTGTATGCTGCTGACTCATATTCAACTTGCCACTGACCTGGATGTGCAGTCCCTTTCCACAATGCTGCTCTCCAGCCTCTTGTTCTCTAGCTTACACATGTTCCCCTTCCCCATTCCAAGCTAGTTTAAAGCTCTGTCAACAAGCCCCACTAGCTCCTACAGTACAACCCTTTTTTCCCCTCTGAGTGAAAAAGGTGCATCACATGAGGTGTCAGTGGAACAGATGTTGAAAAGGTTATCCCATGGTCAAGAACCCAAAATTTATTCAAGTATATCATGGAGCCACCTGTGGACCTGATGGATCTGTCCATTTCTATCAATATTATTTCTTGTTACTGAAAGTCAGTTGAGATGGGAACTGCAAACTGCATTTCAAATTATCCACCTTTATGTTCTGTACATTACACAAATTCTGCAAATCTGTTGAACAAAAATACAACTTAAATAGTTGTACTTATGAAGACCAACAGCCTAAACTGGAAAACAAAGAGGAAAGAAGCAAGACAAAGACCTAGATTTGAACCAACTCCTATACTTTATAATCAAATGGTGTTTGATTTATTGCAAACGTAAGCATTGCAGAAATAGTTTTAAAAGTTGAATTTAAATATATATACATTCAAAATGAGAGTGCATTACATGAAAGCATCTATAAAAAGCAACAGAGTGAGGACAAAATTAAAGCTAGGACATATCATGCAAGTGCAGAAAAAAAGTCCAAATTAATAGTCAAAGAGGAAAGGTGAGTTTGAGAAATACTATTAGTTTTTAAACAAACTGTTAGAATCAATGCAAACTCAGGAAAGCAGAAACCCCCGAGAAATATTAAACCTGCAATGGAAAGAAAGGCCATCGGTAAGTATAAGTATCTTTTGCCAGTCTCTTAGGCCTAGAATCAACAATATAAGACTAACGTCCCAACATTTTGTACCCAGTTTTTCCATCTCTCAGAAACAAGATTTTACTGCTGCCATCAGCATTTAGTTCTAGAAAACAGAACAGAAACTTTTTCACAGCAATTTAAAGTTAGTTTTTTAAAGCACTTTCTCATAAGAAATGCTTAAATACAGCTTCTCAATATAGGCTTTTCTATGTTCATCCAGAAAATTTAATAGACCTTTTTCAAGTAATGAAATTTAATGTACTCCTTCCTTCCTGTTTGATTTTAAACCAAAACACACTAAATATATCAATTTTGTTTCTGCAAGGATAACACTGAATTTTCAGCTTACGATAAATATTTTAAGGTGAACTGTGGTTTAAAAAAGTTAATTTCTTGACAAGCAAGACAACTTACAAAATACAATTCAAGCATGGGGTAACAGCTTGCCTACTAGTGTTCCATAAGATGCTATACTTGTGAAAATACTCATTTCCATTAACCTCACCACACAAAGCTAGATTGTAGCTACTGGGCACAAAGCGCTGCTTTAATTAGAGGAGATGGTCCCCTATCAAGAACTCTAAATAAGATCCCTTTCCAAACACTGCTAAATTTTCAAGACATATTGGAAAAGTAGTTAAGTGAAAGCAATTCAAATACTGAAAATGTAACTGTGCTGCCCTGAAGAAGACTAAAATCAAATGAAAGTAAATTAATATAAATTTCCTCTTTGCTGCTGCATTCTTAGAACTAGTACAGCTCCCATAACCACAGGAACTTGTTCTGAGGTTATTCTGAATGCAATAGTAATCTTAAGCAGCTAACATAGTATTTGCACAGGTTCAGTCTTGAGTGAGCAACACTCAAAGACACATACGAAGGTTTAGATCAGACAAATCGCCACATCCAAATAACAATTAATATGTACACTAGTTAATCAGTATCATGGCGAGGAGATACAGAGAAACATAAAATTTTAAGAGGCAAGAGGAAAAACAGTTTGTTGCTAAAAACAACTATGCGATCTTAGCAGAGCAGGAAAAGAATCTTCCAGGACTGCAGGTTCCTATAAAATCATTCCAGTTATTCTAAATTATATTATTTAAGCAACTTAAATGTGGGGCATGGTTTTTACTGCCTAAATTACTACTAATTACAAAGCTTCGAGTGCAAAAAGCTTTGCAATATTTGTAAAGTATCAACAAATCCTTTGGATGCAAAGAAATAGTCTCAAAGTTACTATTTTTAAACTTAGAGCTTTCAACAGCACAGCCCAAACACCTAGCAGGTTACAGTAATGTCTTTCATAACTATAGCCTACCATTATGCTAAGTTTTCAGAAGTAGTCAAATGCCATTCCAAAGATGAACAACCAAAAACATTTGTCCAAAAAATTTGCATATTACATCACTTGCAGAGGGGTACAAAAGTGAACATAAAACTCTAAATATAAAGCAAACTACAAAGTTACTCAGGAGAAAGAGCGCTAAAATATGGATTCACAAGTTTGTAACATTCAATATTTTACTAGCTGATCATAAAGCAGAATTAACAGTTCATGTTTGTTGCTGCTTCCACAGCAAAGAACTAAATGAGACAACATGAAAATCTGAGTACTGAAGCCCTGTTTACTTGAATTTCATTTACATAGAACTATTTCAAACCTAGATCCCAGAATGCAGGAAATTATTTTAAAGAGACAGTCCTCACTCAGTAGATTCAGGAAACACAGATATTTTAAAAAATACATTAATGGATTTACAGTAACAACATTTGAATAGATTGTGACTATTTTTAAGCAATCCGCATTACCTGATACAGCATGTCTAAAGTGACAGGGTAAAAAGCATTTTCAACAACGATTCGAAGAACAGAACCATGACTTGGAAGGACCCCACTTTCAGCAGCAAGAGCATTTGTAATACCCAGGTTTCCGTGCTGCACAGCATTCACACCTTGCAATGAAGCTTGGGGTCTCTGAAATTAAGTCATAGCAGAGAGTGCAGTTATTTTATATACAAATTATTCATACTGAAATGAAGTTCTCCTAAATGAAAATGACATAAAACATAACTACAAAAAGCCATATTTTCTTTGTATTATTGATTCAAATCCCACAAAAATAAATCCTAACTCTCATTCTCCACGCTCCTCCCTTACAACTAGCCAGCGCAATTCACAGAATTACAACTATTTTTTTTGTTAAACTGCTACTACTTTTTAATGTCCTATAGACACGATTTTTCTTTGATTCAGTAAACTATTGTCATTCTAGAAATTTTTCCAGCAAAATTTTTGATGACAATATTGATGACAATATTGTAATATTGTGATAGATTAACAACCACTCAGCATACCAAAAATATTTGCTCTGCTTCACTAGGATTTCATTCTCTTCAGGAACTAAGATGGGGATAAGCTTAAAGGTGCACATCTTCCTCTTCTTTCCAAGAAAAGCAATCAATCACAAAAAATAGGTTTAAATCTCACTCCTCAAATGAGACTTTGTGATTACAACACAAGTCTCTTCACTGGTTTTTCATGGGCTTTCCCATGAAAAGGGAAGGCCCCAAAAAGGCCTTCATACTTCCTGTGAGTAGCAGGACTATGGAGACATGTTCCTTTCCAAATGCAGTATTGTGACCTAAAGTCATGTCTCAGCTACACTATTTCTTTGGAAAACAGATTAAACAGGACCACATGGCACATGTTACCTAGTCTCAGAAAAATATAAATAATAAAATAATAATCTGCAAAATAATCTGTACTTCAGGGCTCAGCCTAGGGACTAGGAAAGTATCAGTATTCAGCTGCTCTACTACTGCCTCTTTAAAATTTAGATTAAACTCAAATGTAACTGCCAAACAGCTTATTTTTAAAAGTAGACAACGGTAGTATAGAAGAAAGCAAGTGCCACATACCAAGTTGAAAATTCTCAGAGACACAAGAAGTCTTATTTGCATATATATACATACATATACTTTTCCTGAGGCTGTTATGCAAACAACATCGTTAACAAAAATCTTATTATTTATTTGCTTTTGCAGATAACAAACCGATCCAGCAATCTTAGATGAGGAAAGAGACAAACAATATTTACCAGATTGACAAGCTTGCAAGACTTCAGCAACTTTTGTGTCAGCACAAATGAATGATTTATGCCCAAATCACTACTGTCAATATTCTTACAAAGACAAAAAAAAAAAAAAAATCACGATATGCACATCACAGTATATAACTTATGTATCTAAAATGGAGGTCAATTGAAATTCATCCAGGAATCCAAAATCCAGTATTAACCCCTAGGGTACTCTGTCAGTGACTGGACTCCAGCTTTATGCCACTGGTCACAATCATTTCAGCCTTTCAAATAACCTCACAATTCACTTAACTAGACTAAATTGGGATGCTACTGGAAACAACACTGAAAGCCTTGCCAAAGTCAAGATAAAACAATATCCTCTTGTCTCGTCCTCCAATCCAGTCATCTGACAATAAAAGGCTATCACATTGGTCAGGCATAACGTCCTTTTAAAAACCTATGCTTGACAATGACTAACCACTTTCTTCTCCTTAGAATGTCTGGGGATAGTTTACAGAATGACTTGCTCCATTCCTTACCCAGGGACCAAAGTAAGGCTAATCAAGCAGTGGTTGTCCAGATCTTTCTTCTGATCTTCCTTATTGTCCTTCCTCAAGATAGGAGAAGGGAAGGATTTTCTTTTTTCTAATCCTCTGTAATTTTTACAGCTGCCACAACATTTTCAAGATTGTACAGCAGCATTGCAAAGACATCAATCTGCTCCCTCAGCATTCAAAAGCATATCTTAGCAGGGCCACAGACTTTTTGTCTATCTAATTAGTTTAAAGGTTCTCTAATGCATCAAGACTTTTCACTGTTCTCATGTGTCTGGTAAAAACAAAGGCAAGTCTTAACCATGAAAGGCTGCTGAGAAGGCTCTCAGTAAATCAGCCTTTTCCATCTTCTTTGTCTCTGCCCCATTCAGCAGCAGGCCTACGTATTTTTTAAAAAAAAGAAATCTCATTTCTACTGCTGATATACTTCAAGGAACCAAACCTGTTGCTTTTCACTCATTTTCATCTCTCATCAGAAACTTGATGTAATACTCCATGTGGTCTTTGATTTTCCTAACCATATCCCTGCATGTTCACATAATGCTCTATAATCCTCTTGGGGCACCTGGTCATAATTCCAACTTTTCTATGCCCAGTCAGGAGATCCTTGTTCATATAAGCAGTCCTCCTGCCACCTTCACCTGATTTCACGATCATCATGATGAACTACTTTTGTACTTGAGCTCCTCCACAATAATTTTACAGATATTGAGAAATCCCTCCTGTAAGAAGTTATTGAAATTATATATATCAGAATTTGTCTACTGGTATAGTGAAGAGTAGCCTGTTTATTTACTAGTGTTGTGGTTTAACCCTGGTATGCAGCAAAGTGCCACACAACTGCTCAGTCACTTTCCCTTAGCACAATGGGAGAGGGAATTGGAAGAGTGGAAGTGAGAAAACTCAGTATTCAGTTACATGGGTTCAGTTATAGACAGTTGAAGAGGCAAAGCAATAGCTGCATATGCAATTAAGGCAAAACAAAATGTTTAAATACCTCATCCATTGGCAGAGAAATGTTTAAATATTTCCAAGAAAGTAGGAACTTCATTGAGCATAACAATTACTTAGAAAGAAAAAGGGCACAACTTTGAACATCCCTCCATCATCCTGCCCCCAGCTTTCAATGTTGAACCCAACAACATTATGGTGTGGGACATCTCTTGGGTCAGTTGGGATCAATTGTCCTAGTTGAGACCTTTTCCATCTTCTTGTGCACTCTCACTGGCAGGGCAATGTGAGAAGCAGAAAAGACCTTAATACTTTCTGTATTAATACGTGCATTCACAACTCATGCAATTATATCCTGTTAAATGGAAATATTGTACTTACAGCCTGATTATGTTGATTGTCAGTCCTAAGTTCCTTGTAATTTGAATACTGAATATAAACTGGTTGATTGTGGAGGTGAGGAGGAGCAGGAGTGTAGTAGTTCACCATAGAAACAGCAGCATCTACAGAAGCCATTTCCAAAAATGCCTGCAACCATAAATAGCTGATTTCAATGCCGTTTTTGTTTACAAGAGAGGAAAAAAGCATCATTTTTTCCCAATTCCACTCCCACTAGAAAAAGATTATGTGAAAGTACAATACTGATTTGCTCAGCATTAGAATGCATTTGTGTGTCCATGTTTATGGGGCTGTTTTATCCAACTTGTGCATTTTCTTAGAAAGTTTTACATTTTAAGTCCACTGCATCATTTAAGAAGAGGCAAAATAAGTATGACATATGGGAAGCAATGCTGCTAAAAGTACCACACCACTAATCAATTTGTTAAATTCCTGAAACCAAGCACTATTATGATATGGAGCTGATATGGATACTGATTGAAAAAGCTGGAACAGAACACTAAACATCCATCAGTTTATGCATTTTGTTAATCCAGCTCAATGCTGCAGACAGTTTTTTGAATGAACATATATTATTTTCAGGATTTCTTGTTTCTTCATGACACAAACTACTCTGTCACATCTAATAGGGTTAGACAGATGTTAAAAAATTGACATGCATGTTAGTAACTTAAGCAGGCAAGCTCTTGAAAGACATGTCATCAATAGTGACAATGTAGCTCTTGATCATCTATATGCTCTCACAAAGTAGACACAATGTTTAGCAATATTTTTTTTTTGTTTAATTCAAAAGCATATTAAAAGCTTAAAATAGATTTCAAAGCATCCTTTCATATTTAAAAATCTTAAAATCTTCTGCTACCAATGAAATATATTGACATTCTTGCAACCATTTCACTCAAGCACAAGATCAAAATTATCATAATATGAACCACATCTTCAGTCTTACTCATTATTGAAACACTGAAAACAACATACCTGACCTTTTCCTCTTAGCATCAAGAGATTGGTTACTTTGCCAAAAGGGAGACCTAAAGAAACAACTTCTGCTCCAGTAACACCATTTGGAATTTGACGAATATGAAGGACACGTGAAGGAGAACACGGCAATCTGTTTACTTTACTTTTTTTCCTCTCATTATCTAAAATATTTTAGGGAGGGAAACAGACAAGTAAACAAGACAAGCCCATTGCACAGTGTACATAGCAAAATCTAAAGGAGAGAAACTACTGCCGCAGCACTGACATTGAGTTAGGCACAGTTCTCTGAACCTTAAGAAAGGATATTTCATATCTAACAAAGGGACCATGTAAGAAGACATCATCAGCTATCCCAAATCTTGAGAGCAAGGCGAGGGTGGAGTATGTTCGGCTTTGCTATGGACTTGTTTATTTTCTGGAGATTTGGTTTTGGGTTGCTGCTATTTTTGTTTTTTAAATGGGAGTCCAGTAACGTCTTCCCAAATGCCTACCTAAAATATTTACAAAATGTTAGTTGCATAGAAGAGAGGAAAATTGTAATTGAGAGGCAATACATTTATTTTTTTTTTATCACCAACTTATCTTTCTGTGACTGAGTTACTAACTCAAGGTTTGGAGTTTGTTTTCACTTTATTATAGAAAGCCTGTTGTTCCAAATAGTTTTAAATTTTATAGTCTTTGAGAAAGATTGCATGAAATCCATACAAACTCTTAAGTCTACCCCTTTGACACACTGCCAAAAGTGGGGTTTTTTTAATATATGCCTATTTGGATCCAGTAAGCGACAGATTGGGATTGGTAAGTGACCAATGACTACGTTTCAAGAACATTACTCGGTATCCTTGAGAGCACTTTTAAGCAGAACACCACATCTGGAACAAGCATATTGTTCTAGAAACAGTTGCAGCGGAGGCAAGACACATAGCCTTAATACCTAATATGTTGCATTTAGCCATCCAAGGAGAAACAAAAAGATTGGGAAGAACTTCCTGAATGAGCTTTATAAGGAATTTCAGATTTTGCTGTAGGTTTTGCATACAGTCTAAGACTGAGAACTGGTTCACACAAGTCATTCTACATAAGGACATTTACAGAGGGTCTTTTCATTAGTGGAAGCCTGCAAAATTTCAAATTGGATGATCAAAGCCCCAACCATACCACATTTAACAATTCTTCCACCTGCAAAACTGAAAAGTCTGTTATGTGCTGATTTTTCCATCAAGAAATTTCATGTGCTCTGTATGCACTCTGAAAAATGTGAACTTTAGGACAAACATGACCATATTGAACACATTGGTATGAAGCCATGAGAGGACATATTACTAATAAACTCTAACAACCAATTTTGCTACTTTTCAGGTTCAAAATGGGCAAGATGTCCCTGACTTAGACTAAATCAAGGAATGCTTGATTAAAGAAAGCAGGAAATGAAGCCTAGGATGAATTTTGCCCTTAGTTTAATATGAGAGACTCTTGCAGAAGCAGTATCTTCTGGGTTCTGACACATTGTCAGAGGTGACAAAAGGGAGCTAAGTGGCAAACTATTGCAGTTCTTCTTCTCTTGCAAAACCTTAGCTAAGTTATGAAATCAGCAATAAACGCTAGCACATCTCAAATATAAAACCTCCTAGTTTTTTAAACCACGCTCCTTTCTCCAGGAAAAGGAGACACTAATTTTTGATGAAGAGTGATAATCATCTGTATCTTCCTGCATCCAAATTTCAAAATTGAATCAACAATCCTTTAAAGCAAGCCAAAGGTGATAATTTTTCTAAATTGTACTCAAAATTACTCAATTGAGTAAAAGTAAAAAACGTTTTCAGACAGACCAAAAGAAACCTAATGAACAAAGTGAAAATTGATTCCTGATGTACACAGGGAAGTTCATTACAGTTGCAATCTATGACTGGTACAAATGTATTCCCTGAGTAGCCTGAGGTAGAGAGGTACATATTTTAGGTATGTGACCCACCAGACCAAAAAACCCCAAAACCCCAAACACAACAAAAACTAAGTGCTGCAGCTGAAGCAGCTGTATTGAGTAAAAATATGCATTTCAATAGCGATTATATTTAATTTTAGATTTACATGATTATTAATAAGAATGCCTACTAATATATCCCCAAAACCTCTATATCTTTTTCGCACCTTGGATACCACTGTGAAGGATCAGTCATTGTTCTGTTAATTAATAACATATATTTCAGATATTACATTGCTGAGCTATAAGCTAATGCTATTTCAAGCCAAGCAGAAACATTTGGACATCACATTGAATTGATCAGCAGAAGTATGAACAACCTGACACGTGCAAATCAAAGAAATTAAAAAGAAATATCTTCAAGCTAGCTCCTCAGACTCCTCCTTCTTCCCTACTGAAAATTTAACAAGTCTTAGACACTCACCAAAAGATAATCTGCTCTGTCCTTTGCCCTGATATAAAATAATATTTGGAAACCACTGCTGACAGGCAATTGTCTATGTCATGATTTAGTTAATTTATTTGACTGCAAAGTTAATTTATGCAACCATTTTACACCTAATGTACACCTAATGCTAGAAGCAATACTAACAAAAGCAGTACCAGCTTTTTCTCACTTTCAACTTCTTGTCTGATCTAAAACTACAGGTAAACATATACACTTACTGCATCTCCCTCAACACAAACACACACAAAACAACAAAGGAAAAAAAAAAAAACAGAGAGAAAGAAAAGTTGAAGAACTACGATTTTTTTTTTTTTTTTTTTTTTTTTAATGTATACCTGTAGTTGGAGTAGAATTGCTCATGGTAAAAGGTCTGTTACTGACACCAGAAGAAGCTTGCCAGGACCACACTAAGAAATAAAAGACAAGATTACTAGTAAAAGCTATTACAGAGAAAGCTCAATATAAAAGCTTTACTTATTCTTCCAAAGAACATCTCCTTCCTATACACATTACCCACAACTGCCAGGAACTTATTTTTCAGGAAAAAAAAATGCCAACAACAATTTAGTGAATTCAACTGTGTTACACTTAATATTTAAATCTATCCCACTACAGTTCACATTTTAAAAGACCAAGAATAGCAAATGCTTAAGAAAATAAACATTTTTTTAAAATACATATGACTTACCATCACATTCTTAGGACTAAGATCAAAGTACTTGCTTTAAGAGTATTAACAATTTGAGGCTTTAACTACTGACAGAGAATAGTACTACAGGTCCTTCATTCAAAAATCAGCATCTAGCTCCAGTTACGCCCGTTTACTCATTAAGACTGCTGTAATATTCCAGCCAAGTATCATCTTCAAAATGCTGACAAGAAACAAGGTAGCACAACACCTCTAAAAGTCAGTTAAGTTTCCTGAAACGTTCACCACACTCTTTCATAGAAGTATTTTAATGAAAAATAGAGACCAAGGGAGTGATTCTACAAAACGGGATAAGTTAATCCAAACAGCTTCTCATCACTTTGGTGGAAAGAGAACTTCCTGTAGACCTTGGTCCAGTATTCCCACATGCACATGAACTGTTCATCTTGCATGAAGACCAGTGCCAGGGAGTTTTCCTATGAGATTAATCAATTCTCCAGCCTGCCGGCATTCTAGGGTGAGTTAGATTAGTTATTCAGCTGAAAGGGAGGTTGAGAAGTGGCAGGATCCACTGCAAAGAAAGGGGTAAGGGATAAGCCACCATTGCTTAAAGGAGCAATTAGGTTCTCTTCATGCTTGTTAATCATGTGTTCCTGCTGCTTGCCTAGTGTGGGAAAGTCATTCACAACAGAAGACTATGACTAGGCTAGGGTGCTTAAAACCCCTTTCAGCCAAATTTAGCTGCTCATGAAGGAGCACAAGTGTTAACATGGGATGAAAGAAAACATGAGTGTGTTCATTCCTCTCCATCAACAGTAGAGACTTATTTTTAACCATAAAACTGCATCTTAACAGTATATTTAAATACAATATCTAATTGTGACAAACAGCAAAATAATTTTTACATTAAGAGAACTAAAAACTATAAACCCTGTATTTTCAAGAAATATCAGTTAAACAGTTACTAGATGTTATGCGTATCAGACTGTACTTGCACAACTACTAGAACATAATTAATGTGCAATACTGATATAATTTTCACCTATTAGCAGTACATTGAGTACACCAGCACTCAGGTGTTGCACCAAAAGAGCATATTTTGATTTAAAATCCATATCATGCTAATTAAACAAAAGCTGTATGTGCAGATGTAGTAGAAAGTACGGTCCCTTATTACACCAAACCTTCTTTTTATCTACTGGAAGGCAAGAAGAAAAAGTACTACTGATGCAATTCCTCGTGTGGAGGCTTTAATTTGGTTTTTAGCTTATCATTTATTCAATAGAAGAAATCTCTGCCTATTTCCAGAAAGCTGTGAAAAAATGTGGTGTACTACCATGTCCAACATGTCTTTCAATTTCATATTTTATTTTATATACACTGATATTAAAAAAAACACACCTCAGACATTTTCAGAAGATAATCTTCCAACCTCTTCCATTTTTAGCACACACACAAAGAAACACAATTCAGATGGCTGCAGTGACCTGTGTTACAACTCTCTGTGTAACTGGCCTGTATGCATAAAACTGAAGCTGTAGCTCACTGCAGCACACAATGAACTGCTAGTCCAGGATGGTGATGGACTAAACCAGCTTCAACAGGAGAATAATTATACCAAGATTACAACCTTCATCCATGACATGTGTCTGTACTTAAAACTGACACATCATTCAGCCACTATATCCTAAGACAGCTCCCTAGATTTTGCTATTACACTGACAACCATTAACCCACTACAGAAGCCAAAACACAAAGGAACTCTTTAAACACCAAGCTCATCAGCTATGCCATTGTTTTACTTGGTTTAATAAAAGATCAAAAAAGCTTTGGCTTTCTTAAAATACTGGGAACCATCATAATTTCCAATGTGCAACTGTCTTCATACCTTCAGCCTGATACAAGGATTATTTACAAATTGCCATACTTTCTACTATGTTTGCATTAAAAAACAAAATAAAACAAAGATTAAATCAAGACATTGTAGAATAATTGCTGTGGCCTAGGCTTGCTAACTCTAGAACCCTGACTACAAAACTCAGCTTCTTACAGAAGAATTTAGAATCTTACCTGAAGATTTTGGTCATACTTCTAAAATTATCTGAATGTTCCACTGAAACATTATTCCATTTTTTAACTTTTTGTATCCATACTAAGTTATATACCTATCCATACAATTACAGCACATTTATTAACCATGGCATATCCCTTGGAAGGATGTAGTATATGAAAACTACTAGGAATGCCACTGTTTTTGCAAGTGGCTGACCAAGGTATTTCTCAAGCACAAGAATACCAAAAAGATGCTTTTCATCATCTCCTTATTTAGCCAGCTTATAAATGATAAACCTTTTCAGTCATTGACAGAAAGCAAAAATGTTCTTGGAGATTGCAAAGATAAATTGACACCATGGCAGTTGTGCAAGTTGAAGTACAAAATGTGTATGTTTGAGATATTCTGGATTAATGAAAAGATGGCATTTACCTCTTAAGTATTTTCACAACTCTGCTCATACAGAACACACAGAGAAATTACAAAATTTAAGTCTGTAAAAACCGTTTGTTCAATCTCTTTTCTTCCCACATAGAGATGAAAGAGATATTTTTAAAATACTGTGTAACATGAAGCATTTAATGTGATGACAAAGATCTGCTAAAGGCTGCTCTGGCAAACAGATTTGCAAGGCCTTTAGTGCTGAAAAAGTCCAGGCAGGAGGGTAGTGTGCCCAAGATAATGTCTTACAGGATTCCAATTGAATCTTTCTACAAAGGCTAGACAGTCTTACCACATCCCTAATCTCTCTGTATATATATTTTCTATGGTTACTTCTTGGTTATCCCTATTTAAGTCCAGCAGTTTTCACAGCACAACTGTGTGGTAAGAAAGCCGCTTAACCTCAGTGAGCTACTTGCACCAGTTCTCTGTGAGGCCACACAGTGAAAGTGAACAGGCAGGCAGGACAAGTAACCACAACGCCTAACCCTTCACACCTGCCTTCTGAGTGCCAGGACTGGACCAATTACATGGTGAATATTCCTTCTTTCAGACTGTGGTAAATGAGGCAAATGGAATTGTTCAAAACAAGGACAGCTACCAATTCAAGGCTGCAATATACTCCTCTCTCCCTGCACACCTTCCATCATTCCACATGAATCATCTCCTAACATCCTAAGTCTCCTTTTACACCATAAGACTTTCCAGCTCTCCTACTTCAAGGCAGCATCTTTGCATTTTTTGGGAATTATTACTTGGTGATGGGTAAGGCAAGAGCAATATAACAGCTACAGCTAGATAAACTTAATCTAGAATAAACTTAGTTCTTTCCTGGTATTATTGAGAAGGAACTAGAAACCAGTTGCTTAGAAAGCTTAGTTTTATTTTGGACATTTCTTTAAAAACAGGTAACATCTATAGTGCTGAGTAAACAGTCCAATACGAGCCCACCACAAAGTGTGGCACTCAATGACAGGCTAATGAAAAGTATTCTTCTGTACCTACCAGATCAATCTCCCTGACTAAAAAGGCATATTACATGACTGAGAGCAACAGGTGCCTGAAACTCCTGTCCTGAAACTACCTTTAGCTGCTCTACAATTTTTAGAAGTCTGAAAGTAATTTATGCAAATGATACTGCAATTCCAGGATAAAACCCACTGCATTCATAGCAAAAACATAAAACAAACATCTGAAAGTCAGCAAATGTAGGTTTCTAAAATCTTTGTGAGTAGCATATAGTTAGAAACAGACAGGTAAGTATAGTACTATAAAATTCTTCTTTAGAACATATCCACATGTTATAACTATGGCAGGCATCTATTTAGCATTACTTCTGGAATCACTGAATCCCAGAAACAATCTTTTAATTTTTAAAAAAGCTATAAGTAACACCCTTATTACCCTCCCCTCAGCTTTCAACTGCAATATTTTCTTCCTCTTTTATTTTTTAGAAGTCAAAAATTACTCAGTACAGTTCAACTACAAATGGGATAGTTGCAGGGAAACTTATATTTGTACTAATGATTTTCCTGGAATTTAGCTAGTCATCTTTCTATTGTATTATTTTTAAGTCAACAATGCGGAAGAATATGATCATATGTTTCATTATGAAAAAAAGAGCATGGGCAATTTTAAGGGAAAACAATTATTTCAAAAAGGACCTCTCTCCATGCATGTAAATTAAAACTGCACATTTTTTCTACAAGAGTTTATGTGGCAAACAAATTAATTACTCTAAATTTCCCCCAAAAGGGCAAATTTCAAAACATGATAATTTCAAGCTATTTCAGTAATAAACCAAAGTTATATTTAAACTAACTGCTCTACTGCATACTTTATTAACTCTTATAGAATCTGACTGTGGAAACAAAAGCTAAGGGCCATGAAAAGAGCGAAAATTTCCATTATCTTCTACTTCTGCAGCATGTCTCTAGATAATTGCTATATTCATTTACTCTTTCTTCCTCTTCCATGTTTACAAAGGATATGCAGCTCCTACGCCCAAAATGGGGATTTAATGCGAAGTACAATGCTGTTGATGCCAAAATAAAAAGCTTTCAAAGAAAGTAGTGCCAAACCATGGGAAATTTCAAAACCATATATTTGTATTAAAAGTAAACTGACCTTACATAGATAAAGCCGACCATTTCAGTAAGCTGAAGAAGGATACTGTAGGCAATAACCACAAATAAGCAAGTTACCTTTCCTTCACCATAAAGAGAATCCCCAAGCATAGGCTCAAGCTGTTGGTCACCAGCCACCCCAGAAGCACTGTCTTAGCACTGATAGCTGCTCCTCTGTAGCCTTGAACATCCATTGGCTCCGCCAGAAACACAGCTGGCTCCACTGCCTCTGTTGTCAGCTACTGAGGCTCCTTCCTGCACCAGTAACAAGCTACTAAACACTTTCAAAGAGTTATGGAACAGTAATTAAAATGGTAAGAGAAAAATATTACATAGTTTGCATTAATGCAAGTTACAGGGCAAGAACATAAGGAAATAACATTTTCCTCTTGAAGATGCAAAATATGCAAAAGCAACCTTGAGAACTGATTATCAAGAACTGTAAAATTAAGAGTGACAAGCTTAGTTTTTTAATGAATATAAAATATGCAATTTCATTCTTAAAGTCAGAAATACCTCTGCTTAGTGTGAAGGCTTTAAGCTCATCCAAAAGGACAATAACCCAAACACCACTTTAAATATTCCAGAGATTCAGCAGGCATCATGACAGAGGCAGAGCTTTCTTTGAAACTGTCATCAAAGATGATGGCTTTCTTTGTGATATCATCACTAATTTAAAATTTCCAATAATATTGTTTTCTGACAGTATAAATACAAACTTTACTAAAAACAAAGATTGATATTTATCCTTCCTAGCCAGCTTAAGCCTTAAATATGTAAAGATTAAGTCTTCCTCAGGAGTTAACACAGGTTTTTGTGAAGAAAATTTACTTACATTACCACAATATATTTCTTTCACATATATATCTTTTCCGAACTATCAATGGAACACTCAACACATTCCTTATTAAAATGCTTCTTTCTAATTCTTAATAAGAAAGTGAATATGGGAAAATACACAGAATTAAGTGCTGTACAGATGAAGCTACATGGCTTTAAATTTAAAGATCTTATACTTAAAGTCACAAATGTATCAATACAATGCCATTCTCTGTAGGGTTTTGCATAATTTTATACTTTACCATGCACAAGTCATACTCTAACACCCAGGATCCCAAATAAACCACCAGTAAGCTGTCTCTCTTGAATCTGGTCAGAAGAAAATTTACATAGCCTTATAAAGTACTGCAACTGCACAATCTGATTTATAATTTATTCTTAAAAGTTAAAATAAAGAAATAAGTAGATCTGAAAGAAACAGAACAAAACCATGACACTAATGCCAAACAACACGGTAACAGCAAAACCCAAGAGGGGTTTTAACAGAAGAACTAGTGTGAGAAAGGATATAAAAGAGATTCTTCCATTTAAATCAACTGCTAAAAGATCTGTAACAACACTTATGCTATGTAACAACTCGTATTAAAAAAAATGGAAAAAAAAGATTGAAAGATGTTAGCAAATTACAGAAAGGTAATGGTAAGCAGCTTAAAGGGAGAAAGAAAAACACTGTGATAAAAGAGAAAATGTGAAGAACTGAGGATTTTTTTTTTCCTCTTGCAAAGGAAATAGTTTAACTTGCACAGCATGAAGAAAGAGAATGAAAACAACTGGTTGGATCACAAAACTTCCTGCAAAATTGCTATCTAAAGCATCCCTTTTAGCACTAATTTTTAACTCTAGCTGGTTCTGAAAACAGAAAAATTCCAGGATACAGTGTTTATCAACAGCTCTACCTTGCAGCTTAAAAGACATCTACTTTTGATACTTTATTTCCTATTGTTTTGCAGAACCAAACATATGCAGCTTAGTTTAAGAAAATAACATTGAGGGGTGAGGGGAGGAGGAAACTCACTTCCCCTGTATCCAACATCCATCAGAGATTCACAGGAAGATACCAAAAAGACCTGACTCTTAACAGATCAATTATTTAACTTAAAAGCATGAAACTACTTTATCTAACTTAAAATTATTAGTGTCTTACAAATAGTTTTAAAAAAAATCTTTCCAGTCTCAAATTAACTGTGACACTCTAAAGGTGCCTATTGCTGACTGTATGGTTTTTGACTATTGAATTTTATGCTTCACAATTAAAGATTTCATACAAAAGAGAATAAGTTTTACATTTTTAAAAGGAAAATTCATATGCACAAACGATCATTTAAAACTGGGACGAAAAGCTCTAAGAATTGCACACTCAAACTGAAGAGGCTGGAAAGTAATAGATGTCTGTTTGATGATGTGTATCACACAAATTATGAGTTGAATAAGCTCTTGTTCTAGCAGGTGAAAGACTTGCCTCAAGATCCAGTAGATTCAATATTTCTACTCACAAGATGAATTTTTAATTACTCCTTAATGCTTTCTAGGAGAGTAGTGTTGTATGCAAGGAAAACATGGTCACACCTATGAATCCCACTGTTCTTGTGTGTATTTGGTTTCCTCCCAGCTTCCTTATTAATGTTTCTTATCAGTTTCTCACTCTGAGAAATACTCTCATGCAGTGGTCTGTGTTTCTCGGGCCCACCTCTACATCACCTTTTGGAAAACTTAGTAATAAACTAGCCCCTGTAACGATCATCCTTTAGATGAAAATTTCCGTATTAATACACTACGAGAAGGGAAAGTCATAATCTCAGCCTGTTGCCAGACTGATGATATAGCACAGCATCAATAAACACTTGTTTTTTTTTTACATTCTGCCCCATATCCAGAAAACACGCATCTTTTATTGAAATGAATGCTTCACGTTTTTGGTATACGTGGACCAAGGACAAGGACTTCTCCTTCTCCTTGCTAATTCCTTCACCTAATATTACATTAGTCACACAACATGAACTTTTCCCTTCAGTTTTACTTCACAGTGATATATCCTCTAACAGTCTTCATTTCTTCCACCTCTCAATGGAACACACAGGTTAGCTGGTAAAAAAATTAGTTTTCTCTAATTAAAGTACACTATGAAGTGATTTAACAGTAAAACATAACCAACTATGCAAGAAATTATTGTGAGAAGAAAACCCATGAAGCAAATACAACTCCTAAATTTTATCAATAATTAAATTAATGCACCCTATTAATACTCTGTGCTTTATAAAATACTGGTTATTAAACAAGTTACCACCTTTGCAAAGTCTACAGTTTTAAATTTGACCATTTGGTTAAAAATTGAATGACTAACACTTTTCAGTCCAAGACAGTTCAAATCTGGTCTTTGGACTGCGTGCTTTGAGAACCCTGGATCCTGCTAAGACACTGCTTTGTGTGTGTGTGTGTTCTGAGTTGCTCTCCTTATATTTTAAGGTACACACTGAAATGGCAACCAGTACCATGAGAAATAGTTCTCTGAGAGAACATAACATCCTTCACAACATGCTACACCTGTTACACCCATGCACTAAAAATATCAAATTTGTACACAAAATAGATGAACCTTATGTATCCAAAATAAAGTTCACAAAAATAAAAAAATTCTAATGAATTACGATGTTGCTTACGGATTCTATACCAAAGATTGCATTTATTGTCCAATGTTCAGCCCGACAGATAGCAATCATTATACACCAAAAACAAGCTATACAGAGCAGATACTACAGAGGAACAGTATAGAGCGACCTTTTCATAGGCACAGAAGTTCCATTGCTCTACATACACTTAAATATACACACATATGTGACATCAACAGCAATGGCAAGACAAAAATTACCATGAGCAAGCTGTCTGATTTCCCTATGGACAGTATGTTATGGAGCATTGCAGAAAATATTCAGCAATACAGAGTTATTTTCAAGCTACTTTCACACTTTAAAAGCATATAATTTTATTTCCATACATTTGTTTTCTATTCTAGAAAACCACTGAAGAAGAGTTGTACACAATAAAAGAAAATTATATAGAACAAGACTCTTCTATGACAGAATTTCAAACTAATGAAAATTAAGACAACTCAGTTTCTCTACCAGATTTTATTACGCCCAAAAAAAAGTTTCTAGCACTGACAGAAATCAAAAGAAAAACTAGCATATCACCTACTTTTGAGTTCAAGAGGTTTCCTCCAGAGAAACTAAGTTTTGCATTACAACTTCCATCATGTCCAAGGTCACATACTGATGGCACTGAATAACTTCCCATTAATTACTCCAACATTGATTACATTTTGGGAAAGGATGGATAACTGAGATGAAGGAGAAGGAACAGACATGAAGCTAAAGTAGCTTGGTAACACAAGACCAGAAAAAATAGCTTGTCTGTATACATGGAGCAAGAAAGACAAATTAGAAACTAGAAAATAGAAACAGATGAACTGACAAATCAAAAGAGTAAGAAAATGAATTCAGTATCATGTGTAATAAAATGAGGAAGAGAACCAGCAAAAAACCTACAGAAATAGAAAAAAAAATAGAGAAACAAAATCCTAATTAAGCTGAGCACAATCAGGAAGACAAAGAAGGCCTAAAAATACCAAGAGGGGTTACAAGTAACTTATTAATAAATTACATCATCTCTTAATGTTACAAGTCAATAAAATACTTATATATATTATTTTCATTTTCAGTGGTCTTAGGGATCACTGCACCATCATGCATTTCATGCTGACTGCTGAACAGTATTTGTTTTTAGCCTAGAAAACATGATGGTTAAAAGCCTGAAGACATGTAGAATCACAGAATCATTTAGGTTGGAAAAGACCTTTAAGATAGGAGAGTCTGTATCTCAGAGTGTTGAAGCATAATTTACACATTCAAACGCAGCCCTTGAGGTATGTTATCACTCTGGACATGTGCAAAAATGTGCTTTGAATTCTTGCTTTAAAAATGTTTTGTCTTTTCAAAGTAGTGCAGTCTAGGAATCATCTAGTAAACTGGATCAAAAGCTGGAGCAATATTCTAGAATTTTGTCAGATCCTTCTCATGTGCCACTTCAGTGGTAGCAACCATGCAACCGACAGACAAGGAAAGAGTTTACCATTCCCCAATTTTGCCATATGGTCTGGTCCCATCCAAAGCAGAAAACATGGTACAATTTGATTTCTGCCTATATGTGAACTGGTTTTGGATCATCCTTATTCCATCATTAATGCAATCTACCTTCCAAGAAAATAGTAATGTGTCATTTAAATTGTAAGATCCTGAGCCCATCATACACTGCACACTGGTATGAAGTATGCACACTTTCAGAGAGTGTACATATGCAAACACAATTCTGATTCTTTTGTTTCTACTACTCACTGCATAAATAATGATTTATCTTCTCCTTGACTTTAAAAGTCATTGCAATACACCATGGCTTTTAATGAATAAGAATGGCAACAAGTTAAATTACTGGTAGTTCAGAGGGATTAAGGAAGTCAATTGCAAAGATAATGGTTGTTTTATTGAATCATATGAGCATTCATTCCATTGGCTTTTACAAGAAATTCAGGGTGTGGTTTCCTGGACAGTTTAAGGTGATCTATGGCTGCAGTGAGCAAAGGAAGTCATGCCATTTCTCACCCTTGTGTTTTCACTGCTCTCACTGCAGTGACTAACAACTGCAAGGCAGCATGTACCAGAATAATTTATTTTACCATGCAGTTCACATATGACAGTTGCTACACTATGAGGGAGGTG
Source organism: Muscicapa striata striata (assembly GCA_030060385.1). NCBI lineage: Eukaryota > Metazoa > Chordata > Aves > Passeriformes > Muscicapidae > Muscicapa > Muscicapa striata. The sequence goes on from JAREIS010000156.1 coordinate 982,896, forward strand.
CAGAAATGCACTGTTGAGGATGGTGAGGCTCTTTTGGCAGCAGACCTGAGTTTGAACAACTTCTGCCAAAAGGGAAACAGCAAGAGCAGGGAAGAGTGGTGTCAAGAGGAGTAGACAAAATACTTTTTCACCTACCCACTCTGCAAAGTGTGTCAAAAATGCTGCCTCTAACACCAATGTGAAACTCACGTCCACAGACTTGAAGAAATAGGCACAATTTTCACATGCTGAAATGAGAAAAGAAAAAGGAAAAAAAAAAAAATCTCTTAAATATAGTCTTTCATTAAAAATATGCAGCACCAAATGAAACCAAAAGTACAAAATATATACAATGGTCTAAAGCAGGAAAACCAAAAGCAAGAGTGCAATTACATGCAACAGTTTGTGAGTGCAAAAGAATTAAGAACTGTACCTTGAAACAGCAGCTGCAGGCATAATTTTATGATATAACTAACTCTCATCCTCATGCTTTGATACAATATTTTGTTTAATCAGGATATCCTTTAAAAGCAAGTTGACAAATATATACTTGTGCTTATCACTTAACACAGATTAGTTCAGCAGAAAACCTGACAAATACTCCGTGGTAGAACCCAAATCAACTGCTTATCTACCGAGACAGGATACACAAAGCAGATCAATTTTCCTGACTACAGACCAAATCAAATGAACGGTAATTTGACAGCTGCTAGGGAAACTAGGGGATTTATTTATATTTTGCTATTTTCATGTTTCTGATTGCGATAGACGATTTCCATTCCTGATTATATCCGCTAGTAGTAGTAAACAAGATTGGAGAGTGAAGAGCAAGCTCAGAAGGAGAGGTAACTTCATTCATACTAGGCTACACTACATACTTTCCACAAGCATATGTGGGTGAAAAACACGTATTTATGAAACAACTACAGGAAAAAGTAAACGATGCAATTCTATATAGAATATAAATAAATAAAGGCTTCTGAGCCAGAAATCTATGGATAATGACAAGGAAGTTGTTGATGACGCTTTAAAAGCTTGAGCTTCCAGAATTCCAAAGTCTTATTACCTGAAGATTTAATCTGGTACCAGAATGACTGAATTTAATTTGAAAGTAAAATGCAGCTGCTGTGTTTAGTGTTGTTCCTGAGTTCCCCTCTTACTAATCCACAAGGAGGCCACTAACCTCAATTACAAACACCCATAGGTCTAGGTACATATCTGGTCTGCTTTTGATAGCCAACAAAAAATTACAGTTCACACCATTCTGGTTTCTTTGAATTTTACCAGTTTACTTGTGTCACATTTTCCTGCTAACACAATAAGCTTAAATAAAGAGACAATTTCTTTGCCATAAGACTGAAATTCTGACAGCTTTCTACAGAAGTTTTCTGATCCAAATAAAAATTATTTCTCTGTGTTTACATTAACGTATTCTCATCCTCATTAAATATAAGGTTTGGGTCTAAATTAGCCTCAGCACTCCACAGAAATAAACTGATGCCACCATTTCTGTATTACAGCAGCAAGGAAGTGTAATTTTTCTTCTTTTACTTTTTTTTTTTTTTTTTACTTAAATGCCCTTGAAAATAAAAAGTCACAAAATGGCTAATGAAAAATTTTATTTTATTTTAGGTTTACTAGGGCAGTTTTAACCAACACCTATCTTAACAGCCTGCATTTTCAACTAATAGTTTGGTGATCAACCAATGACATTCAATTCTCAGAAGGTATTTAGCATCTTCTAACAAAAAAAGAACACCCCCAAATCACCCAAAAACCTCCTGGTCCTCCTGAAGTGTCACAGGCAGCACTTAGCATCTCAGAGCATACTCAAACTTGCAGTTATCACCAACTACCTGTATCTTCACTGAAATACAAAGGCTTTACTTCAGAAAATTTCATTTAAAACACTCAGTTGATTGACCTTTAATGCATCTATAGTCTTGTTTTATTCACTCAAAAGGAAGTTTATTAGAGAGATTCTACTTTGCAATGTTAGATTTGTACAGTTTAAGAACTACGTATATTTTACCTGCATCATTTCTACCCAAAGCAGAAACAATGTCAATATTAGGTTATCTTCATTAGTATTTCAGGGCAGTACATCAACTGACAGACGAGTCTTTTTCACTACTTTTTCAAAATAGCAATGAAAATTTTTAAAAATATTTGGCAAAAGAGACTCCTCATACCAGGTGTATGACAGAATAGGAATCATGCACCTACATTAGACAGCAATTCCACAACTTAAGAAAAAAAACCAAAGACCTGTATTCTCAAATAGAACAAAGGAAAAACAAATCACAAGTTCCTCCATAAGCACATTTGACAGATTAATAAAAAAAAATTCTCACTCCAATGAGAACTTCCCTAATTTTCTCCTGAAATTTTGCAACATGCAGTTTTAAAGCAAATGTGAAAAAATGCTGAACATAGCAGAATTACTCAGTACATTTTTTAAATTAAATGCTTCAAAAAGAAACTTCTTAAAACTATTTGCTGTTTGATTAATCAGCATTTATAAAAGGCTGGTCTAGTCAACATGTCTCCGTAACCACAATAGTGTGTTAAAAGACATCAGGAAGTTTTTTGAATCACAAGGGGAAAAAGAAGCTTTCTTAACTTTTGTATCAGAATACCTAGATTTTAAGAACAGCAAAGATTTTACATGCCACTGAGATGCAGGATGCAAGTTTAAGGTAGTGTAATATCTACATCTTTGCATGAAGTTGGAAGCTGATTTCAGTGAACATTTGTATTTTCACCTCTGCATTTCATTCTGATGAAAAAAAATAAACATTAGGCATGCCTAGTTCCCTGGGACAACTGAATTTCCCACCATGGCCATGCTTCCCAGACTCTGGATTTTGAAACATGAACAGGTAAAGGAAAAATAACAGCAACCACATTTTCACTTAAAAAGTAGTGAGGGAAGTTGGCAGAACACACAATAAACTTGGGTTTATTACTTAGTTTCAAGTTGAGAAACTTTATCAAGACATACGACGGTCAGCTACCATCACACTATCCTGGCAATGGGAGCACAATACTTCAGAATTGTTAGAAATATTTTTATCTTCTGAGGACGACAATGCTGTAGCAACTTCATCCCTGTAACAATCTCTGCATAGTTAAGGCTTTCAGTAAGGACTATAAAAATGCATTACATGAATAACCATTCTGATTATTGATTAACCCTGCAGAATAGATGTCAATCAGTTCGCTTCCACATATGCACTTCCACCAGGCACCAGCGACACGGCAAGAAGCAGCGGCTCCACGCTTTCTCTGCTACAGACAAGCACCCCCAGACCTGGGGTACTAAGCTTCATCTACCACGTGAAAGCCAAACACCCAAAAACTCCTCGCGACTCACCGCTAAGAAACCCGCGCGCCAAAGGATTTTTAAACCACCTCAATAGGGGTAACTCCGTAATAAAGTTTAAAAGCCGGGCAAGCGCAGGCCCCGAGCGGCGGCCGCCACCTCCGCCCCGCGGAGCGGTGCTCCCCGGCGCTTCCCAGCTCTTCCCGGCGCATCCCGGCCCGCGGCCGGGCACGGGACCACGGTCCCCACGCGCGGGAAACCCACCCTGGCCACGGCCCTGGGAAAAACGCGACTCCGGCCGCGCTGGGAAAAAAAGAGAGAAAGAGGAAGGGAACGGAAGCGACACCCGCACGCCGCGAGTACCACAAAGTTCGCCGCGGAAGCGCCCGGCCCCTCAGCTCCAGGCCGGTGACGGCCGCCGGCTTCCTCCTTCCACAAGTACCTGGCGGAGCAGCCCTCGGGAATATCCCCACCCCAAGCCCGGCCCCTCCGAAACCCGGCCCCTCTCCGACACCCACCTTTCCCCTCGCTCCGCTCCTCTCCCTCCGACGGAGCCAGAGAGGACCTCCCCCAGCCCCTATCACTCCACCCCCGCTGCTCCGAGGACGAAGGAGCTGAGAAGTGCTGGTCACTGCCCCGCCCGCCCCAGGCGGCACCAGGTGCCTGGTTGCTGGAAGAAGAGAGCGGCCCCGACCTGGCTATAGCCTCCTTCCAGGCAGCTGTGGAGAGTGATGAGGTCTCCGCTGAGTCTGCTTTTCTCCAGGCTGAACAACCCCAGCTCCCTCAGCTGCTCTTCATCAGACCTGTGCTCCAAACCTTTCCTCAATGATGTTTTCCTTCTCTCCAGAACCCCAGGGTCTTTGCTACTCAGAAGTGAAAGCAGCACTTGAGGCACAGTCTCACCAGTGCCCAGTACAGAGGGATGGTCACTGTCCTGGTGTTCTTGGCCACACTATTTCTGGTACAAGCTGAGATGACATTGTCATTTTTGGTCAGCTGGGCACACTGCTGCTTCATGTTCCATTATCTGTAGACCAGCACTCCCAGGTCCTTTTCTACTGGGCACCTTCCTATCCACTCCTCACCTCGCCCTGCAAGGTTCAGGGGGCAGCCAGAGGTTAGAGACTTCACCATCCCTTGAGGGCCCCAGTGTCCTCCCGGCCTTTGGGTCCCCACAGAGCAGCCGGGGCAGACAGGACAGAGGGAGAAAGCCAGCTGCTCACCCAGCACCACCAGACAGGATTCAGGTACCAGTCCCGAGCTGGATGCTGGGCATGCTGTCTCTCCACGTGGGACAGCCTCAGCACTGGCTGTTGCGCTGTTAAAAGGTGGTCAGCTCCTGTCCCCATTAAAGCTGGACATGTGGCTTTGTAAATCTGCTGAGCCGTATGTAAAGAAAACTTCCCTACCTGAGCTGGAGCCACTCTGTCAGTCACTCTTGCACCACCTGAGCTGGGACTAAGGCCTCTTCACAGCTGCACCTCCCCACTCACACAGTCACACCAGATTTCCTCACCATCTCGACCCCAGGTTTCCCATAGCAGAGTTTCAGACATCCACATCCTCTGGGTGCAATAACTAAACAACAAAGTAACAGCTCAAGCTGGTGCCTCTGGGGTCCATAGGTGGGACAGTGGACAGATGTCTGGTCCCCTGACTAGAGAGTAGAGCAGGAAGCTGAGTGATGCTGAGCAAGGTCTGGTGACATACTCATGGCTGTGTGCAGTTAAAGTGAGCTGTGCCTACATCCTGCTCCCTAGAACTGAGCGCCGGAGGGCAGGAGGTGCCCTGGAGATACCAGACACAAACAGCTTTGCTTCATGTAACTCCAAGGAATTGTGTTCCTCTGGTTATCTCCTGCGTAGGGTGGACTTCTCTGAGATAACTCCTTTTCTGGGCTATTTTGTTAAGCAAAAGTGTAGCCTCAATCAAATGGGTGACAGTCACAGGACAATGCTTGAATGACTAGTGAGTCTGATGGACTTCACTCCTAAGAAAACAGGAGTATCTAGAAGTTTGCTTTTCTGTTCCCCCACAAACTACAGGAACAAGACAAATCACCATGATCAAAGAAGTACTTTGGAGAGGAGCTGTTTGAATACAATGAATTTTAGTCTTAACATAAGTCTCAAAAATAAATTTTAGACATAACAGCAGACCTAGAAAGGGTTATGTTTGGATCCGTTATTATGATTATGAGAAAAGGAAGTAAGAATATAAGTAAGATATAAGCATATCCATTTTGGATATGCTAATATGAGAACATACATACACGCATATGAGAATATACTAATATATTCAATATTTCCATTGTATTGGAATATATTTTATGTATGTATGTATGTATTTAAATAAAAATTTAAATTTTTATACATGTATAAATCAAAAAATTAAGGATTTTGGAGTCCTTTGAAAGAACTTTTCTTTAGAGGTCAGATTGTGAAAAATGACATACAGTTTCATCCCTTAGCACACATGTTTCTTATTACAAGTTAAATCCACAATGTAATTTTAAAATACTATAAGGGTTCTCCTGTAATTGCTCTGTACACTATAAAAATAGAAAGAAGTGTGTTTTGCCAGTAATCTAGACTTTGCTGCCATTGAAGAATGCTTTTAAATTAACTTTCAACTGCATTTCACAAAGCCAATAGAAATTTTGATAGATTGTTATAATAGAAAAAGAAAATAAATCCTTTGTGATAGGGCCTGTGAGCTGGTTGCTAACACAAGCAGGGAACAACAGAAAGGAACTTTGATCATTCCCTTCCTGGGAGGCAAGGAGTGAAGGGAAAAGAGAGAGATAGGAAGGAAAACACTTCTACAAAGCAAACTTGGGGTTTGAGAGTTATATTCCTACTTCACCTGTCACATTTTAGTGGGTTTTTTGTTTGTTTGGGGTTTGGAGGTTTTGTTCATTTGTGGTTTTCTTTGTTTTTAATTGGTCCACTTATTCTATTTAATAATTTCTGCTTGCTTCTCTGATTGTTTATGTCTGTTGCCTTTTCTCTTTTTCTCATTAATTTAAACTGTATTCTTCCTGATCCATGTCAATTTATTATTTCTTACAACTTTAAGGAAGTCCATGGAGCTGTGCTGTCTATAAATTTGGTGTGTGTGATTGTGTTGAATGGATGTGTTGCTTCCAGCTGTCTCTTTTATACAGATATATAAACTGAATGATGGTCTTGTTTACTTTAAAGAGGTATATAGTGTAATTTAATTAAACAGAATGTCAAGGAAGAACAGAGATTTGTATGCACAGATCCAATTATAGCATCAGGGCCTGGGTGCACAATATTTTGCCTGCTCAGCATACAAATACAAGTAGACAGATGCAATTAGTCAACCTGATCTATTTTAAACAAACTATGTTTATCTGGTTTTAGCAACACCATATTTTACTAAAAATTACTTGTCTTTGATGTTATTCTATCAAGTTTAAAGAAACTAACACCTACTGTATTTTTCTCATACTGATATTGTTGCTGTCCGTATTGCTAATACTTGCTTACACTATGAAAACAAAACAAAACAAAACAAAATGTTTCTGTTTTTGGAGTTGTAATTGTAATTCCATGGTTTTGAGTGTTTATGACCTAAATCAGTATTTGGCAGCTAAAAGGTCTTCTAAGCTGCTCTCTATTCAATGAGGACCTATTATCTATTTAATGTAGCTCCTATTTACTCCGAATAATTAGATACATTGTTTTTTTCAGGTAATTCTCCTACTAAAATTCCAGTTCTTTGTAAAATGTTATGTTTATGCAACCAGATACATTATATTTCTGAGAATACTACACAGTACCACTTCTAGTAGGAACTTCTTTGTTTGGTTTCCTGGAAAAAAAACCTAAGAGATTTCTTAGCAGGGTACTCATTGACTAGGTCATTTAGCTTTGCTCCAGCCTGACAACACAAGGTTTTCAGCTAGAGACTGTAGCTCAAGAAATAGCAGTCCTGATTAAACCTTGCAATTCACTGCAATTTTACCAGCTCCTCAGCTGTTTTGGTGCAACTAAACTGCAAAGTCATTCCACAAACTGGATTTAGAAAAGTAACTTCCTCCATCTTTTTGGTAAGGATTACTACAGTAGGGTAGCAGAGCAGACATCTGGAAGGAGCAGCCATGGACTCCCATGGTCCAACCCCTCTCAGGTTTAGCATGCACTGTACAGGCTGGCAACCCCTGGTAGGGTTTGGCAGTTCCACTGAACTCCTGGCTGCACTGAGTCACAAATACAAGCGGCAGCTCTGACTCTGCTGATCGCTTTGGGGAGAAACGAAAGCAGATGCTTTCTCTGACTAAACCAGTCTCTTTAAGGGAACCACTCAAAGTGGTTTTATTACAATTACATATTGTAGTTCACCATTCTGTGTCTTCCACTAAGGGGCCTGATGCATTGCAGAAAACTGGGTGCAAATTTTAGCAGAATTTTACTGGCAGCAAAGAAAAGGGAGAAATTGTTTTACTAAGCTATTAAAAGCTGTATTTATCAAAAACCTGAGTTTTGTTGAGACTGAAATCACTGTATGACCATGGTTCAGCAGCAGTGGGGTTTTTGGTTGGTTGGTTGGTTGGTTGGTTTTTGGGTTTGTTTGGGGTTTTGTTTGGGGTTTTGTTTGTTTGTTTTTGTTTTTGCTTTTGTGGAGGACGCAGGAGTTGAGGGTTGGTTGTTTTTCTTTCCTGAGATAAACTCAGGAAATTTTTTTTCTGCTAAGTGTGAGAATGTGTTAAAATATATATTCTCTTGCTATGGTCATGCATTAAGTTACCATTAAAGAATTTAGCTACACTGTTTCACTATAAAAGCCTGTAATAACCTCACATGAGGAAAATGTTTTTTTTAGTTTGGACTCATCTACCATTCAAGACCATGTTTTATCTCCTGATGTCACTGATTAGAATCATTCTAATCACAATAAAACTAAATAGCATTTATTGGCAAATGGCAAAAAATTAATATATGTCTGTATCGTGGAATGTACTAACTAAATTACCAGTGTTGGAAACAGCAGAGCTAACCTGTTAACTATAGCCTGTTCAATTTAGTCCAGAGCTGGCAAGATCTTTGGATGGTTTATAAAGTGGCAAAAGATGTGGTGAGAACCACAAAAGTCTTAGACAGAGTTTGGATTTTAAGAGCCTTGAAATAGTGTGTAATATTTAAGAATGGCAGAAAATGAAAGATATTCTGATTGTGCCTGTTGATATAATATTTTAAATTGTTACCAGACCTTAAAGGAAAACACTGATGCAAAATGTAGCAAATTTGGGACGTAAAATTATGCTTCAAAATCAGTATTTGTGCACAGAACTGACAGAATCTGTAAAATTTTGAATATACAGCCCCCATCCCCAGTGAGGTAAGTACATTTTGTTTTTAAAATAAATATCTGGCATTGGCCAGTTCAGAGGAAACCCAGAATATCACCCTAAATCCATGTTTAAGTTCAAAGGTAGCCATTTGAATCACAGAGCAGAGGATGTGGAGACAAAACACAGGCACAGAGCAAGAGGAGTACTTGCTATTTCAACTCCCAGGATAATGCTGATAATATAGTACCAAACACCTTCTGTTGTATCTGACTGTTTTGAGACACCCTTTGTTCTTGAGACCAAAAAAAAGTAGAAAAAATTAATAGAAGACCATGCAATGAGTATCACAGCAAAGATCTAATTCTTAGTCTTTTTCATTGCCCTTTTCCTAGGATCCAATCAGTATGAATCTTGGATATGTATGTAATGCATCACCAATGATGTGGATGTTTTGAGGGTGCATCAAAAATTTTGGTATGTCCTCAGTCTAATTCATAATACATACTTGGAGATGGTTGGGGAATATTCTCTCTTGTTTCCCATTGCATTTTTATTGTGCTGAATTGAGTACTCACTGCCACCATTTACAAACCTATTAAATGTTACTGGATGTGACAGACCAGAGAAGCATTCAAGGACTGCTGTTAAGGAGGGCTCCCAGAGGCAGAAGTTCCAGTCCTAAGGACAAGTGGGACTTCTTTAGGAAGGCAAGTGTCTTTTCATCATGAGAGGGTGAGGTAGCAGCAGGAAGAGGCTGTTTCCCACAAGAAGGTTTCAGAAAAGAACTTTTTCCTCTCAGAAAAATCATTTCCATGGGTGGCTTCTTCCCTTCTCGCCAAATGTCAAATGTGCAAAACCAGCACAGGAGAGCAGCCATGAGGCAGGCCAGGCAGTGACTTTGGCAACACAATGCTGTCCTCTGGCACTGAAGGCAGGTGAATTCAAACAATGATTCAGGCATAGTAAGGGCAAGTGCACCTATGATGTAGCTAAGCAGAGGCTGAAGGCACAGACAAGAGGTTAAATGGAGGCTCCAGTCAGAAGGTGTAGATGGAGACTCTGGCAGAGGCTTGTCAGGGCAGCCAAAGCCTGTCTGTCATCAAGGTCCCTGGCAGGGATGTACTGGGTGTGGGCTCTCCTGTTTATTTCAAAGGCAGAAAGAAGATGGGATATCAAGACGAAGAGAAACCAGAAGAAAGGTTTTCATCTTCGCTAGTGGTGGAGGGCTGTTTGGGAGAAAACTAATGGTCAGAGGTTCCTTTGAGCAGAATGCCTGTTAGAAAAGCAGACATTGCTTTTGAATGAAGAAATATTCCTACTTTTTCTCCCCTCGATGGGACACAGAGTAGTGATAGCATCTTCTATTGAAAGAGATTCCGCCCCCAGCCTTCTGGATAACATCAAAACACTGTCTCATGTTTTTCTCACTCCATTTTTTCCCCAGATGCAAGTGGCTTGTTTGCGTTATTTGCTTTGTATTTTAAGAGTACTTATGTAGCTAATGTAGCTAATGAGAATATCTTCAGGATGTAGTAATTTTGGTAATGAAACCGTGAATGCTGGAGATCCTTTGGCTAGAGTTGCTTATCTGACTTGGTTGTTGACTGACGAGAAACATCTATCTTGCCTTTTTTAGGACACAGACAAATTTATTGTACTTACATCTTGACATTTGGTGATACGGATTTCTAGTACAGCTTCTCTTCTGTAAAACTCAGTTAGTTTTCTCAATTTTTGTTCAACTGAGGCTACTGCTGTGCTTAATAACTGAGAAATTATCACATCTGTTCTGTAAAGAAGCCTTTGTACTTCATTGTGTGAACAGCACCACATGGGTATAACAGGTGTGTTACCTCCTTCATTGCCTTTCTGCTACATCTTGACATAACACCTGTGTAATAAATTTCTTAGTACCTTCAGGTGCCTTTCTTTTAGAGCTTGACATGAAATACCCTGCAGTGGTAAGCTTCGTTTTTTTGTTTGTTTGTAACATATTTGGAAGTGTCAGGGAAACAGCAGAGCTTCCAAGATGGCCAATTAGGCATCCATAGCTGTTATACTGGAATATCATTATCACACAGCACCTTTTTTGTTTCTCCCTGAAGAATTGTGTTGACATTCTTCCAGTGTTATAGATGAGTTTATGGTAGTAAGTTTCATTAATGGACTAAATTTCCTATCAGTGCATGGCTCTAACAATTGAAGCAGGTCTTTATTTTACATGTCTTGCATACTTTTTTTTTTTCCTTTCCAAATATTCAAAGAATCTATTTTTGGTAGGGAACTGCCAATTTCAATTTTCGTAGTATTCATATTATCCCTTACAGACTGATAAATTTGAAAGAGTATCATGTTTATAACTTCTAATTTCTATACATCTGTCATTGGACAAATGTATACACCCTTATGGTGCTCCAGTGTGATTTTAGAGTTTATTCCCACATTATACTTAGCAAATTATTGTTTCTTGCTCTATAAGCTTTGTTTCACAAACAGATACAGAAGCATTATCTCACATGAACTTTGTAAATAGCTAAATGTGCCAGCATACACATGACTGCTGAGAAGTTTCAGCCAGAGAAACAACAGCTGTATCTTTAATTTCTGGACATCTGGAATAAGGATCATTTGTAACTGCACAGTGTTACTTGTACGTATTTCTTGACTACAGTTAACAATTCTATTCCACTACTCTTTGGAATTAGTACCAAAGAATTCACAGAGTTGCCGAGTTTGAACTCAAGTTTGCTCATTGTTTTGGTCATATGTGGTCACAAACAGGCCACAGTTGTCATATGGATGATTTCTGAAGATTAATCTCTATTCTTGCAGCCTTGTGGATCTAAATAATATGTAGTTTCTAAACTAAGCTGTTTATGCCAAGACTTTTTAGGCTGTAGCATAGTGTCTGTTTGTGTCTGTTATCAGGTCATGCTCTCAATGACTAGAAAAGTGCTGAAGGACCGAGACCAAATCTGGTAATTTTGTGCTTTGTCTTATGCCTCTTCCATTGGAAGAGCTTCTAATTGCTGCTGGTAACAGTGTATACCATAGACTTAAACCTAGGCTTTCTTTCATATACCAAATTGTTCATAACTCTCCTCAATGATCTTTTGATAAGCCCTGTTATTTCTGCTCAGGGAGCCATCCATACTTCTGGCAGATTTACAAGGCTACATCTGTCTATGTGAAGATATATTTCCATTCATAGTTCTCTTCTGCTTTTTTAACTGACTGTCAGGGGAAACAGAAAATTGCAAAATGAACATGAGAATATTTTGCCTTTTTGGCTGAACTAGAAAATAATATGAAAAAGGTGTCCTTAGTTTTATTTAAGAAGACTGCTTCAACCAGCTCAGATTAGTTTTACAAACACTTGACCTAGTAGCACTAAAGAAAAGGTGATAATCCAGCAGGAGATGAAGTGAGTGTGGGGAATAGGAACTAACAATAAAGATTTGGTACAGCTTTTAGGAGAACACTTTTCCCCTCTGTTTTTTTTCTTTCTTGATGGCTCATTTTTCTCATATAGTTCTATGGAATGACCAATCAGTTTTATATATGTGTGTATTTGAACATAGGTGGGAGAAGATGCTCATTTGGGGAAGTTGGGTATCTCTGATAATGCTATCAAAAGGCGGTCAAACATCTGTCAAAATCTTAATTTGTAAGAATTACAACAGCTTTATTAGTCACTGCATCGTTGGTCTACTATTTTGTGTACCCAAGCTCTTGCTTCTCTTTAGGTTGACACATTCTTCAGGGCAGGGCTAATCACACACTCCATATTTGCCCAGCAACTGGCCTACAGGACTCAGTCTTTAGTATATTGCAGATGAATAGAATAGAGTAGAATAGAATAGAGTAGAATAGAATAGAATAGAATAGAATAGAATAGAATAGAATAGAATAGAATAGAATAGAATAGAATAGAATAGAATAGAATAGAATAGAATAGAATAGAATAGAATAGAATAGAATAGAATAGAATAGAATAGAATAGAATAGAATAGGAGTCTTTGGAAGGAACCTACAAAGATTATCCTGTCCAACTGCCTGGCCCCATCAAGGCTAACCAAAAGTTAAAGTATTTTGTTAAGGGCCTTGCTTGGGGATTCTACCACCTCTTTAGGAAGCCTGTTCTAGTGTTTGACTGGATAAGACAGGCTAGTGAAACAATCCACCATGTTCCTAGCAGATTTAATTTTTGCTCCTTCCAGAGAAATGCCTGACAACTGAGAAATTTTGTAAAGCAGTTGCCATACACAGTCTCTTTATATGTTTCTTGTAGCATTTTTTTTTGTGTTTCTCCTTTTGGATCGAGTAGGAATACCTGGTAATATTTATTCCCCGTTGTTTTCAAGTACAAATATCCTTTGACGATGGTATGAAGACTTCAGATTTAGAGGATGTATCTTATTTCAGTTATAATATATTGGGATATCAAGAGCACTTTACGGTCTGAAGGAGTAAAAAATTTAGTATAAAAGAGTGGTCTACTGTATTTGGCTACAAATAGAACTTAAATTTCTATAATGCACTGGAAGGCAATCATTTTAATCTTATGGTAAGGGCAGTACTTTAAGAACCAGAGCCTAATTCTGCAAGTCTTTCGTACTGAGATCCAAGGACTTAATTCAGGCTCTATGAGATACTGGATCAAAATTGCAGAGTTAATTTCTGACCTGGGGACAGTGGGCTTAAGTGTGTTTATATTTCTACCTCTGGTTTCAAACTGTGTTTTCAGAACTTGTGTAATATAAAATGTGGTCAATTGTATCAACAGAAATTATTTTTGAGAAGGCTTGAAGGGGCATTGTGTCAGAAAGAAGTTAATTAGTGGTAAGTTTTTCTTGTTTTATTATTGTAAAAGTGACCAAGAAGTACTTGGCAGCAGTGGGGAGGGAAGGTGGCTAAAATCAAGTAACTCAGTTGTAAACTCAGAGAGACAGAGAGAAATGGTTTATCTTACTTTCTCATGTTCAGAAGGACCTGAAAATGAAAAACTTGAAAAAAAATCTTGAAAAACTCCAGCCAGAGAACATAAGATTAAAGAAACTACTTTTGAGCTTTTAAAACAACAATAGTATTTTGAAGAATATTAACTACTAATACTTGGGGTTTTGAGAGAATCCTTATGGTAGTAACTTACTCTGTTCATATTTGAGAGTATTTTAAAATTTAAATCCAGTAAGTCCACATATTCAGACCTTTGTGCATGCAAGAATAGTCATAGATATGTTCAAGGTAACTTCTGCAAGCCTGGAGCAGATTCACTGTTCATCTGAAGTCTGTTATTTCTTGTTACCTTGCCATTTGTTTAAATCTCCAGTAGAGTTACATGCTCACATGCTCACAACAAACAAGCAAACAAACAAATTCATGGCAAAAAGTTAATGTTTTCAAACAATGCACAGTTAGGATCAAGTCCAGCTTTCCCAATGTTCAGTATTACTGAACGCAGTGGGACCTCCAACACATCTTAAATGAATAGGACTGAACATGTAGCTCACCTGGTTCTTTACCTATGAAACTGTGTCCTTCCAAGATGATAAGAGTGTCATAATGATCTATGCTTCACCTCATTCTAGAAGACTTCATTCAGAACAAAGTCAGACCTTATCTGTAGTAAGCACCCTTGTTAGTTCCTCTTAGCATAACCTTGAGTGAGAACAAAACCCAGAGTGTGCCATCACAAATTGTTATTTTTTTGTCTAACTCTTGCCAAGTTCCCAGAAGGGAACTGGCTCCTTGGGACAGAGCACTCTAGACGAGCATATGTGTCTTTGCAGAGGCAGTACAAAGAAATTGTGCAGGCTGTTTCCAGCACTAGTGCTGTTTTGAAGTCCTTTCAAAGAGACTGTAAGGATGCTGTGAATGAAACTATTTTAGATCAGTTATCTGTATGAAGAGTGGTAGGACATTCAAATCTCCTGCTGCTTTTGCAGAGTTGCTCTGCGTTGATCTCCAGCATGACACTGAGGGCATGGTCAGGCATTCATTCTTACCCTACAAAAGTCACATTTGTTGAAGGATGGAAGAGAGGCAACTTCTGATTCACAACTGCCCTCCAGCCATCCTTTTTCTTTTCCATTCAATATAAAGATGCATGTCTACATCTCATAAGCGAAGAGATGGTAAGAGAGAAACTGAGGTTTCATCTGGGTGACAGATCTTTCTGTAGATTCAAAGTCTAAGCTGGGCTCCAAGGCACAAGCTTTAAATGTGGTAGCATTTGGGGACAGAAGTTGTTGAGGATATCATGGCAACTGGGGAGAAACCTTATTTAACCTTGTGTTTAAATGTTTAAATACACACTAAGCAAGGGAAATAATAATTTTGTGAAGGTCTGAAGTGCATTTCACTTATTTGAATAAGAGATATTCTGTCTTGAAAGATCTGCAGAACAGTAAACCATGGACAGATAGGCTGCATTATATTACATCCTTCGCAGATGTCAGAATTACAAGATAAATGTTATAGAATGTAAACCGTAAAATTGAAGAGTCTTATCCTGGTTACAGCAAAACAGAGGAGGGTGCACACTTTAGGGTGCACCTGAGAATACTGAAGTATTTCTCAGGTATTTGGAGACACATTCGACCTCCAGTATGCTCTTTGACAGTGCAGTGCATGTGAGCATGAATAACATGCCAATGTAAACTTTGCTGCAGCTAATTTCTGTACAAGAAAGCAGCAACAGTCCTGATGACTATTACTAATAATTAAACACGTTTGAATAAATATATTATTTGAAGCTGCAAGTCTTCTTTTAAAGCTTGGGGAACCTGGTTTCAATAAACGGTACCTTGATTTTTGTTTAAAATTTCTTTTTCCAAAGAGACGCTATTTCTCAACCTTTGGTGAATACTCACTTTTCCCCAAGATTTAGGTCCTTCTCCTACGGACATAATTAAAGCTGATGTGACTAATGATCATTGGTACTTTAGAATACTCCTATCCTCTGTTGAAATGTGGCTCATTTGCCCAGATAGCTGCCTTGAAACTAGTGGGGGAAAGGTCTGTCTCGTGGAGTTCACAATAGAGATAGATAAAATATGGCAGAGGAACATATGCACAGAGGAATGGGATGCATAGAGATAGTTGCCCAGAGTGACAGAGCTGAGCTGGAGCTGAAACCCAGCAGTGTCCTTTGTACCTTACAGGCCCTCTTGCATGCTAGCTTTGCTTAGTCTCACTGAAATAAAGTACCCCATTTTTGCCTGCTTTGAAATGTCTTTTCTGATACATCCTTCATAAAGAATTGCATGGTTATATCACAGCCCTACTTCTTCCCACTGCTGACAGCATGACAAATGATTAAATCCAGTCCCTCTCCCTATGGTGTTTTTCACCCCATAGAAATGCTTCTTTTGTTGCATTCCTTGTCCATCCTGTAATCAAGATCCACAGTTATAAGAATACCAGGTAAATAAAGCTTCCTGAAGAAAATTACAAGAACAGGAACACTAGATGGCTCACAAGGTGTTTAAAGAATGCATAAATGGCTATTCATAATTGGATGCTTCAGACTGCATTAAAGTAAGGTACATTTATTAAGAGCCCACATGGTTAAAAGCTGTACAAATAATTTCAGTAGAAATAATAGTGCCTAATTTTCAAAGGCACTGAGGAGTGGAAACAGTTAGTTTTGTGCTTGGCACGGGTGATCTGCCCATGTCTGCAGTTACCCATAGCATATCAAATGAAGAAAGAATGTAGCAGAAGTCTTTTTAATTAATCTTCAAGTTTACATTGGCCTTTCAGTTCTTTGTATGCATGAGTATGTGAATGTACAAAGGGGAGGCTCACCTTAGTTAATATGTTATGTAGTGAGATTTTTGTCAGCCTAGCCTTTATGCTAGTTGTACTTAACAGTAATTTATTACAGACTTATTAAAAACTTCACTTTGAAGAAGAAAATTACTTTATTTCAGCTTTTTGTTTTGGTTTTCTGTGAGCTTGGCCTTCTTAAAAACAATTTTAAGATCTGCATCAGTGAGATATCAAACAGAAATTACAAGTGGACACTTGGCTTAGTCACAAATTTTTCTGGCCATCTGCATTTAGTTGTGCAGATGTTACAATCAGTATTCCCCATATATCAACTTATTTTGAGATATGTTACTATGAAGACTATAGCATAACTATTCCTTCTATGCTTTTCTGTTGGTTTTCTGTGTAGTACATACATAAGTCTAAGTATGAAGAATCCACAAAATGAATACAGTGCATTGTCCTTATCACTGCTGCAACATGGAAACACAGTCAAAATAGAAATAGCCAGATCATGAGATTGCCTGTTATTTTGGTGTGCTCAACACTGAAAAGGTTTTGCTGCCATGAATAGTGTAGACTAAGGAATGTGGAAGATTACTTACTCCTGTAGCTGAATGCAGCTCAGTTAAATGTAGCTGTACTGGGAAAAAAATTAAATAATCCTTTTGACAGTGTATAAAATCAGGTAACAGTGACTAAAAAGGGGTTTATCAGGGAAATGTCTTGCTTGCAAGAAAGAGAAGCAGCTTGCTTTTAGTTGCATAAGTACTGGCCTGAATTGCTTTTACAAAGAGAACCACTGCATACTGCTTTATAAAAATCTTTTCAGCTGCAGTCCCATTTCAGCTTCTTTTTCTTCTCACTGTGATATCACAGTAAAACTCTACAGAGCTGTTGGCATAAGACTGGTAATAAAAATCTGTTGATTTCTGTTCACTATCACAAAATATGTGCTGGAAAAGAACAAGTTAACTGTTTCTGAAGACCACATGTTCACTAGCAGAAAATTGTGGAAGAGGTCTGTAAGCACACCATATCAATCACCTGAGGAGAAGGGAAATGCACTGTTATGAAAAGGAAGGAGTCAGATTATTCGCTTTCTTAGACAATTTTTAGCATCTCAGTGTGTGTGGAGAGAAGGCAATTCTGTTTCTTAGAAGAAAGCAATTCAGCTTCATTGAGCTATAAGGAAGAACAAACTGCACTGAAAGAAGTTTAGGATCATTCTAATGGCTTTCACTTCCCTTTTTGAAGCGAAAGCAATTAAGTGAGTATGGCTTTGCTGAAAAGCAGATCACAGCTCATGAATTTGGTGGCCTTCTACCATGGAGTTCTAGCAGTTATGGATAAAGGAAGAAAGATCGGCATCATCTATCCTGGACTCGGGCAAAGCTTTTTCACTCTTCCACATGACATCATTGTCTCTAAGCTGGAGTTGATGGATAGTTGATGGATGTAACACTTGGTGGAGAAGGAGTTGGCTGGATGGTTGCATTCAGAGTGTGGTGATGACTGGCTCAATGCCCAAGTGGGGACCAGTGATGAGTAGTGTTCCTCAGGGTTGGCCATTGGTGTCTTTATTGGTGGCACAGGCAGTGCATCCTCAGCAAGCTTGCTGATGACACTGAGCTGTGTGGTACAGTCAACAAGCTGGAGAGGAGGGATGCCATCCAGACGGACCTGGACAGACTTGAGAGTGGCCTATGCAAATGTCATAAAGTTCAACAAAGCCAGGTGCAAGGTGCTGCAATACCAAGCACAAACGCAGACTGGACCAAGGATGGGTTGAAAACAGCCCTGAGGAGACGGACTTGGGGTACATGAGAGGCTGGACATGACCCAGTAATGTGTGCTGGCAGTCTGTAAAGCCAACTGTATCCTGGGCTGCATCCAAAGCATCGTGGGCAGCAGGGGAGGGAGGGGATTCTGCTCCTCTGCTCTGCTCTGGAGAGACCCACTTGGATCCAGCTTTGGGTCCTCAGCACAAGGGCATTGACCCATTGGAAAGAGCCCAAAGGAGAAACATGACAACAGCAGGGGCTGGAGCACCTCTCCTACAAGGATAGACTGAGGGGGTTGGGATTTTTCAACCTGGAGATGAGAAAGCTCCAGGGAGAAGTTATAGCACCTTCCAGTACCTAAAAGGCCTACAAAAAGGCTGGAGACACACTTTTTACAAGGGCAAGAGTGAATGGCTTCAAATGTGAAGAGGTAATCTTAGGTTAGATGCTTTGAAGAAATTCCATACTGTGAGGGCAGGAGGCACTGGAACAGAGAAGTTGTGCATGCTGCAACCCTGAAAGTGTTCTAATCCAGGCTGGATTGGGTTGTGAGCAATCTGATCTAGTGGAAATTGTTCCTGCCCATGACAGGGATGTTGGAACTAGATAGTGTTTAAGGTCTCTTCCAACCCAAAACATTCCATGATTCTATGTGTCTAGAAATACTAAGAAAACTCATGATCAGATTGTTTGCACATGTGGAACTGAGGTGTTCTGAAGGGTTTAGATGTGAACCTGGGGGTTTCACTTTTCTGGGGTTCTTGTAAACAGCTTCTTTACACCACAAATGGGAAACAAAGGAGCTTGGACATGGCCAAACGCAGTGGACAGACAGCTGAACTTCAGAATCCAAATCTCAATATAAGATTATGCAAAAACTAAAGTGTAGTTTAGGGAGGATGTGCAGAAACCTGAAGCTGAAGAGGTCCCAGATTAGAGCCTGGAAGGTGATGCTGTCTGAGGATTCAGGAGTGCAGTGCCGTAACAGCAAAGTGGTGACAGGCTTTTTGGGGGAGCTGCCAGGTGCTATCACAGGCCATCATTGTCAAGTCTCAGCTCACAGCTAGAATGCTGTGATCAGACCTTTGGGCCTGCACCATGTCTGATGGAAAAAACTGCACAGACCAAGGCAGCTTTTCCTTATAGTAAAACCCACTGAAGCCAGCGGATATAAATTCTCTTTGGCTTAATGAGAAGTAATATTTTTTAATCTTGTGGTGTCAGGTAAAAAACACCCAAAAACTGTTTTACCAGCTTCTCTTGGGCTTGGGGTTATGTTATGTTTTCTCCCCTTGTTTCAGATTATTTTAAACACACATTATGTCT
Organism: Muscicapa striata striata; assembly: GCA_030060385.1. Taxonomy (NCBI): domain Eukaryota; kingdom Metazoa; phylum Chordata; class Aves; order Passeriformes; family Muscicapidae; genus Muscicapa; species Muscicapa striata. The sequence continues at coordinate 1,002,406 of JAREIS010000156.1, forward strand.
GGTTGTAGACTGATTTTTTTCAATCCAATCACATACAGAAACCACAGTTTCCTATCATCCTTTTATGTAAGGTTTTAGTTTTAGTTTAATAAGCTTAATTACTAATATTTCTGTGAAGTTGTTTTGTTCAGTCCTGATCCCGTGTATTTGAATATGCTTATCTTATATTTCTCATGCTCCAATATTTGTTCATCAAGAATACTCATAAACCTAAGTCATTACTCCAAACATTAGCATCACAGCTCTCTCCATTTGCTGTGTTTCACTGTGACTTATTATTAACTGAATTCCTTTGTCAAAAATAAGCATGTTGTTTATTTTTGACAGTCCTGCCGGTATTTGATATTATTTCACTGTGGGGGTGTTGTCCTTATGTTTATTCTAAAAAAACAAGGTTTCTTAGTTTGTTTTGAGTTCCTCTTCTCCTGAATTTTTAAATGGTATTTTTAAAAGTGGTTTGGCTTATGTCCATGTTTTGGAATGTTTTATTTCTTTATTTTATTTTGTATTTGCATGTTTTGTTTGTGGGTTTGTTGCTTTGGGTTTTTTAAATTTTTCTGTTTCATTACTATTTTTTAAATAATGTTCAGATAAGTGCTGCAGACAGCTTAGAACATATTCTAATAATTTTTCTTTGACCTGTTCATTAGAATACCACATAGATCAGAAGATAGCAATTCTGATTGCTGGCACATTTCCTGTCTTTTCCCTTTGATCTAGAAAATAACTGCTCTATAAGATGGCCTCTCAGATGGCAATTCTTTGTAAAGAAAGTGTGCCTTTCCCCAGAGAGGTTTCTGCATGGATCAGAAGGCTGAAGCTGTTGGCCTCAGCCAGTGGAAGTGTTCACAGCCGGAATTTTCTCTGCAGCTGTGTAGATGTGTAGTAGCAGGAAACATTTGGTTGCTCAAGCAGTGCTTTGCCTGTCACTAGGGAGAACTTTGTCTATTAGAGCATCTCTTAGTTTAGAAACACCCACTCTGGGTGAGCCATTGTTAACCTTCTGCAACAGTGCTGCATGGTGATACAAATGGCTGTGGGCATTTCACACACAGCATTATGTGTCTCTGTGTGTGTGGAGGGAGGTGATTTTCTTTGTAGTGACTTGTTCTCACTTTTTTCTAGGGAAAAAGGAAAGTGGTACAGGCACAGTCTCCTTCTCTGCCAGATGCTCTACCTCACTAAGGTAATCAGCTTTATTTGCTCAGCTTTGCCTGCTCAGAATAAAATTAGGCTATTTGTTTAAGTGAGAAATGTCAGAATAAATCCTATGGCCTGTACTTAGCTGAATGCTGTTACTAATTGAGTCACTGGTTGATTTACACAACAATAAGATTACACAGGATGCCTTTTCATCATGGAGTATTGCTCCTGATTTTTACAACATGAGCAAGAACAAGACATATTTTGATACATAAAAATTATCTAATAATCAGAATGTACAGGAGTGCTACAAAAGAGTGATTCCACTCAGGAAAAAAAAAATGTGTTAGAAACCAACTAGTTTACTTATCCTGCGGCCTTTTCCATTTCTATTCTCATTATTTGGAAGACCATGTTTAAAACAAACACAAATACATATGTACATGTACAATGCACAGCACCAAGCAAAAGTTTATCTTTCTCCTCACCGAGTTTGATGGCTTGTTCAAGTTTGCGGTGCACTTGCACTCAAGTTTGAGTTTCAGTTTCAATGAGGAATTCTCAACAACTTTCAGCACAGGATCTTAATAGGGCTGAAGGATGTGGTAGCTAGCAAAGAGGAGTTTTCCTTTTACAACACTTCATTTGAAGCAGTATAAGCAACAGAAAACTCCAATGCTCTAATCATTACCTGATCCCTGCTGTTTTATATAGAGTAATAAGGCTTTGAAAAAATGTATCAGCTGAACCAAGAAATGCAGAATGAAAGCCTTTGCAGCAGCAAAGAGAAGAAAGGTAGAAAGAACTTGCACTCTGCTATTTGCACAGTGAGTCCGGCATTATCAGTGCAAATCTGCAGAAGTACAGGGAGACACGGGAAAAACCAAAATTAAAGTCTGGGTTACTGTAGGAGTTAAGCCTCTAGCCACAAGTATTCTCATTAATGGATGACTAATTTAGAATTGTTCTGGGTTACTACAAACATTTGTATTTAGTGAGTGACTCAGCATTGAGTGGTAGATTGCAAAAGATTGATCTTCCCTCTGCTGCTTAAGGATTTAAGAGCTACATGGGAAAATTCCAGCCCACTTGATGCTTGCGGAAACTTGTTCAGTCACAGACTGAAGGATAATCCTTAGATGTCTGTTTTCACTGGATATTAATTCAAGTGACTGGCACACAGACAGAGACAGGCAGTAGTAGACAGATTGTGAAGTTGCTGAACAGTGCTATATTTGTCTTTGTGTATTGCTTCAGTATATGAGACCGTATTTCGTGGTTCATAGGGATGCCCTACACAAAGATGACCCATCTATGATCATTTCCTCGGTAACTGTAGAGGTTGTGTGAGACAGGGCTGTGTTGGTCATTTAGGAAACATGCAGAAGTAAGTGGTAAGATCAGAGGGCAGGTTGACTGCCTGAACAAAAGATGCACTATTCCTTTGATTTCTACCCCTAGCAGGGTAAGGACCAAAAGTTCCAGTGATATTCAGAAAGTGAAACAGGACATGGACTGTGAGCACCTTTGAAATAAGGTAGCTGTGGTTAAGCTGAAACATTACCTGCTGTCATTTGCACCCCTGTTGGAAAGAATTCACATTAGCTAAAGTGCAACTACTGCAGTACCAGGCCCAGTATATTGAAGTTAAACTGTGTGGGTTCAGGTTCAGCAGTTGCTGTGCAAGCAGGAAAGGAAAAGTCCCTGGCCCTTTACAGAAGATGTGAGACAGGTTATTCCATGTAGGAGCCCTTTCAACAATCCAAGCTTAGGAAACAGAAATTACAGTTGTTTGTGAATATTTAAACACATTTGAAAGCTGAGATAATTTATTTCTTATCATTTCCAGAGAGAAATGATCATAAGGAAGATTTTAAAATAAATAGTCAGTGTTTTAAGGCAGGTAACTGAGAACAGCTGTTAGAAACATCCACCTTAAGTTGATGATTGCCTCTACCCCTCAGCAGAATGTGTGTAATTTGTCTTTATATAAACTCTCATGACCTACTCTTGGTGTTTCAGTGGAAACCAACCTATTTGTATACCTCTATAAGCAGTGCCTATTCTTTGCTTTCTCTCGCCCTTTTTTGCTTGCTCTGTCAGGTGCTCATGGCAGAGATCCTAGATACTGCTGCCACCTGAACATGGCAGCCACAGACCCATGCCAATGTGGCAACAAAAGGAGAGAATTAATCCCATACTAAAAGTAAGGTTGATGAGAGTAGGTCTGAGTTCAGGAGGTCAGTGGTTTTATATTATATTGATTTGACTGATTATGAGAGACTCCTCAACCCTAGTGTCTGTGAACACCTGCAGTAACAGATCTGCTATGGACAAGACACAGTCAGTCATGGATGATGAGCCCAATGGCAGGCATACTTGGAGTGACAGGAAAAGCAGAGCTCTCCTGTCCAGAGGCCTCTTAAAGGGCTACTTCAGGGGCTCCCTTCTTTTCTGAAACACTGCAATGAGATTGTCTGTGTGAGGTTTTCTAAAAAAATGTGACAGAGTAATGCTTTGATTCAATGCATGATCTGTGGGGCAATAAATCTCTCCAACTACCATTAATGTAATTTTTCATCAGAAGGGCAGTGGTGTGGCACACGGGAACAATTTCCCCGTTAGTTTCCTCTTTCAGAAAAATCTTTCTTTTGGAACATGCCTTCTGTAGTAGTGAATGCCAAGAAATCACAGTCTAATCACAGTCTGCAGTGTCTTTGCTGCGTTCTTTTTCAAAGACCTTTCTTCACTGCACATCACTCAGCCTGTATTAACCCCTTTTTCCACTGAAAATCCTATAACATCTGAATTACCTTTTCTCACCCTTTAGCAAAGTGCAAATAGACTAACTAATCCACATTCATTTCTGTTAACATACACCCTTACCAAGGGTGAATAAACCCTACGGAAGTCCAAAATAACACAAAATGGGACAAAGATACTACATTTCCATCTTCTCCATTGGGGCCAAACACACCTGCAGAGAGAAGGAATAATTGGGACTCAGCTACAAGTTTCTGTTCAGTAGCTCAGCTCTCAGGTGAAGCATTAGTTTTTTATGTACAACTCTTCATATAGTGCTACCTATAGTTACATTTCAGGAGGACTATAGTCAATGAAACCAGAATGTAATTCTCAGTGAGGTTTCAAAAACATTTGATAAATACAGCAGTATTTCTTCTATGTGACATTTTACAGATTATTTGCATGGTTCCTTCTCCAGCCCATGGTTAAAACTGTGTGCTAACTGTAAAATACTATTTATTTTTCTAAAGGAGATGAACTAAAGTTTTAAGGTGGCTAATAGGTAGGTTTCTCTGGTTCTGATGCTGGAAATGCTGCACAGAATATGTTTTGTTTCCAGTATCTCTGCTTAGCAGCTTGTAACTTACATCACTGCAGAAATAAGCCACCTGTTCGCAAAACAAACAGCACATCATATATAAAGTTTCTCTTTGGTTCTAGCTCTTAATTTAACTTGGTCTTCTTTTAAGTAAATTATTCATAACATCTTCATTTTCAAACCTTTATTCTTCATAACACATATTCTATTTGTGCTTCGCACCCATACTTCAGATTTATTAACCCCATGGAATGATTAATTAATTCTGTATTCTGGTACCTATCTTCTCTACTGCTGTGAAAGGTACATTGTTGCATTTTTATTGTCAATTTCTAATAAATTAGATATTTTGATTTGTAAGTTATCAAAGAGAAAACCATACAGAGAACCTTTAATTAACCAAATACTCACTTGCTCTCTGTGTTTAGGATGCACAGAAAGTGTCATTATAACTTGGTTTTCTAGATTTCAACACAGAAGTCAGTCAGTAATCATTTGTCCATGGAAGGATGGAGGAAAACATTGCACCATACTCCTTGCATACGGGCCTGAAGACCAAAGATGCAGTAACTCTGATAGCATTACACTGACATTCATTTCAAGATGTAAGCAAAGGAGGTGTTCTGTTGCTTTTTAAAAATTAATTATAAATGTTAGTGGAATGTTTTGAAGAGAAGTAGCCTTCCCTCACCCCTTCACTCTCTCAATTGGATTTTTTCTCTGACATAACTGACAGTTATGCTTTTGTATGAAGAGGCTGAGGAACAGATGAGGTAAAGTAGGAAACTGGAATTTCTCTAAGTATTAGAGCAATTTGCTACAGCATTACACTTGAAAGAGTCACCTTTTATAACAAGTAGGAATGACACAAAAGATCTGCAGTGTGAAGCTGAGACTAGACTACATATTCTGTACAGGTACCAGAGGCTCCTGAGGACAGCAGTGGGACAAATTGTGCTCCACCTGTTTCCATAAGTAAACAACCTTGCAGGTGATACAGGTTTCAGCAACCAGAATGGAGTCAATTGTGGCCAAGTGCCAGCTTTGTTAATGCAGTTTTTATTTCACAGAAATTTCCTGCTATACATTTAAATCAAAATAATTCTGCTATGCAGCACATTTTTTACAGTCCATTTGCCTGGTGGAACTACAATATTTTTACAAAACAGCCTGAGAGAGTTGCATAGGAAATGGCAAATGGTAATGCTTTTTCAAAATGCAACTAAATATATATGAATTTAGAAAAGCTGTATAAAGTTGTCAGATTTCTAAGTCTGACAGCATCTTATCCTACAATTCTTATGAGCCAAACAATTCTGTCATATTGGTAATAAAATGTTTCTTATAATCTTGAAAAGAGGAACTCTCAGCTTTATGAATGTCAGTGAAAGGTTTGAAACACTGGAAGAAAAAATGCACTAAAATGCTAGCAGGATTAGATCCTATGGATGTAGTCTTCAGTAACTTGTACAACTTGGACTTTCCTTATTTACTCTGTCAAAACAGAAAATCATAATCTTCAGTGCAGAATGATGGAATGGTTTATGTTGGAAAAGACTTCAAAGGCACTGCAGCCCCGTGCCATGGCAGGGGTTTGGCCCGGACTCACTCCAGCAGCTCCTTCTTTTATTGAGAACCCCAGAGCTGCATGCAGTGTTCCAGGTGGGGTCCCACCAGAGCAGGGCAGAATCCCCCCTCCCCTGCTGCCCATGCTGCTTTGGATGCAGCCCAGGACACATCTTGCTCTCTGGGCTGAAATGCAAATTGTTGGGTCATGTCAAACTTCTCAGCCACCCACACTCCCAAGTCCTTCTCCTCTGGGCTGCTCTCAATTCATTCTCTGCCCAGCCTGTGTTTGTCTTTGGGACTGCCCCAACCCAGGTGCAGCACCTTGCACTTCACCTTCATTAGGTTTGCCTAAGCCCACCTCCCAAACCTGTCAAGGTCCTGCTGGAAGGCATGGCTCCCTCCTCCAGCATGCTGACTGCACCACAGCTCGGTGGTGCAATGACTGCAATGACAGCTCGGGGTCATGGGCAAACTTGTGAGAGTGCACTTGATCCCACTCTCTGGGGCAAAAACAAGGGTGTTCAAAGACCACTGGTCTCAACACCAATCCCTGAGAAATGCCACTCAATCTTTTAATATGAAATAGTTTTGTATGATTCTTTCCCTTTACATGGGTTTAGTCTATTAAAAACAAGAGGCAAAGCCAAAACACTTACCAGTATATCTTGCTTAAAAGTTTCTCCTGGCTTCAGCCAATACATGCTGAATGAATGTAACAAGACTTTACCAAAAAGAATACACATCTTACATATTCACTACTGCTTTATCAAAGTCATATCCTTTAGCTCTTGAATGTATGACTGGTCTCCTGGCTTCAAATTAATAATAATTAAGTCTCCCACTAGTTTTTTTTTTGTTTGTTTTTTTAAATAACAGAAGGTTTTCCTTTATCTACTGTTTAGTAAGGAAAAAAAGAAGAGACTTTGATGTTCTCTCCTTGAAATTGTTGCAATATTTTCAGTTTAAGCCTCCTGACCTGATTCAGAAATGTTCAAGTCAAGAACGATCAAATTTCTCTCGTAACTTAAAAACAGTTCTCTACTACTTGGTCCTTTTGAGATTCTTCTCTTATCTTCAAGGTCAGGCAAAAACATCAAGGGTTTAGAAATATGCTCTATCTGTGAGATAGGTCAAGATGACCTCGTGTTCCACCCCCCCCCAAGAAATAGTTAATGTATTTCTTCTTCATTTTAGCTCAGGCTGAGAAGAAAACACCACAAAGTGCATACAGCAGCTTTAAAACTGATGGATGTTACTTAATTTTCAAGCTGTTTCAAATACCTTTTACTTCTTTCTTTGATGAGTTTTAATAATTAATATTTTTGCAGGATGCTATTGCTCCAGACTGCCGTTCTCATCCAGAACATATTACAGATTACCCTACAGATTCTTTTGTTTTCAATTTCATGCCTATTGGCAAGATCTATTTTCTGCTAAGAAATCAAGAAGGATCTCTTCTGCAGATTAATTCTCTGCTGCTGCACTGTCCTCATTATGCTAGCTGTTAAGGGAACATTTTCTTGTTGCAGCAGTACACACAAGATCTTCAGGGTATCTTCTATGTGTCTTGGACTGGTGTCCCCAAACTGTATGCACACTTTGCTTCTCTTTTTTCTCTTCTGTGTTTTGGCATTTTTTGGTTTTGCTTTTGCGGATTTTTTATACTTTATCCAAGTGATAAAAAGTGATCTTTTACTTTGTGTTGTACGTAAAAACCCTCTAGGTCTGACATGCTGTTTTAAAGTGACTGCTTTTCAAGCACTACGTTATTATGTCCTTGCTGCCTAGAGTACATACAGGCAATATGGTGATTATTTTCACTGGCTGCTGCGTGAAGCCAGTGGAAACCCCTGTACAGTGGGGTTTTACCTGCAAGAGTCTCGCTCCCCGAAATACTCGGGTGCCGCCTCATTCTCGCTTCTCACACACACCCCCGTGTGGTCAAATTCTGCGTCCTTCCTGACTGCTCCCGCTTTCCTGAAGTTCAGCAGCGAGAACGGAATCGTTTGGCTAGCCATCGTGCCTTCCTCAGGGGATCTTCACAGAGTCACGGGATATTCTGAGCTGGAAAGGATCCACAAGGATCGCCGAGTCCAGCTCTTAAATGATTGTGTCGCGGCTGATCGAGCACACACCATGCTCCAGCCGACCGAGTCAACGACTCCAGCCCTCCCCCAGCTGCCACACAGCTTCCAGAGCAGCAGTTCCCTCCTCAAAGGAAACTAAAAAAAAACCTGCAAAGATCTTTGGTGAAAAAAAAAAAAAAAAAAAAAATTCGACAGCAACCATCGCTCATCACACGTGCTTCATTTTTTCAGGCTGGCGGTGAGACTCACAGGTTTTATAAACTTGATTGGCTTGCACACTGTGAGTGAATTAGACAGATGAATATGAAAAAGGGAGGCTTGCCTGTAAGCCCTGAAGTTATGCTTTAAACAGAAAACCCAGACAAGGAGACCTTAAAGAGAAACTGATTTTAAAATTCCCTACAGATAGAAAATCCTTATCAAAGGTGAATTACTAACGCACAGTCTCATCTGACGAGGGAAGCTATTTCATGTGAAGGTAATCTTGAGCACTTTATCTGCGAGCACAATGGTCTTTCCATACCTCACCTTCTATCAGTTTCTGAAGCTTTCATACATTGCTATTGAACTTCATTTCTCTCAATCATCAATTCCTTCAACCAACTCAGATTTTAGACTATGGAATGTATAGAAAGATGTTTCCATTGCAGCAAAATCATAGAAATCCTTTTTTACGGATTCAAAAGTTGTTTGGAATCAATAATTTCCACCTTACAGTGGAAAATGTAGCTCCTAACCAGATAATGAATTCTCATAGAATTCTGTGTTTTATCCTTATCCTAGCTCAGGATATTTGCTATTCCACATTTTTGTTGGCACAGTAATAATCAGAGGACACGCGCAATTAAGCCAGCTGTTTCTGAGGAAAAAAAAAAACTGAGATTGACACTAATCATCGCAGTGTAACATAATATCTGAGTCAGCTGCATGGGTAAGTGAGGCACAATGGGCACTGCTGTAGGTTATTGGTCTTTGGGAGAAGCACACCCAGCTCAACATCAGAGGAAATTCTCGAGGGCAGGAGATGGCAAGATGTTTCTAGAAGGACAGAGGACATCCTACTGATGGAAATGCTTTACACAAATAGTTTAATTTGTCCATTTGAGTAAATTCTTTTACGACCAGCGGTAATGACTGCCAACTTCAGATAAATCAGAACCACAAACTGAAGAAGAAACTCAAAATAACATAGTAGTGTTGGTGTTGAAGGCATATACATTCATTGTATACTTTCTGTTCTGCACAGAGATCCATGCTTGCCCAGCTTTATGTATTCAGCTTCCATTATTTATTTCCTACTGTTATGGTACAAAATATAACTGTCTTTCTCTATTGTTTTGGTTCTGCTATTTTGTTTATATTTTGCTGTTTTGTGGGTCTGTGGTTTTGGTTGGTTTTTTTTTGGTTTGTGGCTTGAGATTTAGTTGCTTTGCTTTGGTTTGGTTTTGTTCTTGGTTTTTGTTGTTCGTTTGTTTGTTTGTTTTTTAAATTTTAACAAAGTTGCAGAATTAATACGGGTTAACTTGAAGAAAAAAGACATAATTTCCCTGGTTGCATTTCCCATTCTGGTTCATAGCAGGACCACAATCTTATACCAGCACAGCTGAGCTAAGGTATCCTGGTTGGAAAACACAGGAAGAGACTAGGAATGCTTCAGCTGGTAATAGAGGGGATTTTATTTTTTCTGTCTGTAGTTTGCCTGTCACCTTAAACATGGAGGAGTAGGGATCTTAAATAGAAAAATCATGGAGGGTAGACCTGACACATGAGAACATCAACCCTATCTCTAAGTGCCAGTCTTTTGTTTCATTTGCTCTGTGTAGATCAGATGACAGATCACAATCTCCTGGACAATCTTCTCAGCTCCACAGGTGACTTTCTCCAAGCCCACAAATACACTTTCCATCATGGAAAGGTCCTCGTAATGCCCTGACAACACTGCAGGGGCACCTGATAGTGGTGCTTTGTGCTGCCTCCTCTAAGCCTCCTCATATTTTTGCCTCTGCCCAATGTGATGTGCCACTTAAGGTGGCAAAGTATGCATTTGCCTATGTAAGTAGGTTACCCCCCTTTGTGAGAGCCATGCTGTGGATGCACATGCAGAGCACTAGTGGTCACAGTAAGAAGTAGCTGGTAACAATAAAAACCTGGACTTGGACTAATTTGGCTAGACTTTGATGTGCTTAACCAGATCATGCATAACCAGATCAAAGTTAATCTCCTAACAGGTAACTTAGAAAAGACTTGAGCTGGCAGATTTTTACTTCTTCCTATATTTTGAACACTGACATAAGTTAAGGATAATCAAATACCCTGGACTTTTCTAGGGAAGCTTGGAGTATGGTGTACAGGGGAAAGAGGGAAAAAAGACAATCTTAGAGCACATCCAGTGCTAATGCTGGTGCAAAATGTGAAATCAATACAAGGCCACAAGCAAGGGAATAGAGATGAGTTATTTGAGTAATGAGTAAAGCTAGATTTCAAACATTCTTTTATTAAATAAATGGAATTCTGACTAAATAGGACTGTAATTTTGGGAGTTTCTCTAAGTTGGAACAGATGCAAATGCTTGATATTGTAACTAGTCTCCTGCCTGTGCCTATATCACTGCTAAAAAGAAATCCTAAAAAGAAACAGTACTACAAATCCTGATATATTAAATGCGCTAGTAGATAAGTTACTGTAACTTATTAATGAAACTGTCTTGGTTTTTTCCCATTTTGGTAACAGATACAAAACTTTACTATATGCAGTGCGAGTTACTAATATTTTCATCTTTGTGAGCTGAAAATGTTATCTTGCTGTGTTAAACAGACTGTTTGAGCGGGAGTGGTAGCAAATAATGCTGTCTGTAGAAATAGCTGTTCTCCAGAAGATGCTTTTAAGGTAGATGCTTGGCTGTTTAAAACACTGGTAGAAGAAATGTAATGCCATTTGCAAACTCCAGTTCTAAAAAACCCTGCAATCTTCTATAATTCAGTTCAAAGTCCTGATACTGAACAAACAAGTGTTGTGCCAGGCACTTGATATCATAATTTCCTGCTACTAAACGATCTCTGCCACAATCATCATAGAGGGGCTAAAGTGAGCCACTAAAAGCACATGTAGTACCCCTGGAGTGGCTCTAGAAGTGCTAGTGGAATTGAATAGACTTCCCCTGTCTCCAGAGTACCTGGAAGCCTGTACCATACATTCACTGTGCCTGGTGTAATGCCTCTTAAATTAGTAGCAATGTTTCCAATTAAATGAGCTTATGTAAGTTTACACCACAAACAAAAAGGTCTCTGAGATGGAAAAGTAAGTAAGTAACTGAAGTTTTTCTTCCTTCCTGAAAACAGTACAGTCCAGGGACAGTTTGTTCGATGGCAAGATAGGAAGATTCAGCCAAAACCTAGCCATTTCCCTGTTGCTGCATAAAGGGTTACGGGAGCGGTGAAAGGAACACAGCAACACGGCAACTCCCTTGCTTGGTGCAGGAAAGCAAGAAAGAGCAGTTTATTGAAGAAAGCCATTGCTTTTTATAATACAGTTCGTGCAAAACAAAATACAGACAATTAATTGGGCAGAGAGAGAGATACCTCTTGTCTCAGCCTTTCTCAAGGATCCAGCAGGTGTTTGTCTATTGTTATGATTCTTTCTCTCATGTTTACAGCAGAGACAGAGGCCCTAGCTTGGGGAAAGTCCCAGCTAGGCCTGAGAGAGTTTCACAGCCTGAGAAAAAGACTCAGACCCTGTGAGAAAGGCCTGGCTGAAATCTGCCTAGGCCTGCAGCAGTGTCCACATTTCCCAAAGACATATTCCTAAACACTGGACAGGTAATGAAGATATTCCTATGAGAGTTAATGGAACTGAGTTAGAGGAAGCATGTAAACACATACATTACGCACTACTCAAAGGACAGGATCAAAGACACCTGCAAGCATCTTGGGACTGTCCCATGGAGGACACACGGTGTTTTCAGAGCCAATTGCTGCCCTGAAAGACCATCTCGCTGCCTCCAGGACACCCTGGGCCCAGCTGACGGGGCTCACCAGGACCTTGCTCGCCACCTCCTTCCCGAGGCTGCATTTCCCCGTGCCTCCGCGGGGAGCAGCCAGCCCGGCCCGGCCCAGAGCCGGCACCGAGCCGCAGCAGCGCAGGGAGCGCGGGCAGAGCGCTGAGCGCAGGGCAGCGGGGGCAGCCGGGGGCTGCAGCCACTGGAAACGACCGTGGGCACAACACCCACATCAAAGGAGCAGCTCCTGGAAGAGGACGGCGCTCCACGTTCTCCTGCCAGCAGCTGCGGGGTCGGGAGCCAGCTCCAGGTGGATGCTGCATTTGGGAGAGCAGAGGGGTGTCGTCCCCCTGCGCCCCAGGACCGTGGGGTTTCTGCAGTGTAGACAGCAGAGCACTGGACTTCTTAACAGCAGCCAGCAGTACGTATGCATTATCACCACCACTTGAGATGTTTGGTATCCTCCCGAGACTCTGGTTTCCAGTACTGGATCATCTTTCCCTCCAATCTCATGTACGGCCATTCCATGTCCTAGTACATGCCAGCACTCCTGCTATCCTTCAGCTGCCAGATCTGAGTAGACTGACAGTAACCTGGGGTCAGCAGTCCAGGACTGAGTGGTGACCAACCCAGACACCACATATGAGGTAGCAAGCAGCCACTGCCCAGTAGAGTCGGAATCTCTTGGGCACAGCCCCTGGGAGTGGTGGCACTGGTAAGTAGTTAGGGCACACAGACCTCATGGAGCCTCAGGCTGCCAGCCGTGCTGGTGGCTCAGCTGAGCACAGCTGCCAAAAGCATGGATCCAGGCTCTTCTTAGTGATACCAAGCAATAGGCCAAGAGGCAATGGGCAAAACTGATGAACAGGAATTTCCACTCAAATATGAGGAAGAACTTTTTTACTGTGCAGGTGACTGCCCAAAGAGATTGCACAGACTCCCTCAGTGGAGATATTCAAGAACCATCTGGACTCAATTCTGTGCAATGTGCTTTAGGACAATGCTGCTTGAGCAGGGAGGTTGGACTAGATGACCCAATGTGGTCCTTTCCAAACTGACCCATTCTGTGATTCTATGAACTGCGATGAAACAATACAGATGTGACCTTCTCAACAAAGGTCATAAGCAATTTTAAACAAGCACAGGCTTTAAAAAGTTGTAAACTTTTGGACTTCTAAGTTAATTAAGAAATAAATCCTAAGTCTTGCAACCTTCTCAACTTGCTCAGAAGAGCAAATGATCCAGATTCTGGGCAGTTTTATTGGCCACTGTTTTAAGAGGTTGGTCCATCTAGCTTTGCAGTTTCTGCCACATGAAGCAGCAGCCCATGTGTGCACTTGGGCACTTACAAAGTGGTGGCATGCACCATTTTACCAGTGTGCTTAATGGAAGCCAAATGGAAGGAAGGCAAAATGACTGGCTGCAGGGATGCAGGGGGGTAGGGGAAGAGAGAGAGCACATGGGCACACATGTGTGAGTGTGCCTTTGCATAAGAAAACCTGCTTACCACTCAGTATGGCTGTGCAGCCCAACTCAGTGCAATACAGAGGTATCAGAACATGCATAGATAATAAATTCATGAAAGGAAAGAAAAACTTGATATATTAATTTACCAGGTGTAACTAAAACTCTGTTAAACTGATTACATTACTGAGTAAATTAGGCACAGCACTCCCAGCACTGATCTTCAGGGTGACATTTGCCCTACCCACCCTCTCTATGGGATATATACACAATCAACTACATGGGAAAAAACTCCATTTAGATGTCTTACATTGATCCAGAGGAACAGAAATAAAGAAAACACCTGGAACTTAAGTGTACTCTTGAGAAGGAATTAGTTTAATCATGGACACCTTCTTAATGAAAGTGAGTTATTTCTTCTATAAAAATTGCACATTTTATCCGTATTTCTTATACTGCATCAGAAAAACAAGGACTAAAAATTTAAAACAGCATTGCATATATGTAAGGCCACTGTTGTGCTAGTATGGGTTTCCCCTCACAGTTTAGAAGTAAGCTGTGAAAGCATCTTCTCAAGCTTTATTGCTAGTGCCATGTTTCCTTTAATCCTTAGTTTTCCAGACATGAAGGCCAGAGTTGGCTTTAATTTACCTAAAAAGAAACAGAACAATCAGAATACCAAATGAATTGGAAAAAGCCTTTGCACAGGAGAACATAATCCCACCACAGTGAAGCCTTAGCATCTATACTGCTACCAAGTCCTCCTGGTAAAAGCAGTGCACATTTAGGAAACACTGCTCAGACATGTGCAGAGCACAAACCGAACACACTAACTGGATTCTTTTTGGAGACACGCTGGCTGCTAAAATGCCAGTACCTGGTTGTTAAAAGCAGTGTAAGGTTTGGCACTCTTCCTGTTCACACGACACAGGAGTACAGAAAAATTCAAACAGTTCTTGCCTGCACTTTCCCTTGAGGCACAAAAAGCTGAAAGCTCCTCCAATCCCAGATCACAAAGCGAGCAGCCGCTCTACTCCCCCGTCAGCAGAGGCTTTTCTGGGCCCCGGTACCTGCGTCCCCTGGCAAAGGCCTTTGTCCCTCACCTGTGAACATTTTCACAAAGTCGCCACTCGACATGCTCATAACCACATCGGCTGTCACTGGAGGCTTTCCGAAGCCAGCGCTCCCACCCTTGCTCTTCAGGTCAATGTACCAAGTGCCTCCACCATCACCTGGACAGAGTGAGGAGAGGTGAGAAGGCAGCAAAGGGCGCTGTGCCCTCCCTCCCCGCTGCCCCGCCGCACGGCCGCAGCCCCGCGCGTTTGCAGCGGCTCCGTGGCCGGTCCCACGCTGGCGACAGCTCTGCAAGGAGTCACCTCCTGTCCCCCAGGGCGGCCCAAGCGCCGCGGGCTGGGGCCAGAGCCAGGAGAGCCCAGAGACTGCGCTCAGCTCACTGAGCTGCTGGCAGCTGGAGCTGCTGCCGTGCCCCGAGAGAGCTTGGCAGTGCCACACCAGCCCTGCCTGTGCCACACCAGCCCTGCCTGTGCCACTCCAGCCCTGTCTGGCTGTGCCACTCCAGCCCTGGCTGTGCCACTCCAGCCCTGGCTGTGCCAGTCCAGCCCTGTCTGCCTGTGCCACTCCAGCCCTGGCTGTGCCACTCCAGCCCTGGCTGTGCCACTCCAGCCCTGTCTGCCTGTGCCACACCAGCCCTGGCTGCCTGTGCCACTCCAGCCCTGCCTGTGCCACACCAGCAGTGGCTGCCTGTGCCACACCAGCAGTGGCTGCCTGTGCCACACCAGCCCTGGCTGTGGCCACTCCAGCCCTGGCTGTGGCCACTCCAGCCCTGTGCAGGGGGCAGCATCGGGACAGAGGCTCCGTGTGCAGCACGAGGGGCAGCAGCTCCCGGCCACTGCTCAAGCGGGCTCGGAGCAGGAGCGGCACACGGAACGGCAGAGGAGCTGCTCGGCTTTGGGACCAGCTTCCAAAGTGTTGCTCTTTGAAAACACCCAGTGCCTTCTGCTAGGCTGGGCTGCACAAGTGAGGGGCTTACCAGACAGCTCAAACTGAAAGACACCCTGGGTACTTCTCACATACTCTTCAGTCATTGCCCCTTGAATAACTCGGAATGTCTCTGCAACAGGACCCGATGGTTCGGCTGCAGCAGATTCTGTCTTAACATTGGCTCCATCGGCTCCTTCCTGCTGGGATCCGCTTAATTTCTTCTCCTCTTGGGCAGCACCTATGAGAAAGATTACTTTTATCTTTCAAATGCAAACCACTTTCTAAACGAATGTAGAAACATAAGCAGAGAACTCAATTTGAAAAGATTTAAGCTTCAAAGTAGGGAAAATTATTATTTTACCATTTCAGTATTAACACTGATAAAGGATGCTTTCTCCACCGGGAATCCGAATAGGTGTACATCGCTAAACATAATCCTGCAATAAATTTCGACTCCTGATAGATCAAAAGAAAAGTGAAAATAAAATTCCAGCAGTATTCTAATTCTGAGTGTTTACAGTTCATTACAGATGCTCACACAACAGTTTTCTAATGCAATCCATACACTACTCCTGCCAATATTAAAAAGAAAAAAATAGTGTCTTTAATAGCTATCACCTTCATCCCAAAATACTTCTGTCTTTTCTATCTTGTAAAAAGCATGCATATTTTCACAAATTCTTCTGCAAAACCTTCTAGGATGGAAATCAATTTACTGCATTGATCACTGGTTTACTTTACCACAATGAACATGCACATTTAACAATAAAAGAAAGCTGTTGCAAATTACAAAGCCAATCAAGCGGAATAGCCCCTTAAAATGCTGTTCAAAGTCTCTTAGGGGTCTTCAGTATCAAAAAATACTTAGGTCTGTTCTGCCAGTCCCTACAAAATAACCTGCACTGGGAGCCCAAGGAAACAACACCTGGCAGAAACTGCACCAACACCTGGCAGAATGGTCCTAGTATGACTGCTCAAGAAGTATTTCCAACAGAAAGGAATACTTCCAAGTTTGCCTCCTCTGGCCTGGCCTTATCCCTATTTTGGTCCTCCTCTAAAACCACTTCAGCATTCTTAGTTGCCTTTCAACACACAAAACTTCTGAAAAGGCAAAAGCAACACATTTCTAAAAAAAACCTCTGCATTTCATCCAAGAGTTATTGTAATTGCGTAAATTGTGCACGTTTCATGTAAGAAGCCACAGAGGCTTCATGTAATATTCTTTTGTATAAATGATCAAGGCAAATGAGATATTTCTGCAAAATATGCTGTTTGCAGTCTAATTTCTTTTTGCAGCAGTATTTACCTGTGACCTCCCTACTACCACAACTCAGATGATAAAAAAAGAATTCTTCAAAATAATGCACTGACTTTACACTGTGAAAGTCCTGCTGGAGGAGTGATTTTTTTCCCAGTTGTAACTACATAGTCACTTCTGTAAATCTTACTCTCCAAATGAGAAAGTTGTTTTTACTAAAAAGCTTGAGTGGAGTCCAAATTCATAGGGGAAAAAAAGAAAAACAGAGGGCATTCATTATTCTGAAATTAAATTAATTGTGGAAATTATGGACTTGCATACACATTGCTTTTCCTACCGTATCTTTCTTGCTTCATTGCTGTAGTGTCAATTTCAACATCTAAGAAGAAGTCAGGCATCAGAGGGTGACCTAAGAGGGAAGAAAAATGTAATAATAAATACAAGTATATTGGATTTGCATAGTAGGAATCCATTTCATCTGAAACTACAGACAAGTAGTACTGTATCTCAGTTTATAAGTAAATTTGAAGGAAAAACATAGCATGAAATTAACATCTTTAGAATTTAGTTCATTTAAAATCTGACCTTGAAGGCCTGTAAGGCTGCAATTACGAATATCACAGAAGAAAAACAAAAAATCTATATCCTGAGCTTTTAAATAGTAATACAAACATCTATAGTGCAGGTAGGTTTTCTTTTCATTAAAGAATTTCTTAATTCTATTTAATAGGCATTTAAACTCTCAGTGGATTCATATGGGCTTTCCAGTAAGGCATGTTCTCAAAGCTGAGGCAAAGCAACATTTTTTATAAACTAATTTAAGAACCCCGGAAAACAAAACTGTATTAATATCCTTCCCTCCTTGAACTTACTTCTCACCTTTAAAGATCTCTTTTACCTGGTGCAATTGCATAAACATCAAAATCCTTAACTCCTTCTTCTCTCAGCAGAACTTCATCAATAATGAAGTTCCCAGTGAAAGTTTTTGGTTTTGTCAAAATGCAATATGCAGCATCTGCCAGGATGTCCGTTTTCCTGCACTGTTTTTCTATTCCAGCTCCTCCCAGCATATCCATAGCAGCTGTATGTATGGCTAGAAAGTTTGGAGGGAAAGAAAACAAAACTTTAACACTGATGACATGGAATTCTCATTTCTTTCACAAGTAAACAAACTTTATTTCCCTTTCAGGCAAAAGGAAACTCTAAGAAGACAGAAGCTGTAAAATACTACCAACCAACAAATAATGCTTTACAAGAAACAGTAAAATTCAGTGAAACTATCACAGAATCAAAAAGGACATTTTATGACATTCATATCCCTCTATGTATTTATCAGCCCACCAGTTTTCCACCAGTTGCTCAGGACATGAAAAACTAACAGGACAACAGTTTTCCTCAAAGTGAATGTATGACACATCAGTTATAAAGAGGATTAAATTAAGCTTTGGTGATGATCACGCTGAAAGTCTTGATGCTTAATTTTAGTCTTTTGATAACTCCCATGAGCTACTAAAGTGTTTCTCCTAAGTTAATGAGAAACCAAATAAAAAATCTTGCATTATTTGTTCAGTATTCCACAGAAAGCCTGTGTTAGATACAAGAATAAAATCCACATCTCCTACACTTCTGATTCTTTTATTAAGCAATTCCATTACTTCTGTGCTGTTCCACTAGTCTTCTTTATGTTTCACCCATGGGAGCTACTAGCATTGTAGCATGTTTTTGTTTAAGTTTGTGATTTGTTCTTCCAGGCTGAGGTATCCATTCCATTATTTTTTTCACCCTATTCCATGGAAAGGCTGTCTGGTTGCACCTTTTGATATTTGCCATCTTACTGCTTTTCACTCATATGTTCTGTTTCATTAGTTTTCCCCCATCTGCTGTTTAAAACTCACTACCCCAAGTTTTGAGAGAGATTAACAAATCCTTTCCTATGCCAGAAGATCGGGCCAGAAGATCAAGTAAGCAGAAGGATAAACCAAATTTCTGTCTTCCTTTCAGTGCTTCCAAACCACACAAAGTAACAGCAATTTTGATACAGAAATGATTCCAACATTGCTTAAATAGAAAAAGAAAGGGGCACCATGCAGGACACATATATCTGAGCTGGATCATTCATTCACCTTCCAAAGTAGCTAGTGGGAAAAACGACAGAAGTCTTCAGCACTGGCCTGAGAGCTCCTGCTCTAGTGTTTTCTAGGAGAGTGCAGAAGTGTGTAGATGTCCCTGTTACTATCATTACTTTAGTCTTCTGTGATGAGAATTAGCTTCTAGGTTTCATTTACCATTAAGCAATCTCAGCTTTTTTTTTCAAATCAATTGAACTGCTATAAATATATGTATATATATTTATATGCATATATATATATACTTATATGTATATGTATATATATATATAAATATATGTCTAAATAAAAAGTGACAAATAGATATATAGTACCTGTAGATCTACCTAGGTCTTTTTCTCATCTTTAAGACAGTCAATAAATTTGCCTTTTTTTGATCTTCTGAAGTGGTATCTGCCCTGCAAGACTTATTTTTATAATAACTACCAACAGTTCAGAGAACATTTCTGTTAAATACTATAATGACATTTATTGAGTTCTGTAGACTTAAATATATTTATTCTGAGGATTCATTAAGCTGCTCACTTTTCTTGGCCCACAGGTCTGTCACTTCTCTGCTACTGTCAACTATTATTCTTCTGAGCACAGTCACCCTATCTGCACAGATTGAAGCAAAAAGGTTTCAAACAGCACTGCCTCATAGTCTGGCCGCACATTATAACATTCATTTCATTTCATTTAAAATTATGTGGTTTGCCTCTAATGCACATCAACAGACTTCCTGTTCTGTCCCAGGACACCTCTATTATTCCTCTGCACTCTGTGATGGGATTGCCCCTTGCTCTTCTGACAGGCGTCCTCTTTCACTTCTAGATAAATGGAGAACTCTTATTACCAACATACCTTCAAGTGTGTAAAGAATCAGATTAATGAACCAATCCTGGCATCCACACTAGCACTGGTAAATCCAACGGTAAACCCATTTGTATGAGATCATAGTGGGCTTTTAAATTAGGAACTTTGCAACTATATTTCAGATACCCTGGAAGTTTGTAACACTGCCTCTCTGGATGACCATAATAAAGAAGTTAACTTTTTCACTTTTGGAAGATAAACCTTTCAAAAGCACATTTTTTTGTAGAAGAGAATTCACATGTTATCATCTTCTTTTATACTTGATGTCACATCAGTTTTCATGGAGGAATCACTGAATGAGCAGATATGATTTCTGCAAATAAAAAGCTCTGCTTGTATACCTTTGATTTTATAAAAACCTTAATGACTTTTTTGATTTCTTTGCAGGATCTCACATAGAGGAATCGTTATTTTAAAAAGCACTTATTAGAATATATACAGTTTTATCTGTAAATTTAATCTTCCTGCACTTCCAAGCCTCATGTTCAGCAGGATCCTATGGAGAACAAGTATTAGCCTGTAACCAGTACCAGCTCCCAGAGTGTTCTCCTCTTACTTTAGCAGGTATGGGTACATTACCAAGGATACAGTGGAAATGTAATGCTCAAAAGAAAGATACAACTGCATTTCATTTGAGTTTCCAACTAGCCCACATTAAGGATGTCAGATTTTAGAGAATCATAGACATTCTGTAATACCACCACATCTGAGACACAGGTACTATTACTGATACTTGAAGTGCTGCAGCATAAGCCAAAACTAGAAAGAAATAATGTATTCAAGTATGAGATGTAAGACTTAATGTAACTTCTGCTTCTAAAGTTAGCCGCCCCTCTGAAAAAATTCCACTGTGGAAGGGTGGAGAAATTCTCACAGGTTCATTTTTCCCTTGCTATGAAAAAAAAAAAAGGTCAAATTATTCAGACGGGTGGGGGAAAATAGCCACGTTGCAAAATAAATACCTAGCATAACCCGCTGGTCTCTGCAGAAAAAAATTCTTTAGCTTTTAACAGGACCCATAAAGCCACTGACTCACTTCCACAATAGTAGCGGATGTTTTTTCCTGCACATCCAGAATAAGAAGGCTGTGGAAGATCCACATAACGTGCCTATGCAGCATATGAATATGTGCACTTACAAGATACAGGTAATCTTGTAACACCCTTTTCATGAAAAAAAAAAAAAGTCAAATTGGTTATCTGCAGTTTAATATCATGTCTCTATCTGAATTAGATACTCTGGATTAATTCCTTTACTGACCCTAACTCTCATAGGCAATATACATTGTTAAATCAGTCAATGACCAAAACCCACACAATGACAGGTAAAAGGTCACTTCTGTTAATGAGAAACCAAGTCACTCCCACCTACTGGATTCTGAGGACATATAAAACTCATTTAACAGTGTCATTTTAAAGACATAGAGGGTGGGATTTAGGGAGCTAGAGATCAAGAATCAGGTTTCATGGTTGTGTTCCAGATGACATAGATACTGTGAAATCTCCATTGAAAATTTTTGAGGTTTTCCTGGGGCACTCAAGATGCAAGTATGTGGAACCAATGCACATTTCTTTTAACTGCCTCAGAAATAAAACAATAACACACATTTGAAACCTGAAAGATGAACTTTGACTCCACCACAAGGCAATCCATATTCTTAAGTTGACAGGTAGTTGCATTCAGTACACCACAGATGAAGACCTTATTGTCTTCAAAACAGTACAGGTTTTGTGACAATATAATTATTATTAACAATATAATTATAATTTTAAAAGTCAATCCCTTACCAAAATATTTCTGTGGGTAGAACTCACAGAGTGAGCAGAACTATGAAGCATCCATTTACTGAAAGCATTTAAGATGCAAGCATCCAGACCAATGAAAAAGCCAATTGTCTAACTGTTGATCTCCTACTGTATTCAAGCTGGGAGATTTGGCTGATTTTGTCTGAAAAATTAAGTTTTTCTCACATTTCTCACTTTAGAGAAAATAGAGCAGAGACCTCCAGCTCCCACTAAAGGTTAAAAGTCACCTGCAATTCCTAACAGGAAAATATTGAAAAGTATCTGTGTACAAACAGAAAAATGAAAACTTCTGAAAACTGAAGCACCATTCTTAGAAGAGGATCTTGGTTCATACTTTAATCTCCTCATCCTTCTTCCTTCCATGCAGTCATTAAGGAAATAAACACTGTTGCAATGTTTTCTAACACAATGACTGGGCTTACACCACTAAAGGACAGGATTACCCTCTGTCTTGTATTGATTTTAATACTCAGTATCATTTTTGTCCATAGATATACTTGGGAAAAAGAGACTGGCCTCCTTGGCAAACAGCTGACCAAGCCTCAAACAGAAGTCCTTATCCTCACTGAACCACCCAAAAGAAACTGAAGCTAATACAACATAGGAGGATTGAGCTATTTTCCTCTCAGAGAGCTCTTTTAATTTTTTGTAGTTTGCAACCAGATGGTTCTGTGAAAGACTCTTCATGGAATTGCACTGTGCCAAAATTTCTAGGAAAAGGCATGTACAGAAGTATCCATCTTGTCAGTAAGCTCTCGCAGTTTAACTAGCAAGGAATTCTAAATAGTACTACATACACAGATGTTCAACACCCACTCATTAAAGCACACAATTATTCTTGTGATTCTGTCCAAACCAAAACACTGGATGCATCAGGAAAAGCACAGGCAAGCCAAGCACTACACACACACTTCAACCAACTGTGTGGTTTCAAACTAGCTGAAGATGAGTTTAGATCAAATTGGCAAGGGAAAACTAGCAATGAAAACCAGAACCCCTGCAGGATGAAAAAATAATACATAAAAGAACTGCTCAGTCACCTTAACCTTTTCCAGAAGAAGTCTTAAGTATATTCAGTGTCATATAAAACAAGCTTTAGCAAACAAAATACAGAAAGTCAGTATTTCAGCAATATTAAAAAAAATACCTGTTTTAGGCCATAAAGCATTGACAGCAACTTCTCCTCTAAATTCTTCTGCCATTCCCAAGACACACATGGACATCCCATATTTAGAAATGGTATAAGCTAAGAGAAAAAGTGAAAAGACAAGTAAGGTTACACTCTAAGTAAAATCTAATTTATATTTTGAAAGGAAGATAAAACAGATAATTGGTTCACATGGAAAATTCAGGGCTTCCAGAAAAAACAGCACTTCCTAGAGTCAAAATCTCTCCCTTCTACCTGCTACCTCCATCAAATACTAACTGTAGCCTACCATCTTTTCACTGCAAGCAAAATGAAAGCTACACATGTTCTGCCAAAAATGAAGCTGAAGCATAACTGCATGGTGATTTTGTCATGCTTTCTATACACAGCACACTGACAAGAGGGATCAATTTTTTTAAAAATCTCTAAGGTATACTAGCTGTTAAGGACTAAACACCGATACACCCATACACCAAAAAAGTGGGGGAGAGAAATTTTATATACTTGTTACCTATCTACTTTGAGAAGAGAAACTTTCTTGGGGAAAGAACTGGAACTTGCTGGAGTTTAACATGACAAGTACCCAAAACAGAAGCAACATTAACTTCAAGGTAACATGGAGTTCTTTTTCCACCTCAGAATAATTTCTATACTAAAAGACAACTTTGAGCTTTATCCGTAATAAAAAACCTATGAAGCTGAATCAGTAAGAAAAAATATTTTGGGTTTTAGTCTCTACTTGGATCAGAAAATATGTAATCCTAACAATTCCCACAGAAAAGCACAGACTTACCCTGAAAAAAAAAAAAAGGATGGATGATGCCTTGAAAGCTGGCCTACATTTTCCCACAAAACAATTTCTTGTAGATCAGGCACAAAATGCTTTGAGTAACCATTAGTACCAGTCTGTATGTAGTGCTAAAAGATACAAGATCTCTGGCATTCTGCACTGGCACTACTGCACACTTCACCAGGTACTTACAAGTTTCTCACAAAATAGCAACAAAGGCTCTGATTGCTACTCACCACAATGATTTTTGAACCACATGGGATTCAGATTCATCGGTGGGCTAAGGTTCAGGATATGGGGGTTCTTACTCTTCCTCAAGTGGGGAAGGCATGCTTTAGACCTGAAAGATAGATTCAGACATATCAGTCACCTCTTATTTTATGGAACACCTATAATTACAGCAAAAACAATACTATCTTCACAACAGCCCAAGACAAAACCTCTTCTCATATCAACTGAGGTAAAGAACAAAAACAAATCTGCTGCAGATCACTTATACCAGGTCTAGTATTCAGTCCTCCGAACTGGACTACATTCTCCAACCCCTGCATCAGCTTTGACTAAAACTGATTTTCCAGATACTCAGAAGCCATAATCTCCTTGTAATAGTTCTGGTAGGAGCAATAAAACATTCTAAGGCAACAACCAAAATTAGCAGTGCAGAGCATCATTTAGTCATAAAAATAATCTCTTCTGATCCCATACCTATTTCTTCTTTAAAACAATGTTGAAGAGATAATACTGCATAGCAGAATGCGATCACAAATATTCCAAAGAAAACTGAGAACCTATTCTCTTCTAAGAGAATTCTACTCTGTAAATCGGAACTTCTGTTTTACAGAAACTGTCTTTTGACTTCAGTTTCAGCACTAGGGTACAAGTTTATATTGATCTCTGCTTGAGAATTTTTAATCAAGCTTCCCAAAATCAAGCTTTTTGTGAAAACGTCACAAAATATGATCATATATTCCACCATGTTGGAATATGTGACCAACTATTCACATATTCCAACAGGACTCACGCATACTATCAGCCACAAAGGGAACAACTTCAACATCTTCAATAGCAAAATCACCATAGCAATAAAGTATAAATAATTTATCACCTCCTTAACTGTCCTGGGATCTCAACGCTTTTCAGTGGCAGGTTCACTAACAGATGCCTCAACTTCTTAATGCATAAGAACCAAGGAACTTAGCTGCCATTATTGAAACTTGGTGGGATAAATCGCATGACCTGACTGTAGCCATTGATGGCTACAGCCCGTTTAGAAAGAACAGGGGAGGAAGGACAGATGTAGAGGCTGCCCTCTACACCAAGAAGTGGATTGAGTGTGATGAGCCATCTCTGAAGAACAACCTGTGAACTGAAGAAGAAAAACAATGAGCAGGTAAAAGCCTGTGGGTAAGAAACAGAGACTGAGGCAACAAAGGCAACCTTGTGGTTGGTGTCATTAGAAGTCCCTGACCAAGCCTAGCCTATTGATGAGACCTTGCTCCAGCTACAGGAAGGATCACACTCGAAGGCTCTTGCTCAGCTGGGAGACTTCAGCCACCCCAGTGTGTGCTGGAAAAAATAGCAGAGTGAGCTGTGGGCAATCAAGGATATTCCTGGAATGCAAGGAGCATAACTCCTTAACCTAGGTAATAACCCTACCAAAAGGGTTGCCATAGTGGACCTGATGGTCACAAACCTAAGTGAGCTAATCAGGGACCCCATCAGTGGGAGACAGCCTGGACTGCAGTGATCACACACTGGTGGAGTTCACAGTTTGGAGAGAAATGAGTCAAGCAAAATTCCAGTTCTTCAAGGAGTTAGTCAATAGGAACCCCTGCAACACTGCCCTCAGAGACAAGGGAGCAGGACAGAAGCAGCAGATCTTTAAGGACACCTTCAAGAGAGCGCAAGAGCTAGTGATCCACAGTGATGGCACAAGAAATTGGCAAGGAAGGCAAGAGACTGGCATGGATGAGTACAAGAACTGCTCGTCAAACTAAAGGACAAGAAATAAACACACAGCCAGTGGAAGCAGGGAAAAGCATCCTAGAAAGAATATAGGGGCATGGACTTGTTGTGTTCGGGGTGAGGAAAGCCAAAGTAAAGCTGGAGCTGAACTCTATAAGGGATGCAAAGAATAACAAGAAGCACTTCGATACATTTGTCAGCCAGAAAAAGAAGGCAAAGAAACTGTAATACACACATACTCGGGGATAAGCAAGGCTGGAAAACTGGTAACAACTGATGACAAGAAGGGTGAGGGACTCAACAACTTGCCTCAGCCTTCAATGGCAATTTCTATTCCCACACTTCTTAAGAGGATAGACAGCAGGACGGGGATTGGGGGAGCAAAGTGCTTCCTACTTTAAGTGAAGATAAAGTTTCTGACCATCTGAGGAGCCTGAACACACCAAGTCCATGGGGCCTCATGACATGCATCTCACAGTCCTGAGGGAATAGGTTGATGTAGCTGCCAAGCCACTCTCCATATCTGAAAAACTGTGAAATCAGGTGAAGACCAAGGGAAATTGTAACTAGGAAAAGGGGAAATGTACTGATGTTTAAAAAGGGTGGACAGGAGAACCCCAGGAACTACCAACCTGTCAGTCTCACCTCCATGCCTGGGAAGACCATGTAACAGATCCTCCTAGAACCAGGAGGTGACAGGGAGGTGATTTGGGACAGTCAAAAGGTCTTCACCAAGGGCACATCATCCTTGATCAACCAAATGGTTTTCTATGATGGAAGGATTACAAGGGTAGCACTACAAGTGCCATTTAGTGTGTACAGCTTTAGAGAAAGTTCCTTATAACATCCTTCCATCTAATGAGAGAAGATTTGATGGGCAGACTGTTCAGTGGATAAGGAATTGCTTGGACACTGGCATCCAGAGGGTAGCGGTCAACGGCTCAGAGTCCTGATGGACATCAGCAACAAGTGGTGTCCCCCACAGGTTGGTATTGGGACCAGTGTTATTCCATGTCTCCATCAATGACACAGACGAAGGGACCAAATGCATCCTCAGCAAATTTGCAGATGACACCAAGTTCAGTGGGGCTGTTGACACACCTGAAGGTCAGGATGCTATCCAGAGGGACCTGGACAAGTTTGAGAATGAGCCCCTGGGAATCTCATGAGGTTTAACATGACCAAGTACAAGGTGCTGCATGTAGGTCAGGACACTCCCAGTATTAACACAGGCTGGGGGATGAACAGACTGAAAGCAGCCCTGCTGGAAGACTGGGGGGTGCTGGTGGATGAAAGGCTGGACACAACCCAGCCATGAGCACTCACAGCCCAGAAAACCAAACATGTCCTGGGCTGCATCCAGAGCAGTGTGGGCAGCAGGGGAGGGAGGGGATTCTGCCCCTCTGATCTGCCCTGGTAAGACCCCACCATCAAACCCTGCATCCAGCTCTGGGGTCCCCATAGGAAGGACACTGGACTTTTGAGATAACTCCAGAGAAGGCCACCAAGTTGATTAGAGGGATGGAACAGCTCTCCTGCAAGGACAGGCTGAGAGTTATTCTGTCTGAAGAAGAGCAAGCTCTGGAGTCACCTTACTGAAGCTTTCCAGTACCTAAAGGGGCCACAAGAAGCTGGGGAGGGACTTTCCATAAGGGCATGGAATGAGAGAACAAGGAGGGTATGGCTTTAAATTGAAATAGGATGGGTTAAGATTAGGTATCAGGAAGAAATTTTTTACTCTGAGTGGTAAGGCACTGGAAGAGGTTGCCTGAGAAATTGTAGATTCCTCACCCACTGAAGTGTTCAAGGCCAGGCTGGATGGGCTCTGAGCAACTTGGTCTGCGGGAGATGTCTCTGCTTGTGGGGTGGCTTGGAAGCAGACAATGTTTTAAGCTCTCGTCCAGCCCAATGCATTCCATGATTTAACAATTCCATGATTCTATGTCATATATACAAATATACTCTGTAAGATAGGGCATCTTCCCTAATACGGCCTCTACACAGGCAAAAAATCCACACCTTTTTTTTTAAGCCACTGCAATTTTCTGAACATTAAACTAGAAGTAGGTCTCTACAAATTACAACCAGAATCAACATGTTTTCTCAACTGAGAATTACAAAGGCAATGACAAAGACCATTCCCTTGAGTAGCACTGCTTTTCCTTATGCTCTTCCAATTGCAGCAAACAGAATCTGATTTTAATCTTTCCAAGGCAGAATAGGACCAAAAATACACTTTAAGAATTCCCCATTAATTTAGAATAGCTACATGTAACATCAAGAAAATTGCTGCTACTATCGGGTGGGGAGGAGAAGACTGAACCTGGCACAGGCACCTTCTAAAGGCACCTTCTAACCCAAACTATCCTATAATTCTGTGGTAATACTTTGATACAAAACTCTCTGATCACACCAAAGAACATCTCAATTTACAGAATCTCCATCATCCTACGGGGTTTTTTTAATAAACCCTGTGAAAATCAAAGCCTTCATTTTAAGACAGTGCTTTAAATTACATTCTGTAAATGTAGTGATGATTCAACTTTCTAAATCTACCTCCAAATATGTGCAAAAAAAGACCCTGGGAATTGTGAAATCAAATCTTGGTACATTCATTTAAATAACTAACAGAATTGATATGCAGAAAGTAGGTGGAGAACACTTTGGATCATTAAATTACATCTTTACCACTTCTCTTTTAAGTATGGTGAGTTACACAACATTTCTAAACATGAGAAAGAGGCTTACGAGAAAAAAACTGACAAGTAAGATATTGACTTGATGTATGTAAAACTTCAGTCATTTTGCTTGAAATGAAAGAGCATCAGCATTTAACAAAGCCAAGCTGGAGCTTCATTTGAAACAAATTACTTTTTTCTTCCTATATGCATGGAGGAGCTTGTGAACATTTAATGACTGCTGTAATAAGGTTTCTGTTTACTCCAACTTACAAATAATTCTTGGAAATATTAATTCAAATCAGTTGACCAATAACTGAGCAATTTCCTGTGAGCACATGCAGAATATCTGCACTCAAATTCTAGGGCAGCAAGATGACAGCTACAGAATTTCTCAGAAAAACTGAAATAACATCATACATTTTGTTACAATTGCTTTGGTTCCTTCTCTCAGCACTTACGTAAGATAGGTTCCTCGTACGTTGACATCCATCATAAGATTGACTTTCTTTGTTGCTGTTTCCAAAGTGCCCGTCAAAGAGATGGCGCTTGCATTATTCACCAAAATATCAATCCCTGGTTTTAAAATAAGCCATTTCACATTAGCAGTTTATGAAAAAAAAAAAACACGAGTAAGGCAGGCAGGCTTTTTTTCTTTTTGTTTGAACACTCTGCCTGTTAATGCCTGCCATCCTCCACGCCTTAACTTACCTCCAAAAGTCTTCACAGCTTTTTCCACGGCATTAATGATTTGCTGTTCTTCCCTCACATTAACAATGCATGGCAAAGCCTTTCCTCCAGCTGCTTCAACTACACAATTGAAAAATTAAACATTTAAAAATTTGCTCAGATGGGACAACTAATATGAATCTTCTGAGAATCTCTCAGACAATGACATGCTTTAAAACTGCACTGAAAATCACACACTCAAATTGTGACCTTTTAACTCATTGTATGAGGAACAGGGAGGCCAAAACCAAATCTTAAAACTGCGAATGTTTATTTCATACATCTCAAGTAGCATAGCATTTTTACATTTATATACACACACTGATCTTCACTACAGGAACATTACAGCATTCTTGGGAGGAAAGAGAAGCACTAAGCTTATTTTAGTAAAGATGAACTAGGAGTCTATGCATTTTTCCACTCAGGTATGGTAATAAAGCAAGGGTATAAACCGAGCCCAGCACCTTCACTTGTTCCAACTTACTTTCTTCTGCAGCAGTGTAGATAGTCCCTGGAAGAGTAGGATGGGGCTCAGCTGTCTTGGCAGCTATCACAATGTTGGCACCATCCTTGGCAGCTTTCAAAGCAATGGCCTTGCCAATGCCCCGGCTTGCGCCTGTGATGAAGAGAGTGCATCCTGCCAGTTTCCTAAAGGTGTAGAGGGAAGTGGACAGTAAAAAAGAGGAGAATAAAGCAGTTAATCATTTGACTTTTATCAGACTCCAAGGGCAAATGCAATTAGCACAGTCTCCCAACCAGAAAAATGCCTTCATCCTTTTACTAAGAAAACAGCCTGGAGAACACAAAAGGGATGGCTACTGTTACAGAAAGTATCACCGATGTAAGACCACACCTGAAGTTCGCAAACACTATAAAGAAGGTTATGGAGGCCACCCAGTTACATTTCTCCCTTTCTGTAGAAAGATCCAACGTACTGTTTTACAACAGAGGTCCTATGTTCTGGAACAATGGAAAAGAAGTAATTTACAAAACAAAACACCAGTTTCCAAAAGACAACACACCTACACAGATCTCTGATGTCTCAATGTGGTATAAAGTACCAAGTCTGGAACCACAATGCCATAAGCAAATGTCAAAAGCATTATTTTCAGAAATGGCAATTCTCTTAAATCTTCTACACTCAACAGCTTCCCAGTAACTGCATGTAGTCCAATGGGTCCTCCAAAGAAACAGGTCCAATCACCTCAGAGAAACTAACAAGTTTTAAAGCCTAAGAAGGATGCCTGGCTAACACAGTATCACTGAACTTTTAAAAAGAGAAATATCAACTCCACAAGCATATTCAATTATAAAGCCTTTTACCCAACAGGTTTTCCATATGAAGGAATGTGTGTTTCAGTGCTCCCCTTAAAGCCCATGTTGCTTTATGTAACACTGTAGCAAAACTCAGGAGGTTCAGAGTTTTAACCTCAGTTGTAAAACGTATATAAACTATGAGCAACAGAGATTTCACTTTTTGCTTGCATCACAAACATCACATCACAAATGTTACAAAAGCTTACACTCTGAGCTTCCATTACTTTTCTTTACAGACTGAGCCAAACTTAGTATTGTTTCTCCCTCTATGCTTTCAGATGTTTTTTCCCCCTCTAATCTGAGCACATCTATCTCTTAAATGCTCTCTAGGAGAATGTTTGCTTTCAAAAGGCAGCAAATTGGAATGGGGCAGACTGGGGGGGATGCCTCTTCTCCTGAAGAGGCAAGGCTAAGCATCTACAGGATCTCAGAAAGTCAACCATGTCCTGAAGGTGCCATTTCAAACAGCTTTTCTCTGCAAAATGTTAAGAGTCTTAGAAAGGCACAGGAAGAAAAATATCTAAACAGAAGAGTGAACCACAAAAAACTACTGCCATGAGCTCAGTCATATGCACAGTGAGTAAAGTTCAACTCTGAAATACAATAGTCAAAGTGTAAAACTCAGTAAGAAAGGCCAGAATATAGCATCTACCTTCCACTAACCAGTATGAGGTCAGCACAATTCACCTTAGTCATGGAACAGGTAAATGGGGTCCAGTGGGAAGCAGCTCTGGAGAAGGAAACAGCAAAGAAAAGCTGATGGGGCTTTAAGCCCTGCCTGGGGCTGCAGTGGTCTACACAGGAAGACAAGGTATACCAGGAGACTAGAAGGGCAATGCAGGGAACTCATTTCCCAGGCAAAGCATCATTCAGGGAGTGGGTACAAACACAGGACACAAAGAAGGAATTAGAAACATTACCAGGGCAAAATTATTGGGGTGGTGTCAGGAAAACCAAAGTTCACCTGCAGCAGAAGCTTGTGAAGGGCATCAAAAGCTCACAGACTTCTGCTACACCAGCAGGAAAAGTAGGCCTTTTGCCCAGTGGAGTGGGTGAATGCAAGTCTTCCAACATTGCCATAATATTTTTGCTTCATATTTAAGACAAGATGCTATGATCTGGATGCATGTGCAAACTAACAGGTAAAAAAACTGGTTGGTTGGTCAGGCTCAGAGGGCGTTGGTTAGTTAGTCACATTTGCAAGACTAAGGATTTATTTCTTAATTCACTTGGCAGCCCAATAGTTTAAAGTTTATAAAGCATATCTGCCTGGCTAAAATTTCTTATGGCCTATATTGTGAAGGTCACATCTGCATCACTTCCACCAGAGTTGAATTCTGCTAATAAGACAGAAAACATCAAATTCACATCTGTGCCCTACAATCTTAAAAAACATTAAGATTGGTTCCTTCCCCACCACAATGACTGCCAATAAAGATCTTCAGTGTTAAAAGGAACACTTTTAACACCTTACACGGATGTTAGGATATAATAATCCTGTCTATAACACACGGGAACAAATAATTTATTTTCCCAGCTGTTAGCAGTATTGGCCTCTGAAATCAGAAGGCAAAAGGCAGAAAACACCTCTAAATTAAGATCCTATACAGGAAGAAAACTTGACTGTTAGGTAAGATAGTAGTAGACGACTATAATACTACACAACAACAAAAATAACATTATAACAAAAACAGCAATATCAACAACCATAGTAGTAATAATGATAGGTAATTATACTTTAATATAAATGTTCCACACGAAATTACCGATACAGTGCCTAATTTACACTGAACTCCTCCAATAACAGTTTCCCTTGCAAAAGGCCCCGTTCAAGCGCCCTGCACGACCCGAAGCGCTCGTCGCGGGGCTCCGGTGCTGCCCAGGGCCCCTCGGCCGGCCCGGCCCCGCAGGGACACGGGTGTCCTCCGCTACAGCCCCTGGCCCTCGGCCGGCTGCCAGACCCGCAGGGTGACAGCGCTCAGGGCTGTGCAGCGAAGCCCCGGCCGCCCCGAGAGCCCCGGGCGGCGGCGCGGCGGGGGCACCTTACCCGGTGTTGGGCAGCATGGCGGCGGGGACGGCCGGGCCGGGCCGGGGCAGGGCAGGGCAGGGCCCGGGCAGGGCAGGGCAGGGCAGGCCGGGGCCGCTCCGCTGCGCAGCCGCCGAGGCCGCTCGGGGCGGGGCCGGGGCCGGGGCCGGGGCCGCTCTCCGCGCCGGGCCGTGCCGCTCTGCCCGGTGTGTGGGCACAGCGCGGCGGGGCTGGCGGGCTCGGGGGTGCGAGCTGGCCTGAGAGTGGACACGGGCCTACGCGGGATGAAGGGTGGAACTGGAAGGCTTGCCGCATCCTTTCCTTTTCCGCCGTGTGTGTGAAATTTTGCTTTGGTGTCTTGCCAGTTGTACTCAAATCACTGGAGCTTTGCCTCTTTGCCATCTTCTGGAGTGCTGTGTCCAGTTCAGGGCTCCTAAGGACAAGAGAGACAAGTGGAGAAGCACCAAGATGATTTGGGGTCTGGAGTATTTCTCTTCTGAAGGCAGACTGCAGGAGCTGGGCTTGTTCAGTTTAGAGATGGCCAAGAGGAGATCTTCTTAATGCATATAAATATCTTTAAGGTGGATGCCAAGCCCATGGTTCCATTCTCTTTTCAGTGGTGCCCAGAGACAGAATTAGGAGCAGTGGTCATAAACTAAACTGCAATAATTCCACTGAAACATGATGAAGATCTTCATGTTGAGGGTGGCAGAGCACTGGAATGGTCTGTCAATGGAGGCTGTGTCATCTCTAGGTCACCATGACAGGGTGGTTGAAGTAGGTGATCTCCAAAGGTCCTTTCCAACTCTAATGATTCTGTGATTCCCTGTTTATTAGAAAGCCTGCAGAAGAATCCTTTGTCCTTGTTCACCTAGCCACACCTATCCTCTCCTTCATCCTTTCCCCTAGTACCTCTCATATTTCAGAATAACTGCAAGGTCAGCCCTTGCCTCTGTGCCCTGCACATGTGACTTTTCCTCATCTACCTTCTGCTTGCTAAGGAAAACTCTGACCTCCTCCCATCCTTGCCATGCTTGACCTTGACCACCTGTTACTGTGCTTAGAAAATCTCCCACCAGGTTCCACCTTTGGCTTGTCTTCCCCCCTTCAGCTCTCATAGAGAATCTGTGCGGCACCCTCAGAGGGCTTCAGGTTTCACGGGGAACTGATGGCAGAAGGGGAAATCAATCACCTGGTAGTTCTGGACCTGCTGGAGGAATAGAGACAGGTGGTGTTACTGACTTCAGCAGAAACCAAAGTAAGCCCTGAGCGGATGGACTAGTCCGTGTATAAATATAGTGTTGGTTGTTGGTTCACTTCACTGCAGTTCACAGTGTCACAAGGCTGCAGATTTCTGCATGACTGAGGCGTGAGCTGGCTAAAAGGGCCAAGGGCTGTCTGAACTCTTTGTTAATCTAACGTCTTCCATACCACCTGCTCTCCTAGGGTTGTCATCCCACACAGATGGAAATGACAGTGCATTGCTGAGATCTTCAGAAATGCTTTTCCTTCATTCTCCCTGCAGCTACTCAACCCAAATGACCACGGCACAGTGTGACTGCCATAGCTGCATGCGCAGACCATAAGCCTCGTGCAGTGTCCTCTATGGAAGTGAGCCACCATGTCTGTGTGCAGAGCTGCCACTTTCAGCCATGTTCACAAGGACGTCCAGGAGAAACCCCTGGGCATCATAGTTCAGCCATCTTCACCTCGAGTGTTTGTTTTGTTGTTTTTCTTTTTCCCTCCAGTGTGTAATAGGGGAACTTGAGGCTTTTTTGCTGTATCAGGAGGGTCGGTTGACCTCTTGGAAGATATTTTTTTATCATGAGGGGCAGAAAGCATTTGAAGGTGGAAGGCTCAGGTGCTGGGGTTCAGCGGTGTTCCCGATGCGTGCGCGGTAGCCCCGCAGCTCGCCCCGCCTCACTCCGGGTGCTGAGCAGGCGAGCGCGGGTTTACCGCGGGCAGAGCATCTCTGCTTGCAGTCCAGTGCTCTGCTGTCTACACTGCAGAAACCCCACGGTCCTGGGGCGCAGGGGGACGACACCCCTCTGCTCTCCCAAATGCAGCATCCACCTGGAGCTGGCTCCCGACCCCGCAGCTGCTGGCAGGAGAACGTGGAGCGCCCTCCTCTTCCAGGAGCTGCTCCTTTAATGTGGGTGTTGTGCCCACGGTCGTTTCCAGTGGCTGCAGCCCCCGGCTGCCCGCGCTCCCTGCGCTGCTGCGGCTCGGTGCCGGCTCTGGGCCGGGCCGGGCTGGCTGCTCCCCGCGGAGGCACGGGGAAATGCAGCCTCGGGAAGGAGGTGGCGAGCAAGGTCCTGGTGAGCCCCGTCAGCTGGGCCCAGGGTGTCCTGGAGGCAGCGAGATGGTCTTTCAGGGCAGCAATTGGCTCTGAAAACACCGTGTGTCCTCCATGGGACAGTCCCAGCACATTTCTCTGCCCCACTTTAAGCCTTTTCTTCTTATTTTAATGAATATATGTGCATATGAATATAGAAATACATAGAAAAAGGGAGTTAAACTGAGGAAAATCACTTGTGCAAGATCATACGGTATGCATGATCTATGGGGCATATCTCACTGGTATTCCCATCCCAGGGTCTGCATGATATTGTTTCCCCTATGTGCATAATAGTGAATATTGCTGTTATTTCAATATATTAATAAGGTAATTTGTTAGCAGAAGAACCATTATATTTAAAATACTCACTTTAAGCTCACTACTGTTTGATTGGAATATTAAATAATCTTTGGATATTTAACTACTGTTAAGGACACTCATGAGTATACTACTAGCAAAAGGAATTCCCAAATTTGGTAAAAAATGTAAGAATTTATTAGAAGTAAATAAGGGGTGTGAAGAAGAGTTGAGGTGATTTTTTCTCATTGTTTTAACTTCATAGTAACAAAATAATTACATAATTATATTAAATGATAATAATTAAATTGGTTGGAATTCCTCAACTCATAGATATTTCTTTTTTACTACATACCAGCAAAAGACATGGTTTCTCAACTTCAAACTTTTTTCTTTGCAGTTTGGAAAGGTTTCTAGTTTTGATGGTAGTAGAGAAGATAGAATGATGTAGAAAAACCACTGTATATACAAGTTGATCAATTATGGTGACAATGATTGCCGTCTGGATTTCAAGGGGATTGGTTTAGTTCTTCTCTCAAGAATTTGGACTCTATTCAAGCTATTTGCAAACCCCCTTTTCTCTTTCGGAGGGTGAGATTTACGGAAGTGGCTGCAGAGCTTCTGTACTTTAAGCTGGTGAAATAATGCTACCTACCACATAACTTTGAAACATTCATGGTTTATAATCAGTGCTTTATTTTGAAGAATCCTTTTTTATAGTGAAGGTCACAGGTGAATATTGCTGGGAAAAGACATCAAATGGAAAATAGTACATTTTTCAGGAGAGTCATATGACCAGTCTTGCTAAATTGTATCATAACCAGTCTGTCTAGCATCCTAGATGAAATTTGCATGATCTACAGTCTCTTAGATGAAATGCGAAATGTTGTAGGTTTTTTTAGAAAAGCATTGCTTTTGCCTATTCAAAATTTTTGTATGTCAATTTGAAAGGCAACTAAGAATGCTGAAGTGGTTTTAGAGGAGTATCAAAATAGGGATAAGGCCAGGGCAGAGGAGGCAAACTTGGAAGTATTCCTTTCTGTTGGAAATACTTCTTAAGCAGTCATACTAGGACCATTCTGCCAGGTGTTGGTGCTGTTTCTGCCAGGTGTTATTTCCTTGGGCTCCCAGTGCAGGTTATTTTGTAGGGACTGGCAGAACAGACCTAAGTATTTTTTGATACTGAAGACCCCTAAGAGACTTTGAACAGCATTTTAAGGGGCTATTCAGCTTGATTGGCTTTGTAATTTGCAACAGCTTTCTTTTATTGTTAAATGTGCATGTTCATTGTGGTAAAGTAAAATACTGATCAAATTGATGTGTTTAAACAGAGTTCTCTGTATTTTAAGTAAAATTCTCTGGATCTTTCAGCTCTGAGTCTTGAAGAAGAATTTGCTGTCCCTGTCCCTTCCTTTGATCTCTGATCCAGATGGAAGTTGATTGTATCATTCTCCCCTTTAACCCTTCTTTTAAATGTAAGAAGATGCTATCAAGTGGGTTAAGCAGATGTTGCTCAATGTTTGTGGAAAGCTTTTGTATTTTATGACCTGCCTGGCAATTGTCTGAGAAGATGACATCTTCTTTGACACTCAGTCTGAGGTTCTGCACGTCCTGAACAGAACTTCCCTGGAAACTGAGCAGGGGGCATCTCCCCAGATGACCACCAGGGACCACTAGAGACCCCCGAAGAGGCCTATGAAGGTGCAGTGATACGTATTGCATAAGATTGCACAAGTTAACCAATTATGCAGTACATTGGGAGTAACTATGTATTAGATAGGCAGGTTTATGTAGATTCGATGTGTGGATTCTCTCACGTTTTAATCCTTGTATCTCGGG
This sequence comes from Muscicapa striata striata, assembly GCA_030060385.1. NCBI lineage: Eukaryota > Metazoa > Chordata > Aves > Passeriformes > Muscicapidae > Muscicapa > Muscicapa striata. The sequence goes on from JAREIS010000156.1 coordinate 1,039,177, forward strand.
CGGAATAAACAATGTCTCTTTGTCCGTGTTTAGAGAGTTCAGAAAGCTGGGAACAAAAGCAGTAAGTTTATTTACAAGTTCGAAAGAGAAGAATTAATTTATTATTAATTATTATTAATTTATTTATTTATTGGAGGTGCTGCTCAAACATTCGGAGAAGAAATTAAGCGGATCCCAGCAGGAAGGAGCCGATGGAGCCAATGTTAAGACAGAATCTGCTGCAGCCGAACCATCGGGTCCTGTTGCAGAGACATTCCGAGTTATTCAAGGGGCAATGACTGAAGAGTATGTGAGAAGTACCCAGGGTGTCTTTCAGTTTGAGCTGTCTGGTAAGCCCCTCACTTGTGCAGCCCAGCCTAGCAGAAGGCACTGGGTGTTTTCAAAGAGCAACACTTTGGAAGCTGGTCCCAAAGCCGAGCAGCTCCTCTGCCGTTCCGTGTGCCGCTCCTGCTCCGGGCCCGCTTGAGCAGTGGCCGGGAGCTGCTGCCCCTCGTGCTGCACACGGAGCCTCTGTCCCGATGCTGCCCCCTGCACAGGGCTGGAGTGGCCACAGCCAGGGCTGGAGTGGCCACAGCCAGACAGGGCTGGTGTGGCACAGCCAGACAGGGCTGGTGTGGCACAGCCAGCCAGGGCTGGTGTGGCACAGGCAGCCAGAGCTGGTGTGGCACAGGCAGCCACTGCTGGTGTGGCACAGCCAGACAGGGCTGGTGTGGCACAGGCAGGGCTGGAGTGGCACAGCCAGGGCTGGAGTGGCACAGGCAGACAGGGCTGGACTGGCACAGCCAGGGCTGGAGTGGCACAGCCAGGGCTGGAGTGGCACAGCCAGACAGGGCTGGAGTGGCACAGGCAGGGCTGGTGTGGCACAGGCAGGGCTGGTGTGGCACTGCCAAGCTCTCTCGGGGCACGGCAGCAGCTCCAGCTGCCAGCAGCTCAGTGAGCTGAGCGCAGTCTCTGGGCTCTCCTGGCTCTGGCCCCAGCCCATGGCGCTTGGGCCGCCCTGGGGGACAGGAGGTGACTCCTTGCAGAGCTGTCGCCAGCGTGGGACCGGCCACGGAGCCGCTGCAAACGCGCGGGGCTGCGGCCGTGCGGCGGGGCAGCGGGGAGGGAGGGCACAGCGCCCTTTGCTGCCTTCTCACCTCTCCTCACTCTGTCCAGGTGATGGTGGAGGCACTTGGTACATTGACCTGAAGAGCAAGGGTGGGAGCGCTGGCTTCGGAAAGCCTCCAGTGACAGCCGATGTGGTTATGAGCATGTCGAGTGGCGACTTTGTGAAAATGTTCACAGGTGAGGGACAAAGGCCTTTGCCAGGGGACGCAGGTACCGGGGCCCAGAAAAGCCTCTGCTGACGGGGGAGTAGAGCGGCTGCTCGCTTTGTGATCTGGGATTGGAGGAGCTTTCAGCTTTTTGTGCCTCAAGGGAAAGTGCAGGCAAGAACTGTTTGGATTTTTCTGTACTCCTGTGTCGTGTGAACAGGAAGAGTGCCAAACCTTACACTGCTTTTAACAACCAGGTACTGACATTTAGCAGCCAGCGTGTCTCCAAAAAGAATCCAGTTAGTGTGTTCGGTTTGTGCTCTGCACATGTCTGAGCAGTGTTTCCTAAATGTGCACTGCTTTTACCAGGAGGACTTGGTAGGAAAATAACCTGATTTGTTCCATCTCCCCTGAGAGATTGGAGTCACATGGTCTTTTCTTAGTTAAATCAGTCATAGTCTAATAATTCCATTAAGTAACAGATCACAACATAGGATGTAATTTGCTCCTCTTACAGAGTGTTTTCTCATTCCAGAAAACGTATTTACTGGTTAAGTAGTGTTTGACACGAGGCAATGTCATAACTTTCCTGATGTTAAATTGCTACACTTCTTTTTAAGTGTGATTTCCACAAATATCACTATTCAAAACAACTCCAAACCTTCCATAACACATTTAAAAATAGGGTCAGAAGAGAAGAGATTAATGATGGAAAAAAACCCAAATTATCCATTAAATTAATAATTGTAATCCTCAGAATTACAAGTCCTCAGAGATGTTTTTACAGATAAACTGAAAAGTAAATTCTTCTTCAATTAATCAGCCTCTTCCTTTACAGCAAATGCTTCAGTATTGTGAAATATAGATAGATAGATATAGATATATGGAAATACTTTGTTAAATTCAGATATTGGAAGTGCATGATATTTAATAATAAATTCTGATTTAGCATTTTTACCACGTGGATAAAACTATGAAGTATAATCCAAAACAGAATTTCTAAAACACACAAAAATCTTACTCTAGGGATATTACTGTTTCCTGTGCACATCCTATGTCCAGATCCTTTTAATTTTCTGATGGTTCTGCTACTTTGTTTTAGATAAGCTAAAGCCATTCATGGCTTTTATACAGGAAATTCTAGTATTAAAATTGATATGATTCTAATATTTAGTCTAGAAAAAGATGCTGCTGTAGTCAAATTTTGAACACTAGCAGAATACTGGTCTTTCTTATGCTACAATGCTGTTATAAAATACCAGTCCTCATTTTTCACCAATGCAGTATAAGATCAATAGATTTTGTAATTGCTACAGAAGTCACAACTCAGGTTGATTGCAATACCCTACAGCAAACATGGCTTTTAAAAATAACTTGAGGTAAGGCTTAAAAGAACAATTATGTCCCAAAACTGGTGTTTCAAGAACAGCTTTTTTAATTTTCACTCTTTTTTTTTTTTTTTCTGACTGCAAACTGTGAGATGTAAACCTAACATAACTTTATTTCTTATAGTTTTTCATCTTTAAATTACCTAATAATAATCCTGACATCTAAGGAGACATGAGTTCTTATCCCATAGTTAGGGGATGCACAGCATCCAGTGTATTATAAGAGCTGAAGTCAGCACTGACTTTTCCTCTGACTGAGACACAAACAGTATTTTTCTGTCCTGTACTGGTTTCACAAAGCTTGTATGAATGACCACCCCTATCAGATGTTATCTAAAAGGGTTGATGATCTTGACCTATTGAAAAAGTCGGCTGTGCACTGTTAGAACAAGACCTACAATGGATGCTGTAGTAGGAGAATTATGCAGGTATTTGCGTTTCTACATGAGGTCAAAAGTATGTTTCTTTTTACTCTATTGCTCACTTCACAACTCTTGAGGCCCATAAAAATGAAGTTACTAAAAAAAAACTGTGAGTGTTTTGCTACTGTGAGTAACTGGAGAGAAAGGTACAGGTTTTTTTGAGGAATGATAAATGAGGAGAACAGCTCCAAGAGGCGCATAAGACAGACACGATCTGCAGGCTGCTGGCACTAGTGAGCAGGACCGATGGCCCATCGTATCGCGGAGGAAATGTGACCCCAGCGCTCAAGGGCTCTGTTTTGTCTTCTGCTGCGGGTCTCCTCCGGAGTTTGAGCAGGCGGTGCCAGCAGAGGGAGCAGGCAGCCCACGGAGCGGGGCTGGCTTGGACACCCCGGGCGCTGCCGAGCCAGCTCTGGGGCTGAGATCGCCAAAGCGCACTGAGACCTTCTTCTGCTTAGGGCATCGTCAAATGTGGGATACGGTGAGATAAGCAGGCTTGCAGCAATTGAAAAATCTGTATCTGTGCATTGCCTCTTACCTCCCTTCCCTCATTCCTGGTATAAAGTCCCTGCTCCACAGCAGGAATGACAAAGGGTACGTACTTCTAGATGACAGACACCAGGACTGATTTATTTGGACCACTGAAATTATCAATGAGATTAATGTTCTAGGGAGAGACTTGGTTTGGAAGAGTGTGAATGCTTAAAATTTGACAACAATCAAACCTAGTGAATCTTCATATAATGTCCATATAATGTCTGTGTAATCCTTTCACTTAATATGATAGTCTTGCTTAATCTTAGTTCTATGCAGCATTCTGTCCTAGAATAAGATGGTGCTTTGTATAACAAAGTTAAGCTCTAATTAACTAAATATAACTAGCTCAAGCAATAATACTCTATGTATCTATGTACTCTTTTACTGGGGTGGGCTGTAGCTCTGCTTCCCACCACTTCTAACCAGGGGCTGAGAATAAGACTCTGCAAACTGTCTGGGGACAGTATCATCACACCTCTTGAGACAGATTTACCTGCACAGGATTTTGTCAGAGGGGTCCACACATCAACTTGAAATTACTGTAGTGGAAAAAGAATAGAAAGAGAAGGAAGTGCCTGACAAGTAACCAGCCAAGAAGTGAAATAATGTGGCCCCCAGAAGAGTGTCCTTTCCAGAGTCAGCAAGCAGTGAAGCTGAGGAAAGTGATTATAATTATTGTTGCCAGGCTTTCTCCTCTGTCAATTCTGCCCTTGGTATTAGGACCCAGCAAAGCTACCTCTTGGTTGTTCCTGTATATGATGCTGTCAGTGCTGACAGGATCACATTTAAACAGTCACAGGTGGTGTGTGTCAGTCACTCCACTTTGTGCGTATTTATGGCTGGTAATGTTTACAGGTTATTTACACGATTATTATCTGCTTTTCTATTTGCTAACTCTTGCTTTTCCCCTTAATACAAACTAAAGTTACAAAACAGATAGGAAACACATGGGAAGAAAGATGAGATTCTTGGACTATAAGCAATTGCTTTCCATGAGAATCTACTGAGATTTGCAAGAGGAAGGCCAAGGCAACAGCATAGGAAGGAGAAGGGAGAAAAACTGACATAGCAGCTCAGGTGGAAGGTTTCAGGGCTGCAAATGATAGCTGAGCCCTGAAGGGTGCACAGAAGGCATTTGGCATTGCAAAGGTGAAGTCACTTGTGCATGTCTGTGTGCAGCAGTTGATATGTCTGCTATTTGCTACTCAGTGGTAAAAGAGGGTTAATGCAATGAAATTGTGATCACAAGGTTGTACTGGGAAGCCTATACATTAGAGCCTAACAACCAAGGAGGCAGAAAAGCATGCACACTCTTTTCCCATGGCATGGTTGAGCTCAAGCTTTATGGTTACCTCACTAGAAGATGAAGCAAGGAAGGAAAAGTGGCTTCAATCAAATTTCTTAAACGTGAGCAATAATTTTGGGTTTGTTTCCCTGTTCTCAATTCCTCCCACTGATAGGAGCCACAAGGCATGAGCAGCAACTCTGAAAGCAGATCTTTTCATCAATGGTTAAAGTTTTAACAGGGTAGGGGATAAGTACAATACCATTATCGTCAATCATAATCTTTGTCACAACTTTGATTGTGAGTTTGTGTGAGATGTAGTATTAGGTGAACAAATAACAAAACCAGTGTGATGGATTTTTTTCACCAGGAAACATTTCATACTATTCATAATATTTTCTCCAGAAGGATATTTTCAGTTATTTCTTTATATATAACTTATATATAGCTTATTTCTTCTAAACAAGTGAGTATGGTTAGAGAGGGATTTTGAGATCCAGACTTTAGTGTAAAAGCAGTGTCTAGGTCAGATCTATTCACTGAAACAAGTCTCTCAAACTTTTAAATTTACCAGGCCAAAAAGGGAGGGAAGAAAATAATACCATGATTACCTCAACCCAGAAACCTTGTGAGGAAACACTGGCTCAGTTGGTTGTTTTCTTTTCCAGAGGAATAAATGCTCCTGTGAAAGTGGCAGTCAGATATCTTAAGTAAATAATGCCCCATCTTCATATTTAGAACCTTCTCTACTGTTATTTTCTTCTCTTTAAAGAAAAGGAGACCTCCCCAAAGATACAACATGAGACCCTGTTGTCAGCCTGTTGTAGATGGGCAACTGCATGAAAGGCTGGAAATAGCCCCAGGACTTCTGCAGCAGAGCCACAACTCAGCTCCCATATGATTCCAGTCCTGCTCCTGCAAAAATTTTCCTCACCCTCTATCTTTTTGTGTTTGCACTGTGAGCTCTTTAAGAGACTCTGTAAAAGAGGAGCTCTGCCCTCACAGCCCAGTGTTGAGGAAACAGAAATGGATACACTGCGGGTCTGCTACAGACCTCATATGTCATTTGCAGAGAGCCACCCCCTTTTGTGAGACCAGGAACTCACAGCTAGCAGTGTGAGTGGGTGAAGAGCATGATCCTGTTATGTTTTAAAGTCACTCTCTGTATTTTGAAGGACATTAGGGAATAAATTGAGGCCATAGGCTGGAGACCAAAGCATCACGGTTTCTTAGACAGAAACAGCCCAGTGTCCTTATTCTATATAGACAAATTACACACTGTACATTCAGAAAAATCTCCCTCGTATAATTAGCACACAATTGTAGTGCCGAATCTCCTGCTTGCTTTGCTGTTGAGCTGTTATTACACAGTTTTCCCATACTCATTATTTGGGCTTTTGTTTAAATTTCTCTTCTTTACTTGTATCTTTCCTGCTGTTACCACAGATATATCCAGTTCCACCAAAACCCACAGGAATTTAATACAAAACTGCGTTGTGTGGCCACAACTCCAAATACACACAGACTGGATTCTCAAGGGTGTTTCAACCCTCTCATGAAGCAGTACAGAATTTCCAAAGGCACCTTGTGGACTGATCTTCATATACTTTTTCTGTGTTAACACTAATTGTTAGCTGCCACCTAATAACAAAACTAACAAAGGAAAGACCAGAAGAAAGTTCATTTTGCTCTGATATGCTTGGGTATAAATGTGAAGTATCCTTGTGATGTCTGCACTGCTTTCTTCAGCATCATGCACACGTGAAGGAAAGGTGGCTGTGACAATCTGAGGTTCTCAGTGGAGAAAACTAACAGGTTTTCTTCTGTCAGGTTGTTAGCTGCCCCAGACAGGGAATGAAATATTTAGAAGTGGGTGTTCTAAAAGCTAGGTGTTTTTCCTGGGCATTACCATGTATCTAAGCTTTCATAAGCTGTTATCTGCTTTGCATTTCATCAATCACACTCTAACTCACTTTGATCGTAGCTGTGACCTGAAGTTAGGTATTTTGTTGTGCCGGTTTCCTTTTTTTTTTAGAGTTGATGAATAACTGCAGTCATAACAAATCCAGTGACTTTGAGTTGGGTGGTCTTTAGTACTGGTTCTTACTCCCCCATGTTCTTTCAGGATGTCTAAAGGAAAATGAGCATGCCCTCATATGTGCTATAGGCTGGATGTTGAACCTCCAAAGGGAGTTTGAGAAGGGTAGGAGTTTTCGGGTAATCAGTGATTAATGGAAAAAGACAAAACCTTTACAATGCATTGTGATGGCTGAATTCCTGCTCCTCAGGTTGTCCCACACAACCTTTTATTTCATAAACAAGCTCAGGGCACTCCTTGCCTGGTCACCCCTCTTAATTCAGCCTGGTGTTACCTACATGAGCAGAAAAATGCCTGCTCATGCACACGTGTAAGTCTGCCCTGCCCTGGTCAGGCAGAGCAGTTTTGCAGCACCTATCCTAGCAATCCAGCAGAGGGATTGCCAGCAGTCCAGGTGGCTGGAGCAGAAGACCGCTCTCCTTAAGCTTTCCTGTTTGAATCAGGCTCCTTGTGGGCTTGTGTCCTGTAAGTGTCCCAGAATGAAGAATGCCTTCTTCTCTTGTGGATCCTTGTAGTGCCTTTGCTTCTGACCTATGGAGCAGGGATGTCAGGTCAGTGTTAAAATCAGGATCACAAGTGTTGAAATACTGCTCAGCAGGGTGCAACAAAATGCTGTGGTGAATGACCAACAGAGCTGAAGGAACATGGTCTACTAAAAGTGAATTTGTTCAGAAATCTTCTCCAAAAGTGATGAAATCCTATAGCATCATGTAGTGCCCCCACAAGTAACTTTAGGACTGGCAGGTAAGTGAAGGGCAAACTAACTAGCAGTTCTTTCCTTTGAAATATTGTATTTAATGACAGATGTTCCAGGAATGCAGATATGACACTTCACAGATCCTGCTTTAAAAATCTTTCCTTAAATAAAGAGAAGCTGTGGGGTGTGAGGGAGAAGCTGCCTGCTTGATCCCTAAGGACCACTCTTAAACAAATAGATCATTGCGGGGGGACCTACGGGGGCACGGAGCCACTTTACGGAGGCGTTGGCGAGGGGATTATGCAGGATTAGCCAGACACAATCAATGTGATTGATAAAGCATAATCCAACTTTATTAAGAGCATCAGACAGTTTTATAGCCCAGAATAACATAATCAGCATTATTCATATTAGTACAATCTTATTGGTTTTTGCTATGTACGCCTTCTCTTATTGTTGGTTATTACAAATGTGAGATAATCACGCCTACTGAATTTCTAGCCAAAAGGTATACGTGCTACCTCGCTGCTAGTCTTGGCTGCTACTTCCCTTATTCTTATACTTATTGGTATATTAGTATCCATCTCAGGGTTATGCCTCGCTTTCTACGTGCCTTCCTGACAACTAAGGCCTTGCTTGAACAATGGGCATATGTATTGCTTATCGACTAACTCTGCAATTCTGCTAGCTCCATTGCTTTTGCAAAAGGCTCAAGCACCGCTCTCAGCAAAATCTACTTATGCTTACAATAAGGCTTTTAATGTCTGCCTAAAAGCAGGGCCTAGCTACTAACAGGAACCATTCTCCTGCAATAAGGCCTCTGCCAAGCCATGTCCACAGTTATGTCCATGGCTTTCTAACCAATCCTCAACAGATCATATTCTGATATTGCTTTGCCTTGCCTTAGTAAATGAATTTGCTTTTCAAACTTTGCTGTTTTAGTGTTTTGTGCAGGGAACCTAAAAAAAAAAAAAAACCCAAACCAACAACCTAACAGACAAGCAATTCACTCACTTCCATATTTATTTGCAATTTTCCAAGGAACTTCCCAATAGCAGCATGCTAGTTTAGAGCCAGAAAGCTGATGTCCAAAGAGGTGCTTAAATGGCTTTCATTCTGACCCTGCTTACACCAGTGCAGCTCTGCTACACTGCTTCTGAAAACAGCGGGATACAAAGCCCTCTCCACCATTATGAGAGAAGAACTCCTTACTTACTGACCACCAGTATCCCAGGTGTCTGTTATAATACCCCAGCTCCACAAGTCCCACCAGTTCTCTGCAAGTTAGACCATTTGTCTTCCTGCAGTCGTGGAGGAAAGTGCCACTCACCTTCTGTCATGGACTTTGAGTCCTCATAGCTAGATATTTGTAGGCTGCCCCATAGACCCAGCTGTTGCTCTGCCCTTTCAGAGCACTGACGTCCCACGAGGGAACCAGCCCATTAATACTGATTTGCAGACACCTGTTTCTCACCAAGCTGTTTCACCCAGAGAAGTGTGTCAGCCAGGTGGGTCTAGCTCATGCTTGACTCTCTGAGAGGGAACTGCAGTATTCCCTCACAGGAATACTTCAGTATTCAGACAGACAGGCTTTTGGGGTGGGAAGCTGGCTCCCCAGATTTTTGGTGCTCATTCCTTTGCAACAGATGTTGAGGTGGAGGAAGCCTCAGTGAAGAACCAGCTGTCTGCCTGCATGTTGGAAGGCTGCCTGAAACAGGCTTCCCTCACAGTGTTACAGAGGAGGAAGAGGCAGTGTGGGACACCACAAGGTTTGGCCAGGCACTGGGCTCTTCTAGGACTTTCTAGGACCTTCTAGATGCTGCTCTCTATGTGCTCCAGCTAACTGATGGGGTAACATCTTGCTTGGGTCATGACAAATCAAGTCTAAAAAGGAAGAAATGTCTTTTAACTCCTACTGTTTTTTCAAGGGGGCTGCCTTTTTCAGGAAGATATTGGTTTTGCTAGGAATTTTTGCTGACTCAAAAGTGGTTCCAGCTTACTTTTTGCACAGCAGGAGCTAATTTGGTTGGACACATGCTCCTCTGAGAAACATACCTTTAAAAACTAGCTCATGGTCTGCATTTGGCTGGTTCCAGCCATGATGAGCAGCCCTTGGAGTAGGCATGCTACTGGCAGTCTGTGGGGAACTGCTGCTGAAAAAAAACCCCCAGTGGCAGTGGCCTGATCCTGCCCTTTTTCCTGTGATGCAATCAGTTTTGATTTCAAACCTACACCTGGTCAAACAGACCATTCTTGGCCTTTCTCATTTTTTCTTCTCATCCTAGCTACTCTAGTGATAAGTTCTTAGTGTACGGCAGCTTTCTGCTAAAAACTGAAGTATTTCTCTTGTTTCTGTATTCCAGCCTGTTCATCACCTCCCAGGCCAGCTTTCCTGCTGCTGTGAGGGCTCGGGGATTTCACGTGGGGTGATGTTTCACCTTTGTGTTTCAGATGGCAAAGCTTCTGGCACCAGGTCGGGCTCATGGCTGGTGGTGGGGGCTAAGGGAGAGTCTGTGTGGGTGCTGGCATGCTGTGCTCAACTGGGCGGGAGAGCAGGCATGGCCAGGGCACAGACTGTAGGGGTGTAACTCAGCTTCTTTGCTGCCTGGGTCAAATGAAGGGCAGAGCCACCCAGCAGAATCCAGCTCACTTGTCAGTCCTCAACAAAAGCAGAACCAGCCCAGACAAGTCAGGGCACATCTTATCTCATGGAGGACATCCCTGGGAAAAGCCAAGTTTTGCTCTGTTCCTGTTGGACCGGTGTGGTGCTGGAGGGATGCTGGGGAAGTTGAGCAGCTCACAACAAAGCCACATGGTCACTTGGTGTCTGCATGTTTTCTCTGAGGTGCTGTCATCTCTGCTCTGATATCACTTGCCAGGACCTTCGGGCCTCCCTTCAAGCAGACAGTCAGGTGTTCCCAAACAAGAGGATGGTGATTCCTTTCCCTCCTGTTTGGCAGCTTGTACGCTCTATTTCACACCTAGTGATTCTCTGCAGAAGGCTTAGTTCTTGTGGGATCTGGGATGCTTTTGTCCATTGCTTTTGGTCTGCTGGTGGCATGGGTATTAATGGGATGGCAGGCTGCCCAGGAGTACTGGAGGATAGATCACAAGCTTTTGCTGAACACCATGAGCCCTAGCTTTCCTGGCACTGGTGTCCAGAGTGAGACAATTCACCCTTGCCACACAACCTGCTATGGCTGATAATGGGCCATAGCACATGGGTTAGTGAGTTGCCAGAGGTCACGGAATAAAATCCATGCTAGTTCTGGGATGAGGATGTGATACACCATACACCTTCTTTCTCAGCACATGGCATTAATGACAAGACCCTGCTGCCTTACCTGGACATGTGAACCATCTATGGAGAGATGCTCAGCACTCCAGCAGGTGTCTGTACCAACGAGGTCAGATGTCTGCCTGGATGTGTTTTATTTCAAGTGAGGAACAGGTGGAGAAATGGCCAGCAATAACTCCTCACCGTAGCAGTCTCTCGGCTCTGCAGAGGCAGGGCATTCTCTCTGTCTGTCCACCCTGCAGTAGCCAACACTGTCCTTTCCAGTCAATACCAGCAGCTTTCTTTCCTGGAGAAAACCTTGTTTTCTCACTTGGGAACATCAGTGCACACAATCGCTGCCCTCCCAGTGCAGTTACTAAAGTAGGTAGTGAGCTAAAACGAGCTCATCCAGAACTGCAATTCTCTGCTGAAATGCTGGTTACACTGTATTAGGCTTAGCTGAGCTCTTGACAGAACATATGATGTGAAACAGAAACTTCTGTGATGCAATTACAGCCCTGTGTAGCACCATGAGATGAAAATAGGGCACAAAAACCGAGCAACTATGTCAGATGTTTGTGAAGTATTTTCAAACCCTCTTTTCAATTAATGAGTGCAGATACTGCACTGACCTGTGGCTGCTCCTAACAATGAAGAAGTGAAGAAGGAGAGGAAAGAGGTGGGGAAGAAGGTGGGAGGAGGGAGGCTTGGAGGCTGCTTTGTCCCATAGCCACTGAGGAAAACGAGAGAAACAGAGCAGAACAAAGAAAAAGAATGCAAAGGAGTGAACAAGACTGAAGACCACAGTGAAGAGCAAGTCCCTTGAGTTTCCTGACTTGCAGATGATGTGCTTGATTATAGGGCTCCCTGAGATGAGGAGTGTTTGTTTGGTAGGCAATCCTTCTCTTCAGGAATTCTTTATTATCATTTGTGAAAGTGTAGCTACCTGGTGCCTTGAAAAGACAGCTCAGTAGCCCCATCTCAGAGGCAAACAGGGCACTGGTTTCAACCAATACAACCCATGCAGCCTCTGACTCAGGAGCTGTGTTTGATGGCCTGTGCAGTACAGTGGGGGCATATTCCTGAAAATCAGACTGTTCCTGGTAGGATTCTGTGGGTGCAGCAAAGTCCAGGAAATTGTGGTGTTTTTCTTAATGTTGCCAGTGCTTTGACTGCAGGTCCTTGCCTTAAAAGCAAGATCTGAAAGCAGGCTGTCATGTATTTGATCATGATGGATGGAGCAAGACTGTCCCTTCACTCCCTGGAAAAATTACTCCTCCTGTTAGGGTTCTTCATCTTAAGGAATCTACTACTGAAACCTTGATTATTTAAATATTATAGACCTCTGCTGGTTGCAGCACCGTGACCATGACACCTTAGTAAAAATAACAATAGCAGAAGGGAAGGCAGTCTCCCCTAGGCAAGGCTAATGCTGCTACCAAATTCCCCTGCCACCCCACAGGAAAATCTGGAAAGAACATAACTTTTGGCATGAGTATACACTTCCAGATTGCCTCCATTACACTCTTGTGTAAGCATTGTTGGCATCATAGCTAGCAGCATGTGTTAGCCCATTTAAGTTTTGCAAATGTTGGCATATGGAAGATGAGGAAAAGAAACCTCTGGGCCATGAAGCAGCCGGCTTAGAAGGCTGATAGCCAGGCCTGTCTCCTTCTGGAGCGATGCAGGGTAGAAAAAGCCCAACTGAGGATATGAGCAGAGTTTGCTTTGGCGTGTGCCTTGCTTACTGTGGGAGAACCAGCACCCAAAGAAAATGCTGCAAGTGCACAGTGAGCCCTCCTGTGATTAATTGCAAAAAAAAAATCCCAATAAGAGTAATGTTGCTGAAAAGGTCTCTAGTTGCAAGCAAATTAATGAAGTTTCCACAGCACACAAATTGCAGTTCTTACTGTCTTACAAGCACAGCGTGTGTGCAGATATGTGCATGCGTATGTATATGGTTCATATAAAATAAACACTTCGCGCCAGGGACCTATTAAAAAAAAGAAAGAAAGAAAGAAAGAAACTAACAGTAAATCTCGTGTTTCTGTATCTATGCAAAACAACAAAGTAACAGCTGTTTGGACACACCTTCGAGTAGCTGAGGTGCTGCAAGACGACAAGCCTTCAACGGAATAATGAGAATTACATTATTCCATGCCAGCTGAGAAGGTTTTCCTTCCACAACATCCCGGTTTCACACGCATGCATCTCTCCTTATTTTCATTCCTGCCCACAGGAGCGCAGGGAAAGCAGCTCCCTTAGCCTGTTTCCTAGCAGAGGGGCACGGTGACCTCCTCTCCGTCCCCCTCAGCCCCCCGGGTGCCGCTGGCGCGGGAGGGGCCGGTGTCCCTTGGGTGTCCCGCAGCGACCTGTGCTGTGCCCAGCCCCGGGCTGCGCCGCCCGACGCGGTGTTATGCGGGGTGCCATGTGCCATGGTACACGGCCTGCGGTGCTGTGTCTGTGCAGGGTACAGTGTGCGGGGTGCCACGGCACACGGCCTGCGGTGCTGTGCGGGGTGCGGTGTTATGCGGGGTGCGAGGTGCGATGTTCCATGGCACACAGCCTGCGGTGCTGTGCAGTGTGCGGGGTACAGTGTGTGGTGTGCAGTGGCACACAGCCTGCGGTGTGCCCTGCCAGTCTGGGCCGGTGTGCGGGTGTGCCATTGCACACTTCCTGCGGTGCGGGGGACCGGGCGCCTGTTTCCGGTGGCTGACAGGAGCCGGAGCCCGCCGCTGCCTCCTCCGGCGCGGAGTACCACACACCCCCGCACACACCGCGGGGAGGAGGAGGAGGAAGAGGGCGGAGGGAGCAGAGCAGACCCCCCCGCCCGAGCCCCCGAGCGATATCGCCCTCATCCCCCCATGCAATACGGGCGATATAGCACTGTTCCCCGCCCCGCGCTCCCGCGGACAGGCACCTGCAGGTACGTGACCCGCCCGGCCGCGCCGTGTGCGGGGATGCGTGTGCGGGGTGTGCGTGCGTGTGCATCCGGCGCTGCCCGCCGCGGGGGCGGGCGATACTCCCTGGCTTGCTCTCTCTTTGTGAGCGGCCAAGGGCTCTCCTGGAAGCTCCGCCGGGCACAGGGACGGGTCCCCCGGCCTTGTCGCGGAGGGCTGTGCGGTGGCAGGGCTCTGCGTGCCCTCCGGGCTGCACGGGGCGTGCCCATCAAGGACAGGGGGAGGTAGCGGTGCTTGAGGGGTCGTGGTTTGTCCACAACATACGGAGTGTAGGGCATCCCCTCGCCCCGCGATGCATCCTCTTGGAAAAAGTGACCCTTACAGCCCCTGCCCCCTCCCACCAGCAGCTCCCGGCTGAAATAGCCGTGGGCAGGCGCAGGGGGCTGTGGTTTGGGGCCCCAGGAGTCTGTCGGCTGCACCGAGAATGGGGCCGGGGACTAAGTGCCTGGCGGTGTGCTGTGCTCCCACGTGAGGTTCGAGCCCTCTGGCACCTCCCGCAGGGGAGATCCGAGGGGTCCCTTTGGTCCCCAGCCCAAGCAGGCAGAGGGGTGAGCGCTGGGAAAGGCAGCTCCACACTAACTTGGCTTGCAACCGAGACGAGGCAGGAGCAATAAGGCAAGCCACAAAACAGAAGCAAGCTTGGAAGGGATGGTTACATGCAAAAGAAAAGAGTGAAAACGATGGAAAGGTATTTTAAGCTTTCTGCAATTCAATTCCAGCTGTCAGACAGAGAGCTGCTCTCCAGCCAGAGTAACGATGACATGTTAAAACTCACCTTCCATCTACAGTGTTAGTGGTTATAAATATCTCCCGAACACAGCTGGCAGTTCAGTAGTACTAGATGTAGAGTACGGCTATTTCCATTCAAGTGAGTTAAGATCTGCCATAGGAACAACACAATACACTCAGTAAAAATGACATCCCTGTATGTGGCTGGCTTTCAACATTTAAATTGGTAATCTGTGAAGTTTGCTTTAGACTGCCTTCTTTGCCATTCCCCCACTTATCGTTCTCAGAAATACAACCTCTGCCAGTGGTGTTGCAATGCTAAAACTGTGATAGGTGCTTGGCTGTAATCTGGCATAAACGGTACTGTTTTTCAGTAATGTTTTTAATTTCTCTGTTGATTTGAAGAGAAGTGGGACTCAGCACTTAGTGTGCTTGATAGCAGCACTGAGAATTTGCATGAAACAGATGATGACAACCCTTTGCCCTGTTCTGGATGGCAACTTTTGAGCTAAGGAACTAGGCTTGTTTTTCTTAATTTATTTATTTATTATTTTTTTTAAAAACAGAGTAACCTCAAAATGTCTTTTCAGGTCAGGAATGACTGGTTCCTGTTTCTCTCATGGCTTCTCGAGTTCTCCTCCATATAACTCAGAGCTCAGACCAACAGGGCTGCACTCACGTGGTTTGCAATTAACATAATAACATCAGCCAGCACCACACAGGGGATGCACACCTGCCCCACAGCACCATGTGCATGGTTTCAGAGCATTTCTGACTGACTGGCTTTACCAGCAGCCGGGAAAATTGCCCTGGGGGGGTCAAACCTGCCAGTTGTCTCAGACTGATTATTCAAACGTCATTTCAGGCTTGGCTAAACCTGTTTTTACCCACTTCTAAAGCCACACAAATGTTGGAAATCACACAGTTCATTTTACTCACCTACCATCCTGTGCTAAGCCTGGTGCTCAACCTCGCTAAGTCATGCCTAGTGCCCATCTTCCCCTTTCACCTGTGGCTTTGAGCAAAAAACAATTTCTAAACTTTTTGCTCAAGTTTATCAGGTCTTTGGAATCCTTCATAGGTACACTAACAAACAAACCTGATAGTTTTAAAACCTTGCAGCAAGACAAGTAATAGATACAAGAATTGGGAAAAAGATACTGGGTGGTTTAAGTATTGACAGAAAGTGTGGAAGGGATGATAGGTGATCTTACATGCAGTGTAAAACTTGTTGTGAGAGAGGTACACCATGGAGTTACTATTTTTGCTGTTGCCACTAACTCATCTCAAGAGTGTAGCAGAAGCTTTCTTCGTATTCCATTAAAATAGCTAGGAGTTCAGAGAGTAATTTAAAACTTGTGGAGAAACTGTAATGACTCAAGTACTTCTTTAGCCATTGTGAGCAAGCTGTTTTTTTGGGTTTTTTTTGTTACCAAATATGTATTGATACTGCTCCTGTACTGATATAATGGTATTGCACCAGGAAGTTTTCTATAATTAAACTTACTGAAAGTTTCAAAAGTACAGTATAATTCTATTTCATTGACTCAACGATAATGGATTTATAGTCAGGAGTTCCTAGAGCAGTCACCAGCTGCACCTGGCTTAAGAGGCCACTGAACCTCCCCCTGGTGCCAGTTAGACTCGCTGTTGTGTGTCCACCCACTGCAGCTCCATGGAGACTTGGAGTTTCAGCAGTGACATCCTTCAGTATTTTCAGTGTCCCAGTCTTATGTCTCTCTGCCTTCCTTTCCTGTTAGTCATAAAATGCAGGAGAGGTCTGAAGGTTTTAAGTATAATCCCAACCTCGGCACTCATTTCCATGGTGCCACTGTTTTCCCACATTTGCACTCTGGGAGTGATAACCCATCCATGCACAGCTCACAGAGGTTGTGTGAAAATTAACTGCTGTTTGTAAGGCACTTTCACAGAAATGTGTGTGACAATGGGTCCTCTTGAGGATTGTTACACATCTGGTAATTCAAGTGTAACTGGCTGAACATAATACTGCACTTCCAAAGGTTATTGCCGCGCACCTTTTTTGCAAAGTAAAACAGGGTGAGATGAGGGTTAGTGACTTAAAAGTAAGAGCAATTTTTATTGGCTTTTCTAGTTCCTTCCTGTGAAAAGTATTTAAAAATTAGTATTAGTTTGTATCAAATGTTTCCAGGATGGATTTGCATAATAAGTTAAAGGAACTCAAAAGATAGTAGATACCTTAGTACTGTGAACAATGAAGAGGACCAACGGAGCCCAGCTGCTTCATCTTCGTCTACTTGACCTTGGTTCTGATTTGTTGATTTATGAACTTTATTTACTAGTCAGGTTGGTGAATTCTCTTGCAAGACAGAAATTACAGGGTGTCAGTCCTCTCTTGTTTCTGTGGTAAGAAGCACACCTCACAGATTCCAGAATTACACTCCTGGCTGGCCACTGACCATCTGTGTTTTTCCTGAAGTAAATAAAAGGTCTTGGCCATATGGCCAAACTCAAGCATTCAAAATGAAAACAAATTAAATAATAAGAGCCTTCAGCTCTATGATGAGAATGTAGTCATACATACACAATTAGGATGCAAACATATAACTTTCAGTATTTGTTTTCTTCTGAGAATAGTATAGTGAAAAGTACCCGTCTCAGATCCTGGGATTAGTTTCATCTCTGTAGAGCCTCTGCTTTGCCTGACTGTGTGCTAAGAAATTACTCTGCATGATCTAGGTGCTATTCTCAATTACAGGTATTTTCCACATATTCTGCTCAGTAAGTTTTTATTTTTATGATCCTTGTATTGCTGAAGAATTCTTTCATGCTTCATTCCCTTTTCTTATTTTTTTGTTTAGCAACAGGCAGGATCTGGAACTTTTGTTTACTTGACTGATGTTAGCTCAGAGACATCCCATGAGTTCTGTTGGATCCAGGCATTTTAAGATTTTAGTCCCATGAAAAGTTGCAGGAACAAAAATTTTCCTCCTAAGTGCAGAATCTCAGGGTTAGGTTCATGGTATTCACTCAGTAGGTACTGTAACGTTCTGCAAGTTTTTATTTCTATTGTTCAAGGCAATTATTTTCTGAAAGCAGTCATTGTACCTTAAATATTTTACATGTGTGTTTTACAAATAGTACCCAAGATAACTGGAAGAGATAGGGGGAGGAAAGAGATTTCTGTTTCATTTTCTCTCCAGCTTTGTTTATTTCATCAATTTATTTCTTCCTTGTTTTGTATGGTCTGCCCTTTTGTTTCTCTTTGTGATCTTTAGTAAGGTGAGTGTCTTTGATTAGATGGACAATCAGGCATTAAAAAAAAATCAGGCATTTTTTGAAAACAGGAACATAACCATATAGCAGTGATCAAACATCCAAATGTACATGAGACTTTACTTCTCATCTAGTCCAGTGGAAGCTTTCTTCCATCACCAGTGCTATAGTTTGAAAGCTTGATTGTTCAGTCCCTTCACCTAAGAACAGCTGCATTTCCACGAAAGAAATAGGCAAGAAAGGTCTCCAAGATATAATTATTTTCTGCAGCAGTTTTTTTCAAAATATGTTTAAAATTGACAGCAACTGGTTTTAGTCATTTCGAATTTCACTCTCTATCCTCATGGGGTTAAGGCTGGAGAAAAGCAAAGCCACTGATGATCTAGTAGGCTAGAGGTTTCAAATGAAATAAAGAAATTAGATTAAGCGGCTGGAGCCAGACGATGAGGCACGCCGCATGATGTGTAGATGGTGTGCCTGAGGAGCTGGAAGACCCTTATTGCTGCAGGCAGCCACACTGAAGAGAGGGTGCTGCTGAGGTGACTGCGCTCCTGCTCGGCCCTAATGCGAGACCCTCAGTCTTTGTAATCTTTGTTACTCCCGATACTCCTTATTTACATATAAATTGGCTTCCACCCTGCTTGAGCATGGAGGGGGGGCTGCCCGAAGCAACCGCCGTGAAAAAGGACAGCGAGCTACCCTGTGTGGGACTTCAGGACATCAAAGATCCCCGTGGGCTGGATCCAGCGCCAGTGATCCCTCTCACTCTCTCTTTCTATCTCTTTTATTTTTCTTTCTCTTCCCCTCTCCCTCCATCCTCTTTATTCCTCTTTCTCATATCAGATTGCAAAGTTCACGAATACAGCCATTTGCTCACGGTGTTCCTTCATGCGAGTGACCATTCGTAAGATTCCCTTCAAATAAAATTGTTATTTGTTAAAGGACCACCAGTGTTGTTTTAGTGCATCTGTAGCCGAAGGTATTTTCGAATCTGAGTCACTTTCCCACCCGTCCAGTGTTGGGAAGTCCTAAGGGATACCAAATAAGTGGGCAGGGAGAGCAGGGAAATAACCTCTTAGCTGTAAGCAAAGATAGGTTTAAGCAGTGCCAAGGCCGGGAAAGGCCAGAACTTGACTGCTACCCTGTCTGAAGTTGTTATCTCCCCCTTCCCTGTCTCCAGTTAAAAAAAACCAGAGTTTCGAGTATGCCTCTGCTGAGCACAGACACTAATTTTGTAAATTTCCACGTGGTCATGGACTGTGATTTACAGGCTGTAAACTGCACTTAATACGTTCCTCAATAATGACCCAAAATAGCTGCTATTATATTTTATAAATATATAAAAGTGGGTCATATATAAATATCAATAGTATACAAATGTAAAATTATGCTTATTTATAAATACATACACATATATAAGATCAATAATACATATAAGTAATATAATTTTATTTTGAAATTCTGTTCTATAGTCTGCATTATTAAATATAATATAGTCTATTAGCAGGGTATATACACTTTATCATTATGCATTATTATTATGCATTATTATTATTATTATTATTATTATTATTACTACTGTTATTGTTATTACTATTACTATTACTATTAAATATGTTCTGTTCTGTAGTCAGATGAGAGACAAGAGAGGTCTTGCACAGGTCTGACTTATATATGGGGTGATGGAACAGTGATTCTACTGGAATCTGTCCTGTCCAGTATTTTCCTGAATGATACAGTGTAAGACATAACACACTTTTCTCTATATTGCACTTGTGCAGAGCATGAGGTCAGAAAGAGACACAAAGATATGGGAGCACAGAATCAAATTTCAAAATAATCTCAACAGGCTGGAGATCTGGGAGATGACAGGATGCGAGGTGTAGGGTTCTGTGCTGTGCTAGGTGAGGAAAATGCAATTTTTTGGTTGTGTTTTGGTTTTGTTTTTTTTTTTTTTACAAAAATTGCTGTGCAAAGGGAAGGGAGTAACTTTGCTCTGTGGCCAATGTGGATGGGACAGGGAACAATTTTTGGTAGGAGGGAAGGTCAGGGCTAGCCATCCAAACATGCTCCTTAGCCAGTGTGATATGGGAATAGGTGTGCAGAGGGATGTCAGTGGCATAAAGAGAAAAACACTGTGGTGAAATTAAAGCACTTCTCAATTGGCATTATCTTCAACTTTGTCCCTGTCATAGTGCTGGTATCTGATATGCTGGTGCAGAAAAGTGTTGAACCATACACTGGCATGGTATGTACACTTTATCTGGGCTACAGCAGGTACTTCCATGCAGTTGTGTGTAGCAAGTTTCATGAATGAGAGAGCTAATCTTTTCCGAAAATTAGGAAAGGATTAGCTTTTGCTATGAAATTAGTGTTGCAGTGTAAATTTCCTGTTTGTCTCCTTTCCTTAAACCTGAAGTCACAGACTGTAATTTCTAAACTCCTGGTATCTTTGCAGTCTAAGTACAGAGGAGAGAGGGTGTATTTATGTTACAAGTGTTCTCCCAAAGCTGTAGGGAAAACCCTCATCACCCTGTGATAGCTTGCAAAATCTGCTGCAACACACCATAAGGAGCCAGCATATTTTAGCTGGTAACACTCCAAATGTCATAGTTTGGAATTTGCAAAATATTGCAGGGTAGGAAAAAAATTAATGAACTATTCTCAAAATGTAGAAGCTGGCTTTTTTTTTTTTTTTTTTTTTTTTTAATCTGTGAGATTTTGATCCTTGATGTTGAGCCAGCTTTGTACAGAAGATGCCCACCTACCCCTGCAGTGGAATGTTTTCTGTTTTCCATCATGTGAATTGTCCCCTATGGCAGTCCGCAGTCATACCAGGTCATGCCCCTCTACTCTCTGAGGGTAAATATTTGCTCAGATTTTGTTGTAACTGAAAGCTTTTTATAGAGCCTTTCTTTTTCCACATGTAACAAGGAAAGTGAGTATTTGCTGTTCAAAATTTAGTTTTCTTCCATACTGTCTTTTTTTAGCTCTGTTAGGGGGAAGAATGATATCTGGTTTATTTTTTTTTAAACTTTCTGATCTGTAACTATAAAAACAAGGGTGTGCTTTTAAAAACTGAGCTCTCACAGTGCCAGTGTTAATTTTTTTAAACCCAGGAGGCAAACATTTATTGTGTAACCAGTAAATTGCAATTGAAACTGTTCCATAAAGTGGTTGGCATATTCTCTGCTAGATATGCGTATCCTAGCAATTTTACCAGACTTGATGAGTGCTGATGACTTAATTTCAAACCACTCATGTTCAACATTTCCATCTCTGATTTCCAAAAGTACTATTACTACAACTATTGTGGAAATAAGCAAGTTAAAAAGAAATGTTGTGTTTTGTGTTTATAATGATTTATTATTAACTATCCACTGTCAGGTGGATATTTTCCAAATCTTCTAGATTTCAAGTGGCATTTCAATGTAGATTCTCTTTACAAGATTAAAATTAGTGCCTTCAAGCCAAGACATGCAAAAAACTCCTGTGCAAATAATGAGTCCAACCTCTTTCAATTAAATAGTTTTCTGCACACAGATTCACTTCATAGCAGTGTACAGTTATGAACTCCATAAATGACAGATTTAGAGTTTAGAGATAAACTCAGTATTATGAATTAAACAAGCAGTGTAGCATACTCCACTCATTTTGTCTGACCTGGTGGTTGGCATCAGCCTAAAAATCAGGCACAGTGCCAAGTGCTTTCTGAACAGGCAGTGTGATTTGATTGAAATATTGGTGACAAAGATTTTTTGGCCAGGCAGAGCTGGGTCAGATATTCTGTTTTCACAAATCTGTCTTGATTTGAAGAACAGAAGTTACTCACTGTGGGGTGAAGGAGGCCAGAAATTTATATATGCAATATGTATAAACACACAGAAGGTAGATTTTTTTTTTCCCTTTTGTCTTACTGAATATAGTCTAAGGGCTCATTCCTGTGACATATCAGACATTATGGTACTATACAGCAAAATACAGGTGAGTTAACCTCTCAGAAACAGAACCACTAGTCAATTAATGCTTGTAAGTTTTACTGCATAGTTTCTAGATAATTAAGTTTTAAGCATTTTCCTCCTGTTTGCTTTTTTCTCCCCTGAATAGTCAACCCTTCAGTTGGCTTTCTTCCTCTGGTTCAATAATCTATTCTGAAATAATGAGTCTGTTTTCAGTATAGCAATGTACAGGAGCCCTTCTTAGCACGGTGTTCACAGGTATGAAAGAAAAAAGGTGTCCTGGCAGAGGAAAAAAATTGTAAATTTGGATTTACCGTTTGTTTTTGACCACAAGAGAATACATTATACTGAGCATCGCAAATAAGTCATGTTTTGGAGCAGCTCCACAATATACTGGAGCATTAGTGAAATACAGCAGCAGGCAATTTATATGGAGGTTGGTTATTCACCCGGCCTCTTATTTGCAAGTAACATTCTGCACTTAAATTGAGCTCCCTTCAATATGCTGCATCTGCTTTAACATGCTGTGTTTGCTGTATGCATTTGAACAGTCTCATAAAGATGGCCAAAATTTGTTTTGGTATAGTCAGGAGTCAAAGAAAAATAGCAGCTCAGATCCATATATCAAAGATATGTATGATTAACCATTACATTTTGTGTTTCTGTGTGTTAACATTCAGTGCTTTCCTGTTGGATAGTTAACTCTGTAAAGCTAAGTGACCTCTTTCCAGCCTGGCATCTCTAAAACTGTGTCACCTCTTCTGACCTCCTAGATACTGATTAAACAGTTTGGCTGTGTTCAATTAGCTTAGTTTACACATTGTTTTAACTGGTGCAGAAATATTTACACGGGATAATACTGTAAAAATGGGGAAGGTAAAAACCAGGAATCACTTCAGCAGGCTTCAAGAAACAAAGGGGTATGAATCCATCATATATGTGTGTATTTTAAAGTCTCAGGACTGGCCCTGTAGGATCAGTGACTTTTTTTTTCCCCTGTGGAGTTGCTCCTTTAGTGGAAGGCATTGGTTTCCCTTATTGCAGCAGCCTCCTTGTGGCTCTGCCCTGATGTTGGTGCCCTGTCTGCAGCTGTGACATCCACATGGGGCATGAGGAATATGCTTTTCAACAAGGTGAGAGCAAAGCAAATTTCTCTGTGCTCTATTTCATTACTGTTGGAGCACTACCACTGTCCACTACAGTGAAAAAGCAGAAAGTCTGACTGAGCACAAGTAGACATCATCTGTTTGGTTTTTTTCCTTGTCTACCTCCACCTGTGAATTTCACCACTTGCCTACATTGTTCTATGCTAGAAGATAAGTTTGCTTGTTCCCTCCACCATAGCTAGGATAAATTTGTAATATTAGATTATGTCTGTCCATTTCATCAAATGCCTTTTATTCCACAACTAATGGCCACTGGGCAGTGATCTTCATTAATGTGTTCCAAGGGAGTTGCCAGTCTTTTTTTCTTGCTTGAGCTGGGGTTTGTTTGTGTGTTGTTTGTTAGTTTACTTTTTGGAGATTGTAGGTCTTCAGAAAAAAATCAGAGTGATCAGCATACCCATCATTCTTCAGAAGGGACTTCTTAGTAAGACAGAGGAGCGTCTGCATTGAGACACCTCTTGAGACATTGAGCACCTCTTGAGACTCCTGTGAGAAGGAAGGAACTGGAGTCTTTGCTTAAATGAAACTCTGACCTGGCTTGGCAAGTCAGTAGGAAGGCCTTCAGGACACACAGGGTTGCCTTGATGGTACCACACAAATATTTTCATATAATTAGGGCATATAATTATATTTTCATATAATTAAGCCCTTGGTAACCTTAGTTGGGGGTGAGGGACAATGGGTGGGAACATCCTGGCTGTGCAGAGGGGCCAGGGCTTTTGTGTGGAGGAGCCTAACATTCCTCTGGAGTTTTTATGGGTTGTCAGATTTATACACTGCAGCTTGTAGGTGCAATGAGTTTTCTGTGGGCTTGCACTTTTTGTCCAGGCTGGTATCCCAGGAAAAGTGTTTCTGCTACTGGGTTGAGCAGAGGTCTGCAGTACTGGCTGGTATAAAAGCCTCCTGACAGCCAACCAGCAAGTGAGAGCGTTGGACCCAAGCCTTGCCATGATTTCACCCCAGCCAGCAGCCGACGCTCACACAGGCGCTCCCTCACTCCCCCACCACTGGGACCAGGGAGAGAATCAGAAGTATAGAAGCTGGAAAATTCATGGGTTGAGATAAAGGTGGTTTAATAGGGAATACAAAAGCCATGCACACAAGGAAGGCAAAACAAGGAATTCATTCACTGCTCCCCATGGGTGGGCAGGTGTTCCGCCATCTCCAGGAAAGCAGGGCCCCATCAGGTGCAGTGCTTACTTGGACAGACAAATGCCATCACTCCAAATGTTTCCTCTTTTTCTTCCCCTCAGTTTTATGCACTGAGCATGATGTCACATGTCTGGAATATCCCTTTGGTGGGTTGGAATCACCTGTCCCAGCTGTGTCTCCTCCAGCCTCTCACACACCCCCAACTTCCTCACCAGCGTGGCAGTACAAACAGCAGAAAAGACCTTGGCTCTGTGCAAGCCCTGCTCAGCAAACACATTTTGCCAGTGGGCAGGGTCAGTACAACAGACACATACACCAACTTTAAGGAAGCAGTGTAATTTACTATAGTTCAGCACAGCAAAGAGTTACAGAAGGATAAGCTGAGCAATGCACTTAAAGCATTACTACAAAAGACTGCCTATAGTGATTAAGAAGGATACATCACTGGTTACCCTACTACTTTACCTACATCCAGAGATCCACAGATCAGGGGAGCCCTGGTCACAGTGAAGGACTGGAGAGCCACTCCTGGTACTAGGAAATCCTACATGGAGTGTCCACTCATAAGCGAGGTTTCCATCTTCGCTGTGAGAGGGGCTGGCTTTTATATTGTGGAATAAACAAACTTACATACCTTCTAGTGTGGAAACATCTGGTTTCATCTTCCTCTTGGGCTCTACCCAAAGCATGGCCAGGGCTCAAGGAAGAGCCAAGGGAGTTGGTTTTGACCATATACCTCCAAACAAGGCCAGATGTCTGATTTCATGTCCTTGTCCAGTCTCTAAACACAGAAAGATAAATTCATTTTTATCACATTACATATTCAGCTAATGAGGGGATGATGCTAATGATCTGCATATTTTGCTAATGAGTGGGTACAAATATCAAATAACATTTGGTTGCAAGGTTCATCTGGAGGTCAGCATTGGCTCAGGGCCTGCTGGTCAGGACTCAGTAGTTCACAACAACAAAACGATCTCCGTATTATCAACCCTGTGTCCAGCGCACATCCAGAAGACAGCTCCTTACCAGCCACTGTGAAGAAAATTAACTCTACCTGGCCCAAAACCAGCACAGACCTGTGCCAGAGCCCTCTGTCAGAAAGGTCCTGCTCATGCATCAGGAAGGTCTGCTGTTCCCATTGCATAATGTTTTTGCAACAATTAATGCCTTCTCCCCAAGGCATGAGGTATATTATTTAAGTTTTATTGAAAGTCAAGCAAATTATGTTATATAGGGAATTTTCACTGTTTGATTCACCTTTTGTCTCTACTTAATGACCCCTTTGAAAGACTCTCACTGCCATCAGCGGTCTGGCAGTTTTCCCCTGTGACTGCTGTTCAAGTGTGATCCTTTCTGGTTTCATTTGTGTTAAGTGCTGCACTACTTTTAATTATACTTTGCTTGTACAAGATACTTTCTCAAAAATAATAGAAGTGTATCACTTTCTCTGAATGTATAATTATACTACAAGGCATTAAGGATTCAAGAGGATGTCAAAATAAAATTTCTGCTAATGTGACACATTATTTGAGAAACAATGCCTTGGTTTTGTTGTGGGGGATGTATTCTTTTTCCTGGTTTCTGTCAGAGGACTGACAAAAGAAAGAGACATTACCATTTTTCAAATGGTTTGACCCATTAGATTATTTGATAGAAATAGAAAATAGAAATAGAAAATATTTGAGTAGGTGGTAAATTGAATTGCTTCTACATTTCCAAGACGCTTAAGACAGAAAATAGAAAAGACAGTACTAGGTATACACGCTGCATATATAATAATATTACTGCCAAGGAAATTTAATTCAGTTTCCAGTGATGGATTTGGGCAGATGTTTTGCATTCAGCTAAAGATAAGGTAATGCATGCGGTGCAGTCTTAAGTAAGTAGGAACAGAATGAAACTGATATTTTGCATTAGTTGTGTATTATTTATTGTATCTGATAGAAATGTAGAGCAGACACCTGATACACCATCTGCCTGCTGTCAGAAGGGCAGGAAGGTGCTGTCTGGACTTTCTGTATAGGAGTTGCCTGAGAAAAGATTTTATTTTGTAAACCACTCCTTTGTTCGTGTTTTTCTGGATAATTTGCTTTCTCCGCTAAGGCTATAGTTCTGGCACTAAAAACCAAGGTTTGCATTTTGTAGTTGACTGTGGTGTGCAATGGTCCCAGTATTTTATACCAAGACAGTGAAAAGCAGCAGTTATGATCAGCTGCTGTATTTCTGTGAAACCAGTCTTTCTGTGCTCTGAGGGCAGAAAACTTTAGGAAGAGAGTTTTCATAGACTAACAGAATCATGGAATACTTAGGTTGGAAGGCACCCTCGAGGATAACTGAGCCCAACTCCTGGCCGGTGCAAGACACCCCAAGAATCACACCATATGCCTGAGCATTGTCCAAACACTTCTTGAGCTCTGTCAGGCTGGTTCTGTGACCACTTGCCTGGGGAGCCTCTTCCAGTGGTCTGACCACCAAAGGGTGAAGAACCTTATAATATCCAACCTAAACCTCCCCTGACACAGCTTCATGTTTTTTCCTCAAGTCCTGTCACTGATCACCACAGAGAAGAAATCAGTACTTGCCCCTCTGCTTCCTCTCATGAGGAAGTTCTAACTGCAGTGAGGTCTCCCCTCAGTCTCCTCCAGGCTGAACAGACAAGTGACCTCAGCCATGCCTCACATGGCTTTCCCTCCAAACTCTTCACCATCCTTATGGTCCTTCTTTGGATGCTCTATATTATCTTTGTGTCTGTTTTGTGTTGTGGCACCCAGAGCTGCCCCCAGCACTGGAGGTGAGGCTGCCCCAGCTCAGAGCAGAGCAGGAAAATCCCCTCCCTTGCCCGGCTGTGATGCTGGGCCTGCTCCCCAGGACACATGTGGATCTCCTGGGCACTGCTGGCTTAAGTTTTGTGGTAGTTCATTATCAGAATATACTGTGGAGGGGAAAAAAGCCTCAAGTTTTGAAAATCTACTTTGCTTGAGAACTCTGAAGAATAAATGTGAGTAATATCCTCAGAAAAACAATGAGAGAAGGATGAAAACAACCCCAAAAACACAAAGAAGTTTCTAGCCCCTCAAGTTGGAGATAATCTGATGGAAGAAACTATCCACTGCACCAGATAATCAGGTTATTACATGCCATGGTGGTGCTTGGGTGAGAGAATGAGGTGGAACTTTAGAACTGAGTTTTCCTCAAAAACCATATGGCTCAGGACTGGTGCTTCCTGAAGGAGCTTATTGTATTTTGGTATAAATCTCTCAAGAGAAAACCAAATTTTTAATCGGGCTGTATTCTCTGGACAGGAGAATACAGTTTCCTCTGGAATGGTGCAGTTTGCAGTAATCTGTCTTGATTCTGCTCACTGTCCATCCAGCTACCCCTGTGGTGGAAATGAGACATCCTTTCCCACAGACAGAGTTAAAGCAATAGTATTTGCCTAGTAAGAGAAGAGAACAATATTCAACAGTGTCTTTTTAAGGCTGGTGTCTTAGTGATACCTTGAGGAGAAAGGGGCTACAACTAAACAGCAAAATTTAAAAACAGGCAATGCAAAGACTATCTGGTGCTGCCTGATGCTTGTCAGGAAGCGCAGATTGGTGTGTGTAGTGCATGTGAACCTTGTACACTCTACTGCACTTGCAGCATGCAAGCCACCAGGTGCGTCCATGCAAAGCAATATGCCTGCATTTTGCTGGCAGAAAGTTATTTTGCTCTTTCTTATGGTACGCATTTGCTTGCTGTGTTTGAGGAGTACAGAGTAACCAGGCGGACAATTGCAGCAAGACAGTATTTGTTCTGGCAAAATCCTGTTTTATTCTGTTTTGCTTTGTGTTCATAAAGGTTGCTGATGTGCATGCTGGGGATTGAGTGGGCTGTGAGTGGGAAGTCTGAGACTGCTGGAGAGAACAGTTTTTCAGGAACTGCTGCTGTAAATAAAACCCTTGGTCTGTCTGGTTGCCAGCTTATGTTTCACAGTTAACAGATAATGTTTTCTAGAAACTGCCATAAAGGGCAATCTTGATTTTTCTGTGGTTTGAGAAGGTTTAAAAGGGTTGTGAGATTAATTTTGGAGGCATCTATGCATACCAGGCTCACCAAGATAGCTCCCAACTCTCCCTCTATGCTGTGTGGCAAGCAGAACACAGGTTGCTCCAGCTCTTGCACCTGACCAAAATCCCTTTCTGCTTTCAAGATTGTGCAAACTATCACACTAGTGAGTTACATCTTGTTTATTAACCTTAGTGGCAAAAGAATTTAGTGTGCCATTAATGGTAAGGAACAGGAAAGATCAAGTGAGTGCCCTCACTATGCATCACTCTGGATCTGTCATATTTCTGTCAACTCGGAATGCCAGTTGGGAATGCCAGCGACATGCATGGCAGCAGCATGTGCTGTGAAGGTGCAGGGGATGAATGAAGCTGATGGAATTGAACCGTGCTGGAAATTCCACATTACCTTCTACCTTTCCCTCTGGATGGATCTAGATGGCTTACATGTTTCTGCATGCTTTTATGCCAAATGGTAAAACTACTTACAGCAAATGTTGACTACAAATCACAGCAGTCAGATACTGTGAGGAAGAATTAAGAAAATTACAGCCGTGTGTGACCTTTGTTGAAACTGGCAGTGAGTATTTGATTTCAACATCTGGGTTAAGAGTGTATTTCTTAATAACAATTTTTAAAGTTGGTCTTTAACTTTCTGTGGAAGCACTTGCTAAAGCAGAGGCAGGTAAGAGTGCTGTTCTGTTTCAGTGAGAAGCTAAGTGCAGTTCTTTAGACATTACCACTTATCTTCTTTATAGACATTCATTTATATATATTTATATATGTGTGTTTTGAGGATTTTTGTAGCCTTTTGCTTACATTAATTTCTTAAATCAGTCTTTTCCTAGTATTAACTGCTGGTGCTATAGACTTTGTACATTACTGGCTTCACAAAAATTCCATAGGTAAAGAAAGTGAACTGGTTGTTTGTAAAGCTTGAAGCTAATAAATACAGCCCCATCATTGGATATTGCCCAGTGGTGGCTGTGGCTCAGATTTGCACCATGTTTGAGTGATAAGCATTTGGAGCCACCCAGGTAAGCAGGTCAGTCTCACCAAGCACCATCTGCCTAGCTGCAATGTAGTTTCCAATGCTCTCACCCGTTGCCACTGGCCTGAGTGATCTCCATGCACTGGAGAGCAATGCCAGAGTGGGTTTCTTCCACATGTCTTGTATCTTCACATGGTTGGCTCAAGTATCACTTCTGGTTACTGGCACAGAACCAATCCTGCCTGCCAAATGGTGCGTTTGTCTCAGAGGCTGTCCTCCTTCCCCTTGCTCTGCACAGTCCATCTTGCCTAGTCTGTAGGACTGGATTCTGGATGAGAACAATCAGAAGCTTTACATGTAAAAAAATTTTTTTAATGGCTAGTTACCAAATATAGTGCTCTTAGCTATGAAATGTTTAACTTGCACAGCTGTGCTGCAGAGAGAGAAATCTTTTGACTGCCTTTCCCCTATCTATCATCTTCTAAAACTATACAGCCAAGAGATTTTAATTTCTTCCCTTTGGCAGATTTATCCTTGTATTGCGCAGCTATTCTAAACAGAGGCCTTTTAAAATGCTGTGAGAGGCTTTATTTTCGTTTGCATCTCTTTTAGAAGTATTCCTAAGTCAATTTGTTCCAGTCTGGCAGACAGCAAGTAGGCTAAATTTCTCTTCATGTCCCTTCAGCATTCTACTTGCTTTAGCAACCACAGGAATAGACTCCTCTGTAGTGTGCTGTGGTGCAGCTTGAAATGAAACCTGGTTTACCTGGTTTCAACAAAGGTGGACACACTTCCATCTCTAAGGGCCAAACTGAAGGACCTACTTCATGTTTTCAACTGGTCTAAAATCAGCATCATAAAAGACATTTAAAGGAGGAATAGAGCTGTTCAGTTTTGTCTCATGCTGCTGCTGGGCCTTATGAAAATGTGAAGCTTGCCCTTTGCAAATGTAATTTGCATTGCTCGGCACTTCTCAGATGTCCTGTGTTTTGTAAAGCCTTTTGAGTGCTTTGTTTCTGTGCCATTTTTTCTGTGGACATGGGCAGTTACATGGCTACAAAGAGGAACAGAAGTGCCAGGATTCATGCCTCATCAAAAGCAACACTTCAGTATTTACATTTCTGCTCTAATGAAATGGTTGCATTTTAAAAGGCAATTGTAGAAAGATTATACTGTCCACAGTATAGATGACACAAGGAGCAGCAGGTATGTCTGTCCCACAAGACTTAAATGTGTTCCCCTGTTGTGTGTGGCAGAATTTAATTTTCTGTTGCTGCAGGACAGCGTGGGTCAGGAATGGTGTCCGACTTTCTGTCTTGCCAGGACAGAGGCGTGTTGAGCCTCCCAGGATAGTAAGTGAAATATGCCCTTCCACATGGAACACTAGCAAAGTCCCCACATAGGGGGCTGCTTTGCTAAGGCCTGATTCACAGCATTGTCTTTGGCTTTGTACACATCATGGGACTGTGGCTGGAGATGCCAGCTTGCTCTGACCCTTCAGTGTAGTCTCATGCAAATGCTATTGAAGCTTAGACTGCACTGGCAGCATCAGAAGGATTTGGAGGTTGAACATAGCAGGGACAATTTTCAGTGGTGATACTCAATCAGCACTTCCATCTTTCTCCTTGGTGCCAATATGCACCTTTTACTTGCAATTGGGCAGGTGGAGGTGCGTGTGTGAACATATGACAGGAATTGCCTTTCAGACCTGGAGCATTCTGTTTTCTACTGCCTTGTATGTAGCACTGTCACTGCTGAGATGCCTGCTGAGATGCAGGCAAAGGTGAAATACTGTCAGTGCAAAACAAGGTGAAATTCAGCTCAAGACCCAGGTGTCATGTAAAGCAAGGGGTAATTGTCCCTCTGGCTTCTTTCTGAGGCTGCTCCTGCACTGACAATTCGCAGAAGTGTTAGAGGATATTTTGCCTTGGCAAATTCAGAAGTGCTGCTATCTAGAGAGATGTGACATCATCACTGCTGAGTTTGGTGGTAGTAATTTTCACTGCTGCCCCCCCAGCTGTATCTCACTGGTAACACTTTGCAACTGGAAGAAACCAGCCTTTTTCAGACTCCTCAAGAGTGGTATAAAGCATCAATACAAGAATTCACAGTACAGATTCTTCTGTTTTGGACTCAACGTACTAGTAAATAATCAGGAGCTTTTTCTGAGAGGAGAGAAAACTGTCTAAGTGCATTGACAGCGAAATCTGATTGAAAAAGTATCAGCAGAAATTAAAGAAAACTGGTCAGGGCAGTTCAGTACACTTACATCCTGTATAAATGTCAGCATGTTCTTTTTCACCCTTTCTCATTTTTATTTTGGGTTCTAAATAAGACCCTGTGTCATTCCTCACTATAATTCCAAAAAACTCTTCTAGGTTCTGTTTTATTTCTTCAAACAAGACATGTCCAGATGTCTGCTGTGTGTAAGAAATCTGACTGGTTTTAAATGAAAATATACTCCATGACACAGTTGAATGGATATCAAATCTGTGCACGTCCTTGCAGAAAATATTTTCAAAGATCAGATGAATACTTAGTATATTAGAAAGCTCTGTGTTACCCATGGATCCTTAGTTGTTCTTGGCCTTTTTTTCAGTGTTTGTCATTAATTATAGGTTAATAATATCTAGAGATAGTTAGAAGAAGGTAGATACTGATATCAACGTCCCTGGAATGCCTACACAGTATGACACTTGAGCTGGTATTTGTAGGATAAAGGAGTGTTGGGTTTTTTCCCTTTTTTTGAATGAGGAAAAGCTGTATATTTTCTATTAACTCTAGTCAAAGGCTGGATTAAATGAAACCACAAAAAAGAATTAGTTAGAAACATCGTTAGGTTGGTATAGTAAAACATCTGCTGTTTTCTTTGAAACCTACTATATTTTAAGAAATATTTTGGTTGCTTGTCTGTCATTTAATTGGGGAGAGGAGAGGAGAGGAGAGGAGAGGAGAGGAGAGGAGAGGAGAGGAGAGGAGAGGAGAGGAGAGGAGAGGAGAGGAGAGGAGAGGAGAGGAGAGGAGAGGAGAGGAGAGGAGAGGAGAGGAGAGGAGAGGAGAGGAGAGGGAGAGGAGGGAGAGGAGAGGAGAGGAGAGGAGAGGAGAGGGAGAGGAGAGGAGAGGAGAGGAGAGGAGAGGAGAGGAGAGGAGAGGAAAAATTTATATTTTTGATTTTTTTTTTAATATTTCTGGAGACTAAGAAATTTGTCAGGATGCATTTCTTGAAAGTTGAAGGTTTGCTTTGGAGGCGTATACCTTACAATAAATTCCTATCCTGCTTGTAATTAGTTTTATTTAGCTGTTTATACTAGCATGCATTTTGTCTAGGGCCATTTCTCACTCTAATTAAATGAACTGGTATAAACAGAAATGGATCATTTTGGAAGGAATTTCCTGATCTATTTTTGTGCAGTAAGTCCAGTACTAATAAAGCATAACAAGAACAGACTTTAATGAATCACAGAATCATAGAATAATTTGGGTTGGAAGGGACTTAAAGATCTATTTCCAACCCCCTCTACCATGGACAAGGATGCCACTCACTAGATCAGGTTCCTCAGAGCCCCACCCTATCTGGCCTTGAACATTTCCAGGAATGGGGCATCCACAGGTTAATGAAGAGATGTGATGCAACTATGTAAAAAACATCCAACCATATATGAACTTTTGTTTTTTACACACCTGCTTCCACTTTACTGGTCCAGTGATTCATTCAGTATTGTTTTCACTTACTTTGCCAAACATTCAGCAGTGTACGTAGTACATTGTTTTGAACTTCAGTTGTCCAAAGGCTACAGTTTGGGTTTTGAATCTCTAAGAGGAAATAAGTGAGAGTTTGTAAGACTTGAGGGTCCTCCATAATAAGTAGAGCCCTTCTTCCAAAGTCTTTTGTATGCCAGTTGAATATTCTGGAGTTTATCTTTCTTAATCACGCACCTTCCCTAAAATCCACATGTTGTGCATGCCAAATCCTGCACCGACATTAATAAGAACTGTGCTTGCTTGAGAACATGCATTTAGTTCTTTTGGCCCATGCTCCAGTACATCCCTAGTTAGAGTTTTGTCAGGTTTTCAGATCCTCAGGCTCAGATTTTATAGATGTTTAGTTTACATAGACCTCTAAAGATTTCATTCAGTGCTTTTGATTACATAAATTCTTCTAAGAGCTGAGGCCTGGGTTAACTGAGCCAGCCAACGTCAAAGGGCTATACATGTACAGCTGTTGAAGCCTCCATAGTTCCAGCCCCACTGAACTCAGACCTGCAAGTTTTTGTGGTGGCATGCAGAGTGGCCTGGGTGGGCTCAGTCTCTAAGAGCCCTGGATGTCCTGTTCCCTATCTTCTCTGTCAAGAGAATAGTAGGTAAGCCTGCTTGTCCTGTGGGATTGCCACCAACCCCTCACCTGTATTTGGGTAAGAACCACGAGGCATCAATCTTTGCATACTTTCAGGGAATTCATCTCAGTAATCTTAAAATATAATCTATTCCCAACTTCGGTTTTTCGTTTTAATCTCAGTTGATCAGTGATATTATGTTAGAGGCAAGCAGCCAGATATATTTCTAGGGATAAAAGGAAACTTGGTACATAGTTGAGCATTTGAAGGCTTTCTAAAATTTTTGTCCTCTGGCTGTGAGCTACAGGATGTTTCCCTGTATTTTAGTCTGGCTTACATTTGAATGCAAATCCTTGCTAGCTCATTTCTAGGGCAGCTTTTATATCACTGTTTTTTCTCCATCATGTCAAAGTCAGGTCTAGGAACTTTTATTAGAGACTCAGTTGCATATGATCTGTTATGCACAGTTGGATATGAGCCTGTTAGGAATAACTGCTATCTTTAAGTTTCTTGTATATTTTTCAAAATTGTTTGCCAAGAACAACTCTTTTCTCTGAGACTGGGTTTTTTAAAAAAAGGTTTTAAAGAGCTGCAGGACAGGACCTCAGAGTGATGCCAATAGTTCAATGATAACAATAAATGTTGATACTTCAAAAAGCACACTGTAAAGACAGTTCAGAATGTTTTTCTTACTGAGAATTAAGTCCCTGGAGAATCATTTAACATCCAAAACCACCTCTGTGTTAAAAAAAAGGAAAAACAGAAACCCTTAAATTCTAGTAAAGGAAGTGAAGTTCCATCCTTACACAGAAATGCTGAGTTTCTACAATTTTTCTGATTTCTGTAGGAAATTACCTTTGTTATTCATAGGTGGTTAATAGTGTTGTTTCACTCACACTTTTTAGCCAGGTAACATGTTTTCAGTATTGCTATAGTAGCGCTATTCCAATTTTCAATTGGTTTAGAAAGGCTCCAAAATGAAAGAAATCCTACAAATAAAAATTACAAATCAAATCTGGCACAGTAAAGCCTTTCATCCACAGAAACTGCTTGTGTTTGCTTGTGAGGAATAGCATGGAATAGTTAAGTTTTTTGGCCTGGAACTGAAGGCATTGGTTTCCTCTAAGAAGATGGGGGAGTTTGGTCTTCATAATTTTTGTGCAAGTCAATGTTAATATTCCTGTTTTTTTCTCAGTAAATCACATGCAGGCTTTCTCTTAATATAATTTCTAGAAAAATGCAGAGCCAGGGAAAACATCTTGCCTTCAGGCTGTGTGTGCTTGATTCTTCTCATTGTAATTCTAAAGTTAGAGAGGGTACCCACACTCCATTGTAAACTGAAGGAATTATTTCTCCATTAAAGAATTATTGTGAACTGCAAGCTGAGACAAATTCTACTGTCTTTGATTTAATGCAGTTTTAGTTTCAGGTCAACATGAGAAATAGTATGAAGGCAGATGCAATTTTGGAATAAATTTTAATAAACAAGAAAAAGTGACCAACCCATGATAGATAAGCTCCCTGGTAACTTCAATAAAATATAGAGTATTTTTTTTCGAGTGCTCAGGACCTTAAAGTCTTATCATTGATATATTTTCCAGAAATGCTTTCCCAGAAGATGTGTTCTCTCTTTAAAAATGTCTTTGCTGAATACACAGATAATAACATATGAGAGATAGCCAAGACTGACTTGAGGCTATGGTAAAACTCCCTGCTGTTTTACTAGTCCTGATGCACAGGCATCTTCTCAAGTACTCCTGTGTTGTAGCACTGGTTGCATGGTGTGGTAATGTACATTGTTGTCACCATCACATTTGCCTTTGACACTCACATTGACAAATCTCGCAGAGACATTGTGAATATCAGGTTTTCACCCTGGCACTGCTGCAGCAGAGCTGTTTAACTATTAAGGTGTTGACTGGATGCAGAGCTCCCTGTCACTATTATTTTTGCCTCTTCCCAGAGGCTCTGTATTGAGTAGTGGTGTACTTGAGAGTTCCTGCTTGGTTATTGCAAGACCCACTTCTGGCAAAAGCAAAACCAGGGCCATTTCTTTTTCTCTGGAAAGTCGTATTGCTGTTGTCACCTCAGCACTCTGCTCATCTTACTCTGAGTGATGATGCCAGCTCTGTATAAAACACAGGTTGGAGTCATCAAAAGTGGAGGCAAGAATTTCTAGCACTTATAAGAGATGTTGGATTGAGAAAAACAGAGCAAGAGGTCTTATTTTTGGATTTTTATGTTTTGGTAGACAAAATGTGAACTCAAAGCAATAGAATCTGGATCATTAAAGGGATTAAGTACTGGTGACTGAGGTAAAAAATATTATCAAAAACAATTATGAAAGAATTATGTGAGTATAGAGGCATATTTTCATCAGTTTGGGCTTTTCAAAAAAAAGAAATCAAAATTACAGAATCACAGAATCAGTTTGAAAAAGATCTCTGATATCATCTAGTACAATACTTGTGGCACTAAGTGCCACATCCAGTATTTTCTTAAACACCTCCAGGAATGGTGACTTCATCACCTCCCAGGGTAGCCCATGCCAATGTTTCTTTGAAGAAATTCTTGATGTCCATCCTGAACCCCTTGAGGCTATGTCCTCTTAATTTTTTCGCCAGTTGTCTGAAAGAAGAGACCAAGCACAACTGGCTACACCCTCCTTTCAGAGTTGCAGAGTTGTAGTGGTAAGGTCTCCCCTGAACTTCTTTTTCTCCACGTTACACAGCCCCAGCTCCCTCAGCCACTTCTCATCAGACCTGTGCTCCAGACCCTTTCCCAGCTCCTTTGCACTTCTTGGGACACACTCCAGCACCTCAGTGTCTTTCCAGTAATGAGGGGGCCAAAACTGAACACAGCACTTGAAGCACAGACTCACCAGTGCCAAGCACAGAGGGACAATCACTGTCTTGGTCCTGCTGGCCACACTATTGCTGATACAGGCCAGGATGCCATTGGCCTTCTTGACCACCTGGGCATATTATTCCTCATGTTCAGCCACTGTCGACCAGCATCCTTGGATCCTTTTCCACTGGGCAGCTTTCCAGACACTCTGCCCCCCATCCTGTAGCACTATATGGGATTGTTGTGGCCAAAGTGCAGGACTCAGTACTTGGTGTAGCTGAACCACATACAATTGGCCTCAGCCTATTTATCTAGCCTGTCCAAAATTCATCCATTAAGTGAAGTGGCTGCAGTGACATTATTCCTTAGGCAAGTCCAGCCTCACAGAAAAGACATTTTGGACCTGGTTCAATGGCTACTGCACTCAGTGGAATCTTCACCTCAGTGAACATTAAGTTCTTCTAAGCAAATCTGATGGTGGATATCTTGGCTGCACCACAACAGATGTTTCTTTCTGTGCAACAGTGGTCCTACCTGTATTCAAGAAATGAGGAACGGTGCAACAGTAAAAATGTTAGAGCTGGAAACATGCATTTTGCTTTTGCTGTTGAAAGATACCTTATGAAAAGGATGGACTTTGTTTGAAGATGTGGAAAAGTTCAGTGTCAGACCCTTTATAACCTCAGTGGAAGGCAGAGTCAAAATTCACAAATCACAGTTAAGACAGTTTTCCAAGTGCTTGGAAATCAGGATGGATTTTGTACTGATCATGATTCTTGCTGCATTACCTTCACTGCTGCTAATGGAGAAAGACCTGAGTACAACTGAAAATGTTTGCTTTTGCCACACTTTTCTCTACTCAGTAACCCAGTGGTATATAATGGGCCTTGGGCTGTTCATCTAACAGTATGTAAGTCTGCAAAACTGCTAGTCCCAAAACTTGCTTTCATTTGTCAGTCTGAGGGAACATAGTTTTTTAAGCTAGGCCACAGAGTCCATGTCATCTCTCAGGTCCTTGTTGCAGATCACAGTGAGAAGTATCCTTGCTAACAAAATGAGATATATTTCATTGAGGCTTTGAGGGAAAGTTTCAGGGATGCACTTGCTAAACAGTGAATTGAACAAGCAGGATTTGGTGCTTTCAAAAACCTACAATCTTTTCTGGGTTCAGCTGTATACTGCTCAGCTCTAAGTAGTGTGGAGTGTTGATATTTTACAGGACTACATTCATGCTACAGCGATTCTGTGAAGAGCATGGCAGAACCTGTCCTTTATAGGATGCATAAGGAAGACATAGGGTAAAAAAGATAAGCATAGCACAGCTATATGCTTTGACTTCTCCGGAGCTGGAGGTACCCGGCAGCTTTGCAGATACATTCATGAATAGTGGAAAGGTTCAGACACGGTCCTTGGAAGGAAGAACCTTCCTCAGCAAGAAGAAACAGTCCTGTGCATTCGTGTAACATTCCCTGATGATCCTACACCCTGCAAATGAGAACAATAAAATCAGGCCTATATTCTTGAGGACTGAAACTCCGGAGAAAGAAGCACCAGCACAGGAGGTGGTTTGATCAGGTATTCATGGTAAGAATTTCGCATGTCTGAGGAATTATCAAAAGAATCACAATGGGCTGGGGAAAAAAGGGTGAGAAATAAGTCAGTCTCAGAAGCTTAACTGAGACTTTGGCATGTAGGTGATAGGAGAGGTTCTTACACACAAGATCTAGCTCAGATTGATCAGGTTTCCTGCACTACCTGTTCTGCTCCCTTTTCACCACCTTCTTCTGGTGCTCTTTTGGTCTCTCTGTGACCCTTCAGCCACACTGTGCAAGAGCAGAGCTCACGTAGATCCTATTTAGTAGGTGATGGGGAAAAAGATTACAAAATAGAAGCAGTGGTGCCTGTAGCATTACATTCAGAATAAGGACTGAGCCCCTGAACTTTTCCTTAGCCAATTCTGTTGTCAATGGATGAATC
Source organism: Muscicapa striata striata (assembly GCA_030060385.1). NCBI lineage: Eukaryota > Metazoa > Chordata > Aves > Passeriformes > Muscicapidae > Muscicapa > Muscicapa striata. Next base: position 1,077,553 of record JAREIS010000156.1, read on the forward strand.
ATTTTACTTTGTGAATGAGGCAGGCCCTTGGGAGTCTGTAAATCCTGTGATAGTCCTCCACATGAAAAGGTGAAGAAACCCACAAATGCTGTCCCAGCTAGCTGAAGGAGTTTCTCCAGCAAACAGGTTTTGCTGCTTTGCTCTGGCTTGCCGTGATGACAGCTGCAGCTGGAGGCGTGCCATACTTGGCAAGGAAAGCATGCTGAAGACTAACCATCAACTTAGAAGGAGCTGCAGCATCATCAACTAAATGTGGCAGACAAGCGTGACATTTTTCTGAATGGATTACAGCATTACTTGCCCAGAAACAAATGTATTATTTTTTCTTCCTACTACCCTCTGAGTCCTTCTCTCAGGAAAACATTCTTGATGCTGCTTGTTATTGACAAGAATTGTAATTGTGGTTCATTGAGAGTAAAGCCTGCTTATTCACCAGCAGAGCTCCTACTGATTTCAGAAAGCCCAAAATAAAAGCACAAAATCTCTGAGACACACAAGAGGGAAGGCACTTGCTACACATAAATGACTGAATTTATGTAAACTTTGGGATCCTAGAATTGTGGAGGTCGAAAATTAGCATGAAGTTTTTCTTTTGTTCCTGCTGTGTATCCCTATTTATTTCTAAATTATTTCTTACAGAGCTAAAATCACAAACAGAATAAGCCTATATAAGTTGAAAATATAAAATTTTATTCAGGTGACAGGATCTTTTTCCCTTGAAGACAGCATCCAGAGACTGTGTTAAGTGACAAATGAGCATAGCTTGACAAATTATTCTCTCACTTAAGAATACATGACATTGCCAAACTACCTCACAGGCTTGCAGAACTTGCCAGGGTTTCTGAGCCTTTCCTCTGTAATGTATGCCCTTTTGTTTCCTGAAGAGATACTCAATTAAAAACACATTTTCCTAAGTAAAAGAAGATATATACAGTTTGTATCAAAGGTGGAAGTCAACCCTTTCACCCATGGCAAACTGGGTAAACTACTTGATTAATACCTGGCCTATAAGATGCCAGTGTTTTCTATGTTTTCTTTCTTTCCTTTCTTTTCTTTCTTTCTTTCTTTCTTTCTTTCTTTCTTTCTTTCCTTTCTTTCTTTCCTTTCTTCCTTCCTTCCTTCCTTCCTTCCTTCCTTCCTTCCTTCCTTCCTTCCTTCCTTCCTTCCTTCCTTCCTTCCTTCCTTCCTTCCTTCCTTCCTTCCTTCCTTCCTTCCTTCCTTCCTTCCTTCCTCCCTTCCTCCCTTCCTCCCTTCCTCCCTTCCTCCCTTCCTCCCTTCCTCCCTTCCTCCCTCCCTCCCTCCCTTCCTCCCTTCCTCCCTTCCTCCCTTCCTCCCTTCCTCCCTTCCTCCCTTCCTTCCTTCCTTCCTTCCTTCCTTCCTTCCTTCCTTCCTTCCTTCCTTCCTTCCTTCCTTCCTTCCTTCTTTCTTTCTTTCTTTCTTTCTTTCTTTCTTTCTTTCTTTCTTTCTTTCTTTCTTTCTTTCTTTCTTTCTTTCTTTCTTTCTTTCTTTCTTTCTTTCTTTCTTTCTTTCTTTCTTTCTTTCTTTCTTTCTTTCTTTCTTTCTTCTTTCTTTCTTTCTTTCTTTCTCTCTTTTCTTTTCTTCCTCCCTCCCTCTCACCCCCCTTCCTTCCTTCCTTCCTGGAATCCTTCCCTCCCTCCCTCCCCCCTTCTCTTCTTCCCTCCTTTTTCTTTCATTTCTTTTTCTTCTTCTTCTTTCTCCTCCTACTCTTTCTTGTTTCATAGCCTTTATTTCAAGCAGAAAGTAAATTTAGTAGTATTTGAGGTGACATGGAAGTTAAAAATCAGAGAAAATGCACTCGCCTATTCCCATTCCTTCCAGTTTGCTGGTCTGTTTTGGTTGTCTGTCCTGGTCCTTTGTCATCTTGATGACCTCCTTAGCAATATCAGTGAAGAAATCAAAACACTGGGGAAAAGGAGTTGAGCTTTAACTCCACTATTAGCAGGAGTCCTCTCATAGGAGGTAGCAGAGAAGGTGATTAGCAGTGACATGATTTTGGGTGCTCTGTTGGGTGGCTGGGGTCCCCAGCATTTGCAGGTACTTTTTGGGCAAGGCTGCAAGTCCTGCTGAATTTGCTTCAGCATCTTACTTTGTGAAAGAGAAATACACAGATGATCCTGGATTGATGGCTAGTAGGGCCTGTGGGACTGCAGAGGCCTTTGTGGGGACTTCAGTACAACTGTGCCTTTGTGGATGAATTTACACTTGGATTTCTGATGTTATTGACCTCAGTAATTTACCAATGCTAAACATTTGTCATAAGAAATTCTTGTAATAAGAGAAGCCCCAATATTGTCCATTAATTAAAATCTTGAATCAGATAAATACTTACACTATGGTAGCCAAACCTTTAAACACATTGCTTTTAAGTATGGAAAGGTAGGTCTTTCAAAAGATGATGCAATGCTTCCCCTTCAGATGGTTATGGAGTAATAGCCTAGTAAGTTTGTACAGGGTGGAAAAACTGAAAACAGGGAGGATTTAAAATATTCTGAGCTTCTTTTGCAAGTATGAAAAAGCAACTTCTTTCAAGGTTGTGTTTTTTTCATGTAGAAGCTGACAAAACATTGCTTCTCCATAAAAATACTTAGAGATCAGGTTTCAGCTGCTGTGAGATTAGTTTGAAATCCATGCTAAGTAAAATGAGCAAATGCAAGTTTTTTTACACCTGTCTTTTAATGTTTTATGATTCAGGTTTTAGTTTTTATACAGCTATCTAATTGGAACAATTATTTTTTATTATTAACAGAAGTAAATTTTGTATTTTATTCTTACTTGAGAATCTTGAACTTTTAGAAAATTTTCAGTAGTATCAGCCTTAGCATCATGTCCCAAAAGGACTGTTGATGTAGTCCTGGCTATATTCCCTTGAAAAAAATCAGCATGGAAGTACTAATAATCACTAATGGTAATAAAATTGGAAACATAGATATGTGCGATGCAAGTTAGTGTGAATCAACTTTTCTAAGTTTACCCTGGGAAGGCAATCCATTGCTAACTACCTGGGATTCTGTGAGAGGACAGAATCCCAGTAAGATTTTTTCCTTCTTTACGACAAGATGCACCCATCACCCTCCCTGAGCTGTTGGTCCACCAAATCCATGTTCCAGTGTACAGACACTGCTGAAGGACATCCACTTCCCAATCCACACCTTTGCATCATCCCATTTTTTTGCATTCAGTTCCTTCACTGCATCCTCACCTCTGCTGCCTCCTTTCTGAAAGAGCCATATCACAGAATTCCCTTTTAGTCTTGAGGAAACTTCCAAAAGGTCCTAACCAAAACTCCATATCACTTTCATATGCAAGGAGCCAAAAAGGAAAATGCAGTTGAGGTAGCCAGATCTCTGCTCCCCAATGGTGTTTGTTCATTCTTTTCATGGGATAAAGGAAAGGGTTCATGTTGGACAGACACCAGCTGCTAATGCTCCTAGGACTTGCCTAGTGCATCTCCTCTGCATCATAACAAAGGGCCTCTTGCTACTGCTCTGTCCAAAATCAGGAAGAATTTTGTCTACATTAAAGTAACTAAGCCAAGTCCCATCTCAGAGCATGAAGGAGGGCTGCTCTTCAAATATTGCAATTGTCATTGCCCTTTGGTCACCAAATGGATCTACTATGGCAAAACTCTGTTTCTGAATGCAGAAAATATTGCCTTTCCCAAATTAAATGGTGTTCCCCTTAATGCATTAGCAGATCTCAAGGCATGGTTTTGCAAAAATAGCAGTTTCTTCACAACACACATTAGTCATTACAGTGGTACAGTTGTAAATGAGATCTAAAATCTAAAAACCTTAAAATTTGACTCTTCCTTGAGGGTCCAGATAGCTGAAATGCATTTCCAGCACCCAGACATGCTTCACACTGAATCAGATATTTGCAGGCTCTGAACTGCAGAAAAGCGTGGAAGATTAAGGCTTCTGTAATGTAGTTAAAATACCAGTGTAGATTACATTGAGGCTACATTATGTTTTCCTAGTTACTGTATGATTTCAGAGTTATCATGTTATCAGGTTATTAAGCATGAGTCATCTTATCAGATCTTGCCAGTCTGAATGAAGAACTTACATAATCTCCAAAATGCAATTGAGAAATTAAGAGCAGTCTGTCAGCCAGGATCCTGCTGTCTGACTGAGCAGACAAGGTACTCTTCAGAACACTGGAGAAATAATGATGCATTTTCTGTGCTTTCTGCAGTGTAAGTTCCTCCCTGCCAAAGTGCCATTGGCAACTTGTGTTGCAGTTGGCAAACTGAAGACACAGTGCTTCTGCGTAACTGCACAAACCATCTTGACCATGGCAGTCAGACTGTGGCACATCTTATCTCATTTCCCTAAGGGAAAAGTGGTTCTTCAGCCAAACGACACTTTCTGTCTTCCCAAGATACATTCCCGGCTGTGTGGGGACTGAGCAGCTCCATGATACCACACAAGGTTTACAATGGTGCAGCTTCTGACTTTACTGCTGACTTTGGTTCTCCCTCCTTTCCTCTGTTCACTTTCCAGATTGTCTTCTCTGCTTGCTATGAGCACGGTGTTCCTCCTCCTGTGTTTTGGTGTTTCTTCTATGGCAGGGTATGTTATGAGTACATATCTTTGAGTATGTCTCTTAGAAGAAACATGGATGCCCCAGAGGTTTTGACTCCTGTTAAGAGTCATCTTTAAAACACATAACAAAATATAACAAAAAAGGAGGTCTTAACATAACAAAATGTTTGAAAAAGGAGGTCTTCTCTAGTACCTAAAAGTCTTGCAAGTTGGAAACCTTCTGCATTTATTATACTTCACAAATGCACTGGTCATGCAAGGAGTTTTGTGTTGCAGGTGATGCTCTGAGATCTCTGTTTGCATGTGAGCTGGAATTCAAGATATTGCAGCTGTTGTTCTCTGTGCATACACTCTGGCTTGAGCTACTGCAAAAACAAGCTTGAATTTTACACAATTTTGTTTCCTAATGATGTGCTTCTTCCTGTTCATTCATTCCCTCCATGCTTACTTTCAAAGATGCTGAAAAAATACCCAGAAATTTGCAAAGTTTCTAGAAATTCCCATGCCGGCTCTATTCTTGACCCCACCAAAGATGCACAGTGGGTAGGTAGGGTGGAAAAACCCGGGAGGAGCCTTATGGGGAAAATCATAGGCAGTACTTGTCTATTTTATTTCCAGTTTTGCTTTCCACAGATCAACCCTTGCCCAGTGAATGGCAGTGAGTGGGCAGGGATGTGCAAACTGCAAAATCATTGAAACACAGCCTCCTCACCTCTCCTGGCACAGAGCAAACACAGATATCTGCAGCTAACTGGTGACGGGTGACACTGAGGAGCACTAGGTAGGCAGGCAGTAATTTGTGTTGATTTTAGGGAAAGCATTCCCCAGGGGCAGTTAGCCACTGTGTGGCTATCTTCTTGAGCCTTGATGCAGTTCATTTTGCATCTAAAAATGCTTGTGTAGAAGAGGACAAGAAATACAATGAGGTGTAACATTGTCATGAATGCTGCATTTCATCTGGGAAAAATATAATGGGCTTTTCTGCCTGTATGAATACAAAAGTGAAATGAGAACAACAGCAACTCCAAGACTTGCAGGTCATGTTCACAAAGCACAACAGAGAGAGGGTTAGGATGAGCTCCAAACAGACCTGCAGAAATGAGTTCACAGATACTTTAGCTGTCTGAGGTCACTAGAGATGACTTTTCTGTCATAAGGTGTATACAAAGAGAGACATGCAGACTTTGCTGTTATTTTGTACTGTAAATTTCTAAATAGTTTTGGTGAAAATGGCAAAAATTTTTCTTGAACTGAATCATAATTTAGATGTTTGAAAACAGACAATATGAAAAAAACCCAAAATATTAAGTCTCAAAGTTAAAGAAAGGTAGCTTAAGCTACTTATGGCTTAAGCCTTGCAGGTCCTTCAAGAGTCTCTTAGGCCTTTGAGCAACTGATGACTGTCAGTATGGAACAGTGAAAGGTGAGCTTGTTTGCTTATTCCTTGTATTGAAAACTCAAATTTCGAGCCTTCCTTTTGATACCTCTTAAATTCAGCTGAAAAAGAGATCTTTGATACAGTTGAGAAATGTGCATAAATTATGTACAATTTCATAATTTCTTCAGATCCAGTAAACATTGATGCTTGATTGCCACCCTGGTGTTTAAGATTAATTGTATGTTTTAAGATTTTGTTTAATTTTCATTTCCTATGTATGAACACACAATCACCATCTTTTGGGCTGCTTTTACATTTTGTCAAAGATTTAAGATTCTAAGCATGTTGCCACTGATACTGAATTAGCTTGTTTGAAAAGCAGTTTTCAGTTGCATATTGCAGGGATGTTCTGAGAATGAGGATAGAGGCTGCTTAAAACAAGGCGTAGTTTTGAGGCGTTTTGAAAGAGCATGAGGTAAGAGTGAAATCGGTTTAGCTGAGCGCACAAATGTTTCATTTCCCCATGCAAATGTGGTCATGCTTTGGGAGTGCTGAAGAGTGAGGTTTTGCTCTGTCTCTTTGCAGGTGAGAAGTAAATATGACCTTGGTAACACACGACCATCAGTGCCAGGACCCTGTGATCTGAACCGTGTCTTCAGCTGACTTCCCAGTGGCCGGGTGCTGTTGATCCTGTACCATGGAAGACTGCCTTCACACCTCCTCTGAAAATCTCTCCAAGCTGGTGAGCTGGGCCCACAGCCATGGGACCATCTGCAGCCTCATCCCCAACCTCAAGCACCTGCTTTCCGAGGGGGCCCACGGCAACCTGACAGCCATGTGGGGCTGCAGTGCTGGCCATGCCTACCACTGGCCCCTGGCTGCCACTTGCCGGGCCGGCTCCCAGGAGCGCGTCTGCTTCCAGGACAGCCGCAGCTTCAACTCGGACAGCCCGAGCATGCTGGGGGTGCCATCAGAGGCTCAGGCCAGCCCCCTGGAGCGATACCCAGGCCGGCCGGGGAAGGCCAAGCTGGACTGCACCCGCACTCGCGACTCCTGCGACTTCTCTTACTGCAGCGAGCCATCGGAGCTGGGCGAGCCTGTGGAGGAGTACGAGGACGAGGCGACCCTCTTCGACATGGTCTGTGAGTCCTCCGTCACCGACGAGGACAGTGACTTCGAGCCGCACCTGCACCGAGCTCCCGCCGGGCCCCGCAAGCGGCCGGCCGCCGCCGCCGCCGCGCAGGCCCAAGCGCAGCCCGCCGACGATGGCGGCGGAGACGTGCTGCTCAAGAAGATCAAGCAGGAGCTCCCTGAGGACTACTACATAGTGGCCAATGCGGAGCTGACAGCCGGCGCCGATGGGCCGGCCCTGGCCCTGACGCAGATGTCCAAGCCCAAGCCGCAGCCCCGGCTGCTCCTCCTGCCTGGGACCCACCCGGAGCGTGCCCCCGCCGGCCGCCGGCCCTCGAGCTCGACCCGCAGCGCCCCTGCGCCTCCCCGCCCGGCCCGCCCCGCCCGGCCGCGCAGCGCCCACCCCAGGCACCCCTGGCCTCGCCGGCCTGGCCGGCAGGCGCCGGCCCTGTGGCTGCCCTGCAGGTGCCAGCCACCAGCTCCAACGCCATCACCCCCGCTGGAAAACCCATCAGCATCCCCCTCTCCGCCCTGCAGCTGCCCGGTCAGGAGGAGCCACCGGCGGCTGGTGAGGAGACCCTCCCGTCCGTGCCACAGCTGGCCCCGGGTGGTGAGGTGGCCGGCTCGCCCTCGGTGAGCGCTGAGCCTGAGGTCAGCTCCAGCCAGCAGCAGCCCCACGCCGCGCCCACCACCACCCCCGAGGCAGCGGTGCAGCCCATGCCAGGTAGGACACTGGGTGGGACTGGAGGGGTGGTGGCATTTTGGGGGTGGCCTCCAGGACTGGCTCGGGGGGTACAGCCAGAGTGTATGTGCTGCATTGCATCAGGATCCTGGTGGCACAGGAGTCAGTAGGTACAGAAGCCACATACGCCTGGGAGAGGATTCAGAAAACCTCAGCTAAGCACCTGCACATGAGAAAGTATGTTGCAGCCATAGGCAGAATGGTTTTTAAGGTCCATTTTGGGTACAGTTGTGGTATGGGAGAGAGCATGCAGCGACATTGTTGTGTGCACGGATCAGGGAGGACATGAACTGGGCCATGCACTCTCCTGATGAACCGGGAAGAAGTAGTTTCAGCCAGTGTAGCCTAGAGTTGTAGAGTTTGATGTTGCCTTCGCTTTGTCAGAACAGTACTGTTGGACCTGGAAAGGCAAAGGAGAGTACCAGGAGAGAGGTTTTTGCTTCTATAAATCATTATCTGTGAGTCAGAGCGGTCTGTGGACACAAGAAGTACGACCTTAACCATGAAATTGATAAGACTTTAATCCAGGATGAATTTTTTTTTTTTTCCATTTTCTAAAGTTCTCATACTCTGTGTCCATAATTTTTCTCATCCCCTGCCAAAGCATATGGAATTGGCAGAAACATATCAACAGTATTGGATGAAGAGCATGTTAAAACAGCTGACTTCTGCTGAGCGGTTTTCCCATATGCAGAATAACTGTTAGCCACAGGTCTTCAGAAAGAGGTGGAAATCTGTTTCTTGAGCAGACTTGTCAGCTCCCTCTGGGTCTGAGCACAGACAGTTCTCATTCTTCCAGCTTCTTCTTTAGTGGTGCCATCCCAGGAGGAGATGAGGCGAGGGGAAGTTCTCCATCTGTTCCGTTGCTATTTCAGCCTTGGACTGCCTGGTCAGATGGAGCACAGACAAACAGTGAAAGGGCTAAAAAGTGCCTATATGCAGTCCTTGTGGCAGATACTGTAAGAGCTACAAGCCATGACTAACTTGAACATCTTGAAATCAGATTGAACACTACTAAATCTATCAACTGGCAAGAGCTTGCTGTTCTTCTTGCCAGGTAGAACAACAGACAAAGTTAAATACACAGTTTTACTAAGTAAAGCTCTACTAAGCATTAGTAGGGTTGAAAGGATTATAATTGTCTTTGTTGCAGCAAAGCTAATTCTTCTTTGGGACCCATATCTTGCATGACTCCATCTCTGAGATGTTATTTGGCAGCAGTCCTGTCATGTAACATCCCTCATGGAAATTCCCTTGCAAAACTCTGTCTAGTTTAGAACAAACTCTGCTCTGCCAAGTATTAGAAAGGCAGGATGCCTGATGCCACTCAACCCAAATTGTGTGTTAAATCTAGTTATTCTGCCTTCCTCAGTTTATAACCCGTCACTGCTATATGTAGACCTGGTTTCTACCAACCTGACCCTACAACTTTCTCAAACTTCCAGTGTGGGACAATGGAAGTCATACCTAAGCAGAATTTTTCATGTTAGGTGTGTACTATTTGGGAGAGTGTATTACTTTCAACAGATCCATTAACATTAACACATCGAAGCTCCTTTCAACTGTTTTTGCCGGGTCCTCAGAAGCCAAACAAGGTCAGCAGTTGTTATGGCTTAATCTTCATTGGGATGTCACTTCACTTTTGAGACATGAAAAGCATCCCTGCTTACACATTCAGTTGCCACAGCTTAATCAAAGACAATAAATGAGATTTTTTAAAAAAAGCCATGTTTGAAAGAGAGACTAGTCCAAAAGCATAATGTGGCTTAAACTGGCCTAAGTAACGTATATCAAGATTTTTGATTTCATGGATAATCTCACTCAGACTTTCATGATCTATGGGATTTTCATGCATGGAAACTTAACAGCTGTGTCTGGTATGAATGCAAGGATATGTCACTTCAGCTAAAGCTCAAGTAGTATTTCTTGCTAGTTGGATTGCAGCCTTTAATTACAGCTTAAATAAGGTCTTAGTCCTTTAGACCTTACATCACCAGTTCTAATGGGACCAGGAGCAAGGCCTCGGATATTGGAGAGGACAAGGTGGAATTTAAATCCCCTGCTCACTTTCAGCTAAACCTTTGTTTAGTCACGCAGGCATTGAGTCTATAAATTATTAAAAGCTCTAGGCTTTTTGATATAATTAGTTCCTGCCTTTTTTTTTTTACATCAGAATGTAAAAGACTCCCATCTGTCTGTTAAACACAGAAAAATTTTTACACAGGATAGATAAATATCCTCTTGTAAATATGTAAATATCCTGTGCATAAGTCTGTACTTATGTACAGACTCACTGTACATAAGTAACCACCCTAATCTAGTCTTTAGACAAACCTCCACATTTTACCTGCAAGAATCTGCTGTGCATGTGTAATAAATTCAATTTCCAATATTGCCTACCATTTTGCAATTTGAAGATTTAGTAATGCCAGCACTTCTTTCCCAAAGAAGGCGCTTCTATGGAAATGGGGGATTTTACTCATGTCAAGTTTTAGTCATATGTCAATTGCTTTATCTTCATTAAAATGCCACTACCTTTGAGTAAAATAACAGCATTTGACAACAGCACTGTATCAGTCTGAGGAGAGATGCTTCTTTGAAACATCACAAGAAATTTAACCATTGAGAATATATTGAATAAACTGGAATTTGGACAGCACTCTGAGAACCCCATCACTGTCCACGCAAAAAACACTTGGAGGTTCTGAGGGTTGATTTAGGCAGTGAGTATAATCCAGGTGGTTTTGAAACTATATAAATGTGAAAATGTTGTGCTGCATCCATTCCTGTAAGTTTTAATGAAGTTAGGTTAGACACTGATTTTTGTGTTTAGGAGTCCGTCTAAGCACTGTGGAATGTACTGAATTATTTTTTGTTAAATTTCAGAGCTAATAAGTGGGCATTCATCTGTGAGTTTTTGGATTTTACTTTACCATTCTAATAGTAGAGCCTTCAAGGTTACGTGTAGGTTATTAGGACTAATTATTTAGTCCTTTTTTAATTCTGGAAAACCTGACAGGACCTGCATCTGTTAGGAGGGGAATTTTTGCAGTGGTGGAGAGCAGGAAATTTCTGCAATGTCTACTTCTCAAACCACCTCTTCTGTCCTACGTATTTGCTAATTGGACTGCTTTTAATATTCAAGAACAAGCAAGGGCAAGGTAGATTACATCAGTGGAGATGGAAGATCAGGAAGAAACATGATGTTTTTGGTTGTAGTATATGCAGCCTAGAGCAATTAGGGACATTTGGATGTCTGAAACCAGGAATGGAAATGATTTGGTGTTATTGCAGAAGGCTATGGAGGGAGGCTGTGGCCCAGAGAAGGACAGAGCTTATTTTGAATAAACACAGGCTTTGATTCTGAGAGCCATAGATTTGCTTTATAAACAGAATTGAGGAATACTCATAAATTGAATTTATGAGGAATACTCTATTTCCACTTGAAGACTGAGGCTGAAGATGTGTTTTGAACATGACCATTATAAAATGGAGTGCATCTGGGACTTGTTGGATATTGACGTAGAGCTATTAGTGGAATATTTTAAGTATTTCTCTGCAGTCAGAAGAAGTAGGACCTCTCCCTTTCCCCCTTCTTTCTATCTGCAATGTCTGCAGTGGTGTGAGTTAAAATCAAATGGGAAGCAAGATCCTCATATAAATGGATATAAGTGGATTAGGAGCTGTTGGATAAGCATCTAAACATTACAAAACTTCAAGGTGAGTGGTGTCTCTTCACACCTTATTAACTGTTTTGACTAGATTTAGCTCTAACTTCTAAATCACTGTTTATGTATTAAAAAAAGTGTCAGCCTCACACATTCTAAAAAAGTGCAAACAAGAAAAAATAATGCTTTTTTAGAGGTGTATATAAAGCATACAGAAGGGTAAAATTAATCCTTGTAATTATTTTAAGCCCACTGGAAACATGCCAAGAACTAAAGTGGCACAAGAAAAATAATTACATCAAAAGAAAGTTACAAAACTCTTATTTAAATAAAATTCTTCTAAGAGCACTCAAATAACTGCTGATCAGTCTCTGTATTTGCAATTTACCTACAAAAATTGATGAGTTTTGGCTGAAGTTACTGCTTGAAGCCTGTCTGCAGGGACATATACTGCTGAATGTGGTCAAGTGAAGATTTAGATACATTTAGGGGTGAAACAGTCTGTTCTCTTTGTGTTGTACTGAAGAGTTCAGAGTCCACTGGTGACTCTTTAGATCCCATAATTGATATCTATTGCTGCGATAATAAGTGCTGAGATACATAATTACAAAAAAGTATAGCACTTTTTGGAAGTTGCTAGGGGCTGGCTTATTTAGAAGAATAAAATTAGATCATTGTAGTTTTAAATATCAGGGAAAGGAAGCTACTGACTGGATTAATCACCTGATCTTGCAGCAGTGATTTGCCAGTCCACTCCCATCTTCAATTATCTGCATCCAAATGCTGTCAAATTATCATCTAATGTTTTGGGGGCTGTATTCTAGAAGTCTAGTTAGATGTCTTTATTCTAGAAGTCTGGGTAATGATTAGTTATCTTTAGAATATTACAAAGGAATTCTGTTTAAAAGCAGGACAGTAGCATAAATAGGACAAGTTTGGCCTTGGCAGAGTAACCATGTAATTGCTTTTATCATCAGGGTGCGCAGCATGACAAACAAATTTTTAAAAAAATAAATGAACCCATAGTACAAACAACTCTAATGCAAGAGTTGCTTATGCAGCTGTTCCTACAAGGGGCATTCATCAAAGTAGTAATTCTTGCAGGAGAACACAGAAGTGGAAACTCATCAATTATTACAATATCTTCAGATTTTCACTGTGCTTAAGTAATGTACCTATTACCTTTTAGGACTTCACGTGTATTTTCTTTGGTGAAAATTCCTTTCAGACTCAGAATGCCTTTCTGTATAATGAGCAATGGACTCGTCACATAGAGATTGTCCTAAATATTAAGCGTTTATTGTAACAGCCATGCATGCAAAAGAATAGGCTGCTGCTTTCCTTGATGTCAGGGCTTGCTTCCTCTTTTCAGCATGAACCTCTCTGAGTGGAACTACCTACAGCACGAAAAGATCTGAGTGGAAATACCTGCTGAACAATCTCCTGGCAGCAGTGTTATTGTAGAGATAGAGATAGATGATAGGTGTAGATATAGATACAGATATATACACCTCTTGAAGAAAGCCATTCATGAGTATTCATACTGAAAGTAGATTGATGTGGGAGATGTTTGGGGATGGGCTTTCAGTTGAATTCCTGCAATAAAAGTCGCATAGGCCTATTGATCCTCTGTAACAGAGGAAGGTGAAAGAATGATTGTTTCCATGCAATCTGTGAAAGTTATTTGCCTGCAGCTAGGCCCCAGCATTTTTTAAGGATTAATTTTGTAGAGTGTGCCAAGTCCAGTTGATAGACATTTGAGAACATTCACTGGAGTTCTGAATAGAGGAATTGCATCACTGAGAATTATTGAGTCTTCTATTAAATATATATTTTTCATTCAAAATACCATAGCACAAATAGTATTAAGGAACATAGCGTGTCATACCAGGTGTATAATTTCAATGAATGGTTGTATTCTGGAGCATAACTGTTCATTTCAGACCTAGAAATATACCCTGTCCTCCATTACCCAAACATGAAAGTCATAAAAGCAAAAAACAGGACGTGCAAGTGAAAAGTAGAAAATAATCATTTTTGAAAATCAACATGATTGAGATGCTATGTTCTGTCTTTCTTTAGGATGTCTTAAATAGGCAGCTGTGTTGTGTGAAGTGCTCTGTTTTATGATAGTGATATATAAAAGAAGAAAATAATGCCTCTGCTGGTTGCAGCTGTCCTGAAAACATACAGGAAAAAACCAAATAAAATTGGACACATCTGCACTGAACATCACTTTAATTTTAGGAAATAGATTATTTAACATGGTGCTTTTGATCAGAGATCAGTTCCTTTGTGTGATCTTTGCAATTGTTTCATTTTGGAGCTATTTTCAGCTTATGATTTGTGAGTCTTTAAGAAAAGAGAAACAAGGTAGGATGAGATTTGGATCTGCAGAGGAGATGCAGCACAGGAGCCAAGAGAGATGCTGACCCTGGAAAGGCTTCAGACACGTACTTTACTTTTGCACTTCAGATGGGGTGCTAGGAGAAGAAGGGAACACAGGGCTTGATGGTTTAGATCCAGACACTTTCTGGGAGTGATTTTCTGCTTTGTGTGAGGCTGGTGCTTCAATAAATAGGACCAAGAAGATTGTAATTCCCCTATTTTGAGTAGTGGTGGGACCACACCTCTGATCCTGTGGTCAGTTTTGAGCTACTCACTCCAAGAAAGACATTGAGGTGCTGGAACATGTCCAGAGAAGGGCAACAAATCTGGGAAAGGATCTGGAACACATGCCTGATGAGGAGCAGGTGAAGGAACTGGGATTTATACTGGGGTTTAGCCTGGGCAGCCAGGTAGGTGTTGGTTTCTTCTTGCAGTCAAGTGACAGAATGAGAGGAAATGGCCTCAAGCTGCCCAAGGGGAGGTTAAGGCTGAATATTCAGAGAATTTTGTCATCAAAAGGGTTGTAAAGCATTAAAAACAGGCTGCCCAGGGAAGTGGTAGAGTCATCATCCCCATTAAGCTGTTCCAAAACCATGTGGATATGGTGCTTGAGAACATGGTTTAGTGGTGAACATGGTGATTGTTCAAGGTGGGTGGTTGGTCTTGGTATCTTAAAGGTCTTTTCCAACCTTAACAATTCTGTGGTTCAGTGATTTTATACCTTCAGAAGGACTACTTCACATACGTATTCAAGATATAAGATTTTAATAGGAGTAGACCTTGGAAAGAGCTGTTTTCACCTGTCTCAGTGATACGAATGTGGCATTTTTGCATAAGCTGTTCTGTGAAGCCAGCACTCAGCGACTGCTCATTTCTCCCATATTCTTCATACTGAAATTACATCCCTCTTAGTGTTATAATTCCCTCTTCTTCTGTCATGTATTTTTTTTTTTTTGGTGCAATGAACCTAGAATCTTCTTGACCATTAAACAGATCAGTAAAAATATCTGAATGTATTTTCTGTCTCTTTTTGCAAGATAAAAATTTGGAATACAGAAATCCTTGTTAGAATTTTTTCAGGAAAGAAAACAGAAGCATGATGATATTTCAAGTATTTTATCGTGGCTAGCGCAGGGCAGTGCTTGCTGAAACATTCAGATCCTGGAAGCACTGAAACATGATGAAATTTATCTTTCTTTGATAAAGTATGCTTAAATGAAGCATATGCCCATTCCAGGAAGTGTTGAAACAGGCTATTAAATCAAAGCCTCAAGAGAGAGAAACTGGAATGCCTGCTTTCCCTGAATGTACTCCATAGAATGGTCACAGAAAAGCTTTTTTCAGCACTGTTTGTTTTGAACAGCTTTAATATGGCTGGTGGCCTCTGTGAAATGGTTGGGCAGAACTGTATTTTCATTTCCCAAGTAAGTTTACTTTTGTCTGGAGCCAAGCAATGCTGCCCTTTAAAAATCGAAGGATGCTGCTGATCACACAAATGTTGTGTTATACACAGTGATTCCCAGGTCATGGTTCCCACTGAAACCTGCCCATGGTGGGGGTGGGGGTAGGGCTTCCTGTATACCTGTCTTTTTAAAAGTGCTGCTGAGGACCTTGCTGAGTCTAATTAAAACTTTGTGTTATTAAAGCTTTGCTTTATTATACATTGTTCATTAAATGTATTGGCTGCATCTTACTTCTGATATATACCTGTTAATCCCTTTAACTCTAATTGAACAGTAAATGCACATACACACAGAGAAATTCTGTATGTGCTCCTGTTGATTAAACTGAGGGTGACTGTCGCGGTGACACTGTGCTCTATTGTAGCTTTTCATTAACTTCATAGGTCTTCATGACAAAAACATCACTCAAAACCATACAACAGTGGATTAATAATATTTAATCAATTGTTTTCTGCTTTGTACTTGGGAAGGAAAAAATGAAAGACTAGTCTTCTGTTTTTATTCAGAGAAGGAGCTGTTCTACCCCAAGTCACATCACCCCAATGCAACAGCTGAATGTGCTGTATTACTATATTATTTCAATCAGGAAACCTGTACCCAGAGATCAACCCTGTGAAAAATAAGGGTGCTCATCTCTGATCCTTGTTTTGATTTTCTGTTTACACTCATTTCTCTTTTCACTGGGTATGTGCCTAATCTCTGCTTTCCTACAGTGACTGGTCAAGCATAGCAGTATGAAATGAGCCACAGAAGCATTGATGGTTTTGTATGGGAGTAATTTCATCTTGTCCACAACTTGGAGCACTCTTCTGATTTTTATGGGCTCTATTTTTCAGTCATGTTGATGTGCCAGCTTACGGAGTTTTTTTCTGTCCTTTGCTCTTGGCAGATGGAGCATTGCCATTTGTTTTAGACTTCATTTCTCATTTGACTGTAAATCCAGGAAAACAAAATAACAGACAGAAGCACTATTCCTAGCCTTACAGAACAGTATTCATGCCTATATGCTTACAGACATCTTGGTTTTTTTGCTAACAGATTCATGTTTTATTTTTCCTCTCTGTATAAGGAATTGGCCTTATGCCTTTGTTTTCCTCCCCTGATTTAAGATAGTCCTCAGAAAACTTAGAGTTTAACAATAACTTCTCCTATTTACCATTCACTTACACAACTGTTAAATACATCAGACTGTTTATTGTGCTGGTGCATATTAAAATAGCCATGTATGTGTATAACACATCCACAATTATATCCATTAAACTATACCCCATGTCACATCTTATATTAATTGGTTTGTGTCAGTTTTAGTATGAACTCATTCGGTGGCATAGGAATTGATTGTTCATATCCTATAAGGAAGAACAAATTATTTTTATGGAAATAACAAAACAATCCTGACAGGAAAATTACAGAAGAGAAATTATAACAATAGTCTGAGTGGTATGTTGTTTGTGTATAGTCTCTTGAGTGTGTACATAGCTAGAAAATGTCTGAAACTCCTCATTTTACATAAGGAGACTTTACATAAGTAGAGCTGCAAAATGTGACTAAATATTTACTCAGTCAAACTATGATAAATTAGGTTTAAACACGTATTCAAGGACAGTAAGAAATGAATTGTGTCATGAACAACAGTCCGGCTCTTGATGAATGTGCTTCTCTTTCAGGTTTGTCTCCTCACTGTGCAAAGTTTCCAGCTGCTTCTGCACGTCCTGGGAGTCCTTGTCTTGGCAAATACCTGGGCATGTCATGGCTAGTCTAGAATTAAGTGGTCTTTGGTCAGCCAGGGTGTGTGAGCAGCTGCCTATCAAGTTTGAGGGCTATCCTCCTTCTGAAAGCTGGGATGTATTCATATCTCTGCCCTCTGCCCAGCTTTGAGTCTTCTCCAGCCTTGTAGGACCTTTGTATTTTAAATTTCATCCCTTTGATGTGATGAGAGTTGGATTTGTAAAGGTTAAAATAAAGCTCAGTTGTCATTTTTACTAGAGTGTGAGGAGGAGAAGGCTCGGCATAAAACAGAAAAGCAGCCTTAATCCACCTTAAAAATCCGCCTTAAAAGCTGTTTCACTTGAAATGTTAGACTTCATTCTCTCTGGAGAACTGTGTAAAGAGCTGCTCCTCAAATACTGCTTTCTGAGCCAGTCAAGACAAAAGAAATATGTGTACTAAAAGTGTGCATGGAATTCCTTATGCAGGTTTGTAAATTTTGAGCTCTTCATCAAGTTTATACCCTTTATACTTGCTTCACTCCCACTGGACAGTATACAGTGAAAGGTAAAACCAAATTGGTCTGACTGGGCAAAATCACCAACAGAGAATTTCAGAAATGATACATCAAGATATCTAACATGGCAGTTGGAGTACTTGGCTAAATTAAAGATTGTGAGAGAAAAAATACTGAAATGCAGTTCTTTGGGGTGCATGTGCTGCAGTCTGTATTACTAGAAGTAAATGGCATGACCTGCCAGCACATTTCCTCTTCCTCTGACTGAACTAGTAGACAGTTCAGAGAGAGTAGAAAAGGGTACTTTTTTAATTCACTACCCATGGCACTTTAATAAAATAGTGGAAAAATGTCTGCAGTCTTTAATAAGCAATATATCAACCAAGTGCTGTCAGCCTGTGTAGAGAGTTTCACAGCATGATTTATTGTGTTAATTACAGTCATGTGGGCCTCATGCTCTTAAGTCTGAAACTGCTCACATTCTCGTCTTGATTTAAGAATATGCTTTGGCCAAGACTTAAAGTGCAGCTTATTATGATTAATGTAATAAAATATTTATTACATTCTCATTTTCTTTGTTTCTCTTCTTGCTGCCCCAGTTAGACTGACTCATTTTGAAACACTGATGTAAATTAGATTTCAGATGATGAGGATTCCCATCTGGTTTTAATCTCTCTCTTTGGTGTTACATTTTTTTCATATCCTTTGTTCTTACTCTCTCTTCTCTCCCCCTCATCTTTATTTCTCTCCCATATTTCCCAGTTCTGCTTCTCAGCTGCTGTCTGGAGTGAACTAAAAGCAAACTTCATAGCCCTGGCACATCCCTTCCAGACCTTTTGCATTGCTTTCTCAGCTATGCTTGGTAAAGTTTTTTCTTAAATGTGATGACATTAAAACTGATGTAGCTACACTGTAGCTGAGAACATGCTAAGCTTCTGGTGGTATGAGGAGGCATGTTTTGCATGTTTTATATTAAAATTCTTGGGGAAGACTGAACTTAAAGGGCCCTCTTTCTCCTTCCACGGAGCTTTAAACTGCAGAGAGACACAAAATTCCACTGTGCCAAATATTCCAAAATGCTATATAAAATTATACCTGTGATTTTGTGCAAACCAGCCCAGTAGTTAAATTCCTGGCTGAGAAATCACTGGTTCTGAGATCTGTTGGTACATCAATGAATCTGGATTTCTCTGTAGGAGCATGAAGGGGTGGAAGACTTTGTGAAAATGTAGCCTCTCGGTTTTGTTGCGCAAGAAATGGATTTTTGTCATGAGAATCGTATAATTTTCAAACTATAAACTTAATAAAGGAGGTGTGTCTCAGATCTTAATGGTTTTTCTCCTCATTTTTGTTTTTTCTTCTGGTTTTCTTTCCTCTTTTCAGCTTTTTTATCAAGTCACTATATACACGTAACTATTATTCAGTTCCACCTTCTATAAATATAAAACTGGAATGTAGCACTTCTCTTTTTCACTACCCTGGTGAAACCAAAACCAGATAACTAGATGAAGTGAACCAATGGGAACATTTTTTTTCATTTAGGAAATGAATTTTTAGAATTCATTTTTTTGCTGGAATGGCTCAGATGTCACATACATCAGGTGGAGAGGGAAGATAGCTTTGTAAAAATTGGAGTTCCCAGGTTGCTTCTGTTTTACACTGTTCTTTAGCAATTGCTAGGATCCACTGCAAAAAAATGGTGACACAATCAGTCATAGGAGAACATAACTTCATCTCTTGTCATGGCTACAAATTTTCTGACATCTGAGGATTGTACAGAAGTCCCATTAATATCGATCTGTATTTTGTTGTTGGCTTTGCCGGCAGCCACACTGCGTTTCGAATCTTTTGAAACTGTTGTGAGAAGGTAGTGAAAGAGAACACAAACTGGAAATCAGCTCTACTGTGTGAGTGAGCATTTGTTATCAGGCCATTCTATACCTTGCAAAAAATGTACAGGTGACTAAAGTATTTTTTGTTGACTTTACTTCATGGACACACCAATGAATAAATATTCCCATATTCATTTTTTTGCAGTCTATGTCCTTTTTCCTTTGATATTGTCTGAAGCTTTTTAATTTTAGAATCATAAAATATTTTGCAGGTAATTTCATTGGAGGAGGTTAACTAAATTGAAGTTTTTTGTTTTTTGGTTTTTTTTTGCCAAAAAATATAGTGTCTTTTGTAAGTGGATATTAATTAATACTCTAATATTACAGATTTTACATGCTAATGAAAGCCTTTTCTGAAAATGTTAAACTAGTGTTTAACATTTTAAATGTTGAAAAAGAGTTTAACTTAATATAGTGGGAACAGGGATCTTCAGCTGTTAAACAGAATTTAGTAACAACATCAGAGGAGTAGGGCAGAAATTCAAGAAAAAATACAGAAAAAATTTCTTCTATTTAATCCCAGGATGTTTCTGCAAATGTTTAGAGGCACTTCTGCTGTGGACACCTTCTGCTGTTACCCTCACTCTCATTTTTGGCAGCAAGACATGAGAATGGTGTTCACTGGTTTATTCTTGTGACATGATGAAAACCAGTTGTCAGCTTTCTAAGTTTGGCATGCAGAACAAGTACTAGTATTCTGGGATGCTGTGGTATGACAGTGGTTCTGAGAGGGAAGCAACAGCAGGGCTTCCAGGGGGGCATGATAGTCAGAGGCTTGTGCAGCTGTTCCCATTGTGGCCGTAGCTCCCTTGCACAACAGCATGACCTCTGCTCACTGAGACTGTAGATTTGACAGTGTTGTTTGCCTATAGAAACCTTCTTGAAACAGGAGAGCACAGGAGAAAAAGGTAGTAGCAGGTTGTGGTTTACTTGAATGATTTTAATGGGCTGCATATTTCCATGGCCCAAAGGCTGGATATCTGCTTTTCAATATTTGCAAAATTAGCAACAGCCAACCTACAAGGTGCTGGGAAGTGGAGGCAGGGCACTTAGCTCCAGAATAGAGATCTGTGGTGCTTTGTGTGTGGTTAACTAGGCTTTTTCACTTGAATGAAAGCAAATTGGTGGAAGCTGCAGAGGCATTTTCCTAGTCAAGACAAAAATTTGGCAGAGAAGACTTAAGCTGGTGATGTGATTACCACCAAGAAAACCCCCTTACTTTTAATGTACATCTGTGAGATCTCACTGCTTACCCTATGCAGAGTTTAAGACTGTTTGCAATAATAACTCAGGTTTGTGACTCCCACTGATGTCATGAATGTTCTCTGAACATTAACAATCTGTATCTGTCTGTTCTGAAAGCAAGTGCCTTTCCCCTTGCCATATGTAATTACAGAGGTTACGTCCTTTCAGGGAGTTCAAATGTGTGTATGTGTGTGAGCTGAAATTAAAACAAGCCTGAGTTTGATAACTCTGCTGATAATATTAAGTTTTGGCTGTGTTAAGATCAGATTATGAAAAGATCAGAAAACAGCTGTTGCTCTGTGGGAGAGATCATCTGATGGCCGTGGGCTAGCCTGGGACATCTGCTCCCCCTAGGCTGTCTGTTTAATCTTTGCCTGGTCACTTATCTCTTCCACTGCATTTGAACTTGAACATCTTAAGTACTCATCACTTTTTCAAACTCATTGTTGGGACCCCCCAGTAAGGTGGGTTTTACTGTCTTTTTCTGCCACACTCTGGTTTTCTTGGAAATGAAACTCTCATGTGGGATATGATGAGAAGCCCAAGAGCTATAACCAGGTCCTTTATGCAGTGGTTCAGCTGAGGGGGCAGGACCTCAGGAAATTTATCTCCAATTCATTTTTTCATGCTTCTGCTTGTAGTCTATAAAACAGGGCGAACAGCACTGCTAGTTCCAAAGGCTGAATTATGGCAAGGAAAAACACTAAGGATAGCTTGGCTTCATAGTTCAATGATGACAATGATTTTTGGTTTATTGGTTCTGACCAATGAGCTGAGAGAAAGTAGACTGTAATACAAGAGTATTTGTATTCCTCAAGCCTAATAGCAGAGACATACAGAGGACTATAAGAAAGGTGAAAGCATATATAACACCTCCCCATTCTCCTTTCCCACATCAATTTGCAGCTTGGAGATGTTCTGATATAGAGGTGTTCTCTAGGAGCACTTGGTGCCTTTTTTTCTGTGCTTTTACCCAGTTTTTTCAGTGTCCATTACCCATGCACACTGAAGAGCTGATGATGCACTGAGCAGTGGAGGTTCAAGAGCAAACAGGTTTATGTTTGCAGTAGTCAAGAAACTAATGTAGATCCCCACCAGTGTTTTCAATAGTTTCCACCAACTCCAGAGAACATTAAAAAGAGCTTTGGTCTCTATTCAGCAAGATCATCAAAGTGAGACAAAGCAAATATCTGGGAACTGTCACATGGGAATCTCCCTGCATTTGCCATGCTACATGATACATGACCAATATTTCAGTGATCTTGTAGGAAGAGAATAATCCATTGCTACTACTTCAGCCTGAATTGACAGCCAAAGTAGTGGTAGCTCTCCTGATGTGGCTGCAGGAAAACCTGACCTATTATTTTTTAATGTTTCCCACCTGCTTTGTGAAGTAACACAGAACACACCACTGGAGGAATGCAGTGTTTCTGGGGTACTGTTTTGGTAATGTAAGTTGGGAAAATTTTTAGTATAGCATGGGTTTTATAACTGTTAGCTGCAGATAGGGCAATTTCCTTTGCAGATTAAGGAAAGATGCTGTAACATAAATGACTGACTGGGTGTCACTGCTGTGTTGTGACAGGCTGTCCTCTAAGAAGAAGTGATTGATGACATTTATAAAACTGAGCCATTATATGTGCTGTTTATATTGAAATAGAACTTAGGATGTGGGCTGTCAGTCAAAGCAATGATTACTTACACAGCTCTATAATAAGTGATGGTGGGTACAGTGAACAAAATACCAGAGTAAATGTTTGTTTTGGAGCTTTGAACAGGGCTGTCTCTTTGTTTCCAGCCTGCATCTAGCTACGCTAAAAAGATCTATTATGTACACTGCCTAAAGCATGAGGCTTCGATGTGGGCTGCTAGGAGCTCTTTGATACTGACATCAGTATTAAAATGAGTTTCTGAATCAGGCAGGTGACCTTTCTTTTTCCCCTGGAGCACAGTTCAAGCAAACCTCAGTCCTTTGTGGCAGCACTTTTTCCTGCCTGCAGAAGCCCCCAAAGGCCTTAGCTGTGGATGCTCCCTTCTTTGTGCTTTGCAGAGGGTTTGAGAAACCCCTCTCAATGGGTGAGTGGTGTGGATGCAGGATGCCTCTGAAGACGCAGGACCTGGTCATGAGCATTATAAACTCAGTCCTGCTTCTGTCCTGCTGGGAAGTCCTGGGGCAAGTCATTCCCTGTGCTTCTGCCTGCAGATGTGATGTGGAGGTGATGGGATGAACTTTCCTGAGAAGCACTTTCTAGGCTGGTGGAGGGAGAAGCTGCCCAGCTCTGCACCAGTGTTTCTGCACCACATGGAACACTGCAGGTGGGGTAGGGAAGGAGAGACTGCCTTCCTTTCCCTGCTGCCTTCTCCCACACTAATAGGCTTGCAGGGAAGAGAGGAGCAAGTGTCTGAACACTTGTGCCATCCCATGGGTGTGCTACACAGTCTGGCATAAGCTTGACCTGAATGGCAGAGAGGCAACAGGAACTTCACCTGGTCTCATATCACTTTGTATGTCTATCTTGGGTGGGGCACACCTGATGAGGGTTGCTATGGCATTGCTAAAAGGATGCCGGAATGTATGGGTTTTGCAATGAGACCTAATAGAAAGGAACTTGGGATTTTTTCCCCTCTTCTGCTTGTTCAGTGGAAGAGAGACAAAAGTGTTCCACATACAATTTTAGAAAATAGTTAAATAATTGTATTTTTCCTTCTTTGCATTTGCTGTTAATTTTGTAAAACCATTAAGATCTATCACATTCAGAATTACATTTCCACCTGTATGCTTTAAGCTGCATTCTTGTTCAAACCGATAGTTTGTATGTGCTAAGAAAACACACATCGCTTATAAAGCTTTTCCTTTTTATGCTTCTTTTATGATCAGACAGAAAATCGG
The DNA here is from genome assembly GCA_030060385.1 of Muscicapa striata striata. Classification (NCBI taxonomy): domain Eukaryota; kingdom Metazoa; phylum Chordata; class Aves; order Passeriformes; family Muscicapidae; genus Muscicapa; species Muscicapa striata. The sequence continues at coordinate 1,101,139 of JAREIS010000156.1, forward strand.
CTGTCAGTAACAGCTATCGTAGTGGTAGCATCTGAATATTGTGTTTTGATAGGTTGTTGATTGTAAGGATCTATGAGAATAGCCTTTTTAAGTGATATAAAATTGTTTCCGGAATTTGATTTTTCTGAAAAATGAAAAGACAAGGTCATAATGGTACTTGTAATGTCAAGGTACTGTTTGATGACATAGTGGGGCTATATAATAATGTTTTTTTTCCATGTTTTCTGATGTGAACGTATTAACTATATTTTCTTTGTTCTTGTACTTTTGTAAATTGCACATTGCTCTGTAGTAATTTTACCTGTCATTTTGTGGGATGTGCTGCCTTATTTTGTACTGTACATTCTGACTATATTTATTTCACTCTTTAAAAATATGTCTGATTAAAGATAAATATTACTGTAATAAATGTGATGCTTTAGCTCTTTATTTTTGTAGGAAGAAAGGGTAACTAGTACAACCTCTAGTTTCACAAGTGAAACAATACAGAGTGGGCTTATTTTTAAGTTTGGGCCTTGCACACAACATTGAGATCCATGGAAAATCCTTCCACCTTGCCTTTGTTGTAAAAAGCCTATTGCCTTTAATCTCAATGCTTTTCACAAATCTCCAGGCAGAAGACTGTGCCCCAGTGTCATAAGGAGCTCACTTATGTCATTTGTTAAACTGAAGTTGGCTTTTCAGTCCTGTGACAGTTATGTAAAGATGCTTACCAGTACTCTTTGTGAAACTGATTTTAAGTTCTTTCCTTTTTGAGGAAATTTGTTTTAGGAGAAAGTGCATCACATAAAAAACTCACTGCCTCTGCTTTCTCTTTTCTGTCCCATTCTTCCTCTTCCAGACCAGGATGAGCGAGCAGCAGAGCTCAGCAGGGAGCAGAATGAGAAGACCATTCGCAGCACGCAGACAGCTCTCCGAAATTTCCGAGAATTCCTCATCTCCAAGTACCCCTCTGAGACCCGTGAGATCTATGTCATCCCGTGTAAAGAGCTTGATGCCTACCTTGCGTCCTTCTTTGTAGACGCCAGACAGAAAGATGGGTCTGAATATGAGCCAAACAGTCTGGCCAACTACCAGTGTGGACTGGAGCGGTATCTCAAAGAGCACAGGTATGGATACAGTATTACAAGGGATAAGGAGTTCAAGAGGTCCCAGGAAGCTCTAAAGCAAAAGCAGATAGAGCTGAGGTGCAAAGGCAAAGGAAACAAGCCACACAAATCCATGAAACTGACCTTTGCTGATGAGCTTATTCTGCGCAAAAGAGGCTTATTGAGCCGGTACAATCCTGAAGGGCTTCTGAACCTTGTGTGGTTGAACAACACTAAGGCGTTTGGACACTGCACGGGTTTCCACGGGTCCACCCTCAAGTGGGGAGACATCCGTCTGCGGGTGACAGAGACTGGGTTGGAGTACCTGGAGTGGATGGGGCCGGACAGCGGGGACGTGAGTACCAAGAGCAAGCGAGGCGGGACGGACTCGCGGGTGTACGCCACGCAGCACTCCCCGCAGACCTGCCCCGTGCAGGACTACAAGGAGTACGCCCAGCGGCGCCCTCCGGCCATGCGCTACGAGGATGCGCCTTTCTACCTGTCCATCAAACCCGTCGTCAACTTGGCTGCCCTTCACTGGTACAACTGCCAAGCCCTGGGGAAAAACAAGCTTGCCAAGATGGTGAAGACGATGTGTGAGAAAGGCAACATCCCTGGGCGCAAGACCAACTTCAGCGTCTACCAGAGCTGCAGCACCCTCTCAGAAGCTCAGAGCAACCAGCTGGTGCTGATCTGCAATAACTTGAGCCAGCAGGCTGCCCAGTCCATGGCAAGCCACTCCAATACTGGCAACTTCATAGTGTCAGCATCCTATGACTCTTCATCTGACATGGCTTGAAAGACCACTGAACACTTTTTTTCTTTTTCTTTTTGTTTCAAGCATTGAGTATGTGCTCAATAATACACATCAGCCGTGATTGTACACTCTTCCCCCTGTCAGCCCTCTCTCCAGTGTTAATTCACTTTATAAGAATATATAAACATATAATATATTTTTCTTTTTACAAATAAGTCAACAGAAATAGTTTAGTATTGCTAACAGTATTTATAGTGTTAATGCAAAAATGAAAAGTACTTATGGGTTATAATATGAATACAGATTTTAGAAGGATAAAAATGGTTCTCAGGCAACACAAGATAGACTGAAAATACCATTTTTAACATGCACACATTAATGAGTGTAAATCCCCAGGGAGGCTTACGTAGCAATTCTGTTCTAAAGCATTTTTTCAACTAAGTATTTTAACACAATCTCCCACAGTGGAGGACACAAACATAACATTGGTTGCTGTTTCTTACCTGCCAGCTTATTCTTGATCAGCAAGACCAAGAAATAAGAAATACATCAATGTAAGTTCACAAAATCATTTACAGCATTTTTTGTCTGTATTATGTTTCCTGAACTCAGCTAAATGCCATTTTTAACTTTTGGGTATGTTGGTTTTCTGTGTGTTGCTGGTGTTTAGGCGAAAAAGTATTGTTCTCAACAATATGCAAAAGTATAATGGTAAAACCATTGTCACACATCATTTTACCTCTTTAAGCATAGGTTGTTAGTATTTTATCTCTGTATTTGCGTAGTGTAAAATCTATTGACATAGAGCACTCTTTCAGTATTCTGGGAAAACCAACAGTGCAGAAATATCTGCAGTCTTATCCCAGCTGTATGGAAAAATGGCATCAACTATGTCTTAAGCCATCATTTGAAATCCACAAAACAGTAGAGAGTGTAATGATATTTCTATAGAACTTTAAAAATAATTTCTACAGAGAGGTAAAAAGCTGGTCAGTTTTAAGTGCTGGAATACAAATTTTACTTAGCTACACATCATCTGTTTCCATTTCAGACAATGGAAAATGTGCATGTAATCTGAAGGCAGAATTTGGACCTTAAAGCCTTGAAATAACAAGTTCTGCTGTTCTACTTTGTAATGTAGGTGTTCTACTACAAGTATGGGAAAAACACTAACAAATTCACTATTTCAGTGAACAATTATAATTCTTGACACTTAAAATTATGAACACTACTTTTCAAGTAATTAAACTTAGCTTAAGTACCACAAGGATGTGCTGGGGTTGTGGTGAGGCTTCAGACAAGTCTGCTGGGGTAATCAAGTGCTTGCTGAAGTCAATGAAAGAGACAACTTTGGCTGACTTCCACTGGGTATTGGACCAAACAGCCTTTGGAGAGGCTTTCTTGTTTTGCAATTTTTAATTGTTGCGTTTCTTTATGCTTGTTTGTCTGTATTTCTTCACATTCCTGCTTATCCTTCAAATTCTTTAGATCTGCAACTGTGCAATGACTTTAATCATCACTAATTCCAAAGAAGAGGTGAAAGAAAGGTAGCAAATAGAAATAGAAGTGAGCCACCTAGCACCTATAACCTTTTTTTCTGTGTTCCTAGGATGAAATGTTCCTTTGTGAGAGGGAGGTGACAGCATCTCACTTAAGCCTTACTGAAGGTATGTTTTGGGGATGAAATAAATAGCAGATGTGCCACTGAAAAATCTAAGGGCAGAGATTTCCACTATAATAAATATCTGTCCTCCCACGAAGCTTTATGCAGGTGACACAACCTGACTATCATCTCTTTTTTTTCCACATGTAGCAAGGCTCTGATAAAGTCTGTGTTTCCTGTATCTGACACACCGTGGTAGTTTAACCACTAGTTCTATAGTCTTCCATTTACCATCCACTGTCTCTCGGGGAAGGCAAGTGGATTGGTGGGCACAAGCAGCAGTTCATATTGTAGGCCCCTCCTTTTGTAACTTGGCTTTGGGACTGGAGGCCAAATTGTGACTCTACGGAAATGGCTGCAAGCTGTGTCTGTGACTTTCAGTGCCGTGGCATATCTGACTTGTAGGTGGAGGAGACAGAAGCACAGAGAGATTTCAGGTGAAGCCAGAAAGACAGCTGCCCAGTTTCCAGATGAGGCCAGGCATCTGATTGCTGTTTACACTGCTTTGCCTTTTCACAGCAGTGCTTTTAGTGTGATATAGTGAAAAATAATTTTGCAAGGCCAGTGCTGCTCTGGCAGCTTCTTACTACTTTACTGTTTTCCACTGAGGACTCATGCAGTGGTGCTTAGTATGTGCTGGAGTGCAAGCATTCCATGCCAAGGACCTCTCTCAAAGGGCCAGGTGAGAGCTCCACCGTGGAGCTGACCTCTAGGGAAGTCTGGTTTCTGTTTGTCCCCACTGGCTGTCCCCCACTCAACACTTCCCATTGACAGCTATTGCAATATCTGACATAGTTCCCTACATTTCCTTTCCTGTTCTGCAGTGAGGGGATGGGTATCAGCTGGTCTTTGTGGGCAGCAGATCCCTGTTTCCCACCTCTCCTCCCCTGCCCAGCCCATCCCATACCTTTGCTCTGAGGAGGCTGCCATGCTGCAAGCAGCTCTTTGAAGTGTTGCTTCACATCAGTGCTGTAATTCAGCCTCAAAATGGACCTCAGAAGAAAAGACTGGCACTCTTGGGTTTTGAACTGAGAGGTCAAAAGAAGCATTTCCGATGACTTTTTGACTCTATGTGCTGCCTAAATTGTTGATTACCACAGTATTAGGATGGTTTGTGCTGCTGTCCAGCAGCAGTGAGGCAACATCTCTGATACCCTTGACTTTGCAGGGCACATGAGCAACCCTTGCTTGTCTGGTTAGGGGATAAACACTGCAATGTGTGTGCTTATTGTGATTGCCTCAGTATTATCACGAGGGAGGCCAGGGCCCAGCTGGAATTAAATCTGGCCAAAGACATCAAGGACAACAAGAAGGATGTCTGCAAATACATGAATAACAAAAGGAAAAGGAAGGATAATATGAGCCTGTTATTAAAAAAGGAGAGACCCTGGTAACAGAGGACATAGAGAAGGCAGAGTTACTGAACACTGCCTTTTCATTGGTCTTCACTGGCAAGACCAGCCCTCAGGGATCTCTGACCCAGGAGACCGGGATGAAGGAATGTTGGAAGGGAGACTTTCCCTTGGTCAAGTAGGGAAAGGTGTTGGAGAACACTTGGACGTCCGCAAATCCATGGACCCTGATGGGGTACATCCACAAGTGCTGAGAGACTTGGTGGACACCATAGCTGAGGCTGCTGCTGATCACTTTTGAAAGGTCATAGAGAGGTGCCTGCAGACATCAAATGTCACCCCAGTGTCCAAAAGGAAAGAGAGCCCAGGAAATTACTGACCAGTTAGCCACATTGCAATCCCTGGAAAGGTGAGGAGGTACCTCATTCTGGAGGCCACCTCTGTCGACAGTAGAAGGTGATCAGGATAGTCAGTATGGATTCACTAAAAGTAAATCATGCTTGACCAACCTGATTTGCCCTTTACAATTAAACAACTATGTGGATGGATGAGGGGAGAGCAGCAATCTTGTCTACTTCAGCTTCAGTGAGGCTTTTGAGACTGTCTCTCATAGGCAAACTCAGGGAGAGTGGGCTGAATGACTGGATAGGGAGGTGGATTGAGAACTGCTGAACAGCAGATCTCAGAGGGTCATAATCAGTAGCACAGGCTCTAGTTGGAGGCCTAATTCTGTCTCCCAAGGTCCAATACTGGACCCAGATGTGTTTAAGTTACCCATCAGTGACTTGGGTGAAGGGGCAGATGCCTCCTCAGCAATTTCACTGACAACACAAAGCTGGGAGGAGTGGCTGATACCCAGAGGAATGTGCAGCCCTTCAGAAGGACCTCAACAGCCTGGAGAGATGGGCAAAGAGGAACCTTCTGAAATTCAGCAAAGGCAAATGCAGGGTCCTGCACCTGGGGAGGAACAACCCCAGGCACCAGCACAGGCTGGGGTGACCTGCTGGAAAGCAGCTCTGGGGAGGAGGAGCTGGGGGTCCTGGTGGGCAACAAGCTCTCCATGAGCCAGCAGTGTGCCCTGGTGGCCAAGAAGGCCAGTGACATCCTGGGCTGCATTGCCAGCAAGTCAAGGGAGGGATCCTGCCCCTCTAGTCAGCCCTGGTGAGGCATCACCTGGAATGCTGTGTCCAGTTCTGGGCTCCTCAGCACGAGAGAGACATGGAGCTCTGGAGCAGGTCCAGCAGGGAGCAACAAAGAGGATTAAGGCACTCTCTAGGGGGCATCTCTCTAGGCACACACAGGAACAGATTGCCCAGAGATACTCAAGAAACATCTGGACACAATCCTGTGCCATGTGCTTTAGGATGACCCTGCTTGAACAAGAAGGTTGAAACAGATGACATACTGTGGTTCCTTCCAACCTTACCCACAGTCTGATTCTGTGGTTCTGTGATTATAGGAATAATTTTGTTCTGCTTTGTGACATCTGTAGTAACTCTAGCAGTGCTGATGGCAGATTGCCTGCAAGTTCTGGTGAGACAGCCCCACAAAAACTACTTATTGAAGAAGTTAAACATATGGACAGAATATGATACCCAAGTAGTATCATGGTAGAAAAATAAACTTACTCGTTTTGAAGGGCACTTAATACAACCTATTATTCAATCTTTGTTTGTGAACAATTAAAGGAATTGAGTGACCACAGTTTATCTAATTACCATTTCTATTAAGGCTGTGAAAGCCTTAATTATTAACTGGGTGGGAGACTTTGGATTTAAACTGCTCTCGTGGTTTTGTCTAATACTGGTAGGAGAGTAGATGTCCTAATCTCTGTATTTTAGATGAGAGAGGACAACTCAGTTATTTGCCATTTTGACTGAGGATCACACCTGCTTTTGCAGCAAATTGCAAGCTCACAGAAATGGTGCAGCTTTCCTGGTGCTATGGCACAGCACTGTGGCCAGGGGCTAGTGCTGCCAAACCTGTCTCTCTGCCTAAACAAAGAACTGTGGTCTCCAACCTAGGCTATTGTTACTGAGAACCTCTTACCATGAAATCAAGGGCAGCTGCCAAAACACTGTCCTGCTCCTCACCAGCACAGGCTGTATGATGGTGATTGGGTACAGTGGCTACAGTGAGGCACTGCAGGTGGGTGGCTGCATTCCTGACTACATCCTACTCCTGAGCTTTTGCACCATACTGAGGCTGTGATTTCCTTAAGATGGGGATAGCTGGCTCCAAAACAGGGCTTGCTTTTCTCCTTTTTTTTCCCTTCCTTCTTTTCCTGCCACTCACCTTTCTTCAATTTGATGTTAGACCTCATCAGTGACTGATTTCAACTCAGTTCTTGAGCAGAAAACACAGCCAGAAAAAAGGGGAAGTCATAATAATTTTCTGCCAATATACTGAGCGGAATCTACTGAAATATTGAGGTGCAGACCCAGTCAGGGAGACAGAGGATGATTTTCGTCTACCAGCATCACAGAGTCATTAGTCTGTCTCAGCTACTGCATCCCATTAGAAACCCGTCAAAAGGATAATGCAGATTGAGACCCTACTGGATCATTTGCAGATGTATTGGATGCCTTCAGAATTACCTACTGGCTTTTGGGAGATTTGCTCAGTGCTACCAAGAGCAAAATTTGGCCTTGAACTTAAGAGGCTGAGTGCCAAAGCACAGGCCTACACAGTGCAAAGGGGTCTGCACCAATGTTAGTGCTGACTATCCCACGTGGCCTTTTCAGGACACCACAATAAGAGTCAAACATGGGGATTATATGTGGATGTCACTGGACTGATCTGGATGCAGCTGTGCACAATACATGCGTTTGGATCTGTTCACATGATTGCACATGTAGATGGTCAGAGCTGTGGACACTTTGGATAGTGTAAGCTCTGTTTTTTTAGTCATCCATGCATGTATTTAAGATGTTGTGTTACATGTCTTCATGTGGTTAGTTGGAACTGAAGTCTGTGATGCCTGGATGTTGCAAACTGCCTGTTTTATTTTCAAAAATGTATTTATGCAACAAAATGTATTTTTAAGTGCAGGAGAATTAAATACTGTCATGAACTACACAGTAAACTAAATTCCAAGGGATATCTAAAACAACAGCACATACCTTGTTCACTTGCATAATGCAATAATTCTATGATAGCAGCATCAGAGCTGCTGACATAGAGGATAATCTAACAACGGAATCTGTGTCCTTGTTGCATGTTCTCCTTCATGAAGAGTATCAACACTTTCAAGCTCCTTTTAGAAGCTGCTGTGGACTGATGCTGAGTCTCTACAACACTGTTGCCCTCTTAGAAAGCTGTGTAGAGAATGACACACAAGCAATGTTGTACTGGTGTGTTTGTGTCTTAGATGTTTGTGACCGAATCTTGTTCTGTCATTTGTGCAAGTGATGTGGAGTGTGGGGTGGTAAAATGGGGATAGAAAGAGCAGGTGCTGTATCACTCTAGAGCCCAGGCTACCCTAAGGACTGAGACAGCCATAAAAGAAACTGAGATTCCTCTTGCACTAGGCTTCTTCCTGTTCAGTTCATACTTTACCCTTTCTTGTCGTCATGTCTATGTACATCCTGTAGGTGCATTGTCTGACCAGACTAACACATGTGGTACATTGGCTGATCATTCTGACAGTTAGCTGCACAGTGGGGCAGGGGACTGCTTTGTGCAGGGCTGCTCTTTGCTGGGAGCCCTGCCCATCAAGTGACCTTGTGCTTTGGGGATAATGTGCTCAGGGCGGACCACCTCACATGGGATATGTGGGGTTGTGGCATACTGTGTGTGAGCACTCTGGAGGCTCTCATCTCTCATGCTGGAAGTACTCTCCTTCCCTCTTCTGCTTTTTGTGAGAGGCTTTCAAGTCATGAAATGAGGTTAAATGTAGTCCTGTGCAGAGGACCAGGCCCATGTCTGTGTACTGTGTGGCCCTCCAAAGACATCATGGACTGAAAAGGAGGACTGAGATGAATGGTCCGCAACAGTATGCAGCTTTTGGCTCCCTCTGTCATGGGGAGGAGTTCATCTCATGGAGTGGACAACAGGGCATTGGGACCTATCCAACTCCTTGAACTTCCAGAGGCAGTGTGAACACGTGTTAAAAAAGAAAAACTACAGGATGCACAATTGTCATTTTATTTGCCTGAAATGAGCCAGTTCATCCCTCTGGGTTTGGGTGGAGAAGGACTTCTCACTGTGAAACATGGCAGGAAATTAGTCTGTTCTTCTTAATGAGAGTTCTTTGCTAAACGTCTCCATGAAGAGACAGCTTTTTTGCTGTCCTTAAGCGGCAGGATATATTTTCTCTTACTTCACTGCTTTCCTATGTGTGCTGAATCTGCACTCAGTGCTCAGGAACAACGGAGAGAGGAGACCATCCACCGTAAAGTATAGCTATATTCCTAGCCAGAAACATGGAATTATGCTTTCTGGTGATGGTCCCCATGTGCTGGGCAATGTCTTGGTGGTTTTGGACACCATAATAGCTGGTGTCTTCCAGGTGTCTGTTTGCTGTGTGCAAAGCCAGCATGAAGATTGCAACATGATTCTCCGAAAACCAAGGACAGCTTTTCAAGAACATCCCTATCAGCTGAGCATCTGCAAGCCAAGAGGAGAGAAGGCCTTAAGCATGACCAAATGATGGTACTTTCCAGAGGACAGCATATGAAAAAGCCATGAGGCTGTGCTTGATCTCTTCAAGGGTTTTGGAAAGCTAAGGGCCCCCAGGGACATCAGTGATCCACCTGTTTCACAGGAGCATAACTACAGCCAGCAAGGAAACAGCCCTTCTGAGGACAAGTTGGCATTCTCTGAGCCCCCAGCGAAGCAGTGGTTGCACTGCTTCCAGAAGCACTGCTGCAAACCAAGTTCCTCCCCACTGCACCGGGGCTGATGCCCTGCAAAGACCTGTTGCCATTGTTCTCCAGCACCTTGACTCTTCCTGGAAGCAAAGAGGCATTTACAGTGGCAAAATCCTGCAAAGCTGTGAAGCCCCACAGCCCAGAGACACCTCTGAGTTTGCTGAAAAGTTTGACACTATCCTCTCAAGTGGAACATATTTGAAGCAGTGGCAATGTCTAAAGCTTTAATTCCTAAACTGATGTGGGAAAAAAACATCAAAAAACATTTTGTTTGGCACAAAATTTTCTTGTTACATGAACTGATGGATCTCTGTCTCAAGAAATTAATTTATTTCCTCTGTTTTCTCACTCTTTGGTTAGTGGTAGTTGGTAATGCATACGAAATTCCATTAATTTTATTATACAAATGCCACTAAATGAGTTGTCTGTGCACTAAAAAATGGACTTACTGTTTATAAGACACTAGAATGCTTTTGGAATCTTTTATTCTTGTGCTCAGCGTTCATTAGATAGCATTTATTAGTATCTGAAAAAAACAGTACCATTTCAGATTTCAATCTGATCTTTTGTAATTAAAAGAGGTTTCTTTCACAGAATGTAATGTACTGGTAAGGTAGGTGCTATCTTTGAAATTCAGTGGGGTAGTTTCAGTTGGAATGAGGTGTTTAGCTCTTTTAAATAAAGCTGTAGGAATACATTAGTGAGTTCTTTTTGTTACTACTGTTTGATACAGTCTGTAAGTGTCAAGAAAATAACATAGCAGTCAAGTGAAGGGAAAAATATCAAGAAAATGCAAAATGTTTAGGAAAAAAATAATGATTAAATGCTTAAAATTAATTAATTTGTTTAACAGATATCTTTTCCCCTTCAGCTACTTTTTTTTTCTTTCTTGTGAACAAATAAAACTTTCTGACATTTCTCATGCCTAGAATTTGATCTGCTTTCTGAAAGTTGTAATCTTGCTGAAACTGCTGTTGTTATTATTATAGCATGTTCTCAGCTTTCCTACATCAAATATAGCTTTCTGGTTTTCTCCACATTGCTCCTGCTGGGTTTCCTCTTTCTCTTCTATCACACAGTGATTCACTTACAATATGTAAATTTCCAGCCTAAAAACAAACTGTTGCAGGAGACACTGCCTCACTATCATTGGTGGTGGATATAAAAGAAAAGGATCAATACTAAATGGCTTCAGATTTATTTTAGTAACTTCTGTGCATGGAGACAAATATCCTAGCCTCTCTGAGGCTAAAGTACACTGAGCAATGATTGCAGTGTCAGCCGCTTTGTGGAGACATTTCTTTTCTGCCTGGTGCTTATGATTCAGATTTTGGAAGCTTTACCTTCTTCAGGATCTTTCTCTGTGAGCAGCTTGAAAGACTGTGTTCCACTGCACAAAGCTGGGTGTATGGATGTGAAATGCAGGTTCAGAAGTATCCAAGGCATTCAGAGATGTGCAGACAAATCATGAAATGAAATGTCTTAATGAAATCTGAAAGCTGTCAGGGGAGGAAATGGTGAGAACTTGATTTTGCACCTATTTTTGGCAGTGCCTGCAAGCTGGGTGGTGCTGCTGCCAGAGAGAATTTGGTGCCAGTTCTGCAGAGTGCAGTGAGAAGTGCATGCCCGTGCCTCTGCTCCCACCAAGCTGGGGCTGTTCCTGCACTTCCCCCCCAAGCACATGACTAGCTCCACTGGAAATGAGTCTGGGGTGTGCAGGAGAGGACATCACTTGGCCATAGGTGCCTTGACAGGTGTTTTTGTCCATGTGGCCCATCCATGTCAGAGTTAATCTCGAGACCTGTCTGGGCAGAACAGCTACTCAGTACTAGAAGAAAAAGAAGTGGCAGAATATCCAAGTGCAATGAAAGGCAGTGGAAAAGCCTAGCAAACACAATGCAAGTTTTTGTCCTTTTTTCTAAAGAAGGCAAGCGTAATCCTTATTCTTTAATATCCTACTTTTTTTATGCCAGAATTAGAAAATCTTTTCCATTTGTTTTAATTATCTGCAGGCTTTTGCCTTTAGTAAGTATTTTTGCTATGACAACCCTTGGTCTTATGGTGAGCAGTGCAAGGAGAAACAGCTAACACAAGGATTTTGTTTTTCCCTGCATGCGATGTTTAATCTTTCTAATCTTTTAATGTGAATGTATTTTTTGCCATTTTGTAAATTGACAAGATTAGCACAGTTTCTTTCAAAACAGCAGTTGACAAACATATTTTGCTTAAGTATAACTAAATTTCCACCTTACTGTGAATTCTCCTATTCATTCTTAGAGTTAAACCTCTAAAAGGCTAACACTCACTCACTGACTTGAACAACCTTTTTTTAAGAACAGTTTGTAAAAAACTAGGGTTTAAAACAATATTTTTTTATTAAAAAGATTACACTATCTTGCATAATAATAACAATAACAATAACAATAATAATAATAGTAATTCTATGCATTGTGTGATTCAGTGATGTTGCTCTTGAAATTTTGCATGTTTTCAAGATGTTCTGACACTCGCATACTTATGTGGTACTTGTAAAAATCCTAACCATTGCTGCTATAATCACCACCATTTTCGGTAAGTGAAAATTGTACTATGGAGCTGTGCCATTTAGCAGGATTTTCATGTGTCATGCTAAAATTGCATTCTGCTGATCATTTCTTGGTTTATGCCAGTATTTAGTGCCTTCTGTAGAAGGAATCAATATGTTGGGTAGATGGGATGTGCCAAATTTCTAGTATCTTGTCTGCACAGATGATCACTTACCAGCTTGAAGCTTAAAAAAATAGCAAAAGAAAAAAAAGTATTGAAGTTTCCATCTTTCTTTAAAGAGTCTTCTTATTTATTTTAATTTGGAAAACCTTTAATAGTGCTGAAAAGAAACCATCTTCTCCTGCCACCCTATTGCAGCAGCAGTCTACCAACTGAGAGGGGTATGAGGGAATATGTAGCACCCAAATATTCCTGTTGGCAATGGATCTAATGAGTAGCCAGCCTGCCTAGGTAATTTTGGAGCATGCTGAAATGCCATTTAAGTAAAGCAGTCATCTGATTACCATAAGAAACTGTTACCTCTCATAGCAGTTGTGAGCTGGCTCTTGTAAACAAATGTCAGCCTGGTCAAGTGGTAGATTCCAGTCTCTGCTCTGCCTCTACAGAAGCCACACATTGCTGCCAAATGAGACTTGGATGAAAGTCAAGCCTAAGATTTTTGGTCTCTTTCTTTCCAACTGCTCACGTGGCAGACAAGTCCTGTTTATCAAAATTCTGACATTGCATTTTCAGTTCCTCTTCTACCCTCTGCCTAAAATCTGGCAGTGTTGCAAGTGCACACAAACATATGCATTCGTTTTGATCTTTGTAAAATTCTGACAGGCTGAAATTGTATCATACTGTACTCACAGAACGAACAGGCAACAGGGAAATATGAGATACTCACCTCTGGTGGATTTCCCAGCCACCAGGCATGGTTCACTGCACCTAGGCTGGTCTTTAAGGTGGTATTTTGTATGGAAAAAAGAAGAGACTGGCTATCAGTTTTCCATCTCTGTTGAGACATGAAAGCCATCTTGAAAAGACTTTTCAAATGAAAAAAAGAAGTTATGAGAAAAACTTTGTGATTGGGCAAAATAAGAGCACATTGAATTCATCCTTAGAAGTATTGGTCTGAAGTAATCTCTGTCTCCAAGCAGGCAAATTGACAACACTTGTGATGTAAAACACTTCCAAAAGATAATGTTTATATCAAAATTTTCAATGTAACTGTTCCTTTAAGTGATACCCAGGACATTTACAAAAAGCAATATTAAAGGAAGCATACAAAATACACTGAAAATCATGCTGTATAGTAGGTTGCAAGCTGGTCCCTCAAAATCTGTAATTAAAAAACCCCAGATGAAGATTAAATCCTCCCAGAATGCTGAGAAGCCTTTTGCAGCACTTCAGTTTTTATCAGTTGGAGGGAACAGAACTCTCTTCAGAAATGTTAGGTTCTATAATTTTCCTTTAAAAATGGGAAGCTTCTTTGACTTGTTCTACCAGACAAGGAACCAGCTGAGACTAGTTAGTTGTGTAATTCTCCATTGGTTTAGTTGTCTGGCAGCCATTTACGCATGAACTTGTGCTTTCACTAGTATGAATGGAGAGCTTTCACTCCACAGAACTCCTGCCTGTGTGGCCCTAATATTAAATATTCAGGTCTTATATCCTACATTTCTTCTGTTTGTGGGTAGATCAGAGTCTCAGTGGTCTCACCATTGCACTATCTTAACAATTTGTCTTTCTGACTTCTATGTGTTGGCCTAATTCACCAAAAAAACAGAGCCAGATTCCTGCAGCACAGCAGCTGTTTTTTTCCCCATCTTCTTATTTTCCATTGTGAATCTAGGTATATCTGCATTATCTCCAGCTTAGATTCAAGTCAGAAAAGCCATGAACATCTTTTATTCCCACTTTGCACACTGGAAATGCAGTAAGGGTTCTATATGTGCAGACGATCTAGCCTGCTGCCTGTGGCATGTCAGTCCCTAGTTGCATTTGTTTGCTTTTCACCACAATTCATCAGTTTCAAGATGCAAATTAGATTATATAAATAGTGTGCTGGTTTAGATACCACCTTCCAATCACAGTGATTCCTTCAGTGTACATATTGTCAGTCCTGTAATTGCATTTTGTCTGGTGTGCTTTATATCGCAGGACCAGCTTTCCTTTTTCCTTTTAAATATAGCTTAGCCTATGCTGCTGAAAGGATCCAGGGAAGAATTATCCATCCAAACCCCACTGGAATTTGGGACCTAGCTTTTTTTAGACCCCCTTGCAAGCCCCAGCTGTAATCAGCTATTTAAGGCAGAGATTTTAGAGTGAGGAGTGCTACATATCTTCCACTCCAAATGCAGCTGCCTGTACACAGGGCACCTTCTTGCACAGATCTCTTTCTTCTGCATTTGGGAGATTATATAAACAGCAGTTTTTTAGGGAGAAGTAATATTCTGATGCATTTTAATGCATTAAGCTCTGCAAATCTAGAAAGCTGGGGGGAAGGGGGAGATTACTAGATAATTTTCTGAAAATTTGGGCAATATTTTCAACTAGTCCATTTTCAGTTAACTGTGTGACCCCATTGTCCTCAAATTACCCTATTTCTGTACAGCACAGCAACAGGAGAAAAACAAGCAAAAAGGCTTTGTGGCTGTAAATTAAGAAGGATTTCATAACTTACTTTGAGCCTTAGTCCCCAATGGAGTTTCCAGGGCTGATAATTTTTTTTATTCATCTGCTGGATAGGTTTTGACCCATGTGATTGTCACATTGCCATGACTGCAGTGTATTTTTAAGAAGCAAATTTCATACAGGGTAAGGTCCTTCACTGGTAAACACTGATACAGTCAACAAAGTTGACTGTCACTTGTGTCAGTTGAGAACTGTTTTTTTTGTTGTGATGTATTTTTCTTCTTCAAGACATTCCACTATTTTTAATGGGGATAGAATAAACAAATGTGTGTTATATTGTTGTCTGCCACAATGTCTTCTTGAAAAATGTTCTTTAAGCATTCGAGTACAGATCTGCCCTCGATAAGGAGAAAGCAAGGAGACCAAGAGGGGTTCTTTAAAGTGGTATTTATGAGTCTTCTCTCTTGCTTAGTTGTCAGATAATTAGGCTTTTGAAAAGAATGGATTCAATTTGTGCTAATTGGAGTATGACATTCACTGCTACTGGTCTGTAAATTCCAGAAATACTCTGATCTTTATTGCACTTCACCTCCATTTTTATTCTCTTATGATAATCTTTAATAAGTCTGGTTCTGCTGCATTAGAGATTGGTTTCAGTGTCTATACAATGTTTGCTACTATTGTAGTGTGACTTTGTATTTTTGATTTTTAAAATTTGTAATGGTACAGCCTTAACTTACAGAAATAAAGACCATTTAAAATAAATCAAAATAGTCATTGATGTCTGTGATAAGTGCATGCTTTGTTCACAGTATTTTGTCTGTAATTAGGTGTAGCAACCAAGTCTCATGTATTTAATAAATTGTTTTCTGCAAAGTTGACTCTTTTCTTTAATCAAGTGAAGACAATTTATATGGCATTTCAAAGTATATTGTATAAAAATAGCACAAGCTATGTCTCATGTTTTTCAAGTGTGAGCATCTGCATAGCTGGGGAGTTCCCACCTGTGCTGCATTTTGATTAGGAGAGTACAAATTGGCTGACCAAGAAATAGTTGCTGTCATACCCTCCTAGCTCCTGGGGTTGTGTTTCAGGAAAACATTTAACCAATTGCTTAATAAGTCCTTCCCTACTCAGGAGTGTACTTAAAAGCAAGCTTGACTTGCACCATGTACTCATTTATTCTCAGTATAGTTGAACTAAAAGCCTACATTCTTAGAGCCATTTTGGAGAGCCTTTTGGAAGCCATTTTCCTGAACCTCAATGCCAAGGCACAATTTGGCCTGAAATTATTTATTTTGCATGCAGAATTTCAGCAGTAATGTCTGCTCTCCACATTGTTTCGTTTTAAAGTTCATCTAGAATGAAGTATGAATCCAAGAATATGCATCTTTTAAGACTGGCTTGTCAGATACCAAGTTTTTCTGATCAAGAGGTTTTAAAATGAAAAGATCAGAAAACTAAATCTAATAAAGCCCCTATATTGTGAAAGTGAAATATCCCAACTGGAGAAGGTCAGAGTGTCTTGAGTTCTGCCAAAGGAACACGAGAAAAAGAAAAAAGCCAAATCCCCCTGAAAAGTGGCATCTAGGGTACTGCAATGTGTGTTGTTTTTAGGACATCAATGCAGGATAGTGCAGGATAATAAGAGGTAAGTGACACCATGGGCGAGGTGTAGGGAACATGCTTTTCACCAGGTATTCTGGGAATGCATTTCCATCACCTGGCAAATTCAATTAAAAAAAATAGAAATAAATCCCTTCTTGATGCTTGGTGCTAGCAGCTGGACAGTGCTCAGCACAGAAACATGTAAAATATATCCTGTCAAAGATCCTGCTGTTGTCCCAATGACAAGTAGAAGGAAGAACGGAAGGTCTTTGGATGAAGAGACAGAGAAATGAGGTGTGGACATGTGGTGGCCAGGGGCTAGCAGGTCCTTTTACTGTCTGTTACACATGCACAGTCAACCTGTTGGATTAAACTTTATAGCTTGGATTAAACTGTCATCACAGAGGTTGAAGTTAATAAGCTTCTGTTGGTCTAAAAGTGAGTATGCAGTGTGTTTTTAATGGTTAGAGTGTTTAATGCAGATTCGGGTAAGCAAATTGGCAAAATTATGGTAACTCAGCTGCTTTCACTTTTCCTTTTGTACACTGATTAACTTAGATTGCCACTTTAAGAACTGCCATGCTCCCACAGCAAGTGGAATGGCTGGATAACCAGCAGCAGTGTGCACATGCTGGGTGCAGTCTTGCACTATGCAGGCCTGTGGTGTAGCAGGGGAAACAATATCAAAGAATTTGGCTCAGGAAATCTGGAGTGCTTCCCCAGAGTGGTCTCACAAAAGTGATAGAATCTTCTGAACTCAGTTATGGCTAAATATATCTGAACATTGAGTTCATGACATTGCTGAAGGGTATCATGACTTCAATTGATGCAGAAATTGCTGAGAGACACTATGGCATGTTGCTTCTTCAGATAAACTGAGGGTGGCAAACTGGGGTCTGTAATTTGCTAGTGGCTTGCTTTGCCACCAGCAAATGCACCAGTACTTACCAAAGAGAAATGGAAAAAGGCAGCTATTCCTGAAAGGATCCACAACATTTCTTTGTGGTGTAGCCTGATGGCTTACTGTGTTACAACCTCCACTACTGGTATCTTTCAAGAAGATTAATTAGAAAGAAAGAAAGAAAAAGATGGCTAAATAAGATGGCTGTTAATAAGAATATGTGGCTGTTTGTGCATGGACACTTTGTTCCAAGGTCCAAATTCCTACAGGAAGAGAATGCACACACAAGACTGGCAGTACATGAGATGCTTATTGCCACTTCTCTAAAAAACTATAAGGAAATGACCTGGAGGAACTTTAAGACAAAATCCTGCATGTAGCATGATGTGAATGGAGTTCCTCAGGGACAGGTGTTTCCACCAATGCAGTTTGACATTTTTGTCAGTGATGTGGACACTGGGATTGAGAGAACCCTCAGCAAGTTTGCTGACAACATTGAGCTGTGCAGTGCAGTTGATACTGGAGGGAAGGGATACCTGAGAGGTTGGCTGATGCATGAAGTTAAGCAAGGCCAAGTGTAAGGTGCTGCACCTGGCTGGGGCAATCCCAAGGCCAAACACAGACTGGGGAGAGAATGGATTGAGAGTAGCCCCTGAGAAGGACTGAGGGGTTCTGGTAGAAGAGAGGCTGGACATGACCTGGCCATGGGCACTCCCAGCCCAGAAAGCCAAACGTGCCCTGGGCTGCATCCAAAGCAGTGTGGGCAGCAGGGAAGGGCGGGGATTCTGCCCCTCTGCTCTGCTCTGCTCTGCTCTGCTCTGCTCAGACTTCACCTGGAACACTACACCCAGCTCTGATGTCCCCAGCACAAGAAAGATGTGGGCCTGATGGAGCAAGTCCAGAAGAGAGCCATAACAGTGATCAGAGGGCCTGGAGCACCTTTCTACAAGGACAGGCTGAGATGATTGGAGCTGTTCAGCCTGGAGAGGAGAAAGCTCTGGGGAGATTTTATAGGTATCTTCCAGTACCTAAAGGGATTCTAATAGAGAGCTGGAGAGGAGCTTTTTACAAGGTCATGGTGTGATGGGATAAGGAGGAATGTCTTTAAACCAAAAGTAGGTGGGGTTAGATTAGATATTAGGAAGAAATCCTTTGCTATGAGATGGTGGGACAATGGCACAGGTTGTAGATAGAAGCTGCAGATGTCCCATCTCTGGAAGTGTCCAAGGCCAGGTTGGATGGGGCTTTGAGCAACCTGGTCCAGCAGAAGATGCACTGTTCATGGCAGAGAGTTGGAGCTAGATGATCTCTAAGATCCCTTCCAACCCAAACATTTCTGTTACTCTGTGATTATTCACCTCAAAACTCCTAATGCACTATCAGTAACTTTTAGTTACATTGTCGCCATTTCTCCTAGTTTTGCCTGTGGGGGCTGAGAAGGGAGGGAGGAAGCCTGTGGCCATGTGGGCATGGCTGGGTTGCTCTTCTGTATCATCCCCATCACCACTGGGCTGTGGCTTTGGTGGGAGAAAAAGCAAACGCAACACAGAAGCAGAACTGTTTTGTTCCCTGAGGACCAGCACTGCAGATTTTGTCCCTCTCTTGCCACTGCCTGTCCCCGCCTGTCCCCTCCTGTCCCTCAGGAAGAATGCAGCCTCAAGTAGCAAGCACAGCTGAGCCGAGCAGAGCGCCATGGTGACAGTGCGGGAAGAGCCATGGGGATGGAGGTGAGCCTGAGCCTGAGCCCAGCTGAGCCAAGCCTAGCAAAGGAGAATCAAGCCTACTAATACTAAGCACAGCCAAGCCCAGCCAAGCCCAGCAGTTGAAATCAGGCAACACAACACAAACTATTCCAGCTTTTGGAAGGTTTGTCCATCTTTTCTTTCACTGTCTTGTGCTCAGGGACTGTGAACACCATGTGGGGAGAGCATCTGCCACCTTGTCTTTGTCTCAGCAGCCAAGCACATTGAGTTGAGGTGGCAAACACCTTTTGTATGTAAAGCACCTTCTCTTTGGCACACTTTTGTTGTTAGTATTGTGCTGTTTTTCTGTGTTTCTTATTTTGTTGCTGTTCGTTTTCAGTAAATTGTTATCTCAACCTGTATCTACATTTGTCCCTCTCTCACTGGAATATGAGTGGGGGGAACAGGAACAGCTTATTTGGAGTTTAATTCCCAGCTATTTTTAAACCACCACACCATGCAAAATAGTACATGAAAGGGGTCTGGAGGAAAAAACATCCTTCAAATGTGTACCTAGGGAAAGGCAGGCAGAAGCGTTGAGCAGAGGAGATAGGATGCCACTAGCCATGGAACCATTAACGCTGTCATACAAGATTATGCCATTGATCTGCTGTTAGAAGGAGAATTCTGTGTGTCTGGACCTTGGTGAGGGACACTCAGAAATGTCCCTGAAGGCTCAGGGTGGTCAGAAGTTTCTCATGTGCAAAGGGTTGCATGAGGAAATGATTGAGCAAATATTGCCCATGCTACAAAAAGAGAGCTAAGCTGTATCTTCCTCTGCAATGCCATCTGCTGTGGGGGTCACCTCTCCACAGCATCTGTGTTCTTCAGTGTCATGTGTTTGGAGCCCCTTCTGGAGACAGGTCTGTTTACACAGCTGTAGAGAGTGGTTATGAAACTATTCAGCACACCAGAAATTGGTCAGAGCACATTGGTGCTGCATCAGGCTCCTGATGCTTGCAGGCCAGCAGGAAGTGTGTCCTGGCTCACCCAAGGAGAGCTGGGTGGCCTTTAAACAGCATCTAAAATCCTTACTCTTTCTGGACCACAGTGGGATCTGCCAGGAGCCTGTGGTGCGTCAGTGTCTTTGCTGCATGTGCAAGTACAAAAATTAGTAAAGACATTTAAAGATGAGCAGAATCTATGGATTTTAGGATCTTCCAGATACTGCAGGTATCTTTATCTTCTTGATTTAGAGTAGTTGTGTGGGGAGATTAGTGTGTTTGCCTCCACAGAGGGAGAATTAATACAATGCTGGTTTTTCTGTTGTAGTGCCACTGAGAAGCTGACTGCTGATTTGCATTATAAACAGCAGCAGGCTCTGCATGAGGAACTGCCTTTGCTCTAGAAGAAGCATGCAGAGATGGAAAGAGACATCAGAGTTGAGATCTAATCAGTTTTGATGGCACTTATTAGCTTATCTGGCAACTCTCCTTTTCTTCCCTCACCAAACACATGCACAATGCAACTCCTGGCATCAGCATGGAGCAGAGAATTAGGTGTCTAGACCTTTACCATGTGCATTTCAACTTAAATGGTCTGGCATGGAGCACTCACCAGCCATACAGACAATAGCACAGTTGTCTGCATAGATATAGGGTGTGTGTATGTTTTGGCAAGAAAATATAACTGTTTTCTTCCTGTATCATCTCAGTGACAGAAGTTTGGCAAGAGGGCTTGTGCCTGCACAGATGGCAGTGTTGTGAGATTTTGCAGGGTTTCTGCCATGAGGATGGCATTAGCTGAACCAAAACCAGATAACTTTTCCAAAGGAACCTGCCTTACTGAAGTAATGAAGCTCAGGTGCTGTGTGTTCACATGGCTAGCCCGCACCCCCTGAAGTGTGGTTAGAAAATAAACCTTCCAGGAAGATCCAGGAAGAGTGAGACAAAAGGCATTTTAGGGGTGAAGGAGCAGGACTCAGATTTAGGTACAAGATCTCCTCCTTTATCAGTTTCTCATGTACCTACAGTGGCACTGAGTTGCACAGGCACTATGTGCACACAGGCAGCCTCTCAATTACACACATAAAAATTCAGTCTTGTGGGAGAGACCTAGTGCTGATGTGACTATAAAACAGAGAACCAGTGATTGCATGGCTCTTCTGACTATAGGACACATGTTCCTGGCAGCTTTATGCTTTTCCACATTCTGTCTGACAGGTCAGAAGAACTCCTGTGTACATTCAGAAAGGGTGTAGTTTTGTTAGTATGTCCTGGTGATGCATCAAGCCTACTCCAAGTACTCCATGAGATGTTCAGACATAATTTCAAACGCTTGGAGCATTATCTGGATCCTGACAGGCAATGCTGGGCAAAGGGCTTTGTGGTTTGGTATCCAGTCGCTGAAGTCAGTGATGAAGGCAGGATGGGAATATCCCTATCTTTAAACAGAGCCCATGAGCTCGTGTGGTATTGAACCAAGATCCCAGTCTTTCCAGGACTCTTCCAGACTGTCCAAGAATGAAAGGGATAAACTGGTTTCTTTGGGACCAGTAAAAAAGGCAAGGATGCTGTATTCCCTGGAGGAGTTGAAAGCAGGGTAATTCTTATTCTAGCCTTCTGGTGACAGAACACCCTTACAGATTGTAGCTGATACATGCTTGCCATCACAGAAGTGTAATTTTATTTCAGTTTTGTTAGCTTAAGACTCCTTTCCTGCAAGCATTAGCACTGCATGCTGCTTGCAGCAGCCATCGTTTTCCGATCTTGCTACACATCCAAGCCCTAGAGCAATTCCTGCTACTTTTTGTTGTTTATGAGGACAAGGGTGTTACGAATGGAGAGGGGAGTTTTAAACAAGGTTCTGTCTTTGCCCAGGCCTTTGGCAGTGGACAGTACTTTTACTGAGGTGGCCAGCACCCCAAAGCCCACTCTCATTACAAGTTTTAATAATGGTCAATTAGGTCTATTACAAAATGAATTATTTATTCCATAGACATAAATTTAACAGACATAAGACTTTAACAGATTTACTTACTACACATGATAAGCAAGGAAATACTATTAGCAGATAAATAATACAAGCACAGCACGAGAGTGAGGTACCTGTATTACAGCTAGTGAAGAAATGTATAGAGTAGGGTTCAATGCATCTTACCACCCACTTTATGAAGGGGCATACATAGGACCCTTCCTCTCAGTTTCTGGAAAAGTATCCACAGAGATGTGTCCAAACTTTGTGGGAGAAGCCCTGCACATTTCCAGGGAGTGTGTAGGAGGCTTTTGTTTCCATGGAAATTTGTGTAGCTTTTATATTGTAAAGCAGTGTCTTTCGGTCCAAGATATTTAATTTTTATCGCTCTCTACATCTGCTCTCCAGACCAAGATGTTTATTCTCAGCTGAGGGTCTGGGGCCCCTTGGTGCCAGAGATAACCCCCTGCTGGGCATTTGTCCTGATTTGGCTTATCTCATCCATATGCACCAGCTGAGGTGTTGGGGAGCAGAAACGTCCTGCCACAAAGGTGTGTAGTGGGAAGGAAAGGAAAAACTGATACAGACTTTCATATTCATGACTGTGCATGTGCTATGAAGCATTCCTGAATGGCCACCCATGCACCTTGCTCTCACTGCTTCCCTTCAGGACCAAATGGCACTAATAAGAAGCTGTTACTGTGGGCTATGAAGAACCAGAGCTCAGCTCAAACTAGACACACGGCTTTTAAAAATCCGGAGTATGGGAAAAGTAGGAACTAGGACTTAATTTCCTAGCACATGATAAACCTTGCCTTGGGAAGCCAGAAGCAATCTAAGCCTCTGTCTCCTGCAACAGTTCAGTGAATTGCCTGAGTGATACTGTGATTCAAGAAACCACTACCATAACTTTCACACCAAGGCCTGTCAGAAATTAATGAAATGGGATTAACTGCAGTGTGAAAATATCAATGTGGCTGGAGCTGTTATATCTTTCAGGACAACTGGTGTTGTATGTCTACAATCTTGATTTTAGCATGCTGTTTCCCAAAATGCTCTGAAGTAGTCCTCGGATGAGCTACTCTGAGCCAGTCACAACTCATGAGATGGCAAGCAATTTGTGGGGATGTGGGACTGAACGTTACTGATCCACTGACTGGGCAGAGAAACATCCTGGAAGGTACAAAACTCTATGGAGAACGGGGAGGGGACAAGCAGTGCCTGAACACTCGCTGGGAGAGGGATGTAGCAACATCCAAGGGTACAGAAGGGCAAACCTTTGTCAAGGAGACTGCTGGTGAGAGCAGCTCATCATTTCCATGAGCATTCTGGCCTCTCTTAGCAGAGCTAATAACTCACCATGCACAGCTCCTCCAGTGGCTGCCAGGCTGCACACAGAAAGAGGAGGAACATTTGCCATGACCAAAGGTTTTAGATACAGCTTAGTTTAGAAAAACGCTTAGAGCCTACCTTTCAGATGGAAGGAAGTCCTGTTTTTGTCCACTGACTAGACACAGTGTGCAGAGAAGAGGTGGTCCCTTAAGTTCGTGAGACTTCTGTCCCTTGACAGACTTGCACAGCAATGTGCATTCATCACATGTGCCCTTTGTGTAGCTTTTTTCCAGCAATCTTTCTTGGAATCTTCAGGAGGAGACCCTGAGCTGTCAGGGATGTGCACACCACAGACTGAGGACTCCTGTTACAGAAGAGTCCAGAGCCCAGAGGATTAGACTTGTGCTTGCACTGTTAGCCTGTGTAGGACTCGCCTGTTTTCCTTTCCAGCTTGATTTTCTTGCAGTGGGTCCTTCAGCTGGGTTTATGCAGTTCCTTTACCTTTTATATACTTTTATATACACCTCTGGGGCTGCAGTAATGGTCAGCATGGTCAAAAAATCAAAGGTTAGAAGGAGAAATCCAACATCTCCCTCCTGTTGACCCTGAATGTACCACCTTTTCCTGCTACACTGAGATAGTCACTCTGGGGATCATGATGCATGAACGTTCAGAGCAACCTCTCACTGCTAAATTCACTGGGCTACAAAATCCCATTAGTTTCAGCCCTATAAAAAGTAGCCTTTAATGTATAGTAGATATAATAAAATTATAGTGGTATCGTAAAAATGCATTACTCTTTCAAAAAGGATATTAAGTGTCTGAACATCTATTAAAAAAATCTCCATCAATCCTCTACTTTTAGTTCCTGCCTGTAGGGCTGAAGCTCCCCATTTATGAGATTCACACTACCTGTCTTCATTTAACTCATGGTATTCATCATGATGCACCTGCCTTTGGTCCACTGAAGCAACAAGATCTTGATTTGTTGTGCCTAATAGGGAGAAGAAAGCGTGTATGGGTGGAAAATGCTACTTGACTAGCATTGCCTGTCCAGCTTGCACAGACACTGTGGTAGAGTGATGCACTAGCAGCACAGTGTGAGCCAGTAGAGGAACAGATAGTTTTTCCCAGGTGCCAGGGTCAATTAAAAAAGCAAAAAAACTTTGCCTTTGCCACCTTCCCATGGCTTGTACTGCAAGACAAAAGACACTTTGTTACTCCCTCTTTATTACTGGCTCTGTGTGGCAATACATTTTTAGCTTTCCAGCAATACTAGGGTAACTTCCTCTTTTCAGCACATAAACTCATGAGAAATAATCAGGGAAAATAATCTTTCTTAAATTCTTTATGTTTTGTGAAACATAAGTAAGTTCCTACACGTAAGTTCCTACGACTCAGCAATGGTGGCAGAGTGTCACTAGGACAAGCTATTTCTATCCCCTTTCTTTATTTATTTTCTAGCACATTAAACTAAGCTCAACAATGTAATTCTGATGATGACTTCGAGTACTTGCGCATCAGTGCTGTGTGCCCCAAAACCACCAAGGCTATCCCTCTGCTCTCAGTGTGTGGAGATGTGCATGTAGGTGCATGAACAAAGGACTCAGAGATTACATAGACATCACTAAGGTCAGGAAACTTAGTAGAATATTGTTTTTTTCAGTGCTGGGAGCCAGTCCATCTGGTGAAATGAAATTATCATAAAGTTTAAAAAAGAAGGATTTTTAGCCTTCTCTATGTCTTTATGGTCTCAGAGATTTTCCCAGTTTCTCTCAATAAAACTGTAACCTTTTCTAATTTATACCCTGTTTCCTTCATGGTTGAGCCAGTAGCTTTGAAACCCAGGGTGATGCTAAAGGTTTCCTTGTACATAACGTTTGTGCACAACCTCAGTCTCATGCTCTATGTGACAAAATTTTCAGCTGTTACCCCAAGGCATGGTTTCTGCTTCCAGGGCTAGCCAGTGTAATCTCAAGCATTTGAGAATTTTTCTCCAAAAATGGACTCCCAGAAAGATCAAAAACATCACTCCAAAAATAAGGACTTTATCTAAGATCCAATGTATAAAAACCCTGTGCACATTTTTATAACTGAATTTCTCTGTTAGGTTTATCTAGGATATTGGTAGGCAAAAGCAGCCAGGCTGGCAGTCTGATTGCAATACTGACATCTCATGGCTAAAAGAAGAAGTTGCTACTGCTTCTCCTTTTTCTCCTCATACTCCACCTACTTCTCCTTCTTCACCTGAAAATATCCATTTCCATTAGTACCACTTTGATCGGAAAGTATAGGGAGTATTACATCCAAGTGGTAGGTCACACACATTTGCACACAGTCACACTTCAGTGTGGCTAGAACTTTTATTCACTTCAAAAAAAGCCCAGAATTTGGCTCCTTTCTTCTGAATCAGGATTTCTACAGGTGGTGCTAAAGTGGCACCAGCTAGCGAACTTCATCTGATTTGTTTGAACACCCCTTACACCACAGCATTTCACTGCAGCCTCTAAGGCAGCCTCTAAGGCTGCCAAGAAACAAATTTCTGGAGAAGCATGGAAGTTGTTGCAGGGTTCTTCAGAGAAGGCATAGTGAAGCCCTGAACGTGTTTTGCCCACCTGTGATGTGTTTCCTTTCTGAAAATACCTTGACATATCTTTCCCCTTCCTCTTACTTCAAATCCCAGCAGTGAAGGTGAGTGAACCCTTTTCTACATCACCATGAAGAAAACAGATGGGTTTGACTCTGTAGCCACATCATTCTGCACTATCCAACAAGGCTTGGACCAGATCCTCAAGAATGCCAGTGGCTGCTTTCTCCACCACCAGCAACACCTTCAGCTCTTCCATGAGAAAGCTAAAGAATAAGCCTAAGGTCTTGAGCAATGCTGGCATGTCTGGTGACTGCTCACACAACATCTACTTCTTCCTTGCTGATGAGGAAGAGGCGTGGAAGACAGGATGACTGGGAGATGACATCCCCATAGCCCCTCTCCACGGGGGGAAATGCCAGTACCTGAACATGCAAACCTTGCAGCAGCAGGCAGGCATAGAGTTTGATTTAATTGCTGAGAGACTCCCAGAACAGGTCATTTTTTGCCAGAATGGTAGCAGAAAGCAAGAAAACAGGCAGAACACAGATGGTTATGGCCAGATCTCCCATGAGCACAAGCTCTGCCTGTAGTGTAGTCTCTACCTGTGCATACAAGGGCCTCCCGACACAAAGGGAGGCCAAGTCACCCCTCTACCTGATGGTTTGGCAGCTGGTCAGAGGCATGAGGAATGTCTGGTATGAGGAGCCAAGGGTGAGGATCTGCTCCCTCAGAGCAGTCATCCCCAAACTAGTGAAGAAACCCGGAGCACTCTGAAAATTTTGTCTCCTTCACTAAAGGCTTCCAGGAAGTTTTCCCATCTTATCATCTAAGACAGAGCAACTCTGCCCTCTGTCTGCTTTCAGCATCCAGCATCCCAAGAAGTCTCTATGATGATGTGAACAAGCTGACCTGCTTTCAAACAAGAGAAAGAAGCAGAATGACAGGACAGGAAAGAGGAAGGCAGAACATGGTATGGTCCCATTTCGGGGGTGAATACTGCTTTCTTCTGAAGAGCTGGGGAGCAATGGTCTCCTCCATCACTACCAGGTCTTCCAAGGAAAGAGCTGGTGGAGAGCTTTTTCCTCATTGGAGGCAGAAACTTGTATATGATGGATTTTCCTCCCTAGCAAGCATAGCTAGGAGAAAGGAGACTGAGTTTTGGGGACCAGGAACCCCTGAAGCTTAAGTACCTCTGCTTTCAAAGCCACTGTACAAACACTACTTTCTTGTAAATCATATTTTTTAATGGTTCACAGCTCTGTACACTTGTTCAGCGTACTGCAAATAGTTATTTTTCACTACCTGATCATTTACACTAGATCTGTAGTTTACTGCTGTAAACTACTACTGGTTTACCAACTAATAAACAAACAGATGAAATTAACTAACAAATTAATAGCAGACAAAAATAGCATCCTCAAAGGACAGCATTTTCAGTCAGTCATGTATAAATGATCATGTATAAATTAAATCAAAACCCAGCAGTTTGGGGCTGACTAGGTTTTGAGACATTTTAAAAGGGGCTTATATCAGTCTCACACTCCAGTGATGTAATTTTCAAAAACTGGTGATCAGGTATAAAAATAATTGCCCTGAACTTCTACAGCTATGGCTTGGTCCACTTTCTCTTGAGAGGAAAACTTCATTTCAGCTGGAGCTGCGACGAGCCTTTAAGTCATAAACAAAGAGGACCTGGAAGACTTAGCACAGAGCTAGGGAACAATATTTGATGATGTGCAATCAGCTTCTGTTCTAATGAAAAGGCATGGCTGGGTTTTTATCTGCTGTATCTACTGAGAGAGGATTGGTGAGGGTTACCATGCCCACTATACATTGATTACTCTAGTTCAGTATAACACCTCTCCCCTGCCATGTCAGAATAAAGCAGAACATTATGGCATAACTGTTGATCATCCTCTGACTACTAATGAGATGAAAATATTTCAACAGATATACTTGCAGCTAATCCATAAGTCAACTGGAATCAGTAATATATCATTACTCCTTCATCTGAGCTTTGAAATTTTTTCAATTCCAAATCCAGTCCCTAAATGCAAAAGAATTAAAGACACAATTCCCACCCGTTATGTGAATTATCAACATTATGAGATGCAGGAAAGCTAACACTCGCTGGTAAATAATGCATTATATGTCAAACCAGTAAGTGCTCTTGCTGTGATTCAGTGTTTTGCTTTGTTCTTCATGAAAATGATCTTGGTTTTGAAAAGCTGTCAGATTTATAGGGATCTGCAAGGTGTATTTTGTTACTTGCTGTAAATATTACTTATGGGGATATTTCTGAAATCAATTTGATTGTCAAAGAGAAGCCTGTAATTTTCACTATACTGCATGCATTAGGAAATCCCATAGGTAGAGCTCCTGCCACTTGAAACCAATACTGTAGGAAATAGCTGACAGAAAAGAAGAATACAGATAAGAGTCAGGGAGGGGGAAGGAGACTCAGCATTTACTTTCATTGCTGTATCAAAAGCAAGCAAGAAACCTACAGTGACATATCTGCATGAATGTATAATGACATATTTATGTGGAATGCACAATGCCTACTGAGCATACATTTCAGAACTGGGAGGCAGTGAATTGCTGTCTGATGGAGATTTTTGTCCTTTGAGTAAGTGAAAAGTCCTGTATGAATTCTGTTTGGATGTGAACTACTACAAGGAGATGAAGCCTCCTCCAGTTTAGCATTGTGCTTGTCCTGACCATGCATAAAAATATTCACTAGCACAGAATAGGCATTTTCCTGACACATCTTCCTCAACCTCCCTCCTTGGAAATGATCCTCTTTAGACAGACACTGAATTCACTGGTTTGGACAAAACAACCCTCATTACCTTGAGAGTCAGGCTCTCATCTGGCCTGTGTGAAATCATGGGTCAGCTTAGGTTCCAATTATTTATCCATTTATCCCAAGGGAAAGAGCTCCAGTCAGACTGAGAGCACTGCCTTTGCAAGCATGAATCCAGGTACTTTCCTATGCCTGTGGAGGTCAGGTTCACACTCCAGCCCTGGATAGAGCAGCACACAGACTGCTCCTGTGTGGTAAACTCTTGTCTCTGGGATTTCTGGTTGCTTTCTCAGATGGCTTTAGAAGCACCAGCACAGAGCAAGACTATTTTGAAGTCCCAAGGCCTCCCTTGGGAAGTGAGAACTAGAGCCTCACTTGGCTCTAATTATCATCTTGTATTTAAGGTGACATTTGCACTTCCCAGCATAGAGCTGGAGTGTGAGGCTGGCTCAGAGGAGCAGAGACTAAGAACTCTCCAGAGCTAAAAGGATGGAGGTGCTCCCACATGCACAGTGCAAGCACGTGTTCCAAGACCGCACTGGCATCTCATCTTGCAGCCCTTTGGCCCACAAAATAAACCTTTTTCCAGTCACCACTCATCTGCTTTACCTTCTTTATCTGACCCTTCCAGTATGGTGGCAAAAATAAGTTTCTGGGAGGACTGTGACAATTACTTGCCTTTCCCTGGGTCAAAGCCTGAGGCAAGCTGACCACATGTGGGATGCAGGTGGTCTCTGTGGGTTAGAGCAGGGAAGCCTTACATCCCCTTGCCTTAATCTGTCCCCTTAGAGAGCTCTGGACAGAGATGGCTTGATATGTGCTCTATCAGGTATTGTTGTTGCTTACCTAATCTTTGCCAAAATCATGTAGCATCCCTCACTCATGTCATCAGGCTTCTGCTCAGGCTGGAATCAGCCAGCATTTCATTTATTAAACTTGCTAAACTCTTCACAATCTATGTTACTCTTCAATCATAATATAACTGTTTAAGTTAAAACCCCAACTTCCTCATCAATGAATCTGAGTACTTTAGGGCGATGCTGAGCTAGCTGAGAGAGTCATGACCATTCTCAGCTGAACATACTCTGAAGGTTTCCAAAATTAAATTTCTGACCCTAGTCTTGCTTGCTTGCATCTGTCAAAAAATGCAACTACATCTTGCCAGCTAGAATCACAGACCATATTAGTGTGCAAAAGCTAAAAAGTAACAATCACAGAAACAACAATCGCTATGTTTCCTGTCTGCTTTAGGGCTCTGCTGCTGTACTGAGTTGTCTTCAGCCATGCTAAGGGAAGCAATTTGCTTACTTAAGGCATGGAGGATATCACTGAGGTGGGGCAATAATTAGCAATAATTTATTAGGTTTTAGACTTTCCACTCTTGGTTGAATGTCACCAGCTATCCTTAACAGAGCATCACCAGAAAGCTGTGGTGAGTGCTGCTGGATTCACACTTTCTTTTTATGTACTGCAGTGGTCAGGACATCATACTGACATGTCTGAAACCCTGCCTCTGAGTTTATCACTGGAATAAGGTACAAATATGGGGGATATTAGTATAAATGAATTTTAATTTTTTTGTGATTCCCCTAGCAATGCTCAGCTGAAAGGAAGATCAATATCAGAGGCTGAACCAGCCTATTAATGACTTCCTGTGCTTAGGAACATGCTTTGTGTCAAGACACTGCTGTGTCAGGTGATGAGCAAACCCATCAAAAAGATGATCTGTCTAAACTGACAGGTTAAGCAGCCTTGTCAGCTGACAGAGCAAACTGACCAGTTCAAGGTATTAAATTCAAAATTATTAGGCCTGAATCTGATAAAACCAATCTGTGTGTGCGTGGGAGAGTAGGAGATATACACAGGCCCAGCTCAAAGGGAAAAGTCAACCTTTGCAAACCTCAAAGTCCAGGGAAGCTGGCTGTGCTTAGAATGGTGTAGCTTCAACCAATCCTTCATTTGGATGGGACATAAACCACCTGGTCCTTACAGGGACAGGGGTGCTGGCAAAGCAGCCAGTCTTACACGGGCCAATGCACAGCATTTTGTGTTCTCTGGACAAATAAGCCCTCTGCTGGGCAGAGTTTGAGAACATAGGACTCTTGGTGTGTCCCTGACAGGCTGTAAACACTCAGTCCTTCATACCCATCCCAGTTGTCAGCCAGCTGTGCACAGCTCTTTCTGGCAGAGAAATATGGAGACAGCAGCTTTGGCTTGGGCCCACATCTGGCCATTCCCACTTCCACAGGTGGCCCTGACTGATGGATGGAGAAGATCTACAGTCACTCAGGCAGAGAGATGCTCTAACATATCTCTACTTAAGACATGAAGTGATGGCTAAACCCCAGCATAATGGGCAACTTTACCTGATCACTGTTGCAAAGCACAACAAAGAAAGCTCTTTCCAAACACAGAATGTAACATTGCAGTCTTTTGGTTTCCATCTCTCCTACCCAAAATTTTAAACATGAAAGGCCCAAACTCTGACCTATTTTGCTGTCTTCACCATCTGAAAAAGAAAATCAAATCAAAGCTAAAGCACTAGCTATTAATGAAAGCAGACAAACCAGAAACCAAAGAGCACTGTGCCTTCTAGCAGGAGGATAATGAGCCAGCTGCTGGTGTTGGATGCAGAGCAATAATCTCCAGATGCCGCCTCACATTAGCTGAGCAACCAGGAGCTAATCCTGACAATTCCACTGGCTTTCTGTGTACCTGCCTGCATTGGAACCCCTTAGTGTTTTTCTCCATCTGCCAAAATGAAGGTAACAGTAACTTAGTTCACCTCATGCGAGAGGATTCAAGTAACACACTGAAAAAGCCTGTGAAGATGTAAAGAGGTCCGTAAATCTACACATATTTTTAACAATCTTTCCCTACTGAGGTTTATGCACACCAACCAATTATACACATCTGCTTATATATGCAACGTATGTGCGTAGGGAAGGTGGCATGTAAGCTTGTGATCTGTACTTACCAAGTAGATTTTTTATAACTTTCAGACCCTATCTACAAAGTCTCCATGAAAAAAGAAGAATCCACTGACATAAAAGTATCCAGATTAGAGGCCTTAATGAGAACAGATTGAGAACTGTGTCACCACCTTTCATAATTCAATGCCTGAAAGAACTTGGCAGAGTGGAACAGCTGAGGAAAGTAATTTCCTCACCAATAGTTTAACATAATCTTTCATAAAGTCTCACTGAAATAATCAAGCTTTCTCTATTTAATACATTAAACTTTCTCTCTAAAAAAATCTGTATTGAAGGAAAGAATATAATTTCCCCTGAAACATGTATCATTTGGTTCATTCTATGAAGAACAAGAAGTAGGAAACAGGATGGTGTTGTCTTTGTTGTAAAATGCCTGGGGTAAGCTCTGTGCTTCCAATAAATGCAGAAACTCTGTGAGCAAGCTATTAACCTGAAAGCCTGTGAAAACTACTTCACTGACTAGTTGTCAAAGTTATCATTCATTACAGAAAGCTCTGTATTTTAGCCCTCTAAGAGTGTTTCAGAACACACTGATTGCCAGGCTTTCCAGACACAAGGGTGTTACTGGCAGGTGCTTTAGAATTTCCCCTGTGTGTTAGCAAAACATAAATCAGGCACACAGGTCTGGAGGTGGACTTTTCCATCTGGGTGTCAGAATCCTTTCCTCATTCTCCACCTCCTCCTTCAGAGGTGTCTGTGAACACAGACCACCCAGCAGACCAGCTGCCCTCTATTAACTTTCCCCTTAGGATCCATGCGTCTTTTTTGTTACTGTATGTCCCCCAAAACAAGGGAATCAGCTACAGTTTCAGCAAGACTGACTGTCCTTCAAGAAGGCTACTTGAGCTGATTTGTCAGGAGGAATTGTCACTGCTATAAATTTGACCAACAGGAAATCCAGTTGCTTTCTCAGCTGTTCTCCTGATTTTTAATGGATTAGCTACCATAACACTTAAGAGGATGCACTGAGATAGTCACTGTCTGCTCATGTCTGTGACTGCATACCACACTGTTCTAGGCTCATTCCCTTCTTCAGCCCTTGTGCTCTGCCCCTACAACACTGCAGATTCTGCAAGAGAAGCCATAAAAAGCTGTGCACTCTTAAGGTGCTGTTGTCTGCATTTCCTTCCATCAGTTCAAGCTCATGCTCCCTGTAAACTGGTTGGTAATTGACACTTTTTCCCCTCTCTAAAGAGGCTGGGAAAAGCCTGGCCTCTTCATGCATTTCTTGGAGGCTTGGGTTGGAGCACCAACTGCTATGCAGCAAGATGGTAAGTGACCTCTAGTCTTTAAATTACAAAGGTGATTTAATAAAAGCCTAGAGCCATCCAAAGTGTATACATCAGACAAGGATCCTTGTCATGAACAATGCTACCCAGCTGTGTCCACAGGACTAGAAAATTACAGCTGGCTTGTCCACTGTTGAAAGCACATGAAGGCAAAACCAGCATTTATCAATTTCAATTGATTGAGCACATCAAAGTAATTAACAAGATCTAGGCAAGCTACACCAGGGATTGTAATTTCTTTTCACTACTGCATTTCATGGAGTATTTTGTGTTCTGATATAAAGTCCAATACAACATCAGGCACTATTGATCAGTTTCATACCAATGCTTCTAGGAGCTCAGCAGAATGAAAATACTATGGAAAAAGGGAGAGTAAAAGCACATATGGCAGGAAATCACATGTAGTTTTACAGGCCAAGCTTCTTGGGTTAAACCAGAGCATTTTCCAGAGCCTACAGTGGTGGGGAAATGGTGGGTGACTTTGAAAACAAAGATGTGAAGAAAAACCCTGTCTAGTGGAAAAAAAGAGGACAAAGCTAAGAAACAAGCTGTGGTTCAGTTCTATGAGTGCTTCAGTACATCTTTGACCCTTTTACCTCATGTGTTCTTGAGAGATTACAACTCTGCCGTTGTAGGAGTCAGCCTGGCCAGTGTTTCAGGTAAGGCAACCATTACCAAAGAAGACCTGTACACCAACCCTAGGACTTGGCAGGCATGTGTTTGAGCTGTGGCAATCCCAGAAGTTGTTGTACCAAGGAGTTATGGGATTGCCCATGTTAATGCCTCATAAATATTCCCCACCCTCATTTTACAGTCATCATCACCACTCCCAGCCCCTAGAATGTTCTCCCTTCTTTGTATCCCCATTGGCCCTCAACTGATGCAGTGTCCCACCCAGCCTACCACACTGGACCCTACCTTCCCTTACCCCACCTCTGCACCACTTTCCCCTATACCCACTGGATCCTAACCTCAACTCCACCCCCTTCCCTGCCCCAGATTTATAACCCGGACCTCCCTACATCTTTTTCTTCGACCACCAACTCCTACTCTGGTTAGTGTTTGGTTTTTTGAGCCTTGTCCCACATTTGTTTTCATTATCATTAAAGTATTTTATGTTGCAAGTCATGGTCATCACACCGCTCTTCTTTTATTTTGCCACGATAGCCCTAATATCAGAGGAACCCTAAAAAGTATTTTTGGGGACCACCCTCACCCCCGACATGACATCACTTAGAAAATCTGATCTGATGGCACGTTAGCCCAATTAGTCTATGAGCTGCTTCCAACTCACCATTCAGCTCTGACAGACTTTACACCTCTGTGCCAAGGGAAAAGGGAAAGGCCAATTTCTATTGTAGCAAATGAAGTAAAATAACTTGAGTCGTGGGTTGAGGCACACAGGTCAGCACTATATTACAGCCTTCCGTTTTTATGTGATCAACTTAGTGGTTACTGCCAGAAGCAAGATATCCAGACATTTCCTGGTTCACATGTTTTCTAACTAGTAATGATTTGAATTTGAACATGCAATTCCAAGAGGAGAAAGGGTTTTGCTGAAGTTACTGTATATGGATAGATATATTAACGTATCCAATACTGATTAACAGTAGGAAAGAAAAAGTGGCAAGACAAACT
This sequence comes from Muscicapa striata striata, assembly GCA_030060385.1. Classification (NCBI taxonomy): domain Eukaryota; kingdom Metazoa; phylum Chordata; class Aves; order Passeriformes; family Muscicapidae; genus Muscicapa; species Muscicapa striata. Next base: position 1,135,845 of record JAREIS010000156.1, read on the forward strand.
GATGTGTCTGACAGTAATTGCTCAAGTCTGTTATTTCTAAGATAGGTGCTCCCATATATGTAATGTGTGTATTTGACAGTTAATCCTATTGACATGTATCACCAAGACCTTCACAATTGCAAGGAATAATTTGAGACATTATAACTTAAAAATATCACAACAGCTGTGCTCATTCCACCCCCTCCCTATTTGAATACCTTCATCCTTGAGCTCAGGCCCAAGGCATTTCCAAAGGCATATCTTTCAAAATCCAAGGTGAAAACAACACAGCCAACAACTGTTAACTCCTTCAGTGGAGCAACTACAACTCTGCAAGGCAGAAGGATGATTACTGTTGCATTGCCTAGATCATTTGCAGTCTATACAATGATACTGACAGATTCTGTAGTTCAAATTTTTAGCACAGAGCTCCTTTAATGTTAAAGTCAACTCAAACACAAAAATCTATGTTTTCTGCTGCATCTTCTGCAAGACCTTTGCCTTTGTATGTGTCCAGGTTGGACAGATTCATAGCTGCCTCTTTCACACTGAGATTTGCACATCTTTTTCTTCAAAGCACCTATGATATGCAGTTCACACTGCAGAGTATTGAATAGTCAGGACAATTTCACATGGTAATTTCATATGCAGTCTTGGTAATTAAAAAGAAAAAGCTACACAAGCCAACAACTGAAAATAGAAGTGACTTCTTTCTCCACTGCCCACAAAAACCATCATCATTCCTGTGACTCATCACAAATCCAAAAAAAAAAAAAAAAAAAAGCATATGGTATGAATAGTTCTTGTTAAAATTGCAGATCTTTAGGCTCTATCAGGCTGGGTCCAGAAGATTCTCCTTCCTGAAAATGTTTCAGTATGCTCCAGATTCTGCAAATGCCTATACTCAGCTGAGGTATATGAAAGCAGTGGCATTTTCCTCATACCTGCACCCATCTCTTAGGAATTATTCTGTATTCATGATTACTGCAAATATTAACAGTGAAATATGAACAGATAGTTCAGCAATGCTTATTGGGTACAGGCAATCTCCTGCATATAGAAACAGAATATCCTAGATGTCCCTAAGGACAACTACAACCCTGCAAACTGCATGGAAGAGCTAAGGACAAAGAGCTGCTTCAAATGGGCAGCAGTTTAACAGATGACTTCTGATTTATTGTTCTAACGTAAGTTTTCCTTTCTCTTCTGTTTTCTAAAACTTGCTTCTATAGGCAAACCAATCAATGCAGGAGCATAACTGTATAAGCAAAGCTCTGGAGATATAAGAAAGTCTATGTAAGGACTAATTTTTACTATAAGTTACTTTATTCTGGAAGCACAATCACAGTTCCAAAATAATTTACCTTAAGATGAATAGATTTTCTTTCAGGAGGAAGCTGGAATTGTTTACCACAGATAAAAACACCAGGGAAAAAAACTGAACAAAAATAAAACACAATGAGTCTGAAAAAAGGCATGACTAGAAAAATTTAACCTTTTAAAATTAATTGTCTTTGCAGACAGCACTTTCCATCTGAAATGTCCAGAGAACTTTTGACTTTATATTTTGTCTGTAAAATGACTGCTAGAAACGTTTGCTTTTTTCCCACTTTTAATTCATTTTTCATATTTCACAAAACAAGGTAAGAGACAAGCACACTGTACCTAAGGACTTGAGACCAGATGATACTACAATGGCAAACAGTACACTAGAAATGTTCCTGCATAGGAGATGGTGGGGGAGGAAGACTGGCTGACGCATTTGACAAATTCGTGTTGGTTCTGATGGACAGAAATAATTTTCATTATTCATTATAAAAATCATACCTATACATGTTAAAAAGAAACAAATGCAGACAGCTTGTGCATCTCTTGGTGACTCCAGTTTGGACATTTATTTAAAGGAAGCACTGAAACAGGGAAGAGCAAACCCTGTGCACTTCAAACTCCAAGAAAAGTCTTGCATTTGACTTCGACCTGACAGAGGAATAGAAACAAGGGATAAAAAATTTTTAACACTACTCCATCACTAGAGCTCTCACTCCTGAATGGCATTTGCAAAAACCCAGGAAAAAGTAGGTTTTAAGATACATAAAGAAATTAAAAGGTCAGACAGCTCCCGCTATGGACAAAAATCAGATCTTGAATTTCTGAGACAAACAACATTCCTCATTCTGCCTCAAGTCGAGGTAAGACAGGAAGAATAAGATTTCCAAATGCAGAGTCTTGAGTTATGAAGTATCCTGAGGAGTGTGCATGTGCGTGCTGGAAAGAGAAAAGCATTTGTTAAAGCGTAACTTCCTGCAGCACTGGCACAATTTTAAGACTTCATGGCTTCTGCAGAATTATTTATTCATTTCTCCCAGTCTGCTCCTTAATTCTGATAGTCAAATTCAAACTCAGCATTTTAGATCAGCCACTTCAGAGACAATTAACTTTGACATTCTCTGCTGCTCTTTTCAGTGAGCCCCATGGAGGTGAGGTAAATTAATTGTGCCTGATTGCTCTTCTTTGCCTAGACCCCATGTTTCCACTTACAGTCCCTTCCATGACCAGCTTGCAAGTATTGGTTTATGACAGCTGCTACACAGAATGCCACCAGACACACTCCCAAACATAGGACACCAGGATTCTACTCATGTGATGTAGATACACGCTTGTTCACCTGAGGGAGGCAGCTGCTGTATGGCTCTCAAACACCTCTGTGAAATCCTACATACCCCTTCCCAGTTCAAAGGCTGGACTCCAGCAAGTTAGATGTTCTCCATATTCCCTCTCTCCATGACTGGGAAGAGCCCTGCTGGATCTCAAATTTAGCCTGTGCCTGAAGTATTCCCTTGGAGTGATCAAGGCCAACGGGCACAGGGAGCTGCAGCAGCAACAGCATGGCTAGCAGGCCAAGGGGAGCTAGCTGAACTCAGTCTGAGATACAAACTGAAGGAAGTTCAACAGAGACACAAAGAGGGGCTTCGTGGAGCTCTCCATGCCCAAGAAGATGTTTCATCATAACAAAGAAGACTTCACTTATGACAAATACAGAAATGTGAGATACTTAATCTCTAAAAGGTGTTTTTCAATATCTCCAGGAGCAGGGCTGCTCTCTGAAGGGATGCACATCTAAAACAGAACCAAGCTGAACCCTGACTGTATCAGCTCACCTGCAGTGCAGCCTTCTGTTGTGCTGCAATGTGCTGTTGCTCAGCATGATCACGAAAATCCTTATTCAGAGGTGATCTTGTAAGTGCAATGCTGCAAGAAAGAACAAGATGGTATGACACAGACCACAGCCAAAACATGTTCTTGCTATTCTAGCCACGGATACCATGACTTCCTGAGCTCTCATTTCACTCATGGCTTGACAATTGTCTGTTACTGTTTGGAATTACTATTTGTAAATATAAGAGAAAAAAGGGTAAGATGGAGTGACCACAGCTGTATCATTTGAGCCATCATAAACAATTCCTGCCAAACTAAACCTGAAGTCTACTGTGGATTTTGCTCATGGGCTGAGTTCCACTGAAGTGAATGAAACCACTGGGGTGCAGTGTTAGACAATGCAAGGAGTCTCTAAAGCAGTTTTGTGCTTTCACCACTGCTCAGTCATCAAGTGACTGTTCTAAACAACTGTGATAAACAGAACCACTAACAAGACCTCTGCAGACTTCAGTATAAGAATAGGTCTTCAGTGGGGGAGAAGCAGCTCACTACCTATGATAAAGGAGCTGCTCACTGATGTTAACTGAAATAATGATCCCTTGATAACAGCTTGCAGTACCTAAAGCTGATTTAGCTTATCTATCTCAGTGCAGCATAAGGTTTCAAATTAAAACTTATGTTTTTTCTTGCCTTTTATACCTTAGAACTTGTCTGCCTTCTTAAAATGAAAAAGAAGACATAAAAAGCACCCCCAATTCTATATAAGTAACATGGAAATCAGGTGAGGGTTGCCATTAGAACTGTATCGCAAGACAATTCTTAACTGTCTCTGAAATTATCACTGGAGACTGCTGCTGAAAACCCTGCTTTTACCAACCACAGAGAGAGAAGAACAAATGACAAGGATTCCAAACAAATTCATCAACTGAATTTTACGAGCAGTTTCAGTGTCAACAGCTCATGTAGTAAATCAGTTTTTGAGAAGCAGCTATGATGCTCATGAAAAGATCTGCAGCTAAATCTATGCCTAAATGCATAGTAAGAGCTAAACAATTCTGAAAAATTTTTGCTTACGGCAAGTATTAAGTTAAGTTTCACCTACAGTACTACTCAGTACAGTACTACTTATTTAAAACACAGTATTTTCAGTGATTTTAAAGGTAGTTAATTTGCATTTAATTTGTACCCTATAACTTTTCAATATAATTTCCACAGATAAGCTTAAGGCTCTGCCATAAGCTGACATTTTTCAAAAGAGATCTTGCTCTTTTCACATGCCAAAGCCAGAAATCAACTCCTTCACCCTTAGGCTGTTCCTGCCACTGCTGTACAGTACAGGAACATCAAGCTCTTCTAGCCAAGTTTGCACAGTTTTTATGGTCTCCATTCTAACAACTCTGCGGTCCAAGACCTTTGTCACAACATCAAAAAACTGTAAGCTTCTCAAAAATCACACATCAGCCCACCATGCCAAAGCAGAGAGTCTGACTGCTGCATTGTAGATTCCACCTATGTCCACCTTCAAAACTAGAAAATTCTAATTCTGCTCACTTGAATACAGTGTTATATTTCCTTAAAGAAAAAAGAATAAACAAGCATTCCCAAAGTTCTGTTATACTTATAATGAAGCATGGAAGCACTGTTGCAAAGAATCAGGAGTTGTACATAACAGTATTATACTCTTATTTTCTTTTCCAACAATTTTGCCCAGATAACAAGCACATACAATTATTATTAATATCTTCTTACCTCGCTCAGAAGTCTACATCAGGCAATTTCAAGTATTCTGCATGTCTTCTGACATTATGAAAGAATTAAAAGTGCCATGGAATCTCTTCAGCAAAACACAGAGGCAGCACTCAGGCTGCAGTCAGAGTATTTGACGCTTGCACAGGTGTTGGCTACACTGTGTCTAGAATGTGACACTGTACTCACTTCACACTAACCCCAAAGTTTAAGGATCTCAATTTCTTCACATAAATTATTGTGTGATTTTCTAGTTACTGATTTATGACAAAAATCTGATCTCCTTGTCTTGTGTGGGAGAAATCCCAGTAAAAGCCGATCAGATTAGATTATTACACTTTATGGTGTAGAATCATCCCTACAACACGGCATTTTTACAGGATTATCAGCTGTAATATAAACTGGCTTTGACTTGCACACAGGGAGTTTCAAGAAAAACTCATGCCTGCTCTGATTGCTCTTCTCTAAGCACATAGAATCCTGAATCTAATGGTCTACTACTTCCATTCCCCAGAGCATTTCAGCTTAATAATGAAATGTTTTCTCAGGGTCTGCTTCCTGATTTTTCTTTATGGTAGACTTTAACACATTTGAGTAAGTACATCTGCTTCTTCCATTCTCAAATGGAAATGATACAAGCCAAAATTCATGCTATGTAAACCATTTTAAATACTAGTATGTTCCTAAAGAACAATGTCCCTCTGCCCTGTTATTAAGGATGGTCAGAAAACACTTATGTGAAGTATTTATGCAAGTTTACAGCTCATTAGCTGTTTGGCTTTTTTCCTTGATGTAGTCAGTGATGCCCAAATATGTCTAAGAACATAAAATACCTGGCTCCGGGGTGATTTGTGGAAGACTGGTTTTGCATAAGTAACTTTCTCTTCTCCTTGTCTAGTTCTGCCAGGATTGCAACCCTATTTTTATTCTGGAAACCTGGTGAAAATGACAGAAAAATATTAGAGATATTTATTTGACTTCTGTGGCTCAAGTCTAACCCTATGGAATTAGAAGGCCCTGTACAAAATTACTGTAAGATCAACACACTGATCTTCAAAGCTTTGTGCCCATTTGAAAAGACTACTATTAAATAGGCTTAATTTTTCAGCATGCAATAGCTTCCATAAGCTATCATGCATATTAATACATTTTAAAATAGAGGCTTTTAACTCAAGTTATACCCTTCCCAAGCCAGCTCTGGAGCTAAAATCAACGTTTACAATCAATAGTTGCCTTCCAAAAAAAGGAAGCAGATTTACCAGGTTCTAAATTTAAGAAGTAGTCACTGAATGTTCAATTCAACAATAACAATGGAGTAATATACACATGGGGCTTAATTTCTCACATCAGTGAACTCAAATTGTAACACAAGCATTATATATGTAACAGGTAAGAAGGAACAAATCACTAAGCTTGCACATGTGTTTACACAAACATCTTTTACTCAATCTATGAAGAGAAGCTTAAATATACTGTGTCCTATATACACTACTCTTATTCTGAGTATGATCATATGCTGGAATAGAGAAGCAAAATTAAACTATTAAACTGTCTGTACACAATACAAGCATGTAGCCTCCATTTGCTTTCATCATTCTTCCAAAGAGACCTAGAATGCTAGAGAAGGGGTCAGGAAGTAGAGTGACTTGAGAGAATTTTAAAAACGCCCAAAATAGCTGCCATCTATGTATTTTTCAGAATTGCCTTCTAAATGCAAACATGGCGAAACTCCTTTACCTACACAGGACTCATATAATAAAGGATCTCACTGCAGCCCTCAAACAAACCAGGTGGACAAGCCCCTGCTGCTGCCCAGTATGCCCAAACAGCACAGCTGAAGACAACAGCTCCAGAGCTGATTCTTACATGCCTCTATGCCACCAAGGACATTCCTCATGTCACAAATACACACTTTTTGAATCTCTGATTTGCCACTGTTCTATACATACCAAGCTATGACAACATCATTAAACTTAAAAAAAAAGTCAAGTTCTTCTTTATTTTCTCCACACAAAAAGTCCAAGATTCCCACTGGAAAGTGTGCCCCTGCCCTGAGAACTGTCCTAGTGACAGCAATAAAACATGGTAGCCTACAAACTGTTAGGAAAGCCACACATGGTAACTCTTAAGGACAGTATTAGCATGTCAAGGTAACATGATTTATTTTCAGGAGCTGCACTCTTAAGTTCCTTCTCTTTGACAGACCTTGTGCTGATGCTCAATTACATAATCCAGTAGTCCTTTCATCTTAATGAAGGTGACAATTACCAGAGAGAAACCTTTAACTCTAAATAACAATTTGCATCTGTACTGCCTTGTTGTCAAACTTTCACCTTTTTCTTCTACCATGCCTAACATACATGCCCATAAACTTCATTGTCTCAAGAGTTCTCGAAAGGAGCAGTCTTTTAATTAAAATACATTGTACTATTGTTTTATCTAAGATCACCCACAATAATTTCAACATTCGTTAATAAGATTCTTAGTTACATTTAATTAATTTAATTAAGTGGTATTTTTCTGTCCACTAATTTCTCCTTCCTATATGGCATTAGCTCCACTTAAACTCTGTTTGATATGAGTATTTATTCAGGCCTTTGATATTTCTCTGCTGTTCAGGTATTGTACACTATTATTGTTTTAAGACCTTGCACTTGCAATTAATTTGAAGCCTTAAAACACAGCTGACATACAAAGGCTGACAAATCTTGCCAACAAGCTAGGATTTAATATTTCTGAGGTGCAGCTAGCCCAGACTTTACTCTCGTAAATTCTGGAAACGATGCATGAATAGGTTGACTGAATCACCTCTTAGAAGGTCTGATCTAAACAAACATGTTTGTACAGTCATTCTATGCAATTTTAATCCAAAAACCTTGACATATTACTCAGCACCCTTCTAATACTGCTTGCTTATCCTGAACTACAAAAATTTAAACGCATGCTTGGTATTCAGAAGATATGATGATTAAGGAAAGAAAAACGAGACCACTTTTTAAAATATGTTTGTGATCTAAAAAAATAAAGATTAAATATGCTTAAATTTATATGAAGCAGATGGTATGCTCCAGGAAAACCTGAGACATTTTAAATACTGTTTTTAAACTGTGATCAGAAACTGTAGAAGATTCTATCTTCTATTTTGAGTCTTGTAACAGTATATTGTGGAAGAAACTCTACAGGTATTCAGAAGAAACCCAAGTATTTTTTTCTTTTCTTATACTTCTACTAAGAGCTTTGTGGTGTGCTTTTTGTTTGATTGTTTATTGGTTGGGTTTTTTAAAAGTAGTATTTTGCACTAGAGTTCAGATCACCAGCAACCTGCTGTGCTGAAAAAGTCAGTTGTTTAAGAGAATTTGTTATTGGTAAGGAGAAAAAAGAATGTTTAAGAAAGTGGAGGAGTACATTCAACATACACGTTAGCTGAGCAATGTGATATTCCTGCAGGCAAACTTCTTCAAGAAGCAAAATAAAGCCTGTTCATTTAAAGATTAACAGTGGAGTGGTGGAATTTTAGAAATCCATTTTACGGAGAAATTCTGGCATACCTAGAAAACAATTAACCATATCTGGCAATACACAAGCAACACTTTCATTTAGATTCTTCACTGTCAAGGAACCCAAAATGCTTTCATAAAGACTAACTTGAAACTCCTACAGAAAGACATTTCCTGCTTCAATTATAAATAAGGGTAATTTTTCTTCTGCAGATTTGTCTGTTCTGCTTTACTGTATTAAAAATCTGGACATGCTAAAATCAAAAGCCAACCTTAGTATAGACCAGATTCTCATCTGTGAAAGTGAGTGCAGATTTTCAAACACAGGAACTTCCTAAGCGAGCTTTAAATTTAGACTTCCTTTCACTGGGCTGAGTTGCACTAATATTTTGAATTTGAACAGTTTGAATATTGCAGTTTATTAATATTTTTCTCTGCTTTGCTGACATGAGTCCTGACACAAAATGACCTGCTCAAGGCAGCTAAATAGATTAATGGCAGTGTCAGATGTCAAACTGAGTGCCTAGATACTCAGATTACTCTCTAATGTAGCAGGTTCAGAACATTTAAAATTTAAACGTTTCTGACGCCTCTATTTCTGACATCAAGCATTCTATCTGTGCAGGACCAGAAAGATTACTTGCACCTGTTTTCTGCATATGAAAGACAGAAAGCCAGAGAAAGCTGTAACCTTGCTGAGTGATACTGGCAGCTTTAAGAGCTCATAGCAAGCCTCTCTCTTAAACCTAATCTCAACATCTTATATACCACCCTGTCTAACCATTACTTATGTCAGTTAGCTGTTCTAACTAACTCTGCATAGGAAGCAACAGCTTTTAGATAAATTAACTTTATCTATTTTTAATGTTTTGTTTTTCATTCATTATCTTTTCCTTGATCTTTCCTTGATTTGTTGCTTCAAATTCACAGCACATTTAAGTTTTTTCCAAGATGCACTATTTATCATTTCTCCATAGATGTGTAACAGCACTAAAGAGCCCTCCATGACTCTGTGTCCAAGATACACTTTTACTCAGAAAATGTCTTTAAAGCAGTGTCAGCTCTAAGCTCTGAGCACAGCATTTTGTCTGCTCAATTCAGAAAGGATTTAAAGCAATTTCTTTACTGAAGTGCAGGTTTCTATAAACCTAATTCTGTTCTTAAAAAGCAGAATCTAAAGACCTTATTAGATACACACCACTTGTGAAAAAAATGGAGCAATTCTATTTGATATCCTCTTCTGCTTATGATGACTGGCATCTCAAAACATCATCAAATAGTCTGCTGCATGCCAGTACTCTCAGTAACAATTTACATCTGGACATGCTTTCATTTACTTTGTGTGACAATAAAACAAAAATTGTACTGGTTACTCAATAAATTAAGTTGAATTACTTAAAAACACAGTGCCTCCAGAAAACAGTTACATATATAGCTGAATATAAGTAATTGACAGCTTTATGGCTGTAAAGTTCTCAAGTACTATGCTTACACACAGTTCAGATTCAGATGGGGAAGAACAACATGTAGTTGATGATGTAATCCAATGCAGGACAGCACAATCTTCCTTTTCAGACAAAGTGAACAGAGAGCCAAATCTAACTACTTAAGACTGTGCTATGTGAATGCTCTCACATACCTTTAGGCCAAAAGCATAAATAACTTTCAGGATATAAAGAGACAAAATTGCTACAGTCTGAAACTTGGAACTCTGTTCATATTTCAAGAGCTTCTTCTTCCAACTTATCAGAACTCTTATTTTCTTAAAGGTTCAGCCCTGTCCAAAGCAGGATCTGTATTTTTTTACCTTTGGGGACCAAAAGGAGAATTTTGTCCTGAGCAGTTTCTTTCTCTCATGACCGAGGGCTTTCTCTAGGAGGACTCACACACACAGTGGTTAATTCAGTTACACACGATGTATGCTCTTGCCTTGCTGCACACAAGCAAAGGCATTATATGAGAGCAGTCTGATGAATGCATGTTGCCTAAGGATTGTGATGTATTGCAGTAGGAGCAGTGTACTCCTGAGCACCTGGAAGTATTTGCTGTAATTTAGAAGCTGATTTTCCCCCCTCCAAGTGTATTGCTCTGGTCAATGTCCACATCAGGTGGACAATACACAGCATGGAGGAAGATCTTCTATTGCTTTTAAATGCCACAGTCAGTCTTGTGCCATCAGCTCTGTGTGATACTAATGAACTGAAGTAAGGCTTTTCATTCAATTCTTGGTTTTTACAGCTCACCACCAGGAGTGTTTTTATAAGAGGCTAATGAATAAACGTCTGCTCCACAAAATCTTAACTTTCATAGTCCAAGTCTGTAATCAATGAAAAACTCAAATTTTCTCCCAAGACAATACCTCACACCAATCAAGGGAAAAACAGTGATTTGGTACAGAAAATTCTCATCACAGTCTGCCTGTGTAGAAGGCTAATGTTTAATTCATCCTTACAACTCTGCCTGAGTGTGTCCTACCATTCATAACCCTTCTGGTGACCATTTCAGTAAACCTCTATTCCATTTGTCCAAATGAAGAGAATGAATTGCTTGAACAGTACTAAATACATATGAGGTAACCTAAAAATGCAGTATTTCTCACAGTCCTTTTCACTACTAGACTACATCTACCCAAGACAGAAGCTCTGAACTGTTGTTTATATTTACCTGCTCCTCTCCAATTTTCCTAGTTGCACTATTTATAGGCTTATTTGGTAGTTAAACTTGACAGCATTTCTTGTCCGCTTAGTGCAGACAACTTTCATACGATAACTATACAGTTCCACTAATAAGACTGTAAAGGATATCTCAAATATAAAAGATTCCAAGGCTCTATTAAATTATAAGACTCTGGAGTTAGGAAGGAAGCAAAGGTATTCTGGCACTAAAATCCCATCTCTCAGTAAACCAATGTATTTAAGAAAAAACAGCTTTTAACTTTCTATGACAACATTCTATTCCTTTCAATGATGCTGATTTAGTATTCACAGAATAAAAGCAAGATTTACCAAAACTTTCTCAGAGTTAAAATCTGCAAACAGACAGGTCTGCACTCTGAAGTACTCCTCTGTCAACACCTCACAAAATCTCAATAACCGTTCCAGAAACTACCTCCTTCTCATCAAGCAGCAAGTAAAATCTGTGGTTTGGACCCACATGAGTCATATGACATCCCCTGAAGTATCATCCAGCAACATTCAGCTTGAGGTAAGGACACAAACAGATCTGCAAAAAGTCTCCACTTGCTGGGAAACCGGACCCAGAATTCATTTCTCATAACCAAGTAAGGGAAGAGCCATTCTTGAGCTTTTCCCCCAGCTCTTCCATGCAAGAAAAGTCTCAGTTTCACTAAGGTTTCCAGAAAATACCTCTAGAGGGCGATTTAAGATCCTCCTTCACATTTACTGGGTGACACCCCCAGACTCTCAGCCCCCTCTAAAGCACATGGATAGATGGGCCATTACTAAGATTTTTATTATTTTAAGGATGTAATTGAGATGCATCTTGGTATAAAAAAACATTTCATCACGGTTACCATTATGGTTTTTAATTAACTTTTTCTCCTAGGCCTGGCCACTTGCTGCTTGTGACCAACATGCCCATCTGGGTCTTGCTGTTCCCAGCATGCCATAGAATATATCTGACTTCTAGCTGAAATCTGATGTTGAGTGCAATAGCTGGAAGTCATGCTCAATGCCAAGTGTTGTAAGTGTTTGAAATAAGCCTCAGGAAATGATCACTGTATCACAGGCATGATAACAGGCATAATTCCTAACCCTAAGCACAACATCATGCTAAGAAATTAGAGTTTCCCAGCCATCAGCTGTCTTTTTCAACTATTAAATGCGTGTAAACCTTGTCCCAGAAGAATCGATGTCCTTCTGCTGTTTTCAGCCCCACCTCTCTTTCCTTTCTTCATCTTTCCATAAAAATAAACCTACAGTTAACGGTGAGTTCATTGATATTTTGCATAATCTTTTCCCTTCAATACTCAGATTAAAACCTACCTTGTCCCGAAGGATTTGCTGCCATCCTTCAATTTTCAGCCCTTGTTCTATTCAGCTGGAGTTCAAATATTTTAACCCCCACAAATATCTGCAAAACAAGTACAGTATAAGATAAACATACTCCTTTAAAAGAAGAGCTTGGAATTCAATCCACAAAATAAAAAAATATGGCAACTGTTAGGAAGCACAAGCCAAACACAGCATGTGTGTTACTTAAAATGTATTATACAATTTATATAATTCTGACTGGAACTTCTGGCTTGAAATATCAAGGGTTATGATTAATCCTTTTTTTCTCAGATTCTAGTGATTTCTATTAGTAGAAGTAGTAGTAATTTCTCATAATTTCTATTCTAGAAAAAAATGGTATTTATAATTAGTCATACACTTATTTTCTCAACTGAACTTCTTCCTGACAAGGTATGTCAGACTACACTTAAGAATCACATCAAACCCTTGTAGTCCTTAAAAGCTGGAGCCTTGGAAGAACCCAGTTTAGGCTCTAACTCAAGAAAAACTGATTGTTTGAGGAGAGGCAATCTAAATCCCAGATACAAGGCCAGCCAAAGTTGGCTGCAGCTGTGGCAAAACAAAAAAGGAGGCCTGCTCCTCGGTCATACGTCACCTCGGACCACCATCAACATCTGTTTCCATCAAGGTGCCAGGCTGTGAAGTGCAGCGGCGAAGAGCTCTGGCTCAGCCAGGCGGAGCCGAGGGATGGGAACGCTGAATGGGAAACGTGAAGCAGAAGTCAGTCACACTTCCACAGGAGACTAGGTCACTGCTACGCCCTGGACCTGTGGGTCCCTGAACAGCAACACTGCGGTTAATTATTAACTCAATGACAGTATTAATTAAGCGCAGTGACACTGGCCGGGACGGTTTCTCCAAGACCATAGATGGCCTGACCTACTCCCGCCGCTGCCCGCCTCCCCCCACACGGCACGGGAATGGGCTCTCCTGCTCACCCTTTCCCTCCCGCCCACAATGGACGGATGGCCTCCCCGACGCTCCCCGACCCGGCGGCGATGCTCTGCCTCAGCCTGGCTCGGGTCCCTGCAGTGCCGCCCGCCGCCCACCTGCCCGAGAGCGCGGGGCCCCGGCTCCGTCTGCCCCGCTCGCCCTTCCTGCAGCGCGGCCACGCCGCCTCCGCCCCCTGCCCGTGACGCTCGCACGGCGCGACGGCGCCCGCACCTCCCCTCACACTGCCGGGGCCCTCCTTCCTTCCGCGCCTCCCCTCACACTGCCCGGCCCCTCCTCCCTTCCGCGCCTCCCCTCACGCTGCCCGGGCCCTCCTCCCTCCCGCGCCTCCCCTCACACTGCCGGGGCCCTCCTTCCTTCCGCGCCTCCCCTCACACTGCCCGGGCCCTCCTCCCTTCCGCGCCTCCCCTCACGCTGCCGGGGCCCTCCTCCCTTCCGCGCCTCCCCTCACGCTGCCGGGGCCCTCCTCCCTTCCGCGCCTCCCCTCACGCTGCCGGGGCCCTCCTCCCTTCCGCGCCTCCCCTCACGCTGCCCGTGCCCTCCTCCCTTCCGCACCTCCCTTCACGCTGCCCCGGCCCACCTCCCTTGCGGTGCCTTCCCCTCACACTGCCCGGCCTCTCCTCCCTTCCCGCACCTCCCTTCCCACTGCCCGGGCCCTCCTTTCTTCCAGCGCCTCCCCTCACGCTGCCCGTGCCCTCCCCTTTTCCCTTCCCATGCCCTCCCGTGCTTTCTTCCCTTCCCGGGCCCTCCTGTTCTCCTGCGCCTCCCGTCACGCTGTCGGCGCCCTCCTCCCTTGCCGTGCCGTCCCCCGCACTTCCCGCGCCGCGCCGGCCGTGCCCGAGCTCCGGAGGGTCGGTGTTGTGTGGAGGCGCAGGCGGGAGGGCCGCGCGGGGTGTTGATTCAGCGGTAAGGCAGCGTTGGCCTGTGTTCGCTCCTGCCGTGGGGCATCCGCCTGGGGACGGGAGCAACCACGAGGGTTTCATGCTGCGGCCACACTTGTGGGGACTCAAGGCAGCATCGCGGTTAAACAGGAAAAAAATTCCACAAGTGGAAAAGACCTCCGAGGTCACCCAGCACTCGCTATCAACCAAACCATGGCACTGAGTGACACATCCAGTCATTGCTTAACATCTCCAGGGATGCTGACTCCACCACCTCCCTGAGCTGGGCAGCTCACTCCAAAGTCTACTTGCTCTTCCAGGGAAAAACCCCTGGCACAATTTGAGGTTGTGTCGTCTTCTCCTATACTTTTTTTTTTTTTTCCCCTCCTTCCTCTCCTTTAAATCACTGCCGTGCAGATTGTATTTGATGGCAGCAGCAATATTTGGCATAAATTCCAGAGGTTTCATTAAACTAGTGCATAGTTTGCTTTTGGAATATCAATTAACAACTGTATAGATGAGGGTATCTGATTAAGTGATCTGGTCTGATCTGGAGAATAAACCTTAGTCTTAAAGCAGCAATCTAAGACTTTCTATGCCCTTGTGGTTAAAATACTTATTTGAATCAAACTGGATTGAGTAGCAGCTGTAGCTTTGATTGTACATAAATAAATTATTAACGACTGCTATAAATAAATAATTTAATGACTGCATACAGATGGGGCCAACACTGACCTCTCTGTAGCCAGAAATCAGTCACATTGTCTTCTTCAGTTTTATATGCAGGATTTTTTTAGGGCACTAAACAATTTTCATGAAATAAAGGCCCTTTTTCTTCTTTAATGTAAGGATAAGAACAGGAGATCAGTTACTTATTTTATGACTTAGTTCAAGATGTCTATGTAGACATGCTTTTACCGCAGAATATATATATATTTTTAATATTAAGGTTTTGATGGTGTATGTAACAGGCACTTCTGAGCAAATGACCCTTATAGGAAAGGCGATATTGGATCTGGTAGTCAAACATTTGTATGCTGCAGGGCATTTGATTTCTTCTGCTTTCTCTTTCATCAAATGCTAGAAGTCCATAAACTCCTCACTCTTCAGCCCTAAAGTGAAAAAAGAGCTAATTAAAAACACTTTATTTAGTTATAATGGAATTATTTATAATGGTAAGAACACACATGGGGCATACATGGTGTTAAGTGTCACACTTATTCATTCGCTTGGACAACAACATGTATACAGAAATATTGAATGTAATTAACAATTTCTTAAGATCTGCTGCAGCCAGCTTCACTAGATCATGAAGAAATAAATTACAGTTTTGAGACTATACAGAATACATAAAAATCTTGTCAGTATCTATAATAATGGATTGATTTGTCTTAAAATACTGTGCCTTAGTATTATACACATGGATTCTATGAGATAGGCAATATTCTGCTAACCAAGTATGCTATCTCTTCTTCCATTTATACTTTTTAAAGATTCACAAAGTGTTTGTCATTTCTAAAACTGAACAAATTTGTGTTTGGAAACTCTGGAAACTTGTAATGTCCAGATGTAGAATTTAGTTACCTGTATTTTTTGCCTGGTAAAAGCTGTGTGTATGTGTGTCTCTGTGTGTTGGTGTAGGGGTATGTGTGTGTGTGCCTGTACCCAAACCAGCAGACAATCTCAGGGAATTTTCTGTTTGCTTTAAAGCTCTGTTGATTAATACTGTGGGAAGCAAACATTGCTGCCATTCCCACATACTTGTATTATTGTCAACTGTTCTCTTTGCATGAACAGCTGACTGAGCACCTGCCCTCCTGATTCTGTTTTGGTATTGTTTTTTACTTTGTTTCATTTTGTTATTTCTCTTTCTGCCTTTAAAAATGTCATATGTGCTAATTTTTTTCTCCTTTTAATTATCCCTTGGATGATTTTCATTTTATCTAGACACCTCACTTGCAATCGTTAACTGCTGAGAAGCAGGGTGAATGAAGAGCAGCAGAGCATCCAAACTAATAGTCCTACCTGGTGCAATTCTCTGTGATGTCATTCCAGGACTGAGGATGCAAGTGATTCTAAAAAGCTGCAGTTTGAGGCAGACAGGTCTAGCTTCTGCGCTCCTCTTTACACAGCTAAGCCTTGTGAGAAGAATTAATTAATGGACAGTGATTTTTGTTTGGGGCTCAAGAAGGGCAGATAGAGAAGGAAGAAGCAGCAGGGCAAGGAGGAAGAGTCATCAGGAAGGAAACTCAGGTGAAGAAAAGTTGGGACTCATTAATTCTTCATTTCTGTACAAGTGTGGTGAAAGTTGATCATATTATTAACTTCTAGCATCTCTACAAAAACATGGTCATGCCTCAAGTCAAATGACTCCTTGGCTCTGGGAGGAGTTTCGCATCAATATAACATGTAGAGACAGGAAGTGTAACCCTTTGAAGGAACAGTGTCTAATCTCTGATGTGTCAGAATACTTTCGCCTGAAATTCCTCCATCTTGTTCAGCATAAGCAAATAAAATAATGTAAAATAAAGCATTTATAGCATGTCTTTTGGAAACCCACTATAAAATCTTCAGTTTAAAAGGAGGCTTTTCTTGAACACTGCCTCACAAATCTTGCCATGCTTTTCCTTCAGGCAATGAAATGTTTTTCAGGCTGGCTGTTCTCATCATCTTGGAGTAAAGGCAGCTGTGTATCCCATTATGTAAACAAAAGCTGTGTTACATAGTTCTAAATGAATATAAAATGCAACACAAAAATGTGGTGGGATGACTCACATGGCTGGGGTGCTGCACTGGATGGCTACAAGCACTTCAGAAGAGACAGGAAAGGGAGAAGAGGTAGAGAGGTGACCCTTTATATTAGGGAGGCTTTTGGTGCCATAGATGTTGAAACTAATGACAATGAGGTTGAATGCCTGTGGGTGAGAATTGAGGGCAAGGCTAACAAGGCTGACATCTCCTGGGAGCCTGTTATTGTCCACCCAACCAGGAAGAAGAGGTGGACGACTTCTATAAGCAGCTGGAGAATGTTTCAGGATCACCAGCCCTTGTTCTTGTAGGTGATTTTAACCTACCAGACATCTGCTGGGAACTTAATACAGGTGAAAAAAGGCAGTCCAGGAAGTTGTTAGAGTGTGTGGAGGACAACTTTTTGACGTGGCTCGTGGGTGAGCCCACCAGGGGAACAACTATGTTAGATCTGCTGTTTGGAAATAGAGATGGGCTGGTGGGAGATGTGGTGGTTGGAGGTCACTTGGGGCACAGTGATCATGAAATTATAGAGTTCTCGATATTTGGTGAAATCAGGAGGAATATCAATAAGACTTTTACACTGGACTTCCAGAGGGTGGACTTTGGCCTATTCAGGAGTCTTATTCAGAGAGTTCCTTGGGAAGCAGCCCTTAAAAACAAAAGAGTTCAGGGTGTGCTTCAAAACAGAGATCCAGAGGACACAGGGACAGGCTGTCTCTGTGTGCCAAAAGATGAGTCAACGAGGCAAATGTCCAGCCTGGATGGGCAACTGTTGGTTTTTCCTGAAGGCAATGAGGTTTTGAAGGAACTCAGGAATAAAAAGAGGATGTATCATCTTTGGAAGGAGGGTCTGATCTCTCAGAAGTATTTAAGGGGTAGCTAGGGCATGTAGGAAAAAAATTAGAGAGGCCAAAGATCAGTTTGAAGTTAATTTGGCAACTTTCGTAAAGGATAATAAAAAATGTTTTTACAAATGTATTAATGGCAAAAAGAAGGGTAAAATCAATCTTTGTTCTCCATTGGATGCAAATTTACCTTATCACTCTCTACAGCTTCCTGAAAGGTGATTGTAGGCAGGTGGGGTTGGTCTCTTTCACCAGCAGCAACTGACGGAACAAGAGGACACAATCTTAAGCTGCACCAAGTGAAATATAGGTTGGATGTTAGGAAAAGGTTCTTTAGGGAAAGAGTGATGTAGTCCTGGAATTGTCTGCCTGTAGAGGTGGTGGAGTCACCATCTCTGGATGTGTTAGAAAATAGACTGGATGTGGCACTTGGTGCTATGGTCTAGTTGTGATGTTAGGGCATGGGTTGGACTCGATGATCTTGAAGGTCTCTTCCAACCTAGTCATTCTGTGAATTCTGTGATTTCAGAATGACCATGGGCAATTCTAGTCACTATAGGCTGAGGTAGAACAGTGATTTATATGTTGGATTCTTTTCCCCCAGCTAATGAAAATAGTATGTGCATGATGCTTCCTTGGGTTGAACCAAGATCTTCCAGAATGCTGTTTTATTTCCATATGGCAATGCTACTCATACATATCCTCCCTTTCTCTATTTATTGTGTATGACACTAAAACCCCCTTCAAACAAATAAAATGAATCTTGAAGAGTCTTTAAACATTTTAGATTGATTGGGGTTTCCATATCGAAGTGTGTAAAGATGCTGTATCCATAGTTACAGTCTTTCCCCTTGATTGGATTTTTGATTTTTCGTTTTACAGCCATTTAGCACAGACTTCCAGTTTGTATCACAAGTGTCCTTTGTTCCCACAATCCTGTTTATGGCACTCCTATAAAACTTGTCAGCTTTGAAGGCTTTTGAAGCAGCAAAACTTTATGCATTATCTTACATGTGTGCATGAATGCACAGGTGTTGTGTGTTCATGACTTGAAACTGATCCTATCTCTAGAGTGTCACTGAGCATGCGCGTAAGATTTAACATGATGGAGTCAAAAGCCTGCCCTCTCCAAACTGCAATACAAGACATCATGTCTAGCAGCATATAGAAGGAAGGATCCTTTTTGAAAACATAACTGTATTTTTGGGTTTTTTCCATCTTTTAGAATGGTCCTGTCCTACAGTAGTTTCATGTGTGCCTGTGTGCAGACAGACACAAACGTTACCCTTGCCAAGACAGACCACAGTGGGGGAAAGACAAAGCAGTTGAGAAGAGGCCGTTGACAGCAGGGGAAAAAAAAATGACTGCCCTTGACCTGTCAAACCAGCCAAACCTGCCAGTATCTCTGCGGTCTCAAGCTTACCTTACTCTTTGTACAGTCTGGAGTACGCTATTGAGAATCCTAGAATTCCATCCTTAAATAAAATATTTTACGGTATTCTATTTAAAATAGCAGGTGTGCTTTAAACCTTTTAAATTTAAAAAAGCAGGTGGGCTTTTTACATGTCTGATTTAGAAAATAAATACAATGTGAACTTAGCCTCCTAATAGTCATTGTAAACTGTGTTGCCATTTTATGTCTCATCTGGACAAGAAGATAAAGATGTATTACAAAAAGAATGATGAAACAACTGAGAATCCTTCTCAGGCTGAGAAGGAGCACTTAAAAAACCATCTGCCATTATAAAAATATCCTGGGTGGTATTACTGCTGTAGCTGGCACTCCAGATCAGAACAGCAGTGCAAGATAGGTGCTATCCTTAAATCTGTAAATAGATTTTCCTGCACATCATCTATAGATCCTTCCTCTCCCTGTTTATCCCAGTAAACAATCCTAAAAGGTAGACTGCAGGACTTTGATTTCAGTGATACAGAGCCAGAACTGTTTTGGGTTTTTTTAGGAAAAAAACATGTGAAACTGGTGATATGTTTCTTGAATTGGTGAGATTCTTGATCCCCAAACTGACCATTTGTCTTCTTGCCCAGTTAGTATTACATTTCTGTTTCATCCTGCTTTTGAGTTGAAATTATGTAAAATTATGAAACTTATGTAATAAATAGTTATGATTTTGCTAGGAGAGCATGCCAGTTTTTTCAAGTTAATTTGGTTTAAGATGTGGACATTGAATAGCAGACTCTTGCTTGCCACTGATTTTGGTTTTCACTGTGTGTTTTGTTCTGGTTGCATGTTTCATGTGCTGAATGGTTTTAGCTTGGTTGATGTTTAACAAAAAGAAAATTATCAAGATAAACATTAAGGAAAATATTATGGTCGTAAAATTAAACAGTGGAAAAGGATACATAACCATGTTTTTAATCACTCATCATTTCTTAGCAGAATTAAGACATTTATTTATTTCACTGCTGGTATTAGAAAAATAGATGCTTTCCTTCCTCAGTATTTGGCAGTACCTCTTCTGCCTTTGGACCCAGATGACCACATGCTGACACATTTAGAGGTTCCTATTTGTGTGAGAAAACAATTCCTACAAGAAGTCAGCTACACAGCATATTTTTTTTTCTGTTTCATTTCATGCTCAACAGATTTGGAGTTCTTTATGACCCCTGTTCATATTGTGTGACTAGTTCTAATCAAGGTACAAGAATTTGCTCTGAACTCTAATTTCAGATTCAATGTTCTGTCTTCTTTTTAAGTTCCATTTCTTGAAATCAACTACATAATATGGTCATCTTCCATGTTAAAAAAACAGAAATGGGTTTCCCTTAAAACTGAAGAAGCAGCAGCTAAAAGGTCACCCTAGTCTGTGATATGAACTCGCAGAGAATACAGCAAAGGCCAGACAGTCTTACATATTTTAAGATTACACATTTAAAGTAAGTTTAATCTATTTTAAGGTATGATTTATGATTTTTGAACTCTTCTAATAGAACATAGATTGGTTTGGGTTGGAAGGGACCTTAAAAATCATCCAGTTCCAACCATCCTCTCATAGGCAGGGAACCTTCCGCTAGACCACGTCACTCAGAGCTCCATCCAACGTGGTCTTCTTGTTTCTCAGTATCAGTTTCTATTTGCTACCTAAGATACCACTAGACTGCTGTCTGTACAAATCTTTGCAGATTTAGTACTCGCCAAAATCAGAGGACAAGAGACATTTGTCATTAGCCATTAAGACAGTTGGGGTTAGATTGCTTACCCTGTCCGTTTTTTGGTTTTTTTTTTAAAGCATGTTATCTTCATAAATTATATTTAAGTGTTGACTTAGTGCCAACAGTTAGCCAGCTTGACTTTATAGTGTGCTGTAGTGTTGGAATTCTGAAATTTAACATAACTTTCATAGCCAGAATTTAGGAATATCACCATAATAATCAGCAAGTTTGTAATTTTCCTGTGTAACAGCTCTTCCAGTAATGTCTTCTGAACTTTTTCTAACCAGATTTCAGCTTACTTCAGCTTATTCAAAGGCATACAACTATTCCTGCATTTTGCATATACTGATGCAGTTAGTTATTTGAAAATGTTTCTAAGTATTCTATGTCAATAAGTAGAATAAGTAATACAAATAATATAATTACAAAAGAAGTAAGGATGACATTGCAGAAAGAGATAACACAGATAATTATAATTAATTAAAAAAAGAGGAATATATTGCCCTATCACAGGAAACTAGACCAGTAAGTATATCTCTGGAGCTTGGAATTTCATCCTCGTATACAGAATAATTCAAGGGTCACCTTACGTAACCTCAGAAACCGAACATAATGACTTCTGTAGCAGCACTGAATTATTCAGGCTGGAAGGGTGTAGGGAGGTCCCTGGTCCAATCTCTTGCTTAAAGGAGGGTCAGACGTGAGATCGCACCAGATCGTCTTGAGAATCTCCAAGGGTGGACTGCACAACCTCTCCCTGCAACCTGCTCTGACTCTTGACTTATCTTCAAGGGGATAAAGTTGTTCCTAACATCCATCAGGAATTTCCTGTTTTGGTTGATGTCTTTTGTCTCTTGCTCTCCTGCTATGGTCTGCTGTGGTAAGCCCTGTTCCATCTTTTCCACCCCTTTACTATGGGATACTGGAGGAAGCAATTAACTGCCCTTGAAGCTACCTGCTCCAGGCTCAAAAACCCTCAGTCCTGCAGCTGCTGCTTGCAGATGATCATCAACCATCTCAGTGCCTCCCTCTGAACTTTGTTCAGTTTGTCAGCATCTTGTATAAAGGTGCCACAATCAAATCCAGGATTTCTGATAAGGTCTAAGGAGTGCCAGGCAGTGTCTGATAAATCCTGCCCTCAATCTGCTGCTTGTGCTGCCTGCTGTTTAGGCAGCTTGGATACCACCAGTCTTCCTTGCTGCTAGGATGCAGCAGCCTCATGCTCAGCTCACTGCCCACTAAGCCTAGGTTTAATGAGAAGAAGGTCATTTTTACATGCACAGAGCTAGGATGGCCCCAGGCTTCCAAGCGTTAGAAGGTGCTGGTATCCCTGACAGGCTTCCTTTGGGAAAGGATTGAGCTGGAAACAGAGCTAGGTGAGGATGCTTAAGGGAAAAGAGAGGTTTCAGTAAGTCATAAACCTTTGAGATACAGACTGTCACAAAACTTAGGGGAACCAACTCCTGAGCAGTATGGCAGATACATGAACTTGCCTGCTGTGTTATCACAATAGCTTCCACTAACAGTTTGGATAGTCTAGAAGAAAATTGGGATGCATGTCTTTAAGCTGGCTAGTGTGTATTGCTTCCTTTTCCTGACAGATAAATAGGTTGGTGTTTCTGAAGTGTAATGAACAAGGAATATTTCACAGCCGCCCTCTCACTGGAGCATGGCACTTGGTTTGGACTTCTGATCTCTGCTGGAGTTCAAACATTATGTAGTATTAAGTAGTCATTTATAGCAAGGATTGATTTTTTTTTCCCGTTTTTTTTTTTCTTGTAATACACAGCATTTCTTTTTGTAATGACAGTCCACAATGTTGTGCTCTCACGCTTGTTCTGCTACGTGGCACCTGGCAGTGACACCTGTAAAACTTGGTCACTTACCTTTACATATTAATGCTGCCCATTGATTTCATTGGTCTGTACTCCCAGGGAAAAGTTAAACACATCCAAGCATCCAAATCTTATCTGGTCACATACCTGTATGTTTATCTTCATGTTATCTATCTGTAGCTGGAAGGGATTGTGAGAGTCTTATAGTAATACATCACTTTCCCCAGTAGCATATTACTCTATCATGTCTTATTAGTACTGAGCAAATTATTTGGAAGAAAGTAATTTATTCACCAGATTTAGCTGCTTTACTTGCTCAGGAAACATCTTAGACCAGACTATGACTTGTCTCCTGTTAATTGGTTGTTCTGCCATCATGAACACTTTTTCCATGCTGTTACATGTGGATAGATCTGAATTTTTGTAATGGATACATGCTGTTAGACAGATTTGCATGGATTGCTTCTAGAGGTCTTGATGAAATGAGTCTCAGCTCATTTCAGCACGATGAAACATTCTACAACAATGCGAGATCTCTCAACCTGAGATTTCTGCGGCAGAAGTAAACACATGGCATCAGTGAAAGGATGTTTCTATTTAGCCCTTGTGTGCAAGACATCTCTCAGTGTATCCGCCTGCGGCGCAGTCCCACCGTGACGGAGTCGCGTAGGCCGGGCCTTGTCCTTCCTGAGCCCGGCTGCGGTTGGTCCTGCACCACAACCCGCCCGTTTACACATATCCCTTCCACCATGAGGGGAGTTTGAGGTCGGCGAGCCTGGAAAAGTCGAGGAGCCGGATTGCTTTTCTGGCACTTAACCCACCAGAGTTTCACAGAGTGCGGCGACACCGCCGCATTCCGGGCTCACCGTCGGGGCCGCTCGGTGGCTCGGTGCCTCCCCCGGCTTGGCCCGGCCCACCTGGGCCTCGGCCAGATCCGCTGCATCCCCGGGCTCCGCCAGTCGCGATGCTCCCCCGGCCGCCTCTCCGGCTCTGCCCGGCCCGCCCCGCTCCGCCGGGTGGCTGCCGGGGGCGGTGGCTGTGCCCCGGCCGCGGGGCCGGGTCGGGCCGGGCCGGGCCGGGCGGGGCGGGGCGGCAGGTGGCGCGGATGTCGCTTTGGAAAGAGGCGGGCGGTGGCGCAGGCGGATGCTGCTATCGCTCCTCCTCCTCCGTCGCCGCCGCAGCCGCCGCCTCCTGCGCCTCCTCGTATCGCGGCGGTGGCGGGCAGGCTCCGGCCGCGGCCCCGCAGCTTCTCGCCGAGGCGGCGCGGCCTCCGCCCCCTCCCTCCTTGCCTCGGTCGCTGCCCGGCCCCGGCGCGATGTCGGGCGGCGCGGCCAGCGCCCCTAAGCCCCTCCCGTCCTCCGGGCCCAAGTCACTGCGGGAGATGCCGCATCCCCTGGCCACGTCCAGCAGCGAGGAGATGGGGCCGGCGCTCACCCCCAGCCCCGACCTGCTCCTGCCCCGCAGCATCGCCGACAAGGTACGGCCCGGGGGGAGGGGACGGGACATTTGAGGGGGCCTCTGGTGTTGAAGGAGAGCGGGGAGGAGGACTCTCTGTGTTTCCTTGACACATCCCTTTTCCCGGCTTCGTCTCCCCGTGGGGAGATGGAGCCCTGGGCTCTGCAGACATCCATTGCAAGAGCCCAGAGCGGCTCCTGGGGGGAGAAGGCATCTTGTCCCTTGCTGAGAGGGACCGGCTGGGACGCTGGTGGTCGCGCTGTCACGAGATGGTTGCAAGAGGCAGTGTTTACTGTATTTTTTGTGGCTCATATCGCCTACAGATAGGTGCAATTTTTTCAGGCATTGCTGCAGCTCCTTTGCTGCCTCCTTCCTGTAGCCCTCACGGGGAAGGCTTGGAACTGGCATTGTTTTCTTATCGTCAGCTTATTTGTGATGGTCCTTTCCAGGCTGAACTCCTGCTCACTTCTTCCCAGCACTAGTACGGACAGGGTGCTCTGCAGCAGTATCTATGTCTGTTTTCCCATCCCTAGCATGTGTTCACAGAACACCAGTGAAGTGCCTTCCCCGTGGTGATAATTCGGTAGTGGCAGTACAGCTCTGCTGATACATTAGCTTGCAAGGACTTGGTATCTCTACCATCTCTTTGGTAGACTACAAAGTATTCCTGAAATTTTTAAGGTAGGATTTCCTGGGAGCAAGAACTTCAAGGGGTGATGTGGGTTTAAAACCAGTTCTGGCACAGCTGGTTCGTGCATGCACGGTGTTCAGCAGCTGAGCTGCTGGTGGCAAAAAGTGCTTCTTCTATGGCTGTTGTCCTGAGGAATATGGAACTGCTTCTGGGTAGGAGGGATCGCCTAGGCTCCAAAAGCCTTGAGGCTGTCAGCAGTATCTGGCCTAATATACTCCCGTGCTACAGGAGAGTGAGTCAAGGTAACCTGGCCTTTTCCATATTTCACCGTCTGCTGTCTGCAGCTGTGATGTAGGGATTCAGCATTTCTTCCTGCCCATGTAAGGAGTCCTCTTCTTGAACATTTGCCCATTGTTGCTCTAGTGAGAAGCAAGGCTTACCTCCTCTTCAGGAACTTAGGCCTTTATCTATCAAGTTAGTCAGTTGATGACCTGCTGGGAAAAGGGTATGTGACTAAGGCAGGGATAGAAATTGTAGGGGTTTTTGTCTCTGATAGATGGTTTAATCATGTAACTAGGTTGTTGTCTGTAGCAATAGAAATTGGCAGCTGCCCTCATGAATCTTGCAGTTGAAGAGCTGCAGCTGTTAGCATGGTCCTTCCACACTGCTGTATAGCTGGTGAGAAGCAGTATTCTGGGGAGTATCTCGCACATTATAATGTCTTTCCTCAGTTGTATTAAAGAACTTCTTTGCTTTTGGAATGCAAGCAAGCTTCTCTCTGCTTTACTGCTATGAGGTTTTGAGAAGTGTGTCAGTATTCCTGAAAACATGGGAGCAGAAATAACTCTAGCTTCAGGCTGTGGTCAGCTAAGTTCTCATAAGTAGGAAATTTCTTGCCCAGTTTTTCCATCAGCAATAGAAATGAAATCCACCTTCCTGTACCCTGTATGTAGTACCATTCTGTTCTAGGCACTTGGCAGCATAGAAGTACTCTAAAAGACAGGGCAAAAGAGGCTGTGGTAAGTGGTGTTTAGACTTGAGAGCAGTTCTGTGCTTGACCTGGAAATGGCACTAGCCTTCAGTCCGTGAGAATAAAAGGATACCCAGTAGGAAGAGAATATATTTTTTCCTTCTAGCTGAACTTGCAGAAAGAGTCTTATGTCTTATCCTCTTAATGGAAGGAGATCAACAGCTCTGGTGTGTATGGGATGTCCCTTCTTCAGCTTAATATTTTTCACACTGACAAGAAAAAAATGTGGTAACTTCTTTCCCTCCTCAGAAAAAAATTCAATAAACAGTGTTCCTAGCTTTAAAGCAATGCTTGCACTGTGTATTGAGTAATCTACAGAGGGAGTATGGTAATTGGAGGTAAGCAGATAAAACCACTTTTTGGGTGGTTTGTATGTCTCAGTCTCAGAATCACTGGATGGTTTGGGTTGGAAGGAAGCTCAAACATGATCTAGTCTGGGACGCCTCTCAATACACGAGGTTGCTCAGAGCTCCATCCAGCCTGGCCTTGAATGCTTCCAGCATTAATCTTAAAAATCTTAATCACTGATGGTGTATTATTGATCTTTTGAGAGACTGGCTCACTAATCAACTCATAGTACTGAGTAACTTCAATAGCTGAGTAACAAAGGGAAGTCAGCATTTAAGTCTGACAAGCTTAAAGCTCTGCATTTGTTATTTATTGATTCTTGAGTAGGAGCTTTTCTAGTCTTCTCTCTGGCCTTTTTGAAGAGTCTGGTGGAGATTGATACTGCAGAAATTTTGGTCCAAGTCTACTGCTTCAAAGTGTCTTTGAGTCAGTTTCTTTAAGGACAACTGTCTATATCCAGACCTACTAGGATATCCCTTTGGGAAAAGGGCTAGTGAAAGTAGCTGGCCTATCACCATGAAGTGGATAATTTGCTTTTTATGGGTTCCTCATGTTTTCTCTGAGTAAATACTTCCTAAAATCTGCTGCAGGCTACAAGTACCTAAGACTGAAATCCTCTGTGTGAAGAAAGTTCAGAAGTAAAGGGAGATTTTCTGCCCACAAAGTGCTTCAGTTTTTATTACTGTGTAGCATAGATGTGACTAAATGTCTGCTGTTGCTGCTTTATGTTCTTTAAAGCATGCTTTTTTAAACTTTTTTTGATCCATTGAGTAAGAACATCATTTTGTCCTGAGTTAGAGAAATCTGAGGGAAAGGAATATCTGCTTGTGTGTCTTCTTTTGGATTTTGGTTCAAATATGGGAATAATGTAGCGCTTCAGATCCTGTGTAACTTTAAAGTCTCATAAACCTTGGGTGGCTCTTCAAGAGCAGTGGCTAATTCTACTAGAGCAGTAGGTCATTGGAAAGGAAAGGAGAATCTTTTGTGCTGTTTTCTGAGGCCATCTAAGCGGAGTCTTGAGTTTTCTGAATCTTAGGAAGAGGGCTACAGAACTTTTGTTATCTGAAGTAGTGTCTTCATCCTGGCTGGTTGTGGACAGTAGTTTTAGGAATCAGGACACCTTGACTTTTCACAGCATCTTACCTCTTAAATGAAAAGGACATTCTAGCTAGGTACTTGACTTTCACAGTCAAGTGAATGCTGAAGGAAACACAGAACGCTTGAATTGTAGATTCTTGTTTCTAAAGCATTTATATATTGGCTGTGTGTTTCTACCTTTTTCTTCCTGAGGTCTAATTGCATAAAACATTGTCATGACACCTGATCACCCTGAGTGTCTTTGAGTTTATTCTCTCTTCACCCTTGCTAGCTTTCAGATAAGGAGACATCTAAAGCTGAACCTGAGTGTTATTACCATGTTTGTTGTGTTTTGGTTTTTTTTCCTTTTATTTGGTTGGGATTTTTTTAACATCAGGTGAGCCGAGAAACATGTGGCAGAAAACAATTCCTCAAGTTGCACAGCAGGGTTAGTTGTAAAGTTAGTTGTAAAACTGAAGCCTTGCTAGTTTAGCTTTTGGAACACATGCAAGTTAATTGAAATCTCATTTTCAGAGCAGATCCGCTGCTGAAGAGGGCAAGACAAATGGGGAAGTGTCTGGATTTCTCTCTGCCTTTTCCTTTTTAAAAATAAGGAAGTTCTGCTTGCACATGACTACTTGACTGCAGTGCGCAAATTTGAAGCAGATCTGCTCTGTGCACCAGGAGAAATGCTTTGACAATGAGAAGAAAAGGCAGTATTATTAATAGGTTACTGAATTTAGAGCAGAGGTGAGAAGTCAATGATATTTTGCTGTAGGAGGACTTGGGTTCAGCCCCCCTGAGGCTGTGGAGATTTGGTAGGGTGCTGCTAAGATTTGGAAGTGCCAGGCTGTGAAGAGTTAGAAAGGAAGTGTTCTACATGGCTTAGTTCTGCTATAGTCTAGCTGTGGCTCCTCTAGTCTTGTGTCATCTAAGAGAATCTTCCTAGCATGGTGGTGTTGGCTATTCTTGCTATGGTCTGCCTTGAGACTAGCAGCTATCTGATAAGAGGCCTGATTCACATCATTCTTGCTGAGGACTCCAAAGGCTTTCATATCCCACCTGTCCTAGGACTCAGACTCCCTTGTCCTTTTTCAGACATTTCTGACTGCTTACTGTACTTGTGGCCAGCTACCTGTAACTCTCAGCTTTTCTTCTTGGAAACTCTGCATACCTTGTGTTTGCCTCTGTTAATGCTACACAGCTGATGGGAGCTTCAAGGCTGTTTAAAAGGTAGTGTATCAAGCAGATACCAGAGCTGATGTGGAATACCAGGCTTGCAGTGAATGCATACCTTGAATTAGCTAATTCATGGAGATGGACTTTAAAACTCCTACTGCAAACTTCTGGTTACTAACTGAAAACTATTGTTTGCATGCTCCTCTGCTTCCAAGTTACCACCCTGGTGAATTTCTAGACTTCTTATTAGCACCTGATCAAATATAAATACTTGGTGTTTGCTGGAGTGCTATTGCATGCACTTACTCTGAAAGAGAGCCTGGCGCCTCTCCAACTCCAAAAAATATGCTGAGAGTCTGAAGCTCTACTTCCAGCCTCCTTGGTTGCTATTTTATAATTATTACTCTTACCCTTATCCACCTACAGACTAAACCAGTTTGCAGTATAATCTGAAAATTTAAAATAGATCTGCCTGAGAGTCTGCAAACTTCTTCCTTCTCTGACTACGTGAGAACTTAAGCCAGCACCATGTGTTGTTCTTAAAGGAAGCTGGAGGTAAATTCTCATTTGTGGGAGTGATTGAAGATTGCAGAAAGTCAAACTGAAGTTGGTGAACTTGGGAAACAATGTCAGTATGGATGGATTGATTTGTGTTCCTGTCTACAGGATGCAAAAACGATAATCACAAAGAAGTGAGTCTAGAAGGCACTTCTACATAATTTCTTGTCCAGCTTCTTGGCTTAGATAGACCAGGCTGTCCAGGAGGCTGTGAAGCTGTTTTTTGAACAGCTCTCTGGGCATCCTGTTTCTGCATCCAGTCACCCACAAAGTGAAATATCTTTCTCATGTTTAAGTGAAACTTCCAGTATTTCAATTTTCACTCTAAAGAGTCTGTCACTTCCTTATGTACACCCTTCCATCAAATATTTATCCTTATTGATAAGATTCCCTGAGCATTATTTTCTCTTAGGTGTTTGCCTTCTTTGCCTTGAAGCATGTTGTTGGCTCTTGGTCAAGTTTTCCATCAGTGTCTGTGTTGTTTTGTTTTTTTTTTTCATTCCCTATGCCAAACTGCTTTTCAGTCAATCAGCCTGCAGCATGCACGCATGCTGCATGAGGTTGCACCTGGCAGGTGCAGGACTTTGCATTTCCTCATAACGATTCTTTTGAGGTATCCCATGGCCCATTTCTCCAGCCTGTTGAGGTCTTTCTGAATGACAGCACAAACATCTGATCAAGCATTCTATACAGCTGTGTACTTCCAGTACGCTTGCTGAGGATGTACCCTGTTCCATCATTTAGGTCATTAATGAAGGTGTTAAAACAGTAGTGGCCCTAATATTTTCTGCTGATGTACACCATTTGGAATTTGTGGCCAGCAGTTCAGCCAGTTTTGAGCCTAGCAGTTTAGTCAGTTTTCAGTCCACTTTGCTGTACATCTGTCTACCTTGTGACTCATCACATTGTCTAGGATTGTGTTATGAGAGATTTTTTTGGAAGTTCTCTTAAAGTTGAAATTAACTGTGTTAAAGCTCTTCTTTTGCATACTAGCCCAGTGATATCCAGGCAGGCATTGAGTTGTTTAAGCATGAGTTCCTTTAAGTCCTTATTGACTTCTCGTATGTACTTTGTATGTTTAGAAGTGGTTTCTAACATTTGCTTGACCATTTTCCAGGTATTGAGGTGAAGTTGACTGTCCTGCATTTCCCTATGTCCTTTCTGAAGACAGGAGGGAACCATGTTCCTTAGGCCAGAAAGCTTCTAGGTGCAGGCAGTCTGCCTGCATGTCTGCCACATGCTTCCTAAGCAGGCCACCAGCTCTCAGAGGCTGAGCTTGGTTGTCGTCTTGTATAAAGGAGCTGCCATCTCTTCTTCTGTTGTGTTATATGTATGCATATCAGGCAGCTCTTTTCTAGTCTTATTAAAAGATCTTAAACTTGGCATGGCTTTCAGCATGTCATCAGCATTCTGTCCACAATCAGGTTGCTGTCTGAATCCAGTTTCCTATCTTTCATTATAGCAGTAACTAGAGCTGCTTTCTGTAGCTGTTTCATCTCTCAAACTTGTAATACTGCCTGGATAGGTTAATATGCCAGTATCCTACTGAAAAGATGTGATTGTCTTCTCTTTTTCCCTTGTTGCCACTCTGAAGTTTGATGGTGTAGAAGCAAACTATAACAGCACATGGTGCTTCACTTCAAGTTGCCTTCACTTGTAGAAGTGGGAAAGAGTACTTTCTTGGTATCTTACACCATAGATGCTCTAGTAGTACTGTAAAACTCGGTAGTCTCTATGAAATGTAACTACAGTGAGTTTCTTGAATTGGCAATTCAGTTGTTTTTTGAACAAGATGATGGAGCTAGCAAGTTGGAACAAACACTTGCATCAGCATAACTGTCTTAGTACCATTACTTTTTTAATCTGTCTTGGTAAAGCTAAGCATAGCTTCTACTATATAACAGTATAATTTGTGGTTCTTACTTCAACTTAATGGAGGCAGGGGTGTATACTTTGAGGTTGGATTCAGTGTTGCACAGCTTTCGTAATCTTTTCAACAGGATTGCTTCATACATAATGAGACAGAGTACTGAAAACAGATATTCAGAGCTTACATAGAGGAACTTGGTTCTTCAGATGAGTTTCAGAAGCATGAGTCTTGGCAATTACTTGTCAGCTATGGTGGAAGAAGTTATGCTTGATGGTCAGAAGGAATCCTCAGGGCTGCTTGTGTTGGAATGCCTTAAACTTACCAAAGTAGCTGAATGCTTTCTGAGCTCATTCATGGATAGAAAGGGATAACCATTTTGATAACAAAGTTCTCATATTACAGTTGTATGGGGACCTCCTCCTAGTATTAATGACTCAGGAAGCATGTCCCTGTAATTAATGGTGGTAGGGGCAGAGAATGAAAGAATGAAGGGTTGGTTCCTAGTGACACACCTATCTGGAGACCTAAGTTCCTAGATGAATGTGCAAACTCTTGTCCTGTGTCTTCTAGCATTGTGGTGTACTCCTGTGGTATCTTAAACAGATGGTCTGGCTGTCACATGAGCCAGTCGGCTCCTGCTCTGAATTGAGAGACTATAGTCTCTGTAAAGTAGGTCAGGAGACAAGGCAGGCAGCTCTTTTGGTACAGTAGACTTAGTGCCATTGCAAGAAAATCTACTTGCCACACCTGAAATGCATATTTGAGATAGTAAATTGCATGTGCTGATTCAGTCTGTGGAAGACTTATTGTAAGTCAGTTATAAATGCCGTTTTATCTTGTGTATTTCTCAGAAATAACTTTGCTGAGGCTTGTTTGCTGCTGACCATGAGCAAGATCTTAAATACTGAGCTGTACTGACTCTTTAAGCTGTGACTGATTTGACTGCCTGAGCCTGGGTGCCAGAGATTTCCAAGTTCTTTTGACTGGGGAAAACTGCTTGCATCACTAGAATGTAATGGCATGGCATCTACAACTGGGAAGTAAAATCTGTGTAGAGTTACTCTTAGTGAATTATTCAAAAACAAGGGGGAACCATTTCTTTCCAGTTACTAAGGGCAATAACTGACAGCAAGGTAGCTACTAGCACTATGCATTTATCAATTGAAGATGGAAAAAAAAATCTAGTAAGCTGCAATTATTTTAATGAGTTAGCATTTCCAATGCCAGTCCAGCTTAAATGGCCTTCAGAAAGGGCAAGAAGAGAGACCCAGAGGGAACTACTGACTACTCAGCCTCACCTCAATACCTGGAAGAGTGATGGAACAATGAATTCCAATTTGTTGGAAACCTGGTAGCCATCTTTATCCACAGAGAGGATGAGAAGGTGATCAGGAGTAGTCAGCATGGATTCACAAAAGGTAAATTATGCTTGACCAACCTGATTGCCTGTTGAGAAGAAACTATTGGATGGATGAGGGGAGAGCAAAGGATATTGTCTTCAGCAAGGCTTCCAGCACTGTCTCCTAAAACGTCCTTGTAGGCAAGCTCAGGAAGAGTGGGACTGAATGAGTGGACAGGGAAGTGGATTAAGAACTGGCTGAACAGCAGATCCTAGAGATTATAATCAATAGCACAGGCTCTAGTTGGAGGCCTGTTCCTAGTCCTGTCTCCCAAGGTCCAATAGTGGGCCCAGACTAGTGTTTAACTAGTTTAAGTGTTTAAGTTACCCATCAGTGACTTGGGTGAAGGGGCAGATGCCTCCTCAGCAATTTCGCTGACAGCACAAAGCTGGGAGGAGTGGCTGATACCCAGAGGAATGTGCAGCCCTTCAGAAGGACCTCAACAGCCTGGAGAGATGGGCAAAGAGGAACCTTCTGAAATTCAGCAAAGGCAAATGCAGGGTCCTGCGCCTGGGGAGGAACAACCCCAGGCACCAGCACAGGCTGGGGTGACCTGCTGGAAAGCAGCTCTGGGGAGGAGGAGCTGGGGGTCCTGGTGGGCAACAAGCTCTCCATGAGCCAGCAGTGTGCCCTGGTGGCCAAGAAGGCCGGTGACATCCTGGGCTGCATTGAGGAGCAGTGGCAGCAGGTCAAGGGAGGGATCCTGCCCCTCTAGTCAGCCCTGGTGAGGCATCACCTGGAATGCTGTGTCCAGTTCTGGGCTCCTCAGCGCTAGAGAGACATGGAGCTCTGGAGCAGGTCCAGCAGAGAGCAGCAAAGAGGATTAAGGGAGTGGAGCATCTCTTAGTGAGGAAAGGCTGATGGACCTGGGTTTCATAGTCTTGAGAAGAGACAAATGAGAGGATCTCATCAATGCTTATGAGTATCTGAAGGGAGGGTATCAAGAGGATGGACCAGGCTCCTTCCAGTGACGCCAGGCAATAGGACAAATGAGCGGGCAGATGCACAAGAAATTCCAGCTGAATGTGAGGAAGAACTTCATTGTGCGAGAGGTGGGACATTGAACAGGCTGCCCAGAGAAGTTGTGAAGTCTTACTCATTGGAGATATTCAAGAACTGTCTGGATCCAATCCTGTACAAAATGCTCTAGGTTAATTCTACTTGAGCAGGGAGGTTGGGCCAGATGACCCAATGTGATCCCTTCCAAGCTTACCTATTCTGTGATTCTGTGTTTTGACAGATGAATTTATGGGACAAATTCTACTTTATAAATTGAGTGGGCCAAGGGGTAGAAAGAGATGCCACCTTCATCTGTAGGTGATGTTGCAACAACAAAACTGTTGATTCTCCACCAGATATTTCACTGAAATCAAGAGGTATCTATGAGAGCAAGCACTTAGGTGATACTGGTTGGTGAGACTAGCTGAAATGGTTTTGAAAATTGAGACAGTAATCCAGAGTTACCACAGTTGCCAACAGGCAAGGAAAGAGTTTAGCCAAGAGCTGTGATCAGAGTGATCCTGAAAGCATAAATCCTGTTAGACAGCATTATTATCATAGGGCCACATTCAGAGCTTCTACACTGTAGCTTCTGTGAAGCGATACACAGCAGGTAAGTTGCTACTTTGGGAGTGAAAGTGATGGTGTCTATAACGCTTACAGACGGGTTTCTTTGTCATTTTAGGTACCTTTGAAGACAACTATTACACAACTATTATACAAGTGTATGGGAGCAAAACGTGGCAAAAATGTGTAGCACTCTGATTTGCAGGAAAACGTCGAGAATAAAAAATGTCACCTTACTTCTGTATCATGCCTCAAATTAGAGAGAGCAGATCCTACTATAAGAGTGACAGCCTCGCTTCCTGTCTTGGAGTGATCAATAGTATTACTAGTGCAGTGATCTGTAGTGTTATTAGTGATGGGAGGTTTACAGCACTGAAGGATATGCTTTTGACATGATTATCAATCTGTGCTTTGACTTCACAAAGATTGATAGGGGAGCTGAAAAAGCTCCACTATCTTAAAGTTTCTCTGTGTAGTTTGCCTCAGTTTTCCAGTGAGCTTGAATGATTCTGGGTTCCTTGAAAAAGAGTGCTTTGCAGACAGGTGTTACTCAGGAGCAGGGAAGCCTCCTCCCTGTCACTGGTGCAGATGGCGTTAGCAGCAGGCACTTTTGGCTAACTCTGTGGTGAAAGCACTGGCATCTGGGAATGGTAAGTGTTAGACTGTCTGGACAGTAGAAACCCATGATTTTCTGGGTGGAACTTTCACCTTTGCTTTAGCTTTTTAGGTTCTATTATAAGGCAAATTGAGTGAAAGTTTTGAATACTGACAAGATGAAGCCGTGGGTTTTGGATTTTTGCCCAGAAATTCCATGGACATTTTTAATCAATGCCATTTATTGCAAGTGATCATCTTGACCTCCCTACAGTTTGTATGCTGACTTCCAGTGTGCTGACTGCTCCTGGATCAGTGTACTTCACTTGAAGCCTTTGTGTAAGTAACTTTTATATACCTTTGTGGCTCTGATAAGCCTAGACCATTAACTACAAGGTCTTTCTCTAGATAGATTAGTCTGTAGATCTCAAGTTGTCATGGTTTGACACTGGTCCAATGCCAGGCGCCCACAGAAACTGTTTGCACACCCTCCCCTGCCACAGCTGGGCAGTGGAGAGAAAGAAAAGATAATGAAGGGCTCGGTTGAGATAAGGACCAGGAGAAAACACTTCAAGGACAAAACAGGCTCAACTTAAGTTGCTAAGTGAATTTATGACTAACAGAATTAGAGAAGGATAATGGGAAATAAAATAAGGCCTTAGAACACCATTTTTCCCGCTAGCCCCTCTCTCCTTCCCACTGACAGCACAGGGAGACAGGGCGTGGGTGTTTTGATCAGTTAATCACCAATACTTTCTTCTGCTGGTCTGGGAGAGGAGTCCTTCCCCTGTGAGACCATGGGGACTCTCCCATGGGAGACAGTTTTCCATGAACTTCTCCAGCATGGGTCCACTCTCATGAGCAGCAGTCAAACCACACCTGCTGCAAATGTGAATCCATCCCACAGGCACACAGTCCTCCCAAAACTGCTGTGGCATGGGTCATTCTTCCATGGGGTGCAGTCCTCCCATGGAGGCACTTCCCCTTCCAGCCTAGAAGCAGGGAAGTTCCTCCAGCTCTTTCCACCTGGATCACAGCCTCCCACTGGGAGGATCTCCCCACCAGGGTCTCCCACTGGATCACAGTCTCCTCCAGGTATCTGCACATTCCAGCAGGGGCACCTTCCCCATGGGCTGCAGGTGGATCTCTGCATCCCCCATGGACCCATGGTCTGCATGGGCACAGCTGCTTCACCATGGTCTCACCACAGCCTGCAGAGGAATCTCAGCTCTGGTGCCTGGAGCACCTCCTGCACCTCTGTCTCCACTGACCTTGGTGTTGCCATGTTGTTTCTCTCACATGTTCTTACCTGCTCCTCTTCTCTGACTAGAAGAAAAACTGTGAGCGCTTTGTTTTGATTTTCATCTTAGATATGTTATCAGAGAGGCATTACTGACCTCTCTAGTTTTGGCCAGCAGCATGTCCATCTTCAGAGGCATCAGTGTCCAGCTCTGCTGAACACTTTGGAACTTCCAGCAGCTTCTCACAGAAGCCACATCTGTGGGCCCCTCCTCTACCAGAAACCAGGCCATGCAAAACCAATACACAAGTCCATCAGTCTCTATAGATAGTTTTCTTACTGTGAAGAAATACTGTGTGACTCCATTTCCTCAGGTTTTCTCCTCAAAGCAGGGACTGAAACAGTCATGCTGTGTGGGTTTTGGTTTAGGGTTGTTAGTTTGTTTTTTTTTCCAACAGATAAACACTTTGTTTATTTTATCTCTTTGAGAGCAAATGCCTTTCTGCTGGAAAATGTCTATCAGCAAACATAGTAGAGGGGTATTGCTTAAATTGCACCTGCATAAACTAACTCTGAGAGCGTCTCCGAGAGTGCGCTCCTCCAGCACTTCCAGGGCATGAGATGTAAACACTTACGCAGTGATATCTTGTCAGTCTGACTTACTCTCACAAAATCTTCACTGGTCTGTGTCAGGAAAGCTAATGCAACTTGTCTGAAACAGAGAGCATGAAGGAGCTCACATTATAGTGTATGCATATTCTTTTTTTTGTTTAAATGAAATATTCACCGGGACACTACAGTGCTTTCCAGCATTGTATTCCTCTTATCTCTTTCCCTCCTATTTCTTCTCTATTTCTCCTTGATCCTTTGCATCTGTTTGCATTAAAAAACCCCAACTCTGTTTGGTCTCAAAAGCCAAATTAACAGTTTGGTTATGCTGGATACCTAGATAACAGATATAACTAAGTCAAATTCTAGAGAGTGAACAGAAAAACTCAAACTTCTGCATGATATGTCTGCAGAGATTTAATGCAAAACTATGTCTCTAGGAAAAGGCAGTTTAGTTTGGACAAGCTTAATAAACTGTTCCATCTGTAATCAGATATAAATCTGATTTCTTGCATTGGGACTGATTCCTAGTCATATGCGGGATTCAAGTTTTCCTCCTCATGATCTGAAATCCTGGCTACTGCTTTGCTATTTAGAATGTCAGCGCTCAGCTTGTGAAAAAGAAGCTTTAAACAAAACACAGGGCATGTCAGCCTTGTTTGTTGACAAGGTGCTCTTTAACATGTTGAAATGGTTTGTGGTGTTTTTGTGCACACAACTACAGAATCCATATAACAAACAATATTACTGGAACAAAATCCTTGTGTATGGACATGGAACTTAAGAGAACTAGAGGTCATAAATTCCATTATTTTTGAAATGTTTCTATGAACATGTAGCTTCTGGCATTTGTGGAAGCCTTTGGGCTCTGAAGATAAACTGGAATTGATGCCTGTTGCCTACTACTGAGAATTGTGGAGAGATGAAAGAACCTCTAGCTCTTTTAAAGAAGCATCCAAATCTGCCCAAATCGTAAACTCTCTTGCTTTCTATCAGGTCATAAGCACTTTTGTGCTACTTTCTATGGCTTAAACACAGCTGAACTAACCATACTGTATGGCTGCCAGCCTGGCAGTTTGCTTAGTGTCCTGGTTTCTAGGACAGGGTTCTGCCAACAAAAGACAGAAGTTCCCCTTTGAAATAGAGAATTTAATTTCACCCCCTCTAAGTGTTATAGTTGTTTGAAATCAAGGACCCAAGGCAGAGATAAGGGGTAGAAGTAACAGCTCTTTACTACTATATCTAACCACACAGGTAGAAAACAACAGCAGTTATTGAAATTACTGACAAAAACAGAAGAAAATAACCCAGTTCCAGTCCTTTCCTTAGCCGCGGACACACTCAGGCCGTGTTCGTTCTCAGGGATGTGACACGTGCAGCAGAGCAGGCGGGAGCGAGGGAGGTGGAGGGGAGCTGCCGGAGCCGGGCTGGGCTCAGGTGGGAGCAGCTCCTCGCTCACTGTTGTGTCCAGAGATCAGTTGTATTCCCAGGGGTAGGAGGCTAAGCAGGACAGATGCAGGGAAGTTGACACAGGCGTCCGGCTCTCCTGCCTCCTGGCACGTGCTGAGCAGACCGGGGGGTCCCTCCTCTCCGCTCCCTTGCTGGAAACAGCAGTGCCCCTCCAGCAGCCCGCACGCTCCTCTGGGTAGCCCTGCCTGGAAGCCCTCGTGCTCCTCCGAGTAGCCCCGGTCCCACCTACCTGCCCCGTCCAGGGCCATCACAAGACCCTGGGCGCAGCCAGCAGGTTTTGTTAGCATCACAATGTCACAATGGGAAAAATTCTCCAAACTCACGCATTAAAGGAACAAAAACCCAACCCCCAACACTTAGGAAGAGAGATGCAGCCTTCTGCAAGGACTCAAGTGCTCTAAAAACAGATGTGAGAGCTAACCTTGTGTCTGGAACTTATTTCAAGAGAATAGCTCATCCTGTGGATGTGTTAAAATACCTCTTGACATTTACAACAGTAAGGAAGCTATGGCAATCCTGCAGTTAATCCTTGCACTTTCTTTCTCGTCCACGGGATTTGGGGGTATACATGATAGCTTCATGGCAGTTAAGTTCCAAGCGGGTATTATACCTTTACATTTTGCCTAATTAATGTCTGCTGCAAATAATAACCCCTTTCATCTTCCAGATGCCTATCCTCCAAAGGCATTTAGCCTTTCATGCACAAAGCAGCACAGTAACATGGTTTATTACTGGTATTGAAAGTCTTGTCTTAACTGTTGTAAAACATCTATCATTCCTGATTTTCAGAGTCTAACCTGACTCTGGTTTAGAGTGGTATTTGCACAGTTCTCCTTCCAGACTAGGGAAACAAGCCAGCTTCTTATGGACTGTAGGAAGACAGATTTATAGACAGACTGTGTGAACAGATAGTCTGGTGTGATACTTGTCACTTTCTTTTGACACTTGCCTTTGCCCTGGTGTGCGGGAATGTTGAAACTAAGCTGTATTGTAGCTGAGTCTCTAAAGACTTTAGCAACAGAGGTAGGAGATAGCGTATAGATCTTGTTGAAAATGCTATTTGCCAGAGTGTTTCTGTGCCCACATTCTTGTTCTGCTTGGCTTGACTGTGATGACTTACAGTAAAACAAACCACAAAGTAAAATAATTCATTCTATGAAATTTGGCTGTTAACCTCAGAAACGAGGTGAGAATCCTGTGACCTACACGAGATGGCTTGGAAAATGTTTGTTTCAGCCATGGTGGTGTCTCTATGAAGTTCGTTTCAGTGTTTCTGTCCTGCTAAAATACAAAGAGGCACTATTCCAAGTATGATACCTGTATAAGCATGAATGCTCCCAGGCCTTGAGTGGTACCAAACTGCAGGCCATTGTGATTAGCTGTTGCATCTTAAATTCTTATTTTTTTCACGGATACTGAGGAGCGTCTCTCTAGGCAACTCTGACCTACAGAGCAGAAATAATAGTTCAAATTATGAACTCCAGAGCAAAGTTACCAGACTCATGGTTTGCCAGGTGTTGTACTTGGACTCCTATTTAAAATATGAGAGCAAATTGATCTAGTCTTATTCTAGTGGATTTTTGGTTAGATGGGCAAAATACCAGTTGTACTGGTGAAACTTTAGAGATATGAGGCATGGCTCTGTTAAACTGGGGCTTTCTGCCTGAGCCTGCAGAGCCCACAGAATGAATTCATAATACCCTTCATGGCTAAGAAGTTAAAATTTGGCTTGGGTCCTCTGCAACCCAGCATTTGTTCCTCAGCTATTGACACATTTTAAGGTAAGAGCAAGAGAATTTCATTCTGATTTACTTACTCTGTATTGCTCTTAAAATGGCCTCAACCTTACAGTCTGATTTTAGATGATTGTTGTAATAGGAACCACTGACCTTTTTGGAAAGTATCATCTTGTTCCTTGTGAGTACATCCACATAAACTCTACCATCCCTTCCCAATACTGGAGAATGATATCAGGAGCTCGCACATGTAACCATTTACCCTTTTCCAGGAGGGTAGGTCTAGACCAGAAATTGATTATCACAGTTCTTCAGTTCTTAGACTTAACAACTAGTTCTAGACTAACAGCAACTTAGTACTGTCTTTTTTGTGGAACACTGTTGGAACATGGTTCTTCTTCCTGAAAATGAATAGGGTTTTTGGCATTTAACTGTAGGGATTTTTTTTTTTTTTATTTTTGTTAAACACAGTTGAGCATGACTGCCTTGTTCTTTCCGTGCCTTCTCTGTCCACAGTACTCTCCCTTCTCTGCAGTCTGTATGCCCACTTTGGTGCCTTAAATTAGCTGTGCAAAAGCAGGTGCGAGAGGCTGGGCCGTGTACTACCTCAGAGGTGAAGAAACAGAAGTGGCCTCTAATGAACCAAGTCTCATGCAGCTGCCTGATAGAGAATGAAACTGAACATTCATAAAGGGGAAGTAAATGCATTTTCTTCCCTTGCTCTGTATCTAGCTGGTATTGGATAATAATCTTGTGTAGACTGAAATTTCACTAAATAGATGCTTAGTGGGGTGTTCGAATAGAATGCTGTGCACAGATGAGCTAATCTAGGTATACTGGCGGATGCAGAAGTGCTTTTTCTTTCTGCAAGGAGCTGGCCTATACAAAAAACACCTGCATTCAGAACTTTCTGGGATGAGACAAGGAGTGTTATGAACAGGTCCGTGAAAGTCAAGTTCATGTAAGCTTTTATAAGTGCCCTTGGGAATGTTTGTTTCTAAACCACTTCAGTTTTCTAGTCATGACTTACTGTCACATACTGAAGGTATGGAGATAACAGTGTTCCAAAACCCAGCTATAATTTTGTGGAATTGTTGTCTGCTTAACATGACTCTGTCTGTCATTGTGTCTCTGTGAAGTGAGTGGCAAAAAGCAATGGAACATCTTGAAATAGAAGGAGAAAATGTACACCACTCTGAATTTCTGAAGTGAAACAGTGGGGTTCTAGCAGCAATATAGGCCTGGCTCTCAGGTCCCTAAGTTAGGCAAGGGTATGTAAGGTTTAGTGCACCGCTTGCCTCTAAACAGCAACATTTCTAAATGTCTCTTACTGTCACACAGTACTTGTTGAATGGGAGCAGTGGGCACACAGCATCCCATGAGTTCAGGCTAACCATTTCCAGGAGTGAGTTTATGTTTGGAACCATGCATGGCTGAACCATTTCTTCTGCTTCCTCATGGACTGCTGCTTTGAAAGCAAAGCTATCTGTTAAGTGTACACTTGCTCAGGCAGGATAGGTGAAAACTAGCATTCAGTTTCTGGAAACTGTAATATTAACTAGTTGCCTGTAACTCAGCAGAAGACTCCATGGTCTTCACAAGAAGACAATACCTATGGAAATTTAGACTCTCAAGGGTTAAGTCCTGGATGCTTTCTCTGGCATACTACTCCATGGGGAAGTAGTACTTCCATCCAGAAGACTGCATACCAGCCTCCTGAAATTTCTACTTTACGTGAATCCAAACTGCTCTGTAAGTGAAGTTGTGGAAAATCTCCTGGGAGATGACAACAGTTGGAAACTTCACAACTTGTTTTGAATCTCACACGCAGACTTCTAGTTTAAAAAATTCGGTTGAACTTTGTGTTTGGATGAACTTCTTGATAGATTTAATGTCGGGTTCTGGGCAGGCTGACTAGTCAAGGTGTTTGGAGAGCATGAGTTAGCGAACTAATGTCAGGCAGCCTTACCAGATAGCAGCCTGCATAATTGTCAGGGTGCACTTCCAACACAGGCAGTTGGTTCCTACTTGCCTGGCACTGTAGGATACCAAACATGCACTGCTGAAATTGTCTGACTTCTGTACCCATAAATTCAGGTGTCTTGAGGAATTGTAGGAACTTCATAGGAATGCTTGAAGAGCCTGCCCTTGTGGTTGTTTTACAGCTGTGTTCAAGAGCCAGTAGCTCATGAACCTGGAAGTCTTTATGTCACATTGTATCTACTATAGGTTGTGATCCCGGCCTTGCTACACCTTCACAGATAACAAAGGTGTGAAACTCTCCTGAGGCAGTGGGGGGACAGATACTATGGATCTTTACTCTTTAGAAAAAGCTTTGAAACTTCAGAAGATCTTTATGGATGCTTGCTAAGAAATGAAGAATATCTTGACAAAACAGGTTCTCGATGCCACCTTGCCTGGCTAACCAGAAGCAGCCTCCCCTTCCCTCTGCTGTGGGACTGCTCAGCTTTATGGCAGACTGACTACTGTGAGTAACAGGTGCTTTGACAAAAGGCTTTGTAACCAGTAGTAGGTACCCACTGTGCCTTGGACTGTGCTGGTCTCTAATAATGCAGGGAGATACTTAAAACATGGATGGGCAGCTACTGGTGCACTGAAAGTGAAGCTGATGCGTGAGCCACTGGCATGGAAGTCAGACACAGTTTGCCAGCTTGTTTATTTAAAATGGATAATACTAGCCAGTATTTCAGATGCTTGTGGGTGTGATAGTTATACCAACAGGTAGAAACACAGGTGGCTACATATCCCCTTTCCCATTAGGCTCTGCAGGACATATTCCTTTTTCTGTGGTAAAAGCAGACTAACAGAAATGATAAAGTCTTATTTCCTGAGGTATCTTGCTGTCATACTTCAAAGCCTGCTTCTTTCTATTAGTAGCAGAAGACTTCAGCAGAACTGATCCTGCCTACTGTCAAACAAGAGTTCAGCAGCCATATGTGTTGTTTCTAGTGCACTTTGGTAGGAGCTTCCACCCAATCGGGAGGAGAAATGGTTAGCTTCCAACTTGGCTTTCATCTGCTGAAAAGTAGCAAAGTAGCAGGATATGATGCCAGCTGTTTCTGCCAGGGGAGGATCCTGCAGATGAGGCAGTATAGCACATCATCTCTCCCCACCACCACAGCCAGCACCTTTTCTGATCTGAACCACTGCTGGTACAGAAGCTTTACTTGATGTAGGTCTGGAGTGTTTCATCCAAGATGAACTGTCACAGCCTTTAACCACCTGAGATATTCCACAGGACCCACAACTGCAAGAACACACTCAAGTGCAATTCAAGCCTTTACATACTTCTGTCTGGCTTAAAATGTACAAGACATATTAATATGATATTGTTACTTCCCAAGAGAGCTGGTGAGGAAAGTGCTAACCTCATGCAACTGGCTGCAAGCTCCATTATTGGTTCTTTCTCTAGATTTCCATATTTTAAGCAGATTCCATTGTATTCTTTAAGCCATCTTTTGGAAGAATTTTCTTACAAACTTTTGAGATCTCTTGTGGAACCAGCCTTAAGCTGTATCTGCAAGTAATTGTCATACTAGAAGCTTAGAATATGACTGACTGCAGTTCTGGCACAACTTGTTAATGCTTATTGCACATGGGCAATGATGAGCTGTCTTTTCCTTTGGAAACACAAACAGATTTGTCTCCAGCTACTGTGGTATCCCAAGGTTTGCTTTGCTTTTTAGTCTGCTCAGCCAAATTCTCTTGTCTAGCTGAACTGCAGATTTTCTGAAGCCATCTCCTGGTGTTAACCTTGTCCTGTCTACTGCTTATTCTATTTGTGTAATTTCAACAGAACTTCTTATCTACTGAGTTATTGTGCCATTGCTTCCTCCTGTTGTGCATGTTCCTCCTAGGCTAAGTCTGAGCCAGATGCTTGTGTAGTTTGAGTTGTCTACCTCTTGTCTGAGCTAGCTTCATACGGTAGCCCTCAAGGTGAAGAGCAATGCTGTGGTACTGCAACAGACAGATGGCTCTCTATGAAATCTCGGTACTCCCATGACGGGTTTGTTACAATGACTGGTAGGAATTTAGCTGTGTTTTTAGCCATTATCAGAGGCCCACCTTTGTAAGTAACTTTACCCAAAGCTCTTGCTTGTGATTCTGTACCTTTGGGTAAA
This sequence comes from Muscicapa striata striata, assembly GCA_030060385.1. Lineage (NCBI taxonomy): Eukaryota > Metazoa > Chordata > Aves > Passeriformes > Muscicapidae > Muscicapa > Muscicapa striata. The sequence goes on from JAREIS010000156.1 coordinate 1,179,596, forward strand.
GGAGTACTGATGAACAGAGGGGGTCTCACCCACACGATTGCTTTGCTAAGATGATATGTTTCGTCTAGCCACTTGTGTGAAGCTGGGTGTAAGAAGTAATTGTATAACTAAAACACTCCTAGTTAATGTGGTGCTTAGCTGTAGTCTTATATCTCTGTTTAGAAACAAGGGATATCACTCTGTGGATAAATGTATCCCTGTGCTACTATTAAAAAGATGCAAACAAAAAATCCTCCTGTCTTCTCGGAAAAGAAGAGGCATGGATCCTTAGGACTTACTGTGTACAACTTTTCACACACTGTCAGCTCCCTCTGCTACAAAACCAGGGCAAAGAACATGTTAAATTGCTGTGATATTTATGCAAGTGCTATGACTACTGTTACAGAGTAGTTGGTTTGTATTGAAGTGTGAGATTTGAAGGTGTGTGGATGTACCAAGTTAGCTATAAAGTTGTTTTGTTGTTTTTCTTTTTTTCCCCTGCTGCCAAGTGAGATTCAAGGAATTGCTGACTTCCTAAACTTTTGTGGTTTTCTTCCTAAAATAGCCACTTGCTGGATATTTTAGCCTCTGTCTTCTCTAGGCACTGGATGACACTCAGGCTTGGGAGAAAGAGGATGTCTCCAAGGAAAAAGTAGTGTTTTTGTTTGCTTTAGGACTCCTGCAGGGAGATGTGCCTAGACAATTGTGTGTGAGAGTATGATCTGTGACTGTTCTGTAGTACAGTGATGACAATTCAGACTCTTGACTGCTGTCAAGTTGCGTGGAAGTTAATGGACTGGATGGGAGGCCTCTGATGAAAGTTGTGCTCCTTCCTGCACTGTAGGAGTCTCCAGAGGTGGAAGCTGACTGCATTCCAGACAACTGAATTGTTGCCATTTTGCCTGAAACCTGTCTTGTAACTAGGTCTCTTGATTTGCCTAGCTGTTTAGTTTTCAGTCTAGATTGGCTCAGTCTCACCGGGACCTGTTGGTTCAGCAATGCTTTACTTCCATATGAATAGAAAGCAGGTTGTGCTGTACTTAGGGGAGGTATAGTGATAATGTTTTATGCTCAGCTTAATGTTTGAAGACTTTAGGGTGTTGCCCTAAAAGGACCTAAAGATGTCCTGGAAGAGTGTCCCTTGGAGGTGTTGAAATGAACAAACCTTGTAATAAAGCAGAGAAGCTTGCCTGAGGTGTCTGTGAAAATACTGTGCTTTACCTTGAATCTGTTAAGCTTGTTAAAAACTTTTTTTTATTTTCCCCTCTCCAATACAGGATCTTAGTCTGCCCAATGGCACACCTGTGGACACTTCTAGCCCAGCCTCCTCCTCATCTCTCCTTAACAGACTGCAGCTGGATGATGACTTCGATGTGGAAACTAGAGACCTCTTTGTTACTGTTGATGATCCCAAAAAACATGTGTGCACGATGGAGACATATATCACATACAGGGTTACAACAAAGGTACAATGCAATATTCTCTTTCCTAGTACTTCCTTCTTTGTGGAATAACTTCAGGGCGTGTTCTGGATATTCACATCTTGTACTGTGTTTTCCTATCTTAAGGACAGCAGCGTAGTGTCTTTGGTATCTTGTGAATGTGTTGAAGATGTGACTTCTCTTAACAGAACTGTGTCTGAAATTGTGGAAAAAGCTTTTAACATGACAACTTGGATTTTTTTTTTCTCTGATTCCTTAAAAGAGCAGTTTGTAAACTTGCAAGGCCAGTTTCTTTCATTAACTTCACAGTTTGTTCATTTAAGTAATCTGACACTCCTTTGGTTTGAGTTCTCTTAAGGGGAATGTGCCCTGTTACTGTTTCATTGCTAATCATCACACATGTGTCTTTTCTTTTCTGGAATGCTTGAAGCTTGTTGATGGAAGTGTTTACTACATTTCCTCTGTTATCCACTAAAATAGTGTTGATCCTCAGCTGTAAACTAGCTTTCATGCAGTTGCTGGTTCAGATAGCTCTACAGTTGGTAATAAAATGAAGTAGCCTAATGATGCTGCTGCCAGCCAAAAGAGCCTGGAGATTTTTTCAGCACCTGCTGTAGTTCAATCATGAATGTAATCTACATATATTAATATGAAAAGTGATCTGAAAAGTCCACCTCATTCACAACTGAAATATTGATTCCTCTTAACTAAAACATTCTCATTATAATGAGCTCCTAGGTGATGTTGACAACTGCTTTGGGCATTTGTAGTTACCTAAGGCAAATGGTGTTCGCTAACTTTACTAGTAATATACTTGATACACTTCTCCAGAAAGATTAACATTTCTCCAGCCCACTTAGATGGCAGTATGTACTGGAGCAAATATTTTTCTTGGAGATAAGGAACCTTTACAGGCCACAAATTAATTTTTTTCCAAATGTCGACTTCAAAGTTTCACTTTCAGACTACGCAGGAGAAAATTGAATTTTTATAAAATAGTAACTGTGTCTTCCTACACATTTAACGCAGTTCAGTCCTTCATTTTTAAAGAGTTCATATCTTGCAGGAAACACTGTATCTTTTTTTACTTGGAGCAACTTAGCCTTCAGCTATTGCTTGTTTAGTCTTCAGCTTGTTTAGGAACCACAAAATGCCACAGGGAAATTACTAAAATTGACTAATGTTGTTTCTCTCTTAAGTTTCAGTTATTCCATCAATATGAAATATTTCTATATAGTGGCACCCTAATAATATTCCTATGCTTGGAAATCCTTATGTTCAAGGATTCCCTTTCTTTTTAAAGCAGAACTTTGAAACGTGGCCAAGGTCTTTATCATGTTTTGATCAGAAGTATTACACAACAGTTCTCTTTTTGTATTTAAAAATAATTCTATTGTTTTGATTTTGATGTCTACTAACTGTCTGTTAATACTTGTTCGATTTTGGATCTCATTGTAGTGCATAAATCTGCTATATCATACCATTGCAGTGCTATTATGAAACTGTGTAAGTTCTTCTGAATCACCATGAAAGCCTGATCTCTTTAGTTTTATTATTCTTGGAAACTTTTGGTTAATCTCTAGAGTCAGAACATCTAGGACTATCTACCATTGTTCAAGACTAGCAGTATTAATGTCTTGCCCTACAAACAAGGCATCTTGCCTTGCCAAGCTAATTGCCAATTAGCCATTGTAGCTGCAAGCAGTAATCAAACATGGCAGAAATAATCCATAGAATGAGATGAGAGGTCTTCTCAACACCTCCGTTTTGCAGCCTTGCAGGAAAGAAGTTTGAGACCTCTAAAGGGTCTCTCTAATGCCTCTGGATGAGGAGCAGAGATGGCTGGGATTTTTTTCTTCTCTACTGGAGAATAATTCTGGAACCTCAAAGGCTTGGATAAACATAGGTCATGGGATGAGTTATTCTGAAGACTGAAAAGCAGTATCACTAGGGCAACAGGGGAGTTGCTAATGCTGTAATGTATGGTTGTGGCTGTGGCAGGATACTGCTGTAGAGAAGAGTGTAGACCAACCACAGTCTTACTTGTGTCGTGTGGGGTTTTTTCTTCTTTCAAGTCTTTCATTCTAACAGGAAAAAAAAAAAAAGAAAAAGAAGTCTTGCAGTGTGCCCCGGGCTTTTCATCTTCTCATACCTTTGTCAGCAAGTGGTGGTGACTGAGGAAGGGTCAAAACGTTGGCTTGCAAAAGAAAACTTAAGAGTTTACTAGATCCTGCATGTGTACCTGTTTTCACAGCTCCCTAGTAAAAGCCAGGTAGCATTCCCTAGCCTGGCTTGTGGATGAACACATTTAAAGAATATAATGGTAATCCTCCAGCTAACAAGACAGAGATTCAGGACTGACTCTTGATTCTCTCATACCCTGTGTTAATCTTGCTAATACAAGTTATTAAGCAATTTCCTTACACAGAGGGGCTTAGTGAAACCATAAAGAGGGGTGACACTTGTGCTGGAACTTAATGAGTCTTGACTGTGATTATTGAAGGGTCTTCTGTGTCCTTCAGGTAGATGGATGTACATTTTAGGGAGATGTTACCAAGCAGAATTCTTTTCTAGAAAGAAAGGGGATAATAAAGCTTGGCCTTGTGTTATGTAGTCATCTCTCCTAAGAAAACTTAAATAAATGTACTTCTAATTTCACTTTCATTGTATTTCCTAGAATGGCAAGGCCTTCTTCTGTGCCTTTTTCCGTGGAGGTCTGAACGGCTGAGTGCTGTTCCTCAGAGTCATGCAGTTGCTTGGCAGGCTTGAAGGGAGAGTCTTTCAAACCAGTCAGTACGGAAGTGGAGGTCTTGTTTTCACTTTCCTGTCCTTCTCCTCTTGCTCCCAGTCCATTCATTGGGTAGATTACTTGAGCACATGAAACAGCTTGATTCCCTAGAGAGAAGCAGGTTAAAGTGATATGAGGGCTTTTTCAAATAGGCTAAACTGTTTGGGGCAAAAAGAAATACTGTAAGAACAGTGGCATTCTTCCCTTCCCCCTTTTTGTCATTCTCCTTTTTTCGTAGCTGACAATTTTGCCTCAAACTTAAACAGTAACGTGAAGGGGAGTCTGCAATCAAATCTAGTGAGTTAGTAGAACTAGGGTACAAAAATACTTTCATATAGTCATCATAGGCTAGCTTCAGGTTTGGCTGCTAGGCTTCTTCCAAGGAAGACTAGAATCTTATGCAAGACCAAGACTTGGTGATTACCTTGCTACTGCCTCTAGTCAAAACTATTCCAGCAACTGAGATAAAAGTGTCTGTAACTCTGCCTGCATTCCAGCAATTAAAACTGAGCACACAGTGCTGCAGTGCTGATTTAGTGGAAATGTGATGGAATTTTCAGTAAGTTCCTGGAAACGTCTTGCCCATTATTTTTTGGGAAGTTGAGATCTGCTATGTAAGTTTCTCAGGTTCCTTTGGAAGAGACACATGTCCTTGCAAGATGATATTTATGAATCTTACTGAGAAAGCGGGAGGAATTTAACTGTGTCAAAACAATAGATGCTTCCCTTGTTGTCTGTTACAGAAATTTCCCTGCCTGACCATCCAGGAGCCACTCTGACTGTCTCTCTTGGACCACCTGAGCTGGGACCACCTGTAGCTGGACCCTTCCCAGCTGTGCCCCCTCACTCACACAGTCACACCAGGTTTCCATCCTCAGGTTCCCCATAGCAGTCTCAGGTGTCCCAGCCATTAAAACAGGTTAATCACAGTGCAATTACAAACTAACAGCTCGAGCTGGTGTCTCTGAGGAGGGACCTGGAGCAAAGGAGCTCCTGGGCTTTTATCCCCTCACCATTCTGAGCATGGGGAGGTCTGGGATCGTGGCTCCTGATGTGTCTGTGTCCGGTCCCCTGGTGGGCCACAGGTCCCCGGGCCCTCGTTGTGCTGAGGGTCAGCTCCTCATGGGCTCTGTGCCTGGGCCCAGCAGCCAGAGCTGCACCTGCAGCTCCTGCTGCAGCTGCAACCCAAGCTACCTCAGTGAATGGGCTCCTCAGCACTGTGCTTGGACAGTGGCAATATCCTCCTTCCTCTTGTGTGCAGTCTGGAAGAAATAACTTGTGCTAAACTAATGAAGTTTCATCTGAGATCCAAATCCTTTCACTGAGGATTTTCTCCTTCAGTGAGGTTTCATTAAAACTTTGAAGGGCCTTTATGTTCTGCCCAAATAGTCTTTGAAAAGCTTATTTGCTGTCTAGATTTGATAAGCTGTACAGTAAGCACTGAAATGTTGCTGCTGTATTTCCATCTCAGAGGAAAAAAGTGATATATGGAAAACTTTGCAATTGTGCTTGTGAAGTAAAGGCAACAAGAACAGTTTGCTAGAGCTGAACGATAGCTAATATATGGTTTGTGTACTGGGACTTAACCCTGGTTCCCTACTCCTAAATAGTCCTATATGATTTTCCTTAACTGTTAGCAGAATAGTGGTTAATAAGCTTCTCAGTGCTAAGAGATGGGAGACTTTACCTTCATTCTCATGCTACAGGATAAGACACTGTAGTGTATAGCCCTTCTGATTATTCTCATTCACTCACTGTCTGATTTCTCAAAATGCCTTTGGGCAGTGACAGCCAGTTCACAGAAGCTCTGCCTTCTACTAAGTTATTGCTGCCTTGCCCCACCCTCCCCCCCGCCCCCAGAATAATGCTCTTCAGTCTCTTACTTGAAACAAGCGAAAATTATTCAAAATGAAGTCTCAGAAGTCACACTTATAGTGTGGCACTCTTAGATGTTAAATAAGCTGGTGTTACTCCGGGATGTCTGTAGCTGAGTAAAGCACAGATCTGCAGCGAATATCGAGTCTTGGTAGTCCCTCATCTGCAAACACAACTGCTCCAATTCATGAGGATTCATTGTTAGTCTGTGGACTAACCTCTTTATTGCTTACCATGCCTAGCAGGTTGAAGAAGGCAGGAGCTGATCCTGATTTTTTTGTCTGTCTGTGTCTTCCTTTACTAGAAGGCAAACCATGTTATAGGTAATTACACATCAGCTTGCTGCTTACAGTATTCTAGACCTGCTGTGCTGTTGATATTGTGTTAAGGCTCCCAGCTTCACCTTAGAAAGGGATTTCATATGTAGAACTTTTACAGGATCCCTAGTGGTGACTGGTGGGAGTAAAATACAGCAACTGAAGAGCTAGAGTCATCCAAAGAGCAAGTGAAGAGGTGGATTGCTGCTACTGGCTGGGACTAGCAAAGCAGCCAGGTGCTGGACTCGATGCCAGCTGGGATTGCCAGTGTATTCCCCAGAACATGCTGGGTTTGATGCCTGGCTGAAGGCATGTAGTGTGCTGGCACTGCAAGCCATTCATTGCAAGATGGACATACTGCTGCAAGTAACTTAAGCATAGCTGCCTGTGCTTCTCAGTGGAATGTAACTACAACAAGCACTGTCTACCTTCTGATCAGGGTTGCTGCAATACCAGGCTCTTCAGCAGACACTCCTAGTTGGTACACAGTATCTATCACGAGTGCTTTTAGGCAGTTGCAGTATGTCCTGTGCTAGCAGTCCCATACCATCAGCCTTCCAGGTTATAGACTGTTCAAAGACTGGATAAAACACTTGCTGGCAGTTTATCTGCATACTTAGTTTTTTTTCCCTCAAGCTTGTAATGACCTCGCCCTAAAGAAGGAAAATTTAAAAGATTTAATTTAATGTACTAATATATCTAATTGGGCATACACATAAACAGACTTGTTTCTTTGTCTTAGAAGTCAACAAATGTAGTCCATCAATTCTTGCAGTGGCTTATGTTCTCATCTTTTGACCTTGGAGTGTGATAAGCCTATCAATTGCAGAATACAGGACACTGGTGAAACACTTTCTCACCTGTGGATAGTGCATGTAATAGAATCAACAAGTCAGTAAACACCTTGAGTTTTAATTCTTGATGGTTAAAATAGTCTTGTCCTCACAATGAATATCTCATACAGTCTTTGCAATCTTGCAACTGCCGAGAGAGTAATTGTGGTGTGCAGTGCTATTGCTCAACAGACTTCTACCATGACAAGAGCAGAACATGTAATGAACTACATATAGATGTTAACACATCAGCTCCAAGCAATCATTTTTCATATTGCTGCTTTTCCACTGCTTGAAAGGCCAGAGGATCTTTCTCTCATATTGGCTGCACAATTTTGGGATTAAGACCCCCCTGCAAGGCTTGTCTGGCTTCACCTTGGCCAGGGATGGCTGTACTGCATTTGCTGCTAAGCTCTGAAGTGAGAGGCATTGCTGTGCACTAAGTGTATCCTATTCTTTTCCAGACCACACGAGCAGAGTTTGATTTGCCAGAGTATTCTGTCCGTCGGCGGTACCAAGACTTCGACTGGTTGAGAAACAAGCTGGAGGAGTCTCAGCCAACGCATCTTATTCCCGTAGGTAGTAAGCAAGAGTCTGCTGTTAGGGACAGTTGTGCTTCTGTCTTCCAAGGGTGATATTTGGACAATATGCGTCTAGATTTAAAAAACAGTACTTCATTCTCTTTGACTACTTATAGAGTTAAATATGGTAAATATGGTGTCTTATAGTGGAGTGGAAAGAGCTTCCTATTCCTGACTAATTAGGAAGCTTAGACTTTTCTTGAGAGGCACGCCTGAGGGGTAAGCGTTGTCAGCCTCCTGCAGGGCAGTACGTATGCTGACTACAGTAGCTGTGACATAAGTAGAATACATTTCATCTGTTTGCTCAGTTATTACATCTGTATTTCAGAGCATCTGGGGATTATGAAAAGCCACAGGTACTTCAGGTTCTACTCTCGATTCTCAAGATGGCCTTTTGAGCTGGTTTTACAGAGTAATTTAAAACTATTTGTGCTAACACTTAATAGCACTGACATGTAATAGCACAGATTTGGAAGTCTCAGCCTCTGGCTTGGTAGCTATTGCATGCCTTCAGTAGGTAGAAGTTTACCTAATAACATTAGCTAAACTACTGCACCCATTGCTGCTGAAAGTGGTGATCTGACCACCTTATTTGGTGTGAGGAGCTTAGTACTGCCTTATATGTTTTTTGTGTGAGTAGGTAGGAAACCTGTGAGATCACCACCTTCAGCCTTTTTTAACAAAGACATTTAAGAAGCCCTGCAGGAATTGAATTGGCAGGGAATAGCAACACTACTAGCATACTTAGCCTGCCTCTCTGGGGTGGATGATGGGGTGGAAGTTTCTTTGCCCTCCCTTCCTTCTTTAGCAAGGAGTAGGCTGTGTGAGAAGTATTGTTAGGTTGCTCTAAGGTTGAGCACTGTTTAAGTCTTTAATTATTCTGGGAATTGCCTCAAGTGGAATAATAGCTGAGTGTCTCAGAGATGAGAAGTACTTCACAAAATCATGTGATACCACTAACTGGCAGCAGGTATGTTTAGTGAACAGTAGCGAAAAGAAAGACAGAGAGCTTGAGAGCAAAAGATGGAGACGTGTAATGTGTTACGTGCCTATACTGTATTCTCTCACCCGATTCTCTGAACAGCTGGAGCAATCACAGTTAAATTTCTGCAGATTCTTGGGTACACTAGCCAGTGGCCAGTTCTGCCTGAAGCCTGCAAGGCTGTAAATAATAGTTGAGTCACAGCCAGGGAATCAAGCTGTTTTGTTCTGACCAGGAATTTGTTGCACACAAAACAATAAGCTTAGCATGAGTAGCTGTAATACTGGATGTGGAACCCGCTGTAAACAAGCCAGTATCTTAGGTGACTTTCTTCTAGAAAATCTGTAGATAAAAGGATGTGCTGCCTTATTTTATCTGTTTATGCATAAGTTAGCAATTACAGACTCTCCTATTAATCTCCTTTCAGGGTATGGTGAGGAGACTGCTACAGGCTTTATGTATTTGTCATCTAGAAATACATGAGGTGTAGAAGCTAAAGGCAGTTTCAGATGCGCTGACTCAAATGTATTCTGGAAAGATGTTTCAAAACAATTTAAGACTGTCTGTATTTGTAATTATAGATACTGCAATCCCTGAAAGCCTTCTGTGTTAACAAATTATTAAAAGGGAGTTGTCTTCCTAATCTCAATACAGGGATTCTGCCTAAAATCTTCCTGTAGCAAATGATGTGTCTTCTCAGTGTAGTGTGTCTTGACAGCCTACACTTAGGAGCCAAAACTAAGCTCAGTATGTGTTCCTCTTCATCTCTTCAGTTATTGATAGTTGCTTTCTTTTTAAAAGAGCTGAGACATTCTAATATTTTCTCTCAAAAAACAGTAAAACTGATCTCAGATCTGTCTCTAGACTACAAAGGTAAACGTAACACAGCCAAGATTCTTGTCCTTGGATGGTCATGTTTGGATACTTGAAGCCATTTCTGATGGCAATGAACTCTGCTCATGTCTCAGTAGGGAAAAATAAGTTGTTAAGATGGAAGACTATAAGAAAAAATTAACACGCAGTTAAAGCAAGATAATCAGTTGCTAGTTGTGTGTACTGATTACTTGAGATGGACCTCCAGAGGCCTAAAATGGAAGGGAATGTACCTACTGCTGTAGTCAAAACCAGGTTAAATGGCAGAAATCTTTGTAGTAGAGGTGCATTCTTCAAATGCTCATACTTTAGTGATTAGTCAGTGCCAGTTTGTATGTGTTTGGTTGAACTAGGGTTCTTTAGACTAGTCTTCCTTTCCCTCTTTTTTTTTCTCTTTATACTTTTTTCTTTTCCTCCTGCATGTAGTGCTGAGGTAGTGACTCCCTAGAGTCCCAGCTAATGTTTACAAAGCAAAAGAAGAGAGTTTCTTCCTCCCTAAAGACTAATGCACAAGGTATTATACTTCTGAAGAGGTCTAATGATAGTGTACCTTATGCTGGTTTAACTTAGAATGACTGACTGATTTGAATGCTAAGCATAATAAGGTAAGCCTTAAATTGTAAGAACCAAACAGTGGTCAAAATGTAGTTGTGTGGCAGCTAAGTCATGCTTTTCTCGAAGATACAGTCTTCATATACAACCTACATCAGTTCAAGTATGGTTGGAAAGCAATATGTATAGTTTTTTTTCTTTAATTATTTTTGAAACAGATTTTAGATGACAGATTGTTTGCAGAAGAGAATGCTGATTCTTGAACTGGGTGAAAATGGCTGTCATTGCTAGCTTAACTGTAAGCAGATTGCCTGGATGGACTGGTTCAGAAGAATGAAATGCAAAGAGCAATTTTAAAACTGATATTAATCTTGAAGTCCATGCTGTCTGGACAGAATAAAAAGCACCTCTAATGGTAGGGCTGAAACTAACCATGCCTCAGCTTAAAAAGTTACCTTCTGTCCAGAATGGTACCTCAGAGTCTGTAATCCAAGTGTAATGGCAAGACTGTGTAACCAGCAAGTCTGGAAACAGTCTGGGCTTACATGTCAAGCTGAACTGCAGAGATGAACTGATGGACTCAAAACTGTAAGATGTAAAAGTGGATGTGTCATCAGGCTTTTGTCACTTACAGAAACATACTCAGGAAAGTCAGCTGTGATAGATGACCAGGTGTGCTCATACTTAGAAAAGATCCAGCTATTTGCTGTGTCAAGCCCCTGGTTTGTTTTTGCTTAGTGTTCTCACTAAGGCTCTCAGCATTTTACAGGAGGGCCCTGTTCAAAAGCTCTAAATTGTTCAAGAAGATGTGTGGGGAGAAAGTAGAATTGTCAAATTTTCTGAGTTCCAGAGACCAGGCAGCCTTGCTTCAACACTGGGGGTGTGTGGGGGTGGGTATGTGTGGGTGTGTGTGTGTGCTCTTCTGGTTTGAATAGTGTGCAGCTCTTCTGGCATCTCTTCAGAGCTGGATCTTGAACATGGATGGCAGTAGGGAGAACAATCTAAGCTAGGCTACAAGTACTTAGTGTGAGTACTGTCTGGCTTCCTGCTGTGACTCTCAGCTGAAGCCACTCAGTAAAATGGCTAGCTTTAAGCCATACCAGCTAAAGGATAATTCTGAGCATGGCTTGCATCCCATCTGATGCATGGTTCCTGTTAGCAAACACAATATTTCAGTTCCTCTTAAGACTGGAATTTCATTGCTTTGTTTGTTTCCAAGTAACAGAAGCAAGTTTTTGGTCTTTTGCATCTCGTGCTGTTTGCTTTTCTCTGACAGCCTCTTCCTGAAAAATTTGTGGTGAAGGGTGTTGTTGATCGTTTTTCGGAAGAGTTCGTGGAAACAAGGAGGAAAGCATTAGACAAGTTCTTGAAGAGAATAACTGATCACCCAGTGCTGTCTTTTAACGAGCACTTCAACGTCTTTCTCACAGCTAAGGTAAGCCAGTAACTTCCAAATTCAGTTGTTGACCTCTGCAGTCCATTCTGAAATGAGGGTAAAAAGGCAGTGACAAAGCTACGTGTGCAGATCAGAGCTTCTCTAAAATTTCAGAGGGTTATTGGGCACTCTGACTCTGTGTGACAGACACTTGTGTGTGATGACAGTATGGGTTCCCTGTGCATGATGGGAAGAGGAATCCCTCTCTGCAGACTGATCAATTGAATTCTCCAGGTCTGATTGTTTTATAGATTAAAACATACTCCGATTACGCAAGAGAATAAAAATTCAGAAAACTATAGACTTTAAAATTCTCTTTTGGGGAGGAGGGAAGGGGGAGAGGAAGAGAAGTCTCCCTTGCACAAAAGCTTGGAAATTTCTTGACTTTTTATCTTGTCTGTGCTTTTTATACTGCTTGCACTTGATGTTCTCAAAACTAAGCATGGAGGCCTCATTCTTATTTGTTCTCAGCCAACAATTTCGTGCTTGTCTTCTACATGACTCATGCAGGAATGGTGCAATTTTCTTTGGCTTTCTTTAGAACTGCATTTCAAATAAGACTAGGAGGACCTGCAGCTATTCTTGGGTTTTACCAGATAGGTGAGAAGAGCTGTAAAAGCATGCCTTTCCAGAGTCACATTACTCTAGCTCACTTAAATGTGATGTTTGAGCTCACTTCAGGTTCATGCTCTGCTTACTGTTAATAATCAATCTCCAGTGTTCTTTTATTTCCACTGCATGGTGAACTTAACAAAAACAAGCCAGAAATGCAGAATTTGTTTAGCATGTTAAATGTCATGTAGCTCTGTTCTTCTTTTGATCTAAGCATGGTTCAGCTTTCTTAGCTGCTTTTTTTGTCTTCTTCCACCCCTGAGAAATGAATGTCAAGGGCTTCATCCTCTGCTTTGGGAGGAGTTTGCCTTGAGGTTACAGAACATCCTGGGAGGTGACGGGAAAGGACACCTCTTCAGCTGACTGTCTCTAATGTTTGAACTTGGTCTAGTGAGCAGTGAGGTGTCAGTTCCTGTGCTAGGACTTCTGAATTTAGTTACTACAGGAAGTCATGACATAACCTCCTGGTTGAAAAAGAGAAATTAACATTTCTTTTTGTTCCCGTGTAGATCTGTAACATACCAGAATGCTTGAGAGTGAGTGAATAATTTTGAGTTCAAGGATCTTTTCTGATGCCTTTGAGGACATGTGGAAAGAAAAAGCCAAACTGCATTTACATGCAAACATAATTTAAATTTATAGTAGCTGCTAAGATGTTGGGTTTTCTGAATCAGATTTACATTTGACTTACATTAAGTACTTGGAAGAAATACCATATTACATGTTTTGAAGATGGCTGCTGTTTGTTTTGGGTTTTTTTTTTTGTTTGTTTGTTTGTTTTTTAAGAACACTTAAGCTTTTAGTCTAGTCTGTAATAATATGTCTGAATTCTTGATCTCTACAGGCCTAGTTGGTTTGAACACATCTCTTCCTCAGGCTCTATAGGATAACTGAGCTGCAGCTCCTGAGCCTGTTTTGATATGTTGAATACTGACCTCTGCTGGAAGAAGTAAAATGAAAAATTGTAGCATTTTGGCTAACTAAAGCATTTTTTTTCGGGTGTACTATTAAGGTGAAATCCCATAAAAATTGTAGGCAAGCAGTCTTGTTAGCATAAGTTATGTGAAAGTTAGTTTATGCTAATGTGTAAAGGAGTGTGAAGGAAGTTTGCACTTTCTGTGGAGGCAGCGTGGTTGCATCTGACCCAGCCTGAGCTACAGTCTCTCTTGCTGGTCCAGCTGGACCAGCTTTGCTGGTCTCCACATGCTGCATTTCTCTCCATGCAGTCTTCACTTGCTTCTGTTTGACCACAGAACTGGAGTGAGGAGACTGCTTACCAATAGGTGTGCAGTGTGTAGCTCTGCAGGAGGTCATCAAAGCCAATTGGTAGATGGATGATGCGAACTGTTTTGGTGGAACCAGAGCTGCCTGTTTCGCCGGTGAGAGTAAAGGAACATGGGAAAGTATGGCCACGTGCAAAGATGGAGTACTTAGTTATTTCTAATATTCTTCATACTGTTCTTCTGGATGATTTATCTCCATGAAGCCTTGGACTTGTGCTCAGCTGTATAGCTTGTAGAAAGCAAGCCTTTGTTCAAGGCTGCATGTCATATGTAATCTCTTGCTTTCACGAGATTTGGTCTTGGAAAGTATCCTTCATTGTATTAATATTTAAACCTTCATAGTATTAATATTTAAACATGTAAGTGAGTATTCGTTAACATTTTCTTTTTTGTTTTGTTTGCTTGTTTGATTCCTAGGATCTTAATGCCTACAAAAAGCAAGGAATGGCTTTGCTGTCAAAGATGGGGGAGTCTGTCAAATACGTTACAGGAGGCTACAAATTAAGAAGTCGACCACTGGAGTTTGCAGCCATTGGGGATTATCTAGACACATTCTCTCTAAAGCTTGGTACCATTGACAGAATAGCACAACGGATCATCAAGGAACAGCTGGGTAAGGACACAGAGTGTTCCATCATAATACTTCAATCTGAATGCTCTGTGTCTTATTCAGGTTGATGGCATGATCAAGATAATTTGTGTTGATGATTCTGGCCTGTAACAAGTCACACACAGGGCAAAATCAAATGCCTGTTGCAGATTTGAAAAAGGCCCAAAACCTAACACAGTATCTGATATTAGCTCAACTCTCCAAGTATTTTTTTAAAGTAGAACTTTTTATACCAACCTACTGTCTTACTGGAGTAATTTTTTGAAAGACTTTTGGAAGGTGGACAAACCTGTAGATTCCACCTGGAGAAGTACAAATGGAATTCCTAGATGAAGACAAGCTTTACAGGTCTGTCTTAGTAGAGTTAAGTTTTACGTGTGTTTAAAGAACTGTCCTTGGCTACTGCAAACGTGCAAGAGTCTTTGTATTGGAAGGTTTTAGGAATGGAAAGTTAAGAAAGAGGCAACTTGAACCTGTCACCTATGCAGCCATAGAGCTCTGTCTGTTAAGAAGCTAATGCAACACAAGTCTTGACTCCTTGTGGGGATTAATGTTATTCAAAATTGGCGCATAATTTCTCCTATTTTGTGTTTGCACATCTTCATGCCTTGCTCATATTCTGTTAATCTATTTTTCCATGTGCCTCTTGTAGAGTACTTGGTGGAACTACGAGAATATGGGCCTGTTTATTCAACCTGGGGAGGGCTGGAGGTTGAGCTGTCAGAGCCACTGGAAGGAGTGTCTGCCTGTATTGGGAATTGCTGCACAGCTCTTGAAGAACTCAGTGAGGACATGACAGAAGACTTCCTGCCTGTGCTTAGGGAATATATATTGTATGCTGAGTCAATGAAGGTAAAGTGAGCCCTGTGGCAGAAAACAATGTTGTGTTTACCTAGAATTAGCGAATTCATTTTTTACCAGTGAGAGTGGGAAAAGTGGGGAAGTAAATAATACATTAAGTAGGAGGATATTTTCATAGTCACAACAAAGCTGGGTATGTTTAAAAGCAGGGTACTGCATAGGTAACATTATTGATCTGCTCTGGTCTTCGGTCAAGCTAGGGTAAGTATTGTAGGGCATACACAACATGTTGCAGAGTTGCCCCTTCATTGGTGTGGCAGGTGGTACTCTACAGGAGACATCCTGTGGCTGCCTAGAATCTTTCTTTGAATTGAAGCCAGTTGTGCTTCAGCTCTTCAGTAGAGGGTCACTGCCTGGTCCAACTGGAATTACAGTATTAGTGATTTCTCTCACTTTGATGTAGCAGAGTTGAGTGCCTTGTTTTAGAACTGTGCATCCAAAAGACAGACATTGTTTCCTCTGTCATCCTTGTCTGTTGTTAAGTTCTGCATATCAAGTAACTGCTTAAAGATGGTATTCTGTGACTCGTAATCTTTCTAAGAACTTGATGTTTTACTCCTTATGCAGGCGTAATAAAAGCTACTTTACTGTGGGTTTTATTCTCTTGAAGCTAAAGAGTGTTGGTAATCAATCACATCTTATGTGGAAAAGAATTACTGAGTAAACTCCACTAAAAATTGGTATCAAGGACTTCAGTTTGTCCATCAGAGCTTTTCACCATGTGACGTGGCACAGTATGTGTGACATACATATATATATGTATAGCAGTCATGCTATAGTGTACTAACAGGCAAGTTCCTTCTGAAGACTTCCCACTTGGAACAACCGTTACCTGGCTATGATATGCAGTCCTTTACAAGTCTAATAGCCCACTGTTAACTAACACTCTGAACATGGTAGTCCTTCTCCATCTTAATCTTAATTTCATCCTATACTTCTCAAACTGAGAATTTAAACACTTATTTGTAGATGTCTTTTCCCAGTTTCAGGAGTTGTACATCTGTGTGGTTAAAGTACAAGTGGCTTTGCAGTAATTCCCTGGGCATATTCTTTGCTTTTGTCACCATAGAGTTGACCCCAGCATGAATGAAGTGTATTGTCTTTATGGGTCTATTAACAAACAGTGAGCTGTAGGAAGCCTTGTCTCAGGATTTTTGGTCTGTAGGAAGTGGAGAGGTGGATGGAGCATGCTTACAAATAAACAGAGTGTGAGGCTAGTGATTACATACTTTTAATTCAGAGCATCTGGCTTTTGATGCTAAAAATGCCTACTAAAGACGGCATCTCAAGGGGGAAGCTGAATGGTGAGAGATGCTCTTCACAAATACAGCAGGGGAAGTTTTTTTTAAGCTAAAAATCAAGGGTTTCTTTAGCTGAAGAGATACTTTAGGCAGATAATCACCACTCAGCTCAGGCAGAGCAACATTACAGACTTGCACCTAGGCTTCCTTTTGGCCTTTTAAAACTCTTTTAGAATGGCCCTGTCTCCAAGCCAACAGCTACTTAACTCTCTAAAGTACTTCTTCAGCTAAGAAACCCTTGCTTTTTAGCTTGAACTTTTTAGACTGTTGACTTGACTTTCTAGTGCTCTAAAGGATTATACTGTTCGGTGTGTGTCTTGGACATCTTACTAGCTTTACTCAGTCTAAAAATTTGAAAATCAAGAATAAAAACTATTGTTAGCCAAGCTAGACCGTTAGTATTTTCCTTCCTTCTCAGGTAGCAAAACTGAACTCTCTCAGGTCCTACAAAGTGCAGTTTTCTTCTCCTAGAAAACATCAGCCTGTTTCTGAAGTGAGCAGCTACTGAACTGTCCTTGCAGAATCCTTAACACCAAGTAAGTAACCAAGGTTAGTAAGGAGTGCACCTTTGGAGTGCTGGACACTTCCTGTTGAAAGGGGCATCCTCCTCACCTGCAATGCATCCTCTTCAAGTAGTCCTCTTCAGCTTCTGTGAGGACTACTTGAGAGGTGAAAGGCTGTTATGGTCTTAGAGAGCACATCTTTTGTGTAGGGTACTTGATGGAAGGTAACTCTTCAGTTACTAGGAGTTCAGTGCAACCTTGATTAGCTTTCTTTGTTGCACATTTATCCCTGCTGTAGGTATTGGAACATGATCTGCAGAGCAGCCTATAGCTGGCTGAATGTATCACAAGTAAGAACTGCCAGATTATCTGTCTCTGTTCAGAGATGAAGAGGCCTTGATGTCTTCAGGAGTACTGTTTACCTGGGAGGAAGTGCCTGAGGGAGTTGCACATACAGAGTCAAAGCCCAGTAGTTCTGGTTGAATAGAATATTAGCTGATTTGAGGGAAGCCTAGCCTCTGGATTTGTTTGACAGATTTGCAGAAGGGGGCAGAAGCTGGTGGTGTGGCCTTGAGTTAAAATGTGTGCTGGAAGTGTCTAGAAGAGACCCTTTCCAAATTACTTGCTTTGCTCAGCACTTGTTAGGCCACAAGTGTGTTCAGTTTATATCCCTCCTGCACTCAAAAAGATGTGGATAAGCTGAAGAGGGTCCGGAAGAGAACCACAAAGATGGTTCAAGGGTCTGAGAAGCCTACTGTATGAGGAAAGGCTGAGAAAACTGGGTATGTTCAACCTTGAGGAAGAAGGCTTAAGGAAAATATTATTGCCATCTACCAGTATTTAAGGATTGACTTCAAGTATGATGAAAGCTCCCTTTTCACAAGGAGACCCATGACAAAACAGGGACAAACAGTGCAAATTACTCTTGGGGACATTTTCATTGTACACAAGAGGAGAATTTTCACAATGAAAACAATCGACATTTGGAATAATGTCCCCAGGGAAGTGGTGGATTCCCCAACACTGGACATATTTAAGATCTGGCTGGTCAGGGTGCTGATCCATCTTGTTTAGATTGTGCTTTTGCCAAGAAGGGTAGGATGAGATAATGCTTGAGGTCTCTTCGAGTCTGGTGTTCTATGGTTTCTCTTACATGGCAAGGTGATGTCTCAGTTCCTGGTGCAGTGAGGCCCTTGTCAGTAAACATGTGGTACCACATTTCATGATGCACACTAGTGTTGCCTTGGGAGGCATTTGCAGAGCACAGAATCTCCTATACATGATTCAATGCAGATATTAGGATGTCACATGACTTGTGTTTGCTCAACATTGCTAAAAGGGTTTATTATGTGATGTGATCCCCTGGGTTGTTCTTGGACATTACTTTTATTGCATGTTTAAAGCAAGCACCACATTAATAGGTAACTGTGTCTTTAAGGGTGTGAATTAACTGGAGATCCTCTTGTGATGTTTAGTCACAGTAGGAAACTATGTGGTGTGCAAACAAGATTGAAATTTAAATTTGAGATAGGCTGATGGCAAACTCCTCCTGAAGCTCTTGTGTGGGCCAAGGTGGAACATTTCAACTAAATTCAAAATGATGAAGGACCTGCTGAAACGAGGCTAAGCCTTTCATGTTCAGACACTACTGGTTTAATTCTGACTTGAAATAACTGAAGTGTGTTGATTGAGATTTTTTTCAGTTTTGAGTTTGGTTTCTTCCAACTATTTTTTAAACTTTTTTCTCTCCAAGTGAAGCCTTAACTAGTATTGCATTATCTGTGGTAATTTTGAGGATGCTTGATGCAGAGCTTTTCATAATTGCTGCTAAAGCATCAAGGCATCGATCTAGAACAGAGGAGATTGCCTGCAGGTGCCAGAGGAAAATATGGGACAAGTGAAAGGGAGGGCAGTATTTTTTTCCATCATTTACAGGCCGGCCATTATTGCATACTTAAAACTGTACTCACAAGCTCATTGTTAATGGTCCACAGTAGGTGGACTTGAGCATGTAAGGAGAATTAAGACACCTGTTCTTTGAATCCAATTTGCCAATAACTGCTAGTCATTGGCTACTGCTGGTATAGATTCAGCTTCCCACACTAGGTCTAGGCTTTTAAAGGCAAAATGCAGTTGCTGGAGGTAGTTGTTTTTCACAGAAGAAATTTCAGTTGATTCCAGTTCAAGAGGCAATACAAAGTAGAAATACCTTTTAAATGTCTCAGAGTGATAACTGATAACCTCAGTTACTTAAAGGCCATCCCACACAGTTGCATAGATTCCAAAAAGAAGAGGCAATGTTCTGATTTTTCATACAAATATAACCAATACATGCTTCTGCATCCCTTTTGGAACAAAAGGAAGAATTAAACTGTTGAAGGTAAATTCTTCAGGTTTGCCCCCTTTTTATTGACTACTCTCATAGTAGCTTTGTGGATGGGGTGCTATTCCTATTTGTCATGAATTGAAGTTTATAAGACTGTTGATGGCAACATCTCTACTCTAGAGCAACTACTTTGGTGACCTTCTCTTGGCTTAAGAAGGAGGAGGGGGCTGATGATGATTAGTAGATACAGGATTTGTATGTTCTTAGTTGCTCTTAATTACATCTGGACTGCTGTTAGAGCTCCAAGGAGCTACTCTTCTAAAAACATATATCTGTGGGCAGCAGTGCTCATGAGTAGTCCTGTATTACCAGCCTTATCTGGACCTGTTAAAATGACTAGTTACCACTTTGTGTCTTAAGGGGGCAATTACTTCTAGATGGCAGAAGGGAAGATTCAAAGCCAAGTTGCAAGAGAATTTCAAATCTACATTGAGTGTTGGCTGACTTCCCTCTGAGCATTTCTAATAATAACTTTGCAAAAACAGAGTAATTAAAAAATACTGGTTATTTCTTTTGAAACCTGAAGTGGTAAGTTGCCTGCTCTTGCAGACACAAAACTTTTAGTTTATTTAGTTTAGTTTATTTTTAGTAAGTCATTCTTAGAAAAGACTAATTCCTGTGGTTGTTTTCAAACTGTAAGACTGTAGTATAACCTTAGTGAAGGTCTTTGTGAATATAGTACAAGCTAAGGGTAGCATCTTTGCCTCTCTATTTTGAAAATACTCTGTCAAGAAAATTTTATTGCTTGAGAAGCTCTCTCAGGCAGTCCAGTGCTTTTCATATAAATTGTCCTTTTCATAATTTTCTTCTTTTTTTAATGAGACCAACAACCAAACCCCACCCTCCAGACTGGTCTAAAATAAATGCTTACTTTTGCTCTAACACCAAAATGTGAAAGGTTGCTTTAAAGGATTCTGAAGAGTCTTTGCAAGTGAAAAGGGAGCTGTAATACTTTCTGTGGTGGTCTCCCTGTCTCTTAGCCAATGCTGTTTTCTGTCGGCTGCTTGAGGATATCAGAAACTTTACATCAGCTCTTGTCAGCTTTGATGCTTTTGTTTATATCCTTTTCATGGTAGTAATAGGTCAGCTGGTGAAATAACTTAGTCAGGGTTATATAAATGGTTTCATGACAGCTTCTATCTTGCATGCCTCTAGCTTGTCCAAATGTTGAATTTTATCTGCCTCTGCCAGCTGGTGGAGAGCAAGTGCTGTTTATTATTAAAAGCTACTTCCTAAATCCTGCAAAGTAGGACGAAGTAAATCTGGAAGTCTGACTTAGGGCTTAATTAGCACTAAAAGATGTATTGCTTTAGAGTTTTTTGTGGGCTCAGAGAAGGAACAAGAGGATCCCTTCACAGCTCTCTTTTCTCTTGCCCATAGAATGTGTTGAAGAAGAGAGACCAAGTTCAAGCGGAGTATGAAGCAAAACTGGAAGCAGTAGCCTTGAAAAGAGAAGACCGTCCAAAGGTTAGCATTAAAAATTGCTCTACCGAAACTGTTTGCACTTACACTGCTTCCTGAAAAGAATGAAGATGCAGAACTTGCTTTTTTCTGGATTTGGTGGCTTCTTTGCAGTATAGGCAGTATCTGGCAGAACAGAAATTTATTGTTGGCAAGCTGGTGTGAAATAAAGACCGAAGTATAATATGTATAACTTGTCTAGTGACTTCTGTACTATTGATCTTTTGCAGTTCAAAGCAGGATGATTCTGTAACACTTTAACAACAGCCAGCAGTCAGTTGGACTGTTCAGTGACAGGTAACAAAGCAGTGGTAGAACAGTCCTTGGTGACTCAGCAGTATGCCAGCTAGCTGAGTTAAGGTCCTATCCCTGGCACTGTGGAACTGTATTGTTGCAGAACACTGGCTTTGCTGTGGAAAAATCCTTATTTGCCCTTTCTGCTAGGGAGGTCTACCTGTGTGATGCCAGACAGAGATGGCACGTGTGACTGGATGGCATGTTTTGGCTGGGCACCATACAAAAACAAACCTGGGAACTGACATGCTTATGCTGCCACCTGCTTCTGCATAAAACAAAGTGCAAGAGCCTCTTCTTAAATCACTGCAGCTTTAACTGATGATGGCAATAGAGTTTGTTCCCTTCCTCTGCTTGGAGGTTTTTGGTTTCCCTTATATTTCTGTTAATAATTAATGGATGACTTTCCAGTATTATGCCTGTTGTACAGTAAGGTTCACTCTACAGTAGGTTCACATGATATTTTTAATCTAAGAAGCTGAAGAGAACAAGAGCATAGAAATGCAAAAATGTTTTCCTGATCTTTTATCTATAATGATAAATACAAATAGTGGTGTACTCAGTGTTTTGGGGTGCTCTTGTATTTATTTGAGTCTATTGCTTGCCCCTCTCCTGACTGGTGTGGTATACACTCTACTTCCTCAGTGTAGCTTTGTATAAATAGGTTCTAACAGTTGTATCTAGGATGGAGGGAACTAAATCTAGCATATCCAGCAAGCCAGGTTTTAGGCATTTGACTTTATCAAGATCTTGATGCAGCGGAATTGATGAATTTTGCTAATCTTGCACCTGTTAAAAGGCCTTTGGGTCTCATATCTCAGTAGGATTATTGCATAAAGAGCAGCATTTAAATCTTGTGAATTTTTTGAATACTTAAGTCTCCTCTCCTGAGTATCAGCATATTTTTTGGCAACTCCTTATACCTTTTTGTAACATAAGTAGTTTGTGTCATTTAAAAGATGAAGTTGAACAAACTGTGTAGAACTCCTGTGCACATCCACATTCACTATCTGGGTTTTCAGAATCTTTCCAGCCACAGGATGTGTCATTACCTGTAAGAGCTGATAGCTCAGAGCTGTGCCTAGCAGCATATCTTATATTCAGTGAAGTCTCCTGGCTGTGACTTGCTGGAAACTAAAAGCAGGCAGAGGGTCATGTTGTGGAATGATGTTTGTCTTCCTTGTGGTATATTTGCTGATTTGGTAGAAATGATGTAAAAAGACCCCAAAGGAAACCTTAAGAGGACAAATGCCTTTGTTCAGCTCATGAAAGGAAAGCCTATCACTACTTGATAATCTCTCACTGGAGGGCATTCTGGGCCTCCTGTGCACATACCCAGCCTGGCATCTCAGAACTCAGCAGGTCAGTAGATTGTTTTGGCAGTGAGATCAGCCTAGAGCTCAGTGGCCTATGAATGCAGAAGGCTTGTAGTGCTAGTGTGTCTCTGTTAGCAGGTACTGCTCAGAATGCTGAAGCTTACCCTGAAAGCACATTATGGGTAGTGTTTACTGGTAGCATCATGGTGTTTGTGTGGAGTCTGCACCCTTCCAGTTTCTAACAAGTGCAGTGGTGAAATGCCTCTCACTCATTTCTGACCCATGCTTGAGCTGATTTTGCAGTTAGCTAATCAGCACACTGAAGGATGGGTGTGGTTTCGTTTTGGTGAGATGAAGTTTGCCTCTGATGATCTGTTTTATTCCGTCTAGGTCAGGCTTTGTGAACAGTAAATATGGCAGTGCAGAACTTGCAGTAGAAGGCGGGGAGGTGGAAAGCCTTGTAACAGATAACTTGTTCCCAAGAACTAGGAAGGTAGAAATATCTTATGCAAAGGTTAGTTGTCTAATTAATGCTGGATTTGTTCTGCTTTAGGACCATTTGTTACTTGATAATGATGATTTTGAGGAGTTTTAAAGTGGACATGCTAGCTCTAATTGACCACACTAAATTACAAACGTTAGGCAAGCTTAATTATTTAAGAGAATGGAATCAGCGTGAAAAGGATTAGGTGTACATGCAGAACTTCTTATCATATATGTACAGTCTTATGCTCAGTTCTTGACTGCATATACGTCTGTCATCAGTTGAAATTGACTCACTAAAATAGTCCTAGGCCCTTTAAGAGTGTGTTGGAGTTTGAACCATTTGTCACTTTGGTTTTGTGGTTTGAGGGGTTTTTGGGCTATTAAGTACCTGAGAGCAGGTATCAGTAAAGAAGCAGCAACTCCCCCTGAAGTCCAGTCTGCTTTCTTCCTGGTTCTTAGTTTTAGCTAATATTTTGTGTCTCTATTGGTAAAAACAGATAAAAGCATCAGCTTTGATGCTTCAACTTAGGCCCAAATTTGATGATAAATATTTAATATCTCTCTGTATTGAGTTTGCACTGATAAAAAATGCTTAAAAGCTGTTAATGAACTTAAAATTTTGTCTTAACTACTGAGTTGCAAATTGAGTTCTAGGAGGCTGCAGTTTCTAAGGTAAGGCATTTGCACTCCCAAATAGGATTACTGCATGGTGCAGACACTACTTTCATGATGCCTCTGGAGACTTAGTTGGAGTTAGTTGTTGCTGTTGTTCCTTAATGAGAGCACACATGACCCATCTGTTGACCATTGGGTTATCCCTGTAGCTCTAAACTTACATAGCCCTCTCAGCCTCACCAGCAAGAAAATTTTCTATGAGAAATAAAGGTTTTTTGTATAGCTTCATTGTGTTTTCAGATCCTGACAGAAGAAGCAGAAGGCTGGTGAGTGCTTAGAAGCTAAGTTAATTGGGTTGGGAAATCTTATGTGGTTTTGCTTCCAGACTTCATCAATATTTCTCTTGATAGCCTAGCCTTTCCCATTAAGATAGCAGAGTACTTATGATGGAAGGCAGCATATATGCCTTGTGGGGAACATCCCATAAACCTTCCAGTTGCTGGCTTGGTTGTTCTTGTCTG
This sequence comes from Muscicapa striata striata, assembly GCA_030060385.1. Taxonomy (NCBI): domain Eukaryota; kingdom Metazoa; phylum Chordata; class Aves; order Passeriformes; family Muscicapidae; genus Muscicapa; species Muscicapa striata. The sequence goes on from JAREIS010000156.1 coordinate 1,203,502, forward strand.
CAGCCTATGAGGGAAATTCATTGCAAAATGAATTTTGTAGTCATAAGTATAGTGCTCAGACATAGCAGGGAGAAAAAGTGTATACTGAACCTCCAAGCTGCCTGTAGTGTAAATTCAGTTGTGTGAATAAAGGGGAGCTCAAATCCCATGAGTATGAAGAGCTCCTGCATCTCGAACAGGTTGGTTTATTGAAGAATAGATATAAGACCTCCTCTGAGTAATAAAGTGATCAGCCCTAATCCATGTCCTGGAGAAGAAACACAGTTGGTGTGTTTCTGCCTAAGTTGAGCACCTTACCAAACTGCAAGATAGTAGCCCACCTCTAACTTCATGTAGAGCTTCTTATGTAGTCTGTTCATCCTCTTCCTTCTTTCATGTCCCTCAGAAAGGGAGTTTACTGAAAGTATCAAGTATGAGAGGAAAGTTCTCACAAAGTTCTTCAAATATTATTCGTTCTATATTTTGCCTTTGTGCAAGTTGCAGCTTCCAGAGCAAAAGTTCACTTCTCGCTGTGGTACCAGGATTCAGGAGTTTCCTCTTCTAAGCTCCTGGGCTTAGTCTGCATGTCCTTACAAGATTCCTGTCTTTGTGGATGTGCAGCAATGAGAAGGGGAAAAAGAGGTGTTCAGCTTCCCTGCTTGATGAAACACTTGCAAATTATTCCTGTATTTGCCTGGTTGGTATAATTCTATTAGTTAAAACATAAGCAAAGACCAGCAACTTAGTTGGTCTAAAGTGTATGTACCTTGGGCCAGTCACTGCTGTCAAAAATCCATTTAAATCTCTACCTCAGCTTGCAGTAAGCTGTCTGTCAAGATGTCATTTGTTGCTTTTGCATGGTTGCATGTCTGTTGTTGAGCCTAAAAGTCCATTAGCCCATACCATGTTGATGATCATGAGTGCTTTGCAGTTAAATTTTTTTCAAGAAGCCTGTAAGGTTAAAAGTGGAAACTAGAAACTAAGGACTTAAAAATATTTTTCTGCAGCTGTCATTACTAAGATGTCTTATCCAGCTTTTTGGATAAACCTGAATGTTTGTTGTTATAGACACACTAATGTAAATTGGGACATTCCTACTGCAGCTGTAAATGGGAAGCAGGAAGGTTTGCTGTGGAGCCAAGCTGCTCAGTTTGAACACTAGGAACTGAGCCTTGGTGCCAGCACTTAAACCAAATGGTTTTCCTGTGCCTTTAGCAAGGCACTTGTCTCCATGTCTCTATGTCAGGCATGGAGATGGACATGCACAAGCGCTCACCACCTCAAACAGCAAAGAACAAATTAAGCAATCCCATATTCTCTCTAGTTCAGAACTGTAACTTTTTCCCTGCAGCCATAACTGAGTTGCACAATAACTACTGCATTTTGAATTTACGCTTTCTCCTGTAGTTTTGCTCGGTAGGGTTAATTCAGTAATCTAGCACTCTTAGTGACAATTTTAATCTTCATTTCTTTTGCTGCAGGTACCCACAGATGTTGAGAAATGTCAAGACCGAGTAGAATGTTTCAATGCTGACCTGAAAGCAGATATGGAGAGATGGCAGAACAACAAAAGACAAGACTTCAGGCAGCTACTCATGGGGATGGCAGATAAAAACATCCAGTACTACGAGAAGGTATGTGTCACTATTGGAGCACTAGCAAGAATAAAAGTAGTTTCTTTTCCTCTGAAGTGGTGATAATTCTTCATGAAATCTTCAAACTGTCTTGAAGACAGGAATATTAGACATCTGAAGCTGTTCTTTGTTAGAGTTGGGAGTCATGGTCAAGTGAACTCTGTGAGACTAGTGGTCTTTTGCAAGTTAGCACTCTAACACCATTTTATCATGCATGCTTGTCAGTTTTGCACTTTTGAATTGAAGAAATTACTGAGCAGCAGCAGTGGTGATGGAAAAAAACCCAGAATTGCACATTCTGGCAATAGTACCAGAGTAGAAAAATCTCTCAATTCTGTCTTTTATGAACAAAACTACATGAGTTAATGCATATCCACACACTCATATATAGATTACATCTGCTATGTATAAATTACTCTAATCCCTGTCCCTTTGTGCATCATTCTGTCACTCTGCCCTTTTTCACTTGGTGCATTTGTACCTGGGTCTGATGTTAGATTTTTAAATTTTTAATTAAAGGGACCTTGACATTTAACTGCATATGCTTCCAATCTAGTTTTCCTTTGTGCTAGAACAGTGCAGCCCAATGCAGTGGTTGATGTCATAGGATCACAGAATGGTTTGGAAGGGACCTTTAGAGGTCATGTAAGTTTCAACCTCCTGCCAGAGGCAGGGATGCCTTTCCTTAGAGGAGGTGGTTCAGAGCCCCCATCCAGCATGAACCTAAAACATTTCCAGAGATAGAGCATCCACAGTTTTTCTGGGGACACTGTTCCAGTGTTTTTTCATCCTAAAAGTAAATAATTCCTTCCTAATTGTCTAATTTAAACATGCCCTCTTCCAGTTTAAAGCAACTGTCCCTTGTCCTTTCACCACAAGCCCTTGTAAAAAGTCCTCCTCCAGCTGTCTCATAAGCTCCCTTTAGGTATATTAAATATTTACAGAATATTAAACACTACTAGAACTACTAGGCTTATGCATTGCCTACTAAACTATTCTTCATCATGTCTGTTCATTTTTACACATCTACTTTACAAGTTTCTTCCTGTGCTAGGTTACTTCTCCATGTAATATTAGTATGCAGTACCTTTTCCCCTTCCAATGTCTGTCTTGTCCTAGTTCATAACTGCTCACACAGAACTTTCTTCACTCTGGTCTGTCAGTTCTAAGGTTGCTTTGGAGGGGGATATTAGAGACTCCACTGAACATCCAGCTGTGCCTCTGCAATTTTGTAGTCTTGCTTTTAGCAAGGAAGCTTTTTTGGTAAGAAAGTGTCCAATTGCTTCAGGGTACACAACGAGAAGTATTCTAGGCATCTGCAGTACAGTCAGCAAGGTTAGAAGGAAGATATCCATCAACAATAACTTGTGGATATAAGAGCTGCTGATGAGTTTGCCCATTTCCAGCATTTAATAATTTGGATTCCACAGTCTGTATTTGCCCAGTTTGACTTCTGGGCTCTATGTGATTGAATGACAGTAACAACACACAGTACAAGGACTGTACTAAGTGTATGTATCTAGGAAAATTACTCCAAAGCCTAGAGTGGCTTTCTAATAATCCAGGAGCTACACTACACTTGCAGTTTACTACAGCAGGCACTATGAGTTTATAATTAAGTGGAGTCAAGTCCCAGAGCCCTATTGGAATACACTGTGTCACAGAATTAACTTCCCTAAATGCATGTTTTCTTTAAAACAAGTTTGCTGGAGGTAGTCTGTAATAGCTGCCATTTTATCCAAATCAGCCTTCACCCTCAGTCATGCCGCAAAGACATAAATTTCTACTCAAAAAGAGTTCATCTATCTGGCTGAAAGATGTGGTATTCTTCAGTTTAGAAAAATGTGGGTTAGTATTTGGGAATCCTGGGTGTTCTGAATGATTTTTAATGGCTTGGGCCAGCTGATGACTCTGGAAAACTTGAATTTGTTGAATTTGTTTGGAAGGTGCAGCTATTCTAATACTTCCTTGCAGTTTGACATGCTGGTTTTTTTCCCCCCTTCTGTAATAAAGACCCACATAACTTTTCTTCTGCTTGCTTGCTGTTGGTCTGGAAGGGTTGGTCAGAAGTTATATGAACCGATATAAAATCAGTTTTGTAAATCTTTCTTTCTTTCTTTAGTGCCTTACGGCGTGGGAGTCAATTATACCACTATTGCAAGACAAGCCAGAGACCAAATAAGAAGTACCTTCATGGACAGTCTAGCACTTCTGTGCTCAGTACCACTAGTCATACTGGAGCTGTATGGAGGACTTTTTTTGTTAAGTTAATTGAAATGACAGCTGCACTTAGTTTTTCAAAGTACCTGTTCCAGCCTATTTGAATTTTTTTTTCCTCAATTTTTGTGTTTAAACTGGGGTATGTTTCATCTTTTTGAGTTTTCTTGAATGGTTCCTTCTTTATCCTATGGAGTGATTGGGGTTCACAGTGAAAGTGCATGGGGATCTTGTTAAAATTTACCTCTCTAGTCTGGAAGGAACTGATGAGTGGAACACTAAAAAGATGAAAATAAAACTCTACTGCAAGGTGCCAAATGACATTTTTACTATTCTGTTTTGTTTGCTTAAAAAAAAAACCAAAACAAATAATTATTTCTATGAAACAGTACTCCTGAACCAACCCTTATCCTTTTTTTTTTTTTTTTAATGGACAAGGAAAGGCTGGGGAAGAATATTTCCTATTACCACCTGTGTGCTGCCTCTGGATGAAGTGGTCTCTGTAGACTTTTCTGTCTGGGAGTTGGGCTGGTTCTAGACAGACCATACCAACGATAGCTGTTGATGCAAGCATGAACTGTGGTTTTTGTGAGTGTGGCATGCTGTTGGTTCATACTGAGTATCTTTGTTTACCTTGGTGATTATGAAGTAATGTCAGTTGACTGAAGTGTACTTGTGACTGACTTGGGGATCAAAACCAGCCTAGCAGCGGGAATGAGTTGGACTGCAGCCTTTCAAGGGTTGTTTCTGGAATGAGGGAGGAAGTTTGAGTCTAATTTTTCCAAAGCTAGCTCTGGAAGTTGCGTGGTGATCTCTTACACCATGCTTTGTATGTGGATTTTACTAGAGCCACTTTAGGCTTGGTAAGATGCGTGCTGTCGTAAAAGTAGAACTCTGCTTTCTCTCCCCACACTTTCTTTGCAGCAGCCAAAAGCCAAGAGATGTCAAATGTTTCCTTCCACCAAGCATCAGTGTGTGAAACTTGCCTTAAATGGGTTGGTGAGGGATAGATGGGTACCCTCTTAGGTGCACATAGTGTTCATGCTTGTCTCTGCTGAACCATGTGGCAAGTCTTTTAGGACTACTTTTTGTTACACATATATTTCTTTGTAGTTTTTGTTGGCCTTTAGAATTGCAGCTGCTTCCGCAAGTTCCTTTTTTGTCCTTGCTCTTGCAGTCCAACCTCAAGTAAATGCCTACTTGGTGTTAATGGCCTTAGGAATGCTGATGTAATTTAAACATCCTAGTGAGGGCGGTTGGGGCTCATATGAGTGTAATACTGGGATTTAGGGCAATAAATAACTGTGTGGTTACTGCTAAATTTGAGTGATTACTTGTTCTCTGGCAGCATTCTTGCAAAGAATGTGAGCAGTGATTGATTTTGTGCAACTTCTCTGTTCTCCTGTAACAACCTACCAGGTACTAGTCTGATTTGGAATTTATTCCTTCATAAATACAAACTGAACATGCAGCCACCCTTCTCAGCCTGGTGGCTTTATGGAACTCTCAAGATGAGTTATTGCAGCACTGTGGTAGCTGTCAGGCTAATGAAGATGGTGTTTTCTGCATGAAAAAGTAAAATATAAGACATTTTAAGAAATTCTTCTTTTTGGCTCAGCCTTCATTGACAACTTTGTGGTACTAAAACTATGTTCCTTGTTTTAAGGTCAGCTTGTCAATATGCACTTTTTTGGTGTAAACGAAAACTCTGTTTTAAGTTACTGTCAGGTTCAGAATCACGGACTCCTCTTGTTCAGGGGAGGTACTTAAGGGGATCATCTTGAAGCAATCTAGAATAAGCACTTGCATACTGTCTAAACAGTCTGTCCTTCAGGGTTACAGTCTTCCCCATTTTCCACAAAGAAGGATCAGCATGCTTTTTTAATTACTTAATGTGGAGTAAGTGGAATTTTGTAGCTGACTCTACAACATCACTGGGACTCAAGCAAAATACATTTTGAACTAATATTTAGTCAGTCTTCCCACCATCTTATTAAAATAAACAGCACAAGATGAGTCGAAGGAATGGTGTTTTTTTCCTACAGGTGGTTTCATCTGATGCCTTAGGCTCTTCCTGCTTTACTTTATGTCATACTGAAGTGGGTGTTGCTTCTGGGGAATTCAGCAATTAATATCAGAGCTGTTCATGGAAAGCATAATGGAAGTGGAGAGTACCAAGTGAAGTTCAAGTCAACATGTAACTGTTGAGGCTGGAGCTGCTGAAGATCAGGATATCTTATGTGGTCTGGACTAAAACATCTTAAGCTCTTACAAGGGGAGTAAAACTTGGCATTCAAAGAAGAAGTCCTCTGCAGGAATTGCTGCAGTGTAATAAGGGTGAGCAAAGGTGGGTCTCAGTTCCTACAGGCTGTGTAGTGGTCTGTTCTTATGAAAGGCTGTTATAAATCAAGGTAACTGTGGGTGAGGTGTGGGGAGGATCCTGACCATGATCTTGGGGGCAGCTATGCCAGTAAGGAGAACTACAAAAGTTGGAGGAAATTCTGCTAAGATGTGCAGAGTGACACTTGTATCACATAACTGCTGTTAGAGGGAGGTTGAGTCCTGAATTGAGAGTGAAACTCTTAACATGTTATCCTGTAATCCTTATGGAATAAAAATCTTAACTTTGGATGGTCCACACTTCTGTGAGAGAAATAGAAGATGTTGATAAAGGGAAACCGGAATAGTGCGGGAGCTTCATCTTTTTTGTAACTTACTGAGTGTTAAGTCACTTAAGATGGCTCTCTGCACGTGCACCAAAATGACACCAAAAGTATTTGGTGCCCTTTTTATGAGTCTGTTTAACATGTGGTTCTTTCAGCAGTTCTTAAATTAGCCCAGTTTTCCTCATAATCCATAGCCAGGGCAAGGCTCTCATAGGGGATGCATAGTTCACTGCTGTCCAGTTACTTCTGTATAGTTTCTGTAGTGTTTGTTTCTTCTCTTAAGTGGCACCAGCACAAAGCAAGCACTGAGATCTTTTTTCTGTGCTCAGTAATAGACCATGCATTGTTCATGTATACCTTTATCAGGTTATAAGTCTTGCAATAAACATAGATGTTAAAACATCATGGCTTTTTGAGGTATACATTGAAAAATGAAAAGGTAGTATGTGTAGCTCTAAAGACAAACAGTTTTGGTGTGAGTTGTATTAAAGAATGAAATATGATTCTTCACTGAAATCTGTTTGGATTTTTGCTGCACTAAAACTGAAACTTGTGCTGCGGATAAAGTAGTGGAATAACTGATAGAAACAAAGCATGAGTGGCAGAGAGAGTTCTGTGGAGGTACTGTGCAGCAGCCTTTAAGCAGTGGCTCTGCGTAGCCTGTTCGTGACACATATTGCTTCAGGTGTCAGTCCTGCAGATGCAAGGGTACAAAAGAATTCTTTCCCACATCAGCAGAGACTTCATTATTTTAACAGGAGCCATGCTTTTGTTAAAATTTGCACAATTTAACTGGATATCATTATGATTATTGTTGCAGATTTTTGAAAATCCTTGTCATGATAACCACTGTACAAAACTGTATAGACTAAATTAGCTCATTAGATGTTCTGTCATCTTAAATTCTGAAGGTAGGACATTCTTTCCTTGGGTATATTAACGTTTACTACAACAATACGTAGGGAAAATGAGGGCTTTTTTCCTAAAGACAGAAAAGTTGCTACTACTTGTTGGATTATTTTTTTTCCTCTTGTGACGTAAAACTGGGGATCACAGGAATAAACTTGCCTTCTGGCAGACTGAATGTGGCATTTAAAACTTTTTGGGAGTGCTGTTGAACCAACTTACAAACTAAAATGGCAGTGCTTAATTCTGTGCTTAGCACTTGAAAGTCTTCCTGAAGTATCTGACTTGTAGAAGTACTTAGTAATGAACTGGACAAGTTTTAAGGCTGCATGCCTAAAGCAAAGGAAATTTGCAGAAAATAATGAACTTTTGAAAGAGGTGTAAGTAGATCACCCTTTTGTAAATGGCATGCTAAAACAATAAAGGCTAGTCACTGTCCTAGACTACTTTGAAAGTATTCTATACTTTGAAGCTAAACCATTTCCTTAATCCTGGTGCTGGGATATGTATCCATACCTTCAGATGAAGCTGCAGTGTTGTGGTCAGTGCAACATTCCCACTGCACAAGGAGACAGGTTAGTGAGGGCCAGTCTTATTATAAGAGCATAAGAGCTAAAGGGCTTTTGTCTACAGTACACAGAAATAAAGAAGCACCATCCTTGTTCTTGCTTCTCTGTGCCTGCATCCCTCTGTCGCTCCCTGAGGTCTGGAGAGTTGGACCATGCAGGTGAAGGTAAGCTGGCTGTGAGCTTCACACACTGTGTTGAAGGTGTCAGTGATGGGGACCAAAACGGTGCTGGTTCCTTGTCCAGACTCTTCTGTTTTCACTGTAAACCCACTCACCAGAACTAGAGTCACTGTTCATACCATTAAAATACAAAATGAAAGCTGTGAAAAGACTTGTCTCTGTGAGAATTAGCTAATAAACAATGTAAAAATGGGAAGGAGGCTTTTGCTCCCTGGACTTGGTCAAATCTGGCAACTATGCTCTGGTTCAGACTCACAGGCTAGGAAATGTTGTCTTGCCTTCTGGTGCTGGCATGTTTCTATACCCTCTCATATATCTCTTTAAATATACTTGTGCATCGTTTATTATGAAGCTAGTATTGATGGAGAAAAATGCTTTGAGGTAAAACTGTTTGTAATTCTCTATTAGTGTGTACATTTTTTAAATGCACCATTTGTTTACCTCAATTAATTTAATGGAATGGACCAATAAATGTAATAAAGATGACTACTTAGAATAAAGTTTCATTTTTTTGCAGTCTTCACTGGTGACATTATATGTGTGCTTATTTTGCTAAGCAGCTCACTATCTTACTGCAGAAATACCCTTCCCCTAAAAATCTTCAACAGTTGATCTAACTAGAAATCATCTGACCTGTTGCTGCACTGCTTCTGGAAGTGCTTCTGAAAGTGAAGGAGCTGAGGAAAGACTGGGTGGGGGGGAGGAGGGAGACAAGAGTGTGACATCAACTTCCTCAGAGCAAGGGGTTATGTAATGATGAAGCAACCTCTGCTTGCTATACCTCTTGACTAGAACTAGAAGCTACCTGATATGCCTCCAGATTATTTCAGTTGTTTAAGGGCTTTTAACTTCCCTTTATTTAGTCCAGACCTTGGAAGCTGCTTAATCCTTCTTAGTTCAATTAGCATGAAAGCAGACGCATTCTTGTGAGACATGCCAGACTTCTGACTCATGTTTGGATTTATGTGACATCATCTCATGCTAGTTGCTGTATTATATGAAGTTTCTTTCCAACCCAGATTAAAGCTGAGGTAACATGGTGACTATTATATGGTATCAGTGTCTCTACACCTGCATAGATCCTGTAGGAGCTGTGTGCTGCACTTACCTGTTCTTAACCTGTTACAAGAGTAGCACATCGTGGTGGTGTGAGTTGAAACACCAGGCTCTGGCTCTTGAGTCTTAGTCCTCACATGAGCTCTGTTGAAGCACTATCCAGGGACAGTGGGGCAATCTCCCAGAAATCAGGGTCATGAACATCTGTTCAGGGGTGTTTTATTGTAGGGATTAACTAAAACTCTGTTAATCTTACATATTTGTATGGTCTTATTTCTCTATTTAATGATCTTGTTTGTAACATTACTTGGCTAGGCTGATAACATCTGTAGGAGGTGGAGAGCCAGCGTGTCCTGCTGATGGCTCTCTGCACATGACGTGTGGCTTGCAGCCCTGTTTCATCAGCCAGAGTCACAGAACTATGAGATTTCTGAATGAACAGACAAGAAGGAACTAATGGAAAACCAGTCCTCTGCTTTCCGCTTCCGCTCTGAGTGATGCGTCTAGAAATGCCATTTTCACCTCTAGCCTATATTCTTGTCCCTGTTTGGTATTGCTTACCAGCCTAGCAAAAGGCAGCGTGCTCTGAGGACTGCTGGTGTGCAATAGCCAATGCACATACTCTGCAGGATGGGGTGCATGCTGCAGAAATAACTAGGCAAACATCTCTTCCTAGGTGAACTTAGTGGCTGAGAGGTTGTGGCATGCTGTGAAGTGGAAGTACAAATGATGTGTATCCTGTTGTATTGGTAACTGCAGGGACTGATGATAACAACCAGAAGATGCCTCCGTTACGCAGTCAGAATCTCAAGGGAGCCAGTGGTTGATCGTTGTTTGATAGCCACAAAGCTGTAAAGAACAATAAAAATGCAGATAATAAGAATTAGCAAGCCACCTTCTCAAACTGCAGTTTGCTCTTTCCACATCTCTGTCTTACACTTTACTGGAGTATCTGGATCCGGCCGAGTGCTAATGGGATTCCTCTCAATGATCTGCCAGCCTCTCTCACATACAAGCAGTAACATTGGCACCATTTGTCATCCTTCATTTTAATTACCTGTGTTTGTGCTGATAATGGTACTTCTGTTTGGAATCTGTATTGAGAAGTGTTTGAGTAGCTAGCAGTGACCCCAGGTAAAGGGAGGGTTGCACATCAGAAACAAGTCTTTTGTGTCTGGAAGATCTGAGGGGGAAAGCAGAGCCAGGGGAATGATGAGTATGAAGTAGTCTTCTCTACACTAGTAGTCCTGAAGACACTGGTTGTCAAATGCCTTCACAAGCCCAGAAAGCTTTTGGTACCCTGGATGAAACAGAGATGGTGGTGGAGGAACTTTCCATAGTGTTGCTTTTTCTTCCTCTCTAGGTGGTGCTGCTGGAATCAGTATACATAGTGCTTTTAGACTTTCTACTACTATATTTTGTTTAATCTACAGCAGAGCTAGGCAAGAATTTTGCCTGGAATGAAGCATTAGCCTATCCAGTGTGTCTGTTATATATGAATAAAAATGTTGTTGTTACATGGATTAAATACTGACATTATCACAGTTCACACAGAAAAAATCTTGCTGTTTCTTGTAATGCAACATGCTAGAGTCTTTGGGAGGCTCTAATGGATGAAGTGAGGTTTGGAGAAAGAGCCTTCAAAAAGCTCTAAAGGTAGATGGAAGAGTTGTTTCAGCTTTCTCTCTTAAAATTTAGCTGGTTTTTTGCTTAAAAGTTCCTGAAATTATATTTCTCAGTCACTCGATGGTGGTACAGTTGGGCAAATTCAGTAGACCAGGAAAGTAACCTTTTCCTTCACTAAGGTAATGGTTTCTCTTTGAAACATTTGAGGGAGACTCAGATTATTCTTTTCTGTCACAATGGGTAAGTAACATATAATGGAATTTTTAAAAAACATTTTACTTTGTGTAGCATTATTCCTTCATTCTACTTAGTAGTATTTTCACAGTATCAAACACTTATATTTGTGTAAATGCTTTGTTCCCTGGGACTATTTGTTAAACTGCCAAATACTCTTCCTATTCATGTTATATTGAACAAAAATAAGATTTAAAAAAACACTCACTAGACATTTTAACTTTCATTCTTTGAATCTCCTTGATATTTGTCAACTCATTTCTGCAAGTTTCTTTGTTTTTCCAATTTTTATTTTTTTAATTCAATTGGGGGGGGGGTGGTGTGTTGTTTTCTTTTTAAAATTCTTTCCTATCTGTATTATATACTTTATACCAAAAGTCAGGAAGAACAGAGAAAATACAACATGTCCTTTTGAACAAATTCTTTCCTATTTCTTACCTTAAAGGGAGGAGACTCAGGCAGCCAGCTAGAAAAGACAAAATGAAGCAGAAGCCGCTGTACCAGTCCAGTGTGTTTTGATAGATCTTGTTGTAGACTGTAGATGTCACTACTCCCGTGGTGACTAAAGACAGCTGCAGCAGGACAAACACCTTACCTGTAAGACAAGAACATAGTTTGTTACTGGGGATTAAATCACCAATGGTGCCTCCCTGACAAATCCAGGGTCACAACTGTGTAGCTGTTGCTCCACTAACACCAGATGGCATGAGTTGGATCTGCTTCTGTTCTAGACCACAATTAAATTATTTTTCCATCTTTTAGGCATTGAACAAAAGATTCAACTGGAAAACTGTCTGCCTAAACAGTCTGCATATAAAGCTAGCTGCTTGTAAAAACAGCAATAAACTGATTAATAAGTACTCCTTTTCCTAGAGGTAGAAAAATAGTCTGGAGCTGACATCTTCAGGACAGGAGAGATTCTTGTCAGGGTCTGCTTCTGGCCTAGACCAGAAAAGTGGTTCACAGGGTTGAAATTACAAAAATGCCTGAAATGGGGATGTGTGTGTGGTTTGTATGATATTTCATGTGGAGGAAAGGCAGAAACTGAATTCTAATTGAAACCACTTTTTACTGAAGGTTTCTGTCGTGTTAAATGGGTGAAAGGAAGTAACCCAGCTCTGCTGCAACTTACAGTCTGGGGGCAAGGTCAGGGCTGTGTGCTGAGCTTGCTGCCCTGGTAGCTTTCTGCAGCCACTCAGCACCAGCAGCCACCAGCTAAGGAGAGGGGACTGCAACCAGAAGGCAAGTGCTGCTCTGCTGCAGGGTCCTACTTGAGGTCTAGACTGAGGCTGTCATCATGTGCAACCCGTATGGCTCGAGGTGGAGGTTAATAACGTTTTATTTATTTGATTAATTTGGGGTGTGAGCTGTGCTGTTTGTGGCAGGTAGATGATTTTGCTACGGTAGATGTTGAGGGAGCACAAGCAGTAGGAATGAACTGCTGACAGCGCAGTGTCACATTCATTTGGCAGAAAGGAAAAGGATGTGAAGGATGCAGAGGAAACATGTATGGAGGAGGTAAGAGGAGTTATGGGCCTGTGGTGCTGCTTGAATGAATGACCAGTCCTGTGTCTTGTGTTTAAATCTAGCTCATTGGAGTAAAAATGCTAGGCCTCAATATGCTGCTGTAAAGTAAATTTCACTAACTTTTAATTCATATTTTAGTGGAAAAGAATTCTAGCTGCTGTTCCAAGCAGGGTCAACTTTTATGCAAAAGTTATTCTTTGTAGTTAAATCAGGCCTGACAGAAACAAACTGCCTAACACCTAAAGAAATGTTTAGAGAGCGTAAATTAAAAGAAAAGATGAAAATAATCCATCCTTCCCAAAACTGGAAGTAAAAGAAGCCTGATATAAATCGTATGAATACCACAGTGCTTCAGCTCAATGTCCTGCTTTTCTTGGTTCTCCCTGCAGTACTGTGTTTTTGAGCAGCACCTCATCTATTTTCTCCACCTTTGAACCGTGCACTGATTGTAATCTTTTGAAGTATGTACTGAAAATTCTGTGGATAAATGATGATGCAACCAAGGACAAGAAGATTGGATATAAGAATCTTGTCCAGCAAGTTTCTCTACTTCTCCCTTCCTGTTTGTGGTATCATCTGTTCTGGTAGTATTGCACAAAGCACAGATTGCAGCAGCCACTTACCTTCCTCTAAGTACTCTAGGTTGAATAAAGGGATTTCAGGGGGTTTTGGTTGGTAAGGTAACCAAAATACTCACCATAAGATGATCCTTCAACGTGCTTGGACAACATGGACCTGATGGTTGGTAAGGGGATGAGGGCAAAGAGCATCACTGCCCGTGCTGCAATGCAATGAATTTTGAGTTGTCACCAGTACCTGCTCTTTATGACACAACAAAACTCTGCTTTTGAAGATTATATGCCTCTGGCTTGGGCAGGCCTTTTTTAATCCCTTGAGTGTGGAAAAGAGATGGGTCCTCATTTCATCCAAGGCAGAGAAGCCACCTATTGCTCCCATTAGCAAAGGTACTTTGCCCAAACTAAACAGGCTGTTCTTCTTAGCTGGACATCCCAGTGTAGATGGGATTCTCACTCTCCCTTGAGACAGTGAGGATGATAACTTAAGTTTTATCATGCAGAGAGAGCCCCCTGTGCTACATGGCCTTGACAGAAACAATACCTTTATAACACTACATCTGTGTTGTATCTCGGTGCTTCTGGCTTGCAGTATTCTAGCATGTGTCTGCTATGAAAATTTATAGGGATCTGGAATTACCTTCCTGTCAGCAGAACCAGCCTCAGTGAAGACTTGGTCCGTGTCTAGTGTACCAAGGTGTTTCTGCAATGCAGAGAATAAGTATCCAACACACTGTGTAGCAGCATGCCTTCAGGATGAAGATGAGCTGAATTGTTAAGCAAGCTTTTTTTTTTTTTTTTTAATATTTTATCTTTTATTCCCCAGCTTGATTGGCTAAACAAACAAAATCTCTTAATTTTTTTCACTCAGTGTTTGGCTTAGTACACAAATACAATATTCTATCATCTTTCACTTTAGAACAACTTTGATTAATTTTCAATTTCCCATTCCCTGTAGGGGAGGACAGAAAAATCACTTCAGGACATTTGTATCCAGTGTCTTTCTCACTTTCAGAAGCAAAACCTTAAAGCCATGCAATAGATGATTCTCTGTGAATAGCTCTGCCACAATGAATGCAATTCTTGGATCTTGTTTTTTGTCATAGGTTACCTCCCAGAAGTAAACTTGCCTTTCCTTTATCATGGGATACTGCCCCATCTATTGGTACCTGTCCCTTAGTAATTTATGTACAGTGTGAAATTCGTGAACTACATTATCGTGATACTTTACATCTCCAATGCTTCATTAAGTTTCCCATCAAGTGTAAGTGCCTTCATATGACAAAAATAAGCAACATCATAAGATGTTCATGTAAGAGGAAGCCATTTTGCTTCTGTTGTGGCCTTAAGCCTTACCTCAGAGGAAGCAAGTGCTTCCTATTGTTGCAGTGATATGGTCCTATTAGTGCAGGGAGTCAGCAACAATCCCAGTCCCCCAGAGTGTGAACATTGTTCTGCTTAGGTCTGGTCTGTAACCTACTGATGAATTACAAGTCAATGGGCCTTAAGCTAATCCTTGGCAGGAGTGTATGCCTTCTCAGGATATTGTGGAGTGCTCAGTCTTAACAGTACTAAGGGAGATGAGGGGAAGGGGGAATAATAAGAATGCTGTCTTGCAAATTGCCCATGTGATGATCTGCCTAACTCCCTGGTAGCAAACTTGTCATGAAGCAAAGCAAAAAGCTCTTCCAGTGATGTTCAGACACCCCTTTCTCAGTGTTTGCTCACGTGAGTGGCTGTTCAACTCACCAACGTAGAACAGGAACGTCCACTGCACGAAGGCCATGATGAGGATGCCAGCGCTGAACGATGCTACGCCAATCATGATCATGGTAATGTCCCTCAGGTATCTGGAGAACACGAGTACCCCTAAGAAACTGGTAATGAAGATCACGTACCCAGCAGCGTTGCCATGGCCAATCTCCACGGCATTCCAACTTAAAGGTTCCCTGAGCAAGAACAGTGGGAGTACGTTCATTGCACCAACCACAGCAAGGTCATAGAGGATTGCTGCCACAAACAGCAGGATGATGATGAGCTTTGAGGGTGATACAGGAGTGGAGATGCTGCCCTCTGAAGGTTGGGAACTCCCTGGTACTGCTGCTTCTGGTAGCTGACCGCCCACCTCCTCTGCACTCTTGGCTTTGGCTGGGCAGGAAGCTGCTGGCTTGGGGACTGTGAGGACAAAAATGCTGTAGAGGAGACAGAAGGCATAGCAAGCAATGCTGCAGCACACCAGCACGGTGCCTTCTTGATAGCGGTCACTGAAGCCAACAAAGAGGTAGCCAGATGCCATGCTTCCCAGAAAGCCAGCGAGGCCGTACACCAGTTCAATAATGATGAGCCGCAGAGACCTCCTGCTTTCCGAGGACCCCAGGGATCCGAGAGCCATGATGCCTGCCCAAAGTGTGGTGAAGCCTCCTGTCAGCCCGTTGAAGGCAGCAGCCCCATACATCACCTCCACTGGCCAGCCCAGCAGAATCAGGAGGAGCAGGAGAGTTTTGGATCCCAAATAACCAAGAAGAGGGAAGCAGATGGGGATCTTCCGATGTATCCTGTCCCCCAGCTTGGACAAGCCATAGGCTGACACCAGCGGGCTCAGGCCCAGAACTAGGTTGTAGATGATATAAAAATTAGATACAGCCTTCTGCTGAGCATCTTCCAGGACGTGAGAGGGAGCAGTGCTGTTGGTCTGGTTGTAGTAATTCTTCACTACCAGAAGCAGTGCTGTGTCATAGAAGGCACTGGCCACTTGGGAACCCGCGACCACTGGCTCAATCCACATCCTCATTGCCATTATTCCCACCATGCTGCTAGCCACCACCTCTTCTTGGAGAGAGCTGCTTTCAGCAGCCCGTGGGGAAACAGCTCCTCAGAAGCTCTGCTCTGGAGGCATGGCAGCACAAGGAAAAGCAGAAGATCCGCTGGGCTGCACAGGACCGGAGAGCCGTGCAAGAGATGATCTGGCTGGCAGGATACTCACAGCTCACCTCGCTATGTGTACACACACCTGCACATCCCTGCGCTGCTCTGAGATCTGGCTCACACATGGGAGGCTTTTGTACAGCCAGAGAACGCCCTGCACTTGTCGACTGCTGCTGCTCCTCTTCCTGGTGTAGTTTCAACAGAGGTCAGATGACCTGGGGAATTTCTCTCTCACAGAGTAGGAAGTGAAAATGCCCCGATCAAGTAATTGCTGTAATTTGGGGTGGTGGTTTGTTCTTTGTTTGTTGACTTTTGGGTGTTTTTTTTCTCCTTTTGGTATCCTTCATGTATCAGAGAACTCTCACAGTGGTTGTGGGGGCAGGGAATGGCTATCTGCCTTTTTATTAAGTAATTTGTGAATTCCCCTTTGCTGCCAGCTAATTTTTCTTTTTTCTACACAAATATGTCATTGTGTCTTTTGTTTTGACCTGCTTCTGTCTTCCCTGTCACTGCATCATGCCCCTTATGTCATTGTTGTTTCAATAACGCAATCAGGAAATTGCACCAAAAAGAAATATAATGGGAAAAGGTCTATTTTTGGTAACCTGTCTCCTCTGGATGTCACTCTGCTAGCCACATCCTTTGGCTTTCCAATGTGGGAATTTGCGAGAGGAGGAGAGAAATCCCAATTTATCCAAAGGCATCAGTGGCTGCTGTGTCCCAGTCATCAGCCAGCAGAGCTGCTGGCTGAGGTGGGTGAGAGTCTACCTCTGGAGAAGAGTTTTCCAGCCCTAGCTCCTCAGGGAGATGGCTGTACATCTCTGCAGGTGCTTATTTCCACAGTCTCTCAAGCCTTGCAGCTTGAAGTCAGCTTCCAATTCTGCTGCTGCCTGAGGGGCAGGTAAAGTGACCCCCTCCAGCAGGGCACACAGTGCTGCTAGCCAGTGGCACAAGAAGCTCTTGGACCAGGATGTGGTGCAAGGAGGCTGCCAGTTCCAAGGACAATGCTTGCAGTCTCAGTAGCAGGAAGTACTTGGAGGATATTTGGCAGTCTCAAAAATGCTAACTTAAATGATAGTGATCTCATTCTGAACTGGTTCAGTGAATCATAACAGGCAGAATAACAATCTGTTCTAGGAAGATTAACAGTCATTTTTAAAAAATAAATTAATGATGGATTTGAAAAAAGCAATGTTAAAACCTCCATCTGTTGGACTCTTTGTTGACTCAGGTGATATTTACTCAATGCCACAGCTCAAGAGTTTAATTTTTTCACTATGTTTGGCAATAATTTTTGTCTTATATTTCACTTACGGGAAGAAAGATACAGGATCTAACAGGGAATGGAGTGGGGAACTGTCTGCTAGAATGATTTGCTCTAGAAAATTCCACCTTCATCAGAGAATTTTCTTTTTTGTTAGACCAAGACTCAGCCAGCTCTAAATTATGTCTGTTGTTCCAACAGTTGCCTTTTTTCCTTTTCCCCAGATCAGCTGCAAAAAGATATCTAGTTTCTTCAGCTTTTATTGAGAAGTGGGACAGGTTTTTTCAGCAAACTCTGAAATATTTCCAGAGGATGGAAATTCCAGATAGCCTTACTGAAAACCCCAAAGCATCAGACTGTGACCATTTGAGCAACAAATGCAACCAAAGGAATTGCCACATTTTATTTCACCCAGGGAGTTTTGTGTCTCCCACCAGAATTACAGGGACAGATAAATTACTTGTTCCATTCAAGTTTCAATTTGGGACATACGGTCTGGTGCAAAGGCATCAAATTGGAGTGCAGAGGTATGTTACAGTCACTATGCTCCAGATACTGCAGATCTGCTCAATTCCTACACAAGGAATATTTTTCCTCCACCCTTTGTTGCACATACAGGCTGCTTGGCTTATTCAGCCAACACTGTTCAGACCTAGATAGCCAATGAACTGTGCTAAATGTTACTCAAGATCTCATGAATTACATCTATATTTCCAGGATATTCTGTGTGTTCATTCACATTAAATGTAGTTTTTAGAACTAGTTCTCGTGGAAGGATAATTACTGACATATTTCCATGTCAGTAATTGCAAAACAGTAAGTTCTAAAGTAAGAATTTAGCTCAGGCTCCAAAATATTTACTATGCAAAACAATTTTCACAAATCCCATATTCATTTGATGCCACAAATTACTATTATCCAGTAATTTTTCAGAAGCCCCTGTTTTTATATTACTAATATTTATACGGATATTTACATCTGCTTTAAAATATGCTCATGCAGCATAAGTATAGTGGAGCCTTAAGAGAGTGGCATTTAAGAAAAATTTATCTGCAGACTCAGAGACTATTTAACAACAACAAAAATACAATGGTGTGTCCTGCTGGAGAAAGAGCACACTGTTTTATGGCATTTCTGTCTAGAGTGGTCTTGTCTGGAGGCCGACTAGAGGCAGGGTCAGCACATGTCTCATCAACTCTTCAATGGTTCTCAACCTGGCAAAATCCAGAGGTGTTTTATGTTTCTCTGTGGTGATGTTTTACACTCCTATGCAGTATTGTAGTTTCTTTTTTTTCAACCATTTGTGGCAGTTCCATCACTTTTTCTTTCTGAACAGAGTTGCAGGGTTGGGGGAGATGGAGGGAGGATGGGAATGTCCCCCTGTGTGAACAGCCAGGGTCACAGGGATGTGGCATTCTAGTCCAAGGCAGTTGTCTTGTTCGATCCAGAGCCACTGATGGTGGAAGCTAATGCCTGGACAATGTAAAAAACATCTAGCAGCCTTGTTTTGTGGCTCTGAGAAACAAAACCAAGGTTGTGTGGGAACTCGGGCTGGTGCCAGTGTCTGTGGCACAACACTGGTAAGTGCACCATTACTGTAGTAAGATACAGGAACATGCCCTCACAGGTGCACCTGGAGGTTCCCCAGACACAGAGACCTCTGTGCCAGCAGTCTGGCAATATTTGGGAGTTGCAGCACTGTCAGACGTGTTGGGATGGCCTATGGAGACATGGGATGAAATAAACTGTCCTAACACTACACCTTAAGCAATCCTATCTTGCATAATAGTGGATAGTCTGAAAAAATGAAAGAGCTATATCAAAAACATGATTATTAAAAAATGTCACTGCTGAATGAACTACAGTCATGAATATATAAAAACTATATATCAAATCCACCAACTTCTCTCCCCTTCCTAAGTGCTCTCCAAAGCTATTTTGAAATAATTTTGCTGGTCTACTTAATATTTTTGTTTTTCATTTAGGTCTGGAAAACTTTTTGGCTATGGTGAATTGGTTCCAAAAAGCCTACAGAAATAATGATGTTTGCAAAAAACCACTAAGGATGAATAAAAGCTCTGTAGAAATGTAAATCTGACTTGGGATTTATAAGTTTGGAGAGGATCTGGGTGCGTGTCAGCATGAATTAGAAGAAGATACACAGAGCATATTAGAAAGAATAATATGGGAGAATAAAGGAGGAGAAAGAAATAGTAAATCACCTATCCTTAGAAGTGAGGGGAAGAAAGGAGAGCAAAGGAAAAGAGGAGTTCTGATTTTTCTGGTCTGATAGGACCTTTGCTAAATAACTCAGCCCTAGCCAGGGAAATTAATATCTCTCCATAAGCCTGAGACCGTACAAGATGTAAGAAGAGTAGCTGGCAGAGGACATCAGGACAGTGGAGAGAAAAGGGATTAATCCACCCCATTTTCCTGGCGGAGAGGTGGAGACCATCATAAATGCATAAAGATACAGGCTCTGCATTTCTGCTTTTGCAAGACATAGTGCTTTTTTTCTGGAGAGGAGGGAAGATTTCTTTTAAATCTTCTGGAGACACCCTTGCCTGGTAATCCATTCATTTTCACCTGACAGATCTCAAGCTAGCTCCTTGCCTGGTTAAATTTCTGTTTTTCAGGCAGGTAAAGTTAACACTGAAGCCATCACCTGCAGTAAGCCCTCAGTGATATCCCAGACATTCAGAGCAGCCAGATGGTAACTCACTCCTCACAACCTCTCTCTCTTTACTCTGCTGGGCTGGGTCCTGAGCACAGAAATTGTCTATGGTTTTAACAATTCAGATTTTTAAACTTTCTATGCTGTTTTATGCAGAGCATCCCGTCAAACACATTCAGTCATTTGTTAAAAAGAAAAAGCAAAAACCAAGAAATGGCATACACAATCCAAAAGCTGCAGATGATGTGACACACTCCTGTGACATTTCTAAGCCTTAGCACCCTTTTCTCCATACATCAGCTCTTCACGTGGGGTGTGTTTACTCAACCCCAGCAGCTCAGAACTGAAAAGCACAGGAAACAATAATAAGCTTGCCTTGATTACAGAATGCAGACCCAACACAGGTGGTTTTGGGCTACATGGTTGCATGGCAGTGCCTATCACTGTCTCTGCAAACAGACTCCAATGCCAGCTGAGGATTTCCAGACAGTGTGTGCAACAAGGCACAGCAAATAACAGGGATTATTAACTCCCTATTATTTAAAAACCCTGTTTATAACATGTGCTGTAGCCACACCTGGCTAATTATCCAGCTTGTTTTGAGCTGGCAGGGTGGAGAGGTCCCTGAGACAGAAGGGAAAGGCACCAGCATACTCCATGAGGGTGGCTGGGAGGCTATGGGGGAGATGTCCCTACTCATTTTTCTTCAGGGCACCAGTAAAAAATTGCACCAATGGGGTAATCTTCAGATGAGAGCAGAATTGCACCCAGGTGGGCAAGCTGCAGTCCTGGTGCTGGAGAAGCCTTACCTGGAAAACAGCAAGGGCTGTTGAGTCTCTGCAACCCATGCAGGGGTGTCACCTCCACTACAAATACAGGGAAGATGTGTCTGGAGTTCCCCAGGCCCACAGCACCACTGCAGAAGATAGCCTCAGACTCTGGGGAAAGCTCATGTAAACAGTGCATACTACCTGGGAGAATGTTAGCTAGCATCCTCCCAGGCAGCTAATGAATGAACAGCCTTGGTAGATTTTGTGTGTTCTTAGGGCTCCAGTACACATGTAAAAAGATACTGAAAAAGACATTTATGGGACTTAAACAATGAACTTCTTCTCCTTTCTTTGCAGGATCCTGCTGTATCTGCAGGAAATTTTGGAGTTGAAGAGGGGTATTGGGTAAAGGGCACTAGGGAAGCAAGAAAGTCCAGGCAGGTTTCCAGCTGCATTTCTTCAGTGTCTAACAAGGACAGATAAATATAAATACACAAATGTGCATAAATGTGAATTTGAACTGTGTGGCAAGACAGCAGCTGCTACTGGCATTTGCTATTTCCTCAATGCTTCATTCCAGCACTGTGGAATATTCAAGACTTTACTGAGCTAAAACTTTTCTTTTATGGCCCATTGTGTAGATGCTTGAAATGACCATACTAGTTGAGAGCAGCATTGCTTCTTCCCACCACAACCTCTGCATTTCTGGGTAATGGTTTCAAAGCTCCTGCTTAACTGCATGTGGGCAATGGAGACACATCTCTCAGCCACTTTATCCATGTCAGCATGGCTTTGTACCTTGATCACCAGCCTGGAACCAGGGATGCTCTTGAAAGGAGGACTGCCAGCTGTACTCATCTGCTGAAAGACTGATAACACCAGTCACTGCAGGATCTGAGACACTCTTGTTTGCTGAACAGGACACAGCTGAGGGTCATGTCATGTGCATGCTCTTCCTTCCAGAGGACCATGCTGTTCTTGCTCTGGTGAAGATGAGGCTGCTTTGTTGCCACAGCCCAGGACCCTGTGTGGGTGATGTGGGATCACGCCTCTCACTGCCACATGTGGTGTACTTCCACTTTCCAAGGGTAAGTAGCTGTCACCTTCTGGGATTTTATGTTGGAGGTCACCACCAAGGTGCCACTGGGAACTATTAGCAGCCAAGTTATGGCTGGCCATGAACTTTAAGGCACCCTCTACAAGCACACATAACCAGAGCAGCCTAGGGCAAAGCAGGAAGATGCCTGGAGAATAACCTGACCTCCTGACATTTTAAAACCACACTGATTTAATATTTCTATACAGGAAGGAAACAAGAGATTAAGATTGGAAAAATAGAGCCCATTGGGGTACTGAGATGCTGGTTTTGGTCCTTGAGCATCTTTATAATAAATTCCTCAGAAACACTCAGACTATATTGACATATCTTTTAATTTATAAACTCTGAGTTCTCATGTCAATAAATTATGAGACTCATGAACAATGATATCATTCAGCTATTTCCTGATTCCCTTCTGCTGAAGACTGATTGCAAAAACAGTGGCCAAGAAGGACAGCTGAGCTGAATCTTGTCCTGTGCCACCACAGTCCAGACCTGGCAGCAGGTGAGACCTCTGCTGAAACTGGCAAGAGGTTCTTTTGTGGTTTCAAGAGAGCTTGGGTAAATATGCTTTTTGCTGCATACTCTCTGCCCCTGCTGAAACATTGCTTGATCATGCTTTCAGCTGGCTTCTGAAATGGCTCCCTCCATAAAAATTCCCATCAGCAAGATTTTCCCCAATTTATTTTTGTTTTTCACTGTTTATACCACTCAGCTCTGACCTGCATTACTAATCCTCGCTTTCTGTATGCATCAAGTCCCATAATTTGAAATTAACTTTTTCTTTGAAAACTACCCTCTACACCACATACAAGCTCAGCAGTTGTTTTCCTCAGACATAGCATCAAAGAAAAGCAGAGAAAAGCAAATAAACACTTTTGGCATGAATAATGCAACCAAGAGATTTTTGTATCACGTGGCTCTCCCCTAACACCCTTTCCAGTCCCACATCATTTTATAGTACTCTGGCACAAGCTCAGCCCATGAGCTTCCAGCTGAGTGTAGTGCTGTGTAGACCTCAAAGAGCAAGGCCCTTACAGGTATATAGGTATCTAAGTGCTTTGATACATTTGGATTTAGTCTGTTTAAGGTTTATTCTCAAGGTTCTCCGTTTATCCATCTTCCACGGGATGGATAATGGGGTGATTTGGCAAAGCAGTGTAAATCCAGTGAAATACCTGAGGAGAAAAAACCAGCCTGGGAGGGGGTCTGCCTGGAAGCTGGTGGGGCCTTGCAGTGGTGGTCAGAGTGGGCAGGGACACGTCTGTGCCCATAGAAGCCACCTAGTCTTTGTGCCCAAAACCAGCCATGTTTTGGGTGTCAATAGCATCATGTGGAAACCAGAAGGGAGCAGCAGAAGACAAGGAGATGGCAGGGAGCAGGAAAGGGTAATACTGTGAAAATCTGGGTCCATTTTGGGTGTACCCAAAAACCATGCTCCTAGAAGTAAACAAGCCTTCTCAGAGAGTGAGCAAGTGCCCTACTTTAACATCTTCCTCCTTTCACTCTAATTAAATGGGGCTGAATATTTTCTGCCACCTCCACACAGTGTGGGGATTACAAAGCTGTCCAGCAAGTGAACTCCCCTTGTATATCTGGAAACTCCACCTTTCTCCATGGAGATAATGCTTTGCAAAGACCTCTTTCTCCTTTCCAAAAACTGCACTACTTTTGAACACTGCAACATTGCTGCCTGCAACACTTTGGAAGCCTTATGTGAGTCCTGTGAAGAGCTGTTTCACCAAGGCTGTATCATTATCCATGTGTTTTTGCTAATATTTTCCTGGTTTCTTGTGTTTCAGTTGCAGCTTGAGGACTTGATGCTCATTTTAATATAAGGCCAAGAAAGTTCATATTTCTCAGATACTGCAAGAGGAGGAAGTACTTGTGGGGGCCATCTGCACATAAGCATCCTGGCCCACTCTGAGTCACAGTGACACCCCAATGGGGATAGCATTGTCCTGGTCTGTCTGCTGCAGCCCAGTATGAAATCCTCACCATTTTGTGGAGCAGCTTCCAGCCTCCAGCTTCCGCCCCCTGCTCTGCATCCACCTTCACAGCCAGCAACAGTCCCCACAAGAAGAGTTCAGTGCAGTAAGGGCCCTTGCCAAGTGTTCTGTGTGTCCAGCCATGGTCCTGCACCAAGCTGCCTGCCACAGAGCCTGCAGTTGCTCCCAGGTGTGCTCCAGGAGCTCCTGTAGGAAGAGGCATGACCAGGGCACCAAGGAAGCATGCTGAGCACAGCAGCTTTTTCTGGGTCCCCATCCCAACTGACTTCCCATGGGAGGCTTGTGAGATGTACCATGGCTCTCTTGCTGATCCTCTGCTGCCTGCAGGAGGGATTCCTGCATTAATGGCAGGGCTGCTGTTGCAGTGAGCTCGGCACCAAATGGGCCCTGGGACTGGGGTATCAGCCCCACATCCCTCCTCTCCCAGGCACTGGCTGTCCCCAGGATCTGGCTTCCAGGGGCAGTCCTTGGAAACCAAGCTCTCACCAGGATCAGTGCAATCCCCCCTGCAGATGTCACTGCTGCCACACAGATCCCCACCAGGCAATGCTCCCATGCCTTTGGCAGTAACAGGAAATGTCACAGGGCAGCTTTGTGCATTTTTCTTCCTTCATCGATTTTTCTTGCCACTGCTCCCACACTCTCGACTGGAACAAGGTCTGAATCATTTCCAGCTCCTGGTGGCATACCACTCTCAATTCACTGCAGAGCTGACACATGTCTGGAATGGAGCAGGAGCTCTTACACTGCCTGCCAGGTTTAATGCTTACTGCAAAAGCTCTCTTCTAAAGACTCCATTGATAAAGCAGTGGGTTACAATGCCAATTAATCAGTGCTCAGACAGACCATGACAGACCATGGGGTCTAGATGGTATTCTGGTTGTTTTTCTGCTGCTGCTTAGGTTGTTTGTTGTTTAGTATTTTGTTTGTTTGTTTTCCCCCTATGCTACTGCTGGAGTGACAGGATAGCCCTTGGCTCTCATAGCCTTGAGCCAGGATGCTTTCAGCCTTTTTCCTGGGAAGCAGTGGAGGGCTGGATGCAGACTGCTAGTACTTTCCTGCACTGCTCCCTCAGTCAACTCAGCAACTAGAACATAACTTGAAGTCTTTAGTGCTGAAGTTCATGCTTATATTTGTAGTTCTGGCCCTTCCTAGCCCTGTCCCTCCACCCTGTTACAGCTTTGTGGAGCTCTGGCTTGATTTCTTTACACTACATATCCCTGTTGGTAAGGTTTTTTAATCTCCTGTGCCCATTCACAACTGAAAACACTGTATTGAATGCTCTCCCTCCTTATAAAGCTGTTCCATCAAACCTGTCACT
Source organism: Muscicapa striata striata (assembly GCA_030060385.1). NCBI lineage: Eukaryota > Metazoa > Chordata > Aves > Passeriformes > Muscicapidae > Muscicapa > Muscicapa striata. The sequence continues at coordinate 1,228,732 of JAREIS010000156.1, forward strand.
GCAGAGAAGGTCCTTTGCCTCTCCATTTGCTTTCCCATTGTGATGGGGCCTCTTAAAACCACCTGAAACTAAATGAGGTACACTATCTTCACCTTCAATGCAGCTATGACAGAAATTATTGATAAAATGCTCTTCTATAATCCTTACCTACATTGCAAAAAATGCTCTGAAGTTTGGTACATGCCATTTCAGCTATGCAATGGGGTGACAGGGATTTCAAATATCCTGAGTGTGTTATGAAACAGATAACAACAGCTGCTAACAGCAGAACTAACTGCAAAATTCCTGACCTGCTGCCACCCACTGGTGTCACTGAATTACTTCTGCAATGTCTGAATGCCCCCTTACAAAAGTCCATTTTTCACTTTTAATTCACATAAAATCCAAAGAAGATGCCTAGGAGTTCCTTTTCCCACTGTGTGCCACTGAGTCCAATACACCATCCTTCTTGGCACAGAGCAAGGCAAGGCAGAGGAAGACAGAAATCCTCTCCTGTGTTGAGAACACAGCTACACTTTTTTCAAAGACAGAGGGGCTGGAATTGATGGATACATTTTCATTTAAAGAAGCTTATTCTCTAGCCCATTTCTTGACTTCCATTTGCTAACTGGAAAGTGAACGCACAACTGATTTTCTCCACAGGCATTTCTGATACTATTTGCACAAGGAGAGGAGGGCTGCTGTTATGGAAAGCACGGACTGGAGGCAGCACTTGTCCCTAGCCAACTCCCACTAAAATCACCAGTGTTCTCTGCTGCTTCCCACAGAGGGTTGTAATTACACACCTGACTATTCCCGGCACAGGGAGGGGCAGGGACTGGCATGGACCTGGCTAGATCCCAACAAGTCCCTGTGGCCCTTCTGAGGTGCCCCTGGTGCCCTGGCACCTCCCAGCTCTCGCAGGGAAAAGCTGGCAGCAGCTTCCTCGCAGGGGTGAGGGATGGGATCTCCCTGGCTGACCATGGAGGGGGAGTGAGGGGCAATGGCAAGCAGATGGTTGCTGCAGCCAGGCCTGTGAAAAATGGACAACTGGCTGAAAGGGTGTGCTCTGCCATGCAGGCCACTGGGGCTCCTGCAGGAAACAAGGGAAGAAAGGTCGTGAGATTCATCATGAAGTAGATTTGGCCTCTGCAAACCTCCACAAGCATGAGAGTGGAAAAGAAATGTGCAGGGATGCTCTTGTTCCTGCAGCTGGCACTACCAAATGGAGACAGATCTCCCCCACCTCAAGACAAAGGGAGAGACACCAAGTCAAGAACCAAGGGAAGAGACCGACTGCCACAGGAGGTGAGACACAGGCCACTCTCTTCCAGCCACACCTTTCTGCAATAACATGAAGAAACAGGCAGTTTTATAGAAACACAACACAGGTTTCTATTTTAATGAGAAAATAATTATATACTTGCATTGTAGGCCTCACAGTCACTATAAAACAAAAGCAGGATAACATTTAAGTGGTTAACATACAGAAAGCCAGGTATTTTTGAAACTGGTTGGTAAGTCATGACAAAGATGCTGCCTTTTGGTTGCCAAACATGTCAATACTACTCTATTTTCCCTCAGAAACGTCAATACAGAGCAAGATGAAGCCCAAATTGGCAGCTTGAAAAACAAATTTTTCAGAAAACCTGCACTGTAACCCCAAACCGATTATAATCACAAATGCTAATGCTTAACTATTTCTCAGTACACAGTTTCATTAAAACCAGTCTTTGCCACGGGAAAGGATCTGAGCGTTTCTTCTGTGGAGACGAAGTTAACTCTGCAATAGTGCTCTTTTGTTGCATTTGATATAGTCATATATAGATAGATATGTATTACTGCCGTATACTTATAAACACCTAAGCTTGGTAGCATGCAAATGAAATAAGAGAGGCAAGTAAACTGCATCTCACTCTTGTTACCACAGCACTGAATGTGCTGCTGACTATAAGTGTCCATAATTTCTGGAAGAGAAAAAACTGTGCTGGGTGAAAAGGCTGGCTGTCCTGGACTGAAATACTTTTGATGCAGGGGCTGAAAGCAAATGCTTCTATCACAGAGAACAAAGCATGGAAAAAAGTCTAATGATAGGTGATTATGCTAATGATGGCTTCCAGTGAGAACGCTGGAGGGAAAAATAGGCCTACAGACTAAAGAAAATAAAAATGCAACTTCCTGGGAAAGGAGTCCAGGGCTGACCCAGCTTTCAGGAGCAAGTACTGGGGACACTTTGATGAGTGCCATTTAATGCAAGACCACCACACCAGAGAGGCCATCTGTCCTCAGAAAACTCCTTTTTCCTAGTCTCTCTTAAGCTTTCCCCAAAGGCTAGGAATCTTCTTGACACAGGTGCATGGAGCTCACATCTGCAGCTCCGTGACATGTGGCCTCACTAGTGCTGCACTGGTGCTTTTCCTGCAGCTGTATGGCAACAACCTGCCTTGAGACATGAATCACCCTTGATTCACCCTTGACTGCCACGCCTGAAAAACAGGTCCACTTCATTAGATACGTAATTCCTGTAATTCCTTCACAGGCATGGAGCTTCCCCATGGTGCCTCTCCTTGAGATGAGCTCGCTGCCCTCATCACAGTGAACTCTCAGTTCAGCAGGTTTTCTTCAGTTCAGTAGCACTTAAGAAGAAAATGGAAAGAACTGAGTCAATCGGTAGATACAAATGTATTTACTACAGTTCCCTGAAAACAAGCCTCAAAATTCTAAGTGCCCATGGACAGAACTCACATGCTGGAGGAACTGAAGGGTGGTGGTGGTGAATAATTTGGTTGTAAGCTCTGTGTTTGTTTAAGAAAAGCACCAGAGTATGTTCACAGTATCGGTAGTCATTTAAATGAGCTCACTGTTTCAGAATAAAACAGCACAGCAGGTCGTGAAACCAAGGAAAGGCTTAGGGAGGACACAGTATTCTGGCTGATGATTTTTAAAAAAGATGTCGAAATATTAATTGATCATAAAAAAGAAATAATATTTTAAAGAGAAAAAAAGTTTGGTGTCTTTTTTCCCATCACCTCCCAAACTATTTGGTTTCTAGTCCAGAAATTATGGTTCCCAGTTGTAAAATATTCCTATTGTATTGCTCAGTGATAAGAAAGAGTAAACTCGCAGCCTCTATACTACGTACAAATACAAAGCACAAGAATAAATACCACATTTCTTTTCCTAATCATCAGCTTACAAAACTGGTCAATACTTTGCAATTGTGACTCATGCAAATACCATGTTGGGTCAAATTTTAATATCACAAATACTGCATTAACTCAGTGCCTTATTTTTATATCCCCTTTCGGAAAAAAATAAAACAAAACAGCACTCACCCCTATAGCTGGTAAACAGCTGTGGAGAAAATAATCAGTACACACACTGCCATACACTTTATGGTATGCCAGCCTCATGCACTCACCCACACACCCACACACACACATCCACACTAATCCTTCACTGCTGATCCCAAGCCTAAGCAATAACTAAAGGCTCTATGGTTTGCTTGTAGCGCTGAAAACACTGGCTGAACGGCTAAAATAATATTTTCTTTCCTTGTCTGCTCTTCCTTGCTCATTCCTTCCAACTCATTATGCCCTTTAGCTTTTTTGTTGCCTGGAAACGTGAAGACTTCCACAAAGCACTCTACTTCAAAGGCTTTTTAAGTTGTATAAATATAGTTGAAGATATTACTATCTTTCTTCTTTATTTCACACCTCTTTCTAGACCAGAGTCTGGCTTAGTTCATTTATTGCCTCATTTAAAAATTAAATGTCCTTTATTTGTATCCCTTTCCCACTACCTTTCTACTTGAAATTATCCATCTTCAAAGATTTTACACATATGCCACTCTTTCCCACCCCACCATCAAAAAATAGTTGTCATCCGCTAAATACAGATTTTCTACTTAGAAATTTTGTTGCGTAAATATGCTCTGAGAACCTGGAGTTCAGGTGATATTGCAAGCATATAGGATCCTAAAGCTAAGGTAATCCATTTGGCTTAGCTCTCATCCCCATCTATTCCACTCCTAAATTGTGATGGCTTGTGTTTGCAACACAAGGACTGTTTGACTGAGTTTGCTGGATTGTACATTTGCAGTAACTGCCTCCCTGCTTGTTGGGTTTTTCTTCTTTTAAACAGATAAATTACTAGAAAGGGGAGCAGAATGCACCCCCCCACCCCTCCCAAAACAACCAACCCAAACCCAAACCCAACCCTTCAGTCTCCTCAAATAGAACAGAGGGCAGTATCTTTGTGTTTTGTGGCTGGATAAGAGTACGCCGAATTAACGCTGATGGTCTTTGTGCAGCGGCTGTGGGAGGTGAAGGAACTGCAGGAGGTTCTGACAGGAGCTGCTGGGTGGACCATGGTCCTGAGGGCAAGCAGGGCTGGTAATTCAGTCAGCGAAGAAACACAAGTGTGAGCCCTGGCCACAGACTCCTCCGCGAATGATGTCCTGCCCCATGCCTGCAGCCTGTCTGGTCCATGGGCACAACCACCCTCTTGTGCCCACCCCCAAGGGCTCCCACCCCCTGCACCCTCTCCATTGCATTATTTCAGAGGGAAGATGGAGGGAAGAAGAAGGGGCTGTTTTCTAGGTGTGTGGTTCCTGTAGTTTTAGGATTGCCAGGAGCTGGATCATTTCTGTGTCTATGTGCATCGAGTTTGTTGTTTATTTAATAAATATTGGACTAAAATGCTGCTGCTCTCATGGTGGGTTTTTGTGTTCACTTTTTTTTTTTTTTTTTCCTTTCTTCCTTTCTCTTTTTTTGGTTCCGGCATGCCTGGTTGCTGTCTTGGTGCTGCAGCGTGGTTATTCGTCCTCCTCCCGGTTGGCATAGATGCCCGCTTCCCAGCGCAGCGCCAGAGCGCTCTTCCTGCGGTTCACCCTGGTGGCCTCCAGCACCTGGTCAGGAGAGAGGAGGAAAGCACAGCAAGTCACTCAGCTGGCGCTGCCCCCAGGCTGTCCCATGCCGTGCAGGCAGGGAGCAGCCAGGCCAGCCCTCCCCGCAGGGCTCCACGCCTGTGCAGGAAAGGAAGACATGCGATGGAGCACTCGCTGACGTGCAAGTGTGGGGATGGCACACGGGAGCAAAGCCACACCACAGGAGCACACAGGTGGTAGGAGTTGTCTGGCAGCACCCAGCTCTCTGCAGGGTAGCCCCAGCTGACCTCTGCCAGTCCAGCTGCAATTGCCCTGTCCCAGGGTCTTGGCCCTCTCCTCAGGGCCAAATTTACTTTAGTTTCAAACTAAAACCACACCTTCAGAACCAGGAGCCAGCAACCACCCTGCAGCTTTGTTCAGAGGCTGCTCTGGAGCTGCACAGGGAGCCCAGGAAGCAGACAGCTGCCTATTCCAGCATATGACCCTCAGGCAGTGCCCACCCCCAACCCCTGCCCTGTCCCTTCTCGTGGTCCTTGGGTTGCAGCTACCACACACTGTGATCAAGGTGCTCCTGGGCTGAAAAATCACTCTATGCACATGCAAAAGGAGATTTCCACAAGGAAGGCTTATAAAGCCTGGTACAAGATGGGCCTGATACATTTATATATATTTCATACACACACATCATACACACAGGTATATGCACACACTCTGTACCTATTTGTACACATGCACATACATAAACCATTAGCTAAAAATTTAAGGAACAGTTTTAACGTGTGTTTTGAGAAAGTCAAAAAGAAAACAAGACAACAGCAAAAGGCATTATTGTAATGTGTCTGAGGTACTCCTCAGCAAATAATTAATGGCTGTGGGTGTTTCCCACACAACTGAGTGAGATATAAAGGGGTCTGGAGCCTTCTTACAGAAGCACATGACAATGTTATTTTCTGAATAACAGCTCCATGATGAAACTACAGAGCTGGAAATGTCAATTGCCCTCAGTATGTTTTAACCATCCCTCCCAAAGAGGCAAACTTTTGAAGCTTTTTACGTCAGTTAAAAAAATCCCACAACAAATGCATGACTCTTCACTGAAGCAATGCTGGCCATCCCTCGTCTCCAATGCTTCCTGCAAGCTGCTCTGCACACTCTCTGACAGCAGAAGAGTAGATGCTCTTTTGAGATAAGATGATAGTATTTTATTCTTCTGTGAAGAAAGTCACATGCAGTGAAGACTTATGCCTTGACTAGAATAAAAGCAAATAATTTAGGACTAAAGAAATCCTTCTTCCAGCTTGTGAAAAGCTGTAGTTGGAAGAGTACACAGGCTACTACTAGGCTCCTGTACAGGCAGTATCAGAAAATCAGCTCTGTCAGCTGAAATTACAGGCCACCATAACTTTGCTTATGGGAATGAGAATGCACTACTGCATTTGTACCAACTGTAACCTCTAGACCTTCATTCAGGAGCTGAAGATAAGATGGAGTTTGGCCAGCATTAGTATTTTTTTGCCCTCTTAGTTTCTTTGACTATGAGTATGAACAAGGCAAAGGACTGAAGACAAAATCTGGACAACAGACACAAATTTTAACAAAAGCTCCATCTCATTCTCAGCACTGACCATGGCTACAAAGTTAGACCAGGTCCACTAGAGGGATTTTGTTTAGAAATTTTGCCTAGAATCATGCTTCCTCTTTTTGCAGAACAGCCACCAGAAGGAGGGATGAGGGCTGAGCAGTTTCTGTTTTTCCTAGCAGAGGGCAAATGTGCTTAACAAACCCAGCAATTTATTGAAAAGAAAAAGAAAAAGAAAAAGAAAAAGAAAAAGAAAAAGAAAAAGAAAAGAAAAAGAAAAAGAAAAAAGAAAAAAAAAAAAAAGAAAAAGAAAAAGAAAAAGAAAAAGAAAAAGAAAAAGAAAAAGAAAAAGAAAAAGAAAAAGAAAAAGAAAAAGAAAAAGGAGATAAGAAAAGAAAATCACAGTAGAAAAAAAATTGGTCTGAAACATCAGCCTGTAAGCTCTGTACTGGAGTTACTCCCACTACAGAATGCCTGAACCAAAAAAAGACACCTCAACCTGAAAAATGGAGAAGCAAAACTGAGAGTGGGTATCAGTGCATCATTCAGCATAAATTTAAAACTATAACTGCCACTATATTTTTTAAATAAGGTCCATGGAATTTGGCCTGCAAAAATATATCAGCTGAAAATAAAATGGATTTTACATAGCTCAGAACAGTTTCAAATCAGCAGCTTCTCTGCTGGACATCACAGTATTATGAGGGTCTCTGGTGATGGATTGCAACAGTTAGGACACTTAAAGATTCCTGCTTTGGATCAGTCAGCTTGTATTTGTCTTAAAAGATGGCAGTGAGGTTTCTTCCATTTATCCCGGGTCTGCACACCTACCCCAAAGTCTGACTGCTTCCTCAAATGCTGCTGGTTCTCCAAGAAAAACAGATTCATGTCAGAGGTACCAGGAGGGCACTGAGTGTGGACTTGGACCTTGCATGAAAGCAAGTCTGGCTCAGTATTGGCATTACATGGCACAGCATATAAACTAAAGATCCTTTTGAATAGCTATTCCAGAATTATTCTTTTAATCTACTGAAAAGAGTGTTTGACCTAAAACAACCCTTGTTTTTACAAGGCTGTGACAGTTTTAGACCCGCTAGAGGAAACATTGGCATAATTATAGCATGCAACTGGAATGACTGAGTGGGGAATTGGGACCCCTCAATGGAGCATTGAATTCATGACCCAGGAAGCTGCTTGCCTAAAAATAGCCAACTATCTCCATTTGAAAATATTTTTGGCTGACTCTAGACCCATAATGAGTGCAGCACACCCAGGCTCCCCATAGGAAGTCTAAAATGCTATCTCAGTGCTTCACAAGCACCCTCCTTGAGGTTGCCCTGCGTCAGCTGAGTGGGTGCAGGCAGGGCCAGGCTTGGGGCTCAGGGTGTCCTAAGAGCCATAACTGCACACAGCAGCAAGATCATGAAGCAGATGCTTCACTCAAGCTTAGGCTTCTTCAGCCTGTGAACTATGTCCTAATGAAAAGGCCACATCAGGGGAAAAATGCAAAGTTACATAAAATGTCTTATTTGGCAGAGGTGATTTGAATATTGTTGTAGTAGAAGGGGAAGAACTTGGAGAGCAGAAATAGGTATTAGGGAAAGACAAAATATATGTAGGGCTGTAAGAACTGCTCTTTACCTCTCTGCAGAACATTTCTGGATCTTGTGGTTGCAGCTTGAGGTCTTGCTAAGAATTGCAGAGGGCTCTTTCCTTGAAGATTTAATTTGTTTTTTGAGGACTGGGGGGTGGTAATATTTTGAAACAGCTGCTACTGTCAGGTGTATGAATAATTTTATATCCATCCTAGAGATGGAGACTGACCTATACTAAGTTTCCCTCAATCAGATTTAATAAATCCAGTACACAGCTTACAGCTTTAATAACTGCTTTCTTACTGACAACAACAGAAACCTATATATATATATATATATATATGTATTTATATATATGCTTTAGCCCAAATAATATTTATCACAACCACTGAAATAGTGGTGTTTTTTGAGTAGTCAGAAAACTGACTGCTATATAGTGGAAGACAGTTTTTGTTGAACAGTAGTAAAAAACAGCGAAACAGTTTTTCTGAGGTTTTTACTGATTCTTCCCATCTGAATCTGGAAGAACTTAAAGAAAAAAAAAGGAAAATAGAAAATGCAAAGGTCTGCATGTCTAAAATCTGTGAGTACTATGTGTTAAAGTTGCTGCAGAAAACACATTCACGGAGCACAGTGTGCATAAAGAGATGGAAGCACAAATGCAGGAAACAGTCTGCCTGCTCCTGCAGATGTGAGTGCTCCTGCTTAGGAATGATAAACTAAAAGCTTTAAATAAAACTTGAACTACCGAAAGAACATCTATTTCTTCAGCATGAAAGTATTTTCCTTACTGTACCTACTTAATGCTGTTTACTCAATACCCAGACTGCTAGTAAACACAGTGAGGAGCTGGGAATCTATGATTAAAATGTGTTTAGTTGAAACAAGACAGTGGCCGTATTAAATTGCTGCTTCTCAGTATTAAAACGTGAACTGTGTGCCCCATACCATCAAATCTAATATGTTCATCTTCTGTTTTGTAACACAAAAATTTTCAGCAGTAGCCTTTAATGTTGCATAAATGTCACCTTACTGCAGTTATCTGCTACAGCATGATTGGTATTAAGGAAACTCAACCTAATGTCCTGTACATTTGAATACCTGTATAGCTGTAAGGACAAAAGTAGAAGGTTTTGAGGATAAAAATATCCAATACAGGGGCATGCACATAGGTCTCCTTAAACAGCAGTGGGATGTGCTTTTAGTACAGGCTGCAGGTATTTGGGGGTGATGCAACAGATCACCCTAATGAAGCAGGATGCAGTTGCTGTGGTAGCTGGGGGCTGTTTTCTGCTTTCCAGAGTGGAGCTGTCAGGATGATTGCATGGAAGCCCCTGCTCCCAAGCCAGTGCAAGCACAGCTGGGACAGCTACAGTGCTGCTAACAATGATTAAAAGTGAGCCACTGGCCTGCATCAGAGTGCATTTTGGAAGACTCTGGTGAACAGGAGACAAGATCAGCTGTGGGGTTCGTAGAGAGTAGGGGCATATCATGCCTTGAGTCTTGCTGTTCTTTCTGAAACAACCTGTCTGGTTTCAGCTGAAGACTTCCAGTGAGAATCACATGGTTTCTTCAATCTGAAGATGGATGGTGGGGAATACCTGGAGAACATACTTTCACCTGACATTGCTGTGTCCTACAGTCTTTTTTATTTCTATCACCTTTCCCATTCATACACATTCTTTTCCAGTTCCTAACTCTTTGTATCATTACCATTACACACAGTGAACACAAAACTTTTCCCAGCAGAAGACCATGGCCTGGGCCTATAAAAACTGCACCTAAACTTCTGCCTCTCACACAACATCAAACACTCTGATCACTACTTGTGGTTCACAAATCTTGACTTAAGATTATTGTGCAGATATTATGGAGGACAAAAGGCACAACCTGTGTTTAAAACCAGGACTCTGAAAGCACACTGCTCGTGTACTGATTTAACTATCTACAAATACACAAATATCAATCACTGGTTTGTATCAGTGTGATAAAACCCACTCTAAATTATTTAATGAATGGGAAATGGCATAGATTTGTCTTTACTCTCCATGTCAGGAAATGTGCATATACTTGTATTGAGGTAGCTGATGTGCTATATATATAATGGAATAAATATATTATGGAATAGGGAAAAAATGGAAGGTTCAGGTTAATAAAAAAGTACTGATGTTGGACAAATGAGTATCAGTCATTACCACAATCTGCAGAGAAAATTACATGCATTTGAAATATACACATTACTGAGCACCTCATTCTTAACAAACATTGTGAAAGTGTAGTTAGTATCAACTCTTAAAGTACCTGCTCTTAAAATTACTGCCTTTGGCAAAGTCCTGCTTTGTGGGGACTGTGCCAATTGCTACTCTGGTAAAATACCAGTTGTCATTGTAAATACCCTTTATTTGGCAGATTTGAGTTTATTTCACCCTGAGACAAACACTGATGCCACTTTGTGGGGCTGTGATCAGTCATCACGGACAAGGAAAGGTTCACAAAATGAAACAGACTGAGGCCACGCACTCGGATCTGACTCTTCCACAGATGAGACAAAGCAAAGTCACAGAAGTTTCATGCAGCATCTGAAAATGCCTGGATCCCAGGTTTAGCCTTGCCAGCTAAATGGTAAGAGGGATTAAGAGGAACTTCTCACTTCTCACCTCAGGAGTGCTTCAGTCCCAGGCAACAGCTCCCATCCCTTTAAATACAACCCCTCCCATGGTATAGAAATTGTAACTAGATTCCAAGGGTTAGAAGACCAGCCACACAAACACTTGCTGATGACAGATATAAGGGAATATCACACACACACATTTTTTTATATGGAATGGCACTGGCACACACAATGAAAATGCCAACTGAAGCAACATGCACTTGGAATTACCATGCAAGAAGAAGCAAAAATAAACAAGCACTTGAAAAGTACCTCAGAAGTAACCTTGCTAGACAGTAATTTACAGGTGTACTGGTAGAAAGGGAAAAGACCAGCATTAGTACATTGAACAAGCATGTTATAACTAGGAAACAAGAACAAATTACAGAAATTCCAAGAACTGGCACATTCCACAGTGTAAGACTTCAAGCAACTTAGTGTCATAAAAAATAAAAAGGAAAGATTAGCCAGTTTGGTGTTATTTTAATGACGTTGCTTGGCCAGTCTCAGTCTTGTTTACCATCAGTGCTTGACCCGTTTCCTTGTTGCTGCTTCTCCTCTTTCACTCACCTGCTGAAACCTGTACTGCAACACATCCTCTGGAAGAAACTGCTCCCTTTCCTGAGCAGCACAGTTCTTCCAAGATGCACTTGATTTGCCCTCTCTTTCTGGAAGGCATAACACCACAAGCCTTGACCAGAGAGGCCACGTTGTAGCCACTAAAGCCACTGAAGCCACACATGAAACAGAAGGTGGTGATGCCAGAAGGAGAGACTACAAAGGGTAAATGTCCTGCTGAAACCACCCTCCTGTCTTTTGCTGTGTCTTATGCAGGGCAGAAGTGGATGTCTATACATCAGTACTGCTGGTGTGCTCAGCAGGAGAGGGAGTTCCTGTACATTAAACCTTTCCACAAATCTCTCCATTCCAGAGACCATGGCTGCTGTGCCAGGCACCCTGAGTGCTCCCAGGACTTGAGGAAGTCTCTGGCTCTCCTCACTCACAAAGAGCAATGCTGAGCCACAGTCAGCTCTCAGGACATAATACTCCAAGTAGCAGCTGCCTGTCTGGTTGTCAGTTATGGTCCTTCTCCCACTGTACTTAATGTATTCTTAAAAATAGTGCAGTGACTTGCTATTTTGTTTCTTTAGTTACAGAAATCCTTTTTCCTGACAACACTGTTCAAATGCTCACTGCTGACAAACTAAAGCTATTTGTTTTTTAAATAATAGTTGCTTAGCCTAGACTGTAAAATATTCATTCAAACTGAAAGTGGTACAAGTGCTGTACTTCAAATTATAATCATCTTTCCCTTGTCAATGGCAGAGTTATTTACCAAAGGAGAGCGGAAAAAGCCAGGGAAAAGAAACAAAACACTCCTGCTGATTTCAGGAAGTTCTTCCTGGGCTTTCCAGGACGCAGATCTCTAATAGGATTTTGAGTGGACAGCAGCAAAAAAATCTTGTTTGTCTTTATGCAGTGGGCTTACAGAAGAGGAGAATGACAACAAACCTCAACACTGTGGGACTTTGGTGTGCACTAGGACTTTGCAAATTCACTGAAGCCTAAAAAATTCATGCCAGAAAAGGATCTATCCCACAGGTTGTCTGAGCGCCCCCAATGCTATGGCAGTGCACCTTTGGGCAGTCAGTGCCTGGGCAGCTTTAGCAGCAGTGGAGAGCTGAGATGCCACCCAGAGCACACCTCTGTGGTCAGACATTGCCCAGACCACTGACCAGCACTCTGGTCAGAACGTCACTTCACACTGTAGCAGAGACCAACTGTGCCCAGTCTGCTTTCCAGGGAGCAGTTGTGCAAGCACTTGAGGAACTGTGCTCAAGTAAATGAGCAGGATCTATGATTTCAGCCACAAGCCATCACTTCATGGGCTGGGCAGGTTACTCTTCACAGGGGTAGAGGAAGAGCACAGGGTGAGTACAAGCTGAGTGCCACCCCATTAGCAGAGCAGTTTCCAGCCACCAGGCTGACCGTCTCAGTGTGGGACTCCAGAGCTGGTTTGCACAGTGGCAGTTTATACCCAACCTTTTTTATTGCTCCTCTCAGCTTCTGCAAAGGTCATGAGAGTTGCCCTGCAAGCCTCTGAGCACCTTCAGGGAGAGATGCTCAGGGGAGATGCCAGGAAACAGCACTGAGCAGAGCAGGTGGGGCCACCCCGTTTCACTGGGTGCTTTGGGGAGGGAGAGTAAACCAGGAATGGCTCCTTCCTCAGATGTGGCCCCAAAATGCCACTGCCAGAATGAGACATGCTCCTGTGCACAAGCTGGCTTTCTACCTGCTGTAGGAGTATGATGGACAATGGAACCTTGTTTTCAGTGGCCTCAGCAGAATAAGGGACCAGAAAGTTTCTGGTGTGCACTGGAAATGACTCTATCTGCATTTTTAGTTAGCCAAAAAATTGCATCAGGAGCCCTCCATAGTTCATTCTTTCTGATTTTTACTACCTTTTGTTACTGTGCAATATTCAGAAGTAGTAATTAAAAGCTGCCAGATTAGTGCAGTATTTGTGTTACAAGCCTTCACTTATATCTACACCCCTACTGAGAACCTGACTTTAATGAACAGTACTAGAAAGCAGTTTGCTGGAGCATCCTTGGCGGTAGGGTCATTGTTCAGATATCTCTGGAAAATGTCTGGATGACTTTGGCTGCTTCAGCAAACATGGCATCCATTTTAAGGAGCTTGACACTGAATTGTATCTTACTATCTTCTGCACTCATTACACAATAGTAATAACTCTGAATAAGAAACAGCTCATGCTCTCTTAGAAAAAAGAGATTTTCCTGAATTTTGATACTTCCAGTTACAAAATCCACAGCTCTTCTTGTTAATGTCTCTGATAATGCCTTACAGATAAACTCTACTACTGCTTGTGTGGAAGAAAGACAACAAATCCAGCAACAACATGCTGGCTGTTGAAGGATCCAAGTTAACTTCTGAGACACTCCCTGTCTAGCTCCACAAGGGGTGGTTGCTGGGGAAGTTATCAACTTACAGTGAAGACTAAGCACACTTGGATTGGACTGTGGGGTAGTCTACAAAGACAGGTGAATGTGAATACATGCTTGATCCACAAATTTCAAAGCGTCAATGAAATAACCCACTGGAGGGTCTTGGTGATATGTGAATTACAGAATCTGCCAATTACAGGGCAGCTACCCACTGCTCTTATTATTAGTTCACATAATTAACTAAAATGAAATGTGAGTTGCCTTTAATATTTGCAGTGACACACTCCACCTCTTCACTGGCCTGCATCCTTCCATTTTGAATACCTGCCCCTTACTATGTGTTAAAATCCTTACCCACTTGCAAGGTGATCTGAGCAGAATCTGGTAAAATAACCTTTTTCAGTGCCTGCTGGTTCTTGCAAGTCACGGTCTCTGTCCAGAGCAAAAAGGGAGAAGGAGAAGCGCACTTACCGCACTGTCGTCCATCCTTTCTCGTCTCTTGGTTTTGTGTGTTTCATAATCCTCCATGAGGGTCTGCATCAGGTTCTTGGGTCGCTGGGCTCCTGCAGACTCCTCGGGAGGAGGGTCCAGCTGTGAGGCAGGGCCTTCTGTGGTGGGGGATGCAGGAGGCTTGATCTTCTCTATCTTCCCTGCAATGACATGAAAAAGAATGACCCATTCTAAGCCAAGGACTCACAAATTTTTTAGTAAAGATGATAGCTGGAGGAGCATTTTCAGCAGGTTTTGAATGAAGACACAGTTTAGATTGAAGTCTATGAAACAATCTGGTAAATCAGGATGGTCATGGACTTTAAAAAAAACCTCTCTGTCTTCCTGTAACCCATTACACCAAAACACTACAAAATCTTTTTACAAAACCACCATTTACAAAAGTACCTGCTTGAAATACCCTTGCTTCCTCCTAAAGGATACATTTCTGCAATTCAGAAATGGTTGTAAGATTCTGAAAAACCACAAGATGATTATTTTCTCACTCAGCCAATGCAACACACAGGGACCATGCACGAGACATCCAAAGAAGGCGTCTTGTTAAACACAGCTGCCTTCTCTTTTCCCAGTGTTTTTTATCTGCTTTGTATGCAAAAAAGGCTTTGGGTCAACCCCCAGTGCTGCTCTTCCCTGCAGCAGTTTCCTGCAGGTTGCACAGAGTGCTCCTATGGCAGAGCAGGATCAGATCTCTGTCAAATTTTTGGTTCAGATAGGGCCTTTGAGTTTCTTCCTGGTTGAAGGAAAGCCAGAGAATACTCATTTTTCTCTCCGGCTGAGCCCACTGCACCCCATGGAAGGTCACTGTTTTGACCACAGTGACCCCAAAGGCAGGTAAAAGGCACACCAGAGCAAGAAACTGCTGCTGTAAGCTGCAGGAAGCTCACAGGTGGACAAGCCATGCCTTCCTCATCACCAAGCACTGACTTGGGGTGAACCACCCACCATGTCCTGCTGCAAAAAATGAGGATGACAGAGGCAGGTCTGCTATGACAGCAGAAAGAAATTCTGAACCAAAATCACGTTTCCTTTTCCATGAGACTATCATCAAGTCTTTGAAATAAGACACTTCAATGAATATAAAAAAATACCATAAAAAAAGAAAAATACCCACTGCAAACTCCTTAAAAATAAGTGAAGTAATCAGAAGGCTCATGCTGATTTTCAGGAAACTTGTTGCTGAAACAAATGAAAACCCTAGCTGGTCCTTCAAAAAAACTTCATGACAGCTGCAGCCACTAGAGAGCAGCCTTGAAATCTCCTGTAAGAATCAACAGGATTTATTCTAAAAAGAAGTAGGTGAGACAACACTGCAGAGATATTTCTACAAGAACTCCCCTTGCCAAGCTTTTTAAATTTCTCATCAGTGTTGAAAAAACCAGCATGGTTAGTTTCTCATTACAGGCTTAATTGGGCAGCGCAGTGATAAGGCTGGGAGTCCATCTTCTTTATATCACCCTACTAGAGACTGGAGGGGGAGTTTCTGTGGGCCCAGGTTGCACCAGGACTTGCTCCACAGAAAAACAGGAATTATGCTGCCAAAGCAGAGGCCACCAGTAGGTCCTGAGCTGCCCAGCTGCACCCACGTGTGACAGCTTAGACTGCTCAGCAGGAGAGACTTTAAACTACTGTCACCCTGCCAATTAGGCCCAGTGAGTAAAAAAGTGTGGTGAGAATTAAAGGCCAGGCTAAGTGTCAGATATCTTGCTGTATTTCTTTGTTCTTACACTAGTAATTGCCTAGGATGGATGGATGTAATAGGGGAAGAATGAGGCTTCTCAGATGTCTGCCCAACTTGCACCTTCTCCAGGGACACAGACACACCACAGGATGCTCAAATCTACAGACAAGTCTAGTGGCTGAAAAGAGATCCTTCCACTCCCCTTTGCCCAGAAAACAATGTGAATTGTAGTTTTTGGGGATTTCCATTTAAAAAGGGGATATCTTCAAGCCGGACTGCTCGCCATATATATATATGTATATATGTATATATGTATATATGTATATATGTATATATGTATATATGTATATATGTATATATGTATATATGCATATATGTATATATGTATATATAGTTATATAGTTATATAGATATATAGATATATAGATATATATACACACACAATATATATATACGTATAATATATGTACACATATTATACATGTGTCTATTTATACGAAGGCTATAGCATCCCAAATCTACATATACACTTTTACTTTTTACTTAGAGATGCTGTTGAACTTTTTTAAAGACATCTGCATAGCAGAGAAAAAATCTTCAAGATAAGATATTTCAGCAGGACAGATTGTTTTAGGAAACCAGACTGTGCTGGAGTCAAGGGATTGCTGAAGTACATTAAAAAAAAGATCCCTCTAGTAATACAGAGCCTCATCACCACACCAGGTGAAACCTGGGCTTCTTTGCTCTTCTTGAGCACCAGGTGAGCAATGCAAATATGCAAAATCACAAACAAGCAAACAGTGAATAAAGAACCTCTCAAAGATTCTCTCACTTCACAGACATCCTCCACTAGGGAGGAAGTAAGAAAGCAAATGGCAAATGAGCTGGGTTAGTATGTTCTTAAGGCATTCCTGGAAGTATTCTGGGGATGACTGATGAGCACTCTGGAGGAATCTCTGGAGAAAATGATTAACTTTCTTTTTTTCATACCAGTGCCTATAGAGGGGTAAGGAAACAGCATCTTCCATAAACATTTCTGCTCTAGCCTTTCTCAAAATTCTGATTTTAAAAGGGCGTTCATGCATTTATATCTGATCTGTACATACACACAAGTCATTAAAAATTTTGCAATGACCACAAAATATCCTGCCCCACAGTTTCTGCTTCTCTTCCCACCACACAAACAGTATCCTCAGGCAATGGCTGAACCTGAGAAGCTTCCTAAACATAGGTCTTTATTAGAGAAAAACTGAAGTGGAAAATGGTTTTGAGGCTGAAGTGGTTTCTCTGACAGAGGCTTAAGCTCCACAGCTGCCACTCAGGGTAAGAAAGTAGAAGAAAGAAAAGGACAGCACACACACATCCTTCACAGTTACCTACAGTTCAGAAGTATCTGACTGCTTGCATCTCTAAGCTGCAACTTCTGCCCTAGGCTTACACCACCCACTGAAATTCCCTTATTTAGTTCATCAGCTGAGGGCAACAGAAGATGAGCATGGTGGGCAGTTCTGCTTGATGCTTGTGCAAGTGTTTGAGTGCCTGCACATGAGCACAATGTGCCTTCTACCTCACCTGGCAATACTTTGGTGACAAGCACCAAAAACACAGATGTGGCAGCTTCCCAAAGTATCTCTCAGGCAGCTTCTTCTGCTAGGTACTCCCCATCCCTCATCATGAGACAGCAGATATTGACAAAGGGTTTGGCTCCAGACAAAAAGTCTTCACTGAGCCAAGATCTCTCCTGTAATGATTTTCACACCTCCTTTTGAGCAACAGAATTACTCAGAGACAGGAACTATAGGAACTTAGATAGCAGTCCTTCATAGTCAAAATTACTTCTAAAAAAAGGAGTAACAAAACCCATGAGAATTACACCACCATGCTTATTCTGGATTCCTGTCATGTCACACTCTCACCATCCTGTTCAAATAAACTATCAGAGAGCCCCAAATGCTCTGCCCAGGAGAGATGCTGCACCACCTCCACCTTGTTGCAGGACACCAGCATCTTGCTGTGCAGCTGCTCACACCAGCCAAGTGCAGCAGGAGCTGCCTCAAAATGACACAGGAAATGTTTGGGTTTAAATAGGGCTCCACAAATACTTTGGGATCCATGGGACTATCCTTACAGCAATACATTGGCACCTTCTTGTTCTTTCTTGAGCTTCCTCATGCAGGAAGACCCAACTTTTTTGGGAAAAATTCACATAGGCTCTTCACCTTTCCAGGAGTGCCCTGGAGAAGGTCTCCAGTGTACACATTCCACCAAAATTACTCAGTGTCTCAAGTCAGTGAAGTGAGATGGTTTAAATCGTTGCTTCAAAGCATCAACAAATAATTTTAAAGGATAATTGTTAGCAGTACAGAAGTTCATTACTAAGAGACCTTTTGGTCAATCACCTTTGCTGGGTGACTGGCAGACAAACTGAATGTTAATATCAGTTTTATGGAAGTTCCATGTCAGGGTGAATAAAGCCAGCCTGTTTGCTATCCAAAGTTATCAGCAGTTAACTGCACACATACCTACATGAATTGTGTTAATCTGCCACACTTCAGTTCAATTAAGTACAGTTCACTGCAGTCCCTTTTCTTGGTTTGTCTTTATGTCATCTATGTGAGTATCCACCTGGTTCAAAGCAGTGAAGGGGAACAACAGTAATATAATTCAGGGAATACCAGGAATCCTAGTAAAGCTACTATGCCCAGACCACCACCTAAAAACAGCCTGAGTCTTAGGCCATTGCTAATTAAGTTTATTATTATATTTATTACTATATAATGATAATATAATATATAATATATAATATATATATATAATATATAATATATAATATATAATATATAATATATAATATATAATATATAATATATAATATATAATATATAATATATAATATATAATATATAATATATAATATATAATATATATATTATAATATATAATTATTATTATTAATGCCTTCTCAAAAGAGTATGCACTTCCACACTTAAGGATTAGAAACAGATTTTTCAGATTTATACTTGACCCCTTAATCCCTTTCTGCTGAGGTATCCTGATGTAAGTGCCAATTCTGTCTTTGGAAAAGGCAATTTGCTGACAGAAATACTTCTGTTTCTTCCTTATTATTATCATCGGTAGTAGAATTACTATCGTTTTTCTTTGTGAAAGTAGATGTACATACTACAGAACCAAACATATTCCACAGCATATTCCTAACTGGGCCTACCAGAAGCAGGTTTTCTTTCCTGCTCTGTATGACACCTCTGCTTTGTCTATCTTAACAGCCCAATGTTTGTGCCCTGCTAAATTACATTTTGCCCTTTTTTTCACAAATATTGAAAAAATCCTGTAACTATTAAAAGGGAAGTTGCTGCATCTTCAAGGAATTACATTGTGTTCCTCCACCGTATTTCTAAGGATGCCTGCAGGCAATAACACCAATACAGCTGGCTAAAGAGACAGCAAGGAAGAGGTAAACTGAGGTTTACTCACCTTCCAATGCTAAGGGTGCTGAGCTGACGTCCTGCAGCTGAGAGCTGTTCAGGAAGTTCTTCTACCAAAAGTAGTAGAACTAAGAAGTATTTTGGCAGTGTTCTTTGTGGCTTTTTGATCAATGACATTCTTAAACACTGCCACATATTAATATTTTCCTAGAAATTATTTCTTTGCCTTGTCACTGGCTGCAAATTGCAGTAGCTTGAGTCACTGGCTAAGAGATTCCAATTTTCTTTCTTGAACATATGGCAGTTGGACATTTAAAGGAAACTGTCTGGAATGATTCACTTTAAACAGAAGTTTATAATTTTCTCTAGAACGTAATTTGCTACAAACATTTTTGCAGATGCAAAGTAAATGCCTTGTTGTGTAGAGAAAGCAGAAGTATGCTTCCTCTTTTCCCAGAAGCTCATTCTCAGAATGCATAAAACAAGCATTAGTGTCAGCAGCCCATCCAACATCACTTCTGAGTAAAATACAATCATTATCTGCCCCATTTTGAGCACTTTCAGCTACAGATTATTTTGTTTCTGAACAGTCATGAGCGCACCTTTATGAAATAAGTCCTCCTATGATGTCTGTGGTGCCCTGTATCTCACATCTTGTCACACATTTCTCAGAACACCTCAAATTAGAGAGGATCCTTATGAAAAATGCTGTACTAGAGGAGTTATAACAACAACACTTCACAGAGAAGACTGATATTTACTACATTTTTTTAAAATATATATGTTAAGATCATCCTCTTTGCAGGAGAAACAAAACTAAGTATTCACTATTTACGTGCTCCATAAAACTCCAAGTTCACCATCATATTGCGTAATGGGCTAAATCTACATCTTATTCAAGCTTACCATGACTTTCAAAAGAAAATGACTACCACTGCCTTGTATTCACACCAGTGGAAATAAAGACAGCATGTAAGTATTCTTGGTAAAATGAATACTTTTTCATGATGACCACTGTAAATAAACCTTATAGGCACTTGCAAAGCTTATGCAGGTATATGCTTAATAAAAACCACTACACAGAAATAAGCCTAGTGTGTGTTTCTGGTTTTTTTGTTTTTTGTTTTTTTTAATATGTATTTTTTCTGTATTATATTTAGAGTATAATCAGTTCTTGACCTTATTTCTTGAGAAGGGGAAAGACAAGAGAGATACGCTGTAACTGCTGTGAAGGTCAGCAAAAAAACCCAGAAACTGATCGGTCAAGAGGACTTCCACTGAATCTACTGAACATTTTACTTGTGATGCCTGTTTAATTCAGCAGTGAATAACACCAGCTAAAATACATGACAACTCATGGCTCTGGATATCACTTTACAAGACAAAGCTCATTAGGACCCAGACCTCAAAACAGGAAGCAAAATGCACAAAAGTAAATCTGATTCATACCCCAAAACCTGCACATTTCCACTACTTTTGAACTTCCCTAATGATGTGCAAGAGAATAGGAAGCCTACTAAGGAAGGCTTTGGATGTTTGTCTTTCAAATAGCCACACAGCTGTAAAAACTGCTGCCGTGCTCCCCTGAGATGATCCTAAATTTCAGTGGGTGGTCTGAGCAGCACAGCAATGACATGCCATGCTACAATGTGGCAGTGGGTGAATAGAACTGGATTTGGCAAGGATGACCAGCATCTCTGGGCTGTATTTGTGAAAAACCAGAACCTTCCACAGGTTCTGTGTCTGTGCTCACGGACAGAAAATTAAGCTGCCCCATGCAGTTTCCAGGCAGATGAAGTCATCTGCTCTCCCATGCCCTGCAATACAATGTTTTCATTTAAAAATGACATAAAATTAAACCATACCTGATGCTTCAGTCACATTTCACTTCTGCTCTTTGACACTTTGGGCTCTTACCTGGTGCAGTTTTGTAAGACACAGTTCTAGTGGGCATGGGCGGTGCACTCTTTGTAACAGGGGTTGGTGCCATTTGCAGACCCTGCCGCTGCCTCTTCAGCTCCTCTTCTCGCTCCTGGGCAGCTCTGATCTCTTCTTCTATCATGGACAAAGTCCGCTGTTTCCTTGACCGCAACTTGAAGGGGCCCACGGTCACTTCAGGCTCCTGTGTGGCCAGGATGGAGGCGGTGCTCCGAAGCTCCGCAGCCTCGGAATACTTGCTGAAATAGCTAACTTCGTGCCTGTTTTCCTCCACAAGGAACGGCTGGCTGGCTGAGTACATGGGTGACTGCTGCAAACTCTTCCCTTCCCTGAGTCCTGAGTCTTCCTCTTTTGAAGTCTTTGGTATGGTGTCCCTTTTTTCTTGAACTGGTGAAGACACCTGGGGTGGCTCAAACATTGTGTTCTGATGCTTCTTGGAGGCTGGAGCTGGCCCGGTGTCGGCTGGCTGCTCTTTGGCTGAGACCTCTTTCTCTGCTGGGATTTCTTCTTCCTTGGGGTTTCCTTTATCCACCTGCTCAGCTATGGCTTGTTGGATGGCATTTTGAACCAGCAGGCCAGCATGGTACTCCAGCTGGTCATCCATCAGCATGGAGTCTGCCAAGGCAGAGGAGGATGAATCACAGCCTGGGTCACTGAAAGACTTGGAGATGCCTTCAGCCCTGCACTCTGCTGGAGTTTCGGCCTGTGGGGTCTGTGGCAGAGAGAAATCCGCTAGAGAACTTTCCTGCAGGGCGCTCATGGTCTCATTGGAGGCACCGCTGTCACTTATGTTATCCATGCTGAAGTCATTGGAAAGGGTCTCCAAGACAGTGGTATCCTGAGACCTGACAGACAAGTCATCCAAACCGGAGTCAAGCTCCTCTGGAGGCGAAGAGGCGCTGCCTGACTTTGGGAAGTGGTCTAGAATTCCCTGTCCGTCATCCTTCACCACTGTGAAGACTGCTCTTGCACTCATGAATTCTCCATCCTCCGCCCACAGTTTTGAGGCTGGTCCAGCTCTGTGGCTATCGCTGCAAGGTAACTCTCTTGCTGTGTCAGCCGTGGTAGTCTGAGTGCTTTTGTCATCTTCTGAGCTACAGGAGACTCTCTGTGCTTTGACAACCGTGGCATTGCTACCCTCAAGCTGTCCAGCCTGCCCGCACACCGAAACGGGTCTCGTCACAGAGGACATCGGCCTGTCCACGGATGGAGAATTGAGGCTTTTGTAGAAGGGCTTGATGGAGAACATTTTGGGTGTTCCTGACCGCCTTGGTGGGGCCTGACCCTGAGACGGACCTGAATGCTCCATCAGCTGGAACTGCTTCCTGGCAGCCGAGAAGTCAATTTGCTCCGTGACAATATCTTCTTTCTTGACTGGCTCTGGGGATACAGAGGAGCAGCTGACTTGTTTGGGGGAGGCTGGTGCCGCACCTTGCTGCTGCTGCTGCTGCCTCTCCTTGCGCTCCTTGTACTTCTTGTGAGACTCCAGATGCTCTTCATCCAGTTGATCCTCCAGGGGCTTCTCCTGAGGAGGGTTCCACCATTTGGCAGCAATGTTGGGGTTTTTCTTGACAGCCTGGCTTTTAATGAGTTCCCTTCTTTCTTTTTCAAGTTCCATCATTTCTTCTGATGGTCTCACTTTGCGGACTCTGTATTTTTCCTTCTCTTCCTCATCTTCAAAGAGCTTTGAGGGCTTTCTGTCTTCGTGGAAGGCTCGCAGTTCAAATTTTGCCTCTTTCTTAAGGGTTGTAAGAGTTGTTTCTCCATCCTTAGAGGATCTTCTAGAACTGTTTGAAGAAGTGGGACTTCCTGGCACCTTCAGAGTCTCCCTAGTGTCTTCTTTCAGTCCACCCAAGGAATGGCCATTAGATTTCAGGTTCTCATCTATTATACTAGCTTCACATGGCTCAGCTTCCAAGGATACCTGCTTGTCTGCTACATTTTCTTCCCTTTCACTGGATACTGACACCTTATTGACATTAGCAGATGCTCCTGAAACATCCATTGAGACTGCACTTGGTTCAGGGGAGGATGTCCCATTAAATGTACTGTCTGCAGCAGAATCGCAGCAATTTGCCTCCAGCACTTCATCTAGGTATCTGATCTCTTTAGCAACTTCACTGTCCAGAGATTCATGTCTGTCCCTAAGTCCATTTCGACTGGAAGCAGGGGAAAAGAAGTGGGTTGGATTGTCTATGGGATGTGGTGAAGCCACTGTGGTGATGCTTTTATGTTCAGAAACTGGAACTTCAATTTCCATTTTCTCTTCCTTTGTAGCAAGCACAGTAGCTGGCTCCAAGAAATTGGCACAGTTTTGGTCTCTGTTTTTTCTTAACCTGATGTCATCCTCAGGGATTCTGGAAGATTTCTAAAATAAAAGAGAGCAAAATTATGAAGTCATAAGAAACAAACACACAATTTTTTGCAGAGCAAACACCATCTAGAAAACACATCTGAGCACTTCTTAAAGTTGAGATTAAAGCATTCCCTCAGAGCATGGGAAAGCAAGGCAAGCCTTAACACAAAAAACCAGGAAATTACCATACCATATGCTGGAAAAGGTACTAAACCAACAACAAACTTTCATTTAAGAATCTCCCACTCGCTTACCATCCTCACTTTGTCATTAAATGTCACAGATATTTCATGTCTGTGTCTTGGTCTGTGACTAGTAGTAAGCTTTGAATTTCTAACTCGACAGTAACTTGGCAGTTTAGATTCCTCAAAGATTTGCACATGCAGCACACAACAGCTATAATCTTGATACTCTATAAATGCCTTCCACTCCTAAAGGAAATCTTATAATGCTTCCACTA
The DNA here is from genome assembly GCA_030060385.1 of Muscicapa striata striata. Classification (NCBI taxonomy): domain Eukaryota; kingdom Metazoa; phylum Chordata; class Aves; order Passeriformes; family Muscicapidae; genus Muscicapa; species Muscicapa striata. Next base: position 1,252,777 of record JAREIS010000156.1, read on the forward strand.
ATAAAAAGTACTACTGCCTGTGCTTTGCAGAAACAGATGCTGATGTGCTGAAAGAGTTGGTGATTCACACCAAGTTAGGAAAAACAATGCGGGAAGGGTAAGGAACATTCAATTCTCAGTAGCTCAATCCTGGTCATCAAACGTGGAGTAGAATTACATGGTGCTGGAGAGACATGAGGTCTTTCTCCATCCCACATGGAAACCCACACACAATTGCACTTGGGAGACAGGAAGCATGTGCAACTCCCATAGCATGAAGAACACCACAAGGAGCATGACAGGGACCACAGTCGTGGTATTCTCTCTCCCACTTCTTTGGTCAGTATATCCAGCAGACGTACTGCATTCATGTTTCTCCCTGATGTGTTGCCTCTGGTCACAAGGAGGTTACTGAAATAAATACTATTTACACTCATATATAGGCAGATTTTACTGGTCAAGCAGCCTAATGAACTTCCTGAGAGTAGTCTGAAGGAACTACTGATTTAATTGGTAACACGTCAATTAACTTCTCAGTAATTCTTTACTGCTAAAAGGCAAACACCAAAAACAAAGAGGACATTTTGAACATGGTTCTTCATGCAAGTTAGCACTTGCTAACTTCCTAAATCATGAAAACCAAAAGTGATACATTATTCCCTTTGACCCACCTTTTAAAACAGAGAGGTGGTGTCTGATGTCTGTCTTTCCGTATGTGTCTCTATGTGTGAGGCACTGACTTTGAAAGCAAATGGCACTGATCAAAACCAGTGAACTCAGTGGCTACCAACAAGACCACCATTGTCTGATAGTCACCCTGCCATGCTCTCCCTTATCCAGCACGCTATTAGTACACACTGCAGCAGAAGATGATCAACAAGGAGCACAATGGCACTTACCAGTGACCTGAACAATCACACTGTCGCTGGATTTAGACAGGCACTGGATTTAGACAGGCAGTCAAATTCATTTGACACATCTTAAGGAATTATAGCCATTCACCCAGAAGAGCTCTTTCTAAAAACACTCTGAAGATCTTCCTGTCTAATTATGTAGTTGTACACAGTTGAAGAAAACGCTGGCTGCAGCCATTAGATATTTTCTTTCTAATTGTGTTTAAATGTTGGAAAAGAATCTTTAAAAACAAACTATCTGCTTTTATCTACATATTTTACTTGACAAACTTCAACTGCTTTTACTTGCTTCACTTTTTCATTTTCTGTTGAACTTAGAAATATTCCAGCTGAAGTTTATAGCAGTTCTTTTCTTAAAGGCATATTGTATTTTTCATCATTTAAATATCTAAATGTGGCCAGTTTCCTTTTTAGTCCTGTTAATGGTATATTCAAGAAACCAGATGCTCTGCAAACAAATACAGAGTAAGTATAAAAAGTGCTTACTTTTTCAAGTAGGCACAGAGGGAAAGAAAGAATCATAGATAAAAGCTTCTTTTAACCTGAAAGGGCAAGAATTGCTCTTGATTTGCTGGCAGGGCTCCACATACACAATACATTTAATACATTTAAGAGTGCAATACCTTTTTGATATCTGGATTTACATCTTCCCTGCTTGACTTGCTGGTGCAAAAAGGAGTATGGTGGCACCCAGAGCAGTCTGCAAAGTGCCAGACTGATAGCTGGCCCCGTCACACTAACCATGGGTGTGCAATTAAGGTCCTGCTAATACTTGCTTCTAATCTGACAGATCAAAGTCACTAGTGACATTAGTAGCTAACTACATCCTCTGTAGCTACAAAGAAGTATCTTGGATGGACAGAAAACCAGTTAATAAAGATTTGCTCTCCTGCCACTGAAACACCTCTCCCTACAGAGCCAAACCAGAGCCAAAGAGCCCCTTGTTCCTGTGCTTCTCTCAGCTGCACACCACAGAACTGGAAATATACTTGATTGTCCCAGAACTGCATTCACCAAGGCACATCCATTTCCACCAGTGCTCTAATGTGTGAACCACTCCTGCTCACGTCATATTTGGATATTCAAGATCAGCAAGAGAACTGCAGATGCAGTTCTTTGCCTAAATTTCTTAGCAAGTAAGAGCCCATCCTCTCACCGTAGCTGCAGTCCATAACAATTCAGGCACATGCACGTAACAGTCTAATCAGGGCGTGTATTTGTGACAGCGTGTAATTCTGGAAGTGCATGTGTCTATGCAATTAGTGTGGGACGTGTAATTATGTAGCAAAACAGACAATTATGCAGTAAAACCTATGAGGAAACACTGCTTCTTATTGGAGCAGCCTTTCTGTGCTGGGGTTATTAACTGAGCATGAAGAAGGGCTCCCAGCGTGATAGAGAAGCCAGTGAGGATTGCTAGGAGAGGAAAAAAAAAAAAAGTTTAAAAGAATCACCCATTTTTTTTCCTCAAAACATTTTTGGCAGAGTCTGGGGACAACTTTGTGGGGTCATGGCAATGAAGATTATGCTCCAGACACTCCTGCAAGGTGCAGAAATCAATCTACTGATGAATTACTTGAATAAGAGAACTGAGATAGCTAAAGACAGAAGTAGACGGCAAAACAAAGCTTTTTTCAAGACAGGCCTGCCCAGGATAACTGTCTGGATGAGGGAAGATGGCACAGGTGGGATGAGCCACCGTGGGTGGGAGGAGGTCTGGAGGAGGGGGCAGTGGATAGCACAGCCACCCTGCCCCAGCTGTTTGGTGGAAGGAGGTGAGCTTTCCAGGGGGCTGCTTTTGCTCCTCCATAAGCCTGTACCAGCAGCTTTGCACTCGCTGCCTACAGGGAGAAGGCTTTTCAAAGCCTGCACCATTACAAAGACCTGTGAATGGGAAAAGGGCTGCATTCAAACCTAACTGTAGTCAGCCACACGGCATTCCCTTAACTACTCAGACCCAGATTTTCCAGAAGTTGCTGTTACATTTACAGAATCTCTGAATTTGCATTCATTTCTGTCTAAGTCAAGATGCAACAGGGCAATTAGTGTCACTTCTTCAATGTTGCAGCACTTCAGTAAACTACAGTTATTAGCAACTTAGAAAATTATTAGCATATTTTCTCTTTCGCTGAATTCTTCATCTACAAAAGTGTAAGTGTTTGGGCAATCAGCTCTTTTAGAAGGAATAAAATGTGGGTGTGCTACTAGCAAGACCTAACAAACGTGCTGCCAGTGCCTTCCTTTGTTTCATGCAACAAAAAAATGCCTATGGAAACAAGTGGGAGGCAATCCTTCTGAGTCAGATCAACATTCTTCTGAAGCATCAGTGGCAGTGGTGGGAAGGGAGAGGAAAGGATTAAACAACTAAGAAATTTCATGGTTTAAGAAAAACTGGAAGTTTTCTCATTGTGGGCTTCTACAATCACTCCAGCCAGGTTTCAGGACAGCTTTTGATGCTGTTGGTCTCCCAACGTTGTCAACCTTCCATTTCTTCTGCCTTCGTATTCTTTTGGAGATTTCCTGTACTTTATTTGTTCCTCCTCCCCCTGCTTCAGCACTGAACCAGTCTTTTGTTCACCCTTCCACTCTTCATCCTGACTATTGAGCCCACCATGCATCAAGCATTTTTAGTAGTAAAACCTCACTTGCAGATGATTTACTGGCTAACCCATACCTCCTCACTGATGTCAGTTATCTTCTCCCTTTTCACTTACTGTCTTGGTCTGCCTCTCTGATTGTCTTATTTGCAATTAAGAAGCAAGCAAATGATGGATTTGTTAGGAGATCGACTTTGGCAAACCTTCAAGAGAGCAGCTGCTTTCATCCACCTCACTCTTTTGAAGAACACAGTCACCACCTGCATAACAGATGGAGTCAATCTCAAACACAGCAAAGACAAAAAAAGTCAACTGAACCTCTGTGGCTCCAGACAGACACCCTGTCCTGAGACACAGGTGCTGCTCCATGCTTGCTAGTGACAGCATGTCTTTGCAGAACTCATTTTCTATAGAAGGATGGTAGTACCTGAAGTGTTGCAGGTCTTAATGAACCAGAAAAAGGTGACAGCATCCATCACTCACAGCTCATGTCCCTACCACACAACAGGTGCTCAGACAGGTGCCACCCCCCCACCCCATCCCAAGTGGCAATGACAGCCCAAACCACTGTCAGCCCTGTCTCACAATGGCTCCTGCACTCCCTCCCTCCCTTAGCAGGGCCTCATGGGCCAGCTGCCACCCATACACCTTCAAAAATCTGGTGAACCCCCTGGATGCTGGAGGAAGAGGGATGTGCCAGTGGGAGCCTTGCACAAAGCAAGGCTCTTTCTTCAAGTCTGAAGAAATGTCTGAAAACATCTGTGTTCTGGAAACTTCCTGTTTGGGTGAGTCAAGAGAAAGCAGCAGCAGGAAAAGAAAGTTCAAAAAGATCCTAGAAATGTGGGTGGCAAGGGGTGAAGATGATGATGTGGAATTTAAGGAAAGAACACATTTCTACTCACATTACCTACAGAAACTATACATTTTGATTAAAAAAAACCCAAATCAAAACACAAAAAGACCCAAATCCAAACCCAAAGTGTTGTATTCTTGCTCCCACACAAAAAGGTCTCCCTTTTTCATACAGTATTTTATACTGACATCTAAAGGTTTTAAAACTACTAGGGGAGGTGTTGTTCAAAAAATTCACAAGTTTTTGCTTAATTAAATAAAATTCAAGTTTCAGGGGGAAAAAAATCCTCAAATCCTGTTGCCAAATTTTCAATTTAAGAATGGCAGGCACTGACACTTGCTGACACTACTTGAATAGTTCAATTCACAATCCTACTTGCACACAAGAAGCAAAACCTGGCCTGTTCTTCTCACAGTGCATTATATACTGTCTTCAATACAAAGACTGAAACAATATCTGGTTCCTAAAATGTGTTAGTGTTGAGTGTCACAATGACATTCTCTGCAAGCAACTCTCTATGCTCTTGTGTGACTTTTCTGAGGTAGCCAGACAGTACAGTATTTTCTTTGTGAAATGCTGGTTTCTCTCCTAAACACTTCAGAAATCACAAGAGTACATTCAAATGCAACAAAAAACAATGCAATTTCATACTACCTCTCCCTAAGAAGCAGTGAGGGGCTCTTCAGCAATACAGAAAATAGCAAGAGATGTGGGGATACAGTGCCAAAAGAAAGTGCTTACTTGAACAGCTTGCTGTGTGACATTTTTACATGGTTTTCCTATTTCCTTTTTTCATGTTTTAGCAAAGAAGTTGTGATTGCATTCATTCAGAAAACACGTGAAAGGCCCTGCAATATTCTTCTCATTCCATCTGAGCCACAGGCTTTAGCTTCCCCACATGATATTATCAAATCAAACGCCAATCTCCTCTTGCTGCCATAATAAATCAAAAAGGAATAAAAATGGCCCAAGAATTATGACTATTATAATGATAAACATATATTGTTTGACAGGATATTTTAATGATGAGGACACACTCACTTGATACTGTATTTTTCCATATGTGCCTCTACAGCTCCAGTATTTTTTGTGCCCTCAGTAACAAATATGTGAACTTTTTTCCTGAGTAAGTCAGGATCCAAATTTGTAATAAACCTTACTATTTCCTACTAATTCCAGGGTACATAAATTGAAGAGGTGTTCTACTGCTAGGAAACCAGCTGATCTTGTACACCAGTTATTTTCTCTTGCTTCCTAAAAACACAGATTTGGTCCTCCATGAAAAATTTGCAACCCTAATAACTACATTTCAACTAGTACTACAGCAACAAGAAAATCAAGTATCATCCTTCTTTAATGCTGGTACAGTTGTTGTAAAAAAGCAACAATAAAACACTGAGTTAATTTTACAAAATATTTTAATTCCTGCAAAGAACTGTAACTGCACAAAGCACTTCTATGGACAAAGTGATTTATACAGAAATTAATATTTAGGGACAAAAAGCTGCTAACTGCTGAGTGAAAAGAAATGTCACCTCAGATAATGAAAAAACAATGCAGAGTTTATTAGAGCATGATGGTTACAGAACTGGTAGTACAGAAAGCAACATATATTCAAGTGGTGCATATACTACTCTGTCTGGAGCTGGTTAGCTTTGCTATGAGAGCTCTGTTCAGTTTTACATAACCGAGATGCAAATCTGAAATTCCAGGAGCCTCTGATTAAATTCTCAGTAAGAAAGTGCAGCACTGTTTGGTACTGTCACAGCCATTTTCAGTCAGTTGCATATAGGGAGAACTAGGAGCTTGAAGAGCCCAAGAGATCAATAAATTGGTGATGATTTCAGGTACCAGAACCTGCAGTCAAAAGGCCATTCTCCTGTTCTCTGCACTGTTGGCTTCTTGTAATGTAGGTCAACCTGAAAGTGCAACTGAATTAGAGCAGTAAATGTGTGCAAAATAACGCATTTCATCCAGAAAAATGGTTTTATCACCACCCTCATCAGTTCAAATCCCACTTCTGATGCTCCTTCCACTTGCAAAATTATTTCTACCTCAAGTTAAAATGCACCAGTAAGTACTATTATTTCTCATGCTGCTTCACGCAATTCCTTAGGACAGAAAGAACAGCACAGTCTATGTGCAGGCATGGGAAACAAACCAACACCATGGAGAGACAGCACTGGACTCAAGGTCAATATAAACCATGTTACTGTGTTAATGAAGTGTAACAGCACAGATGGTTAGTACTTTTTAACTTTGTTACACCTCTTTCCTAAGGCTTATTTTTCCATTGATTGTCTCTAAAATCAGCTTTTGCTGAAACAAGATTGAATTCCAACAGCTGGGATACTTGATTTAAAGAGGTTGTGGTGCTTAGTCACTTAAACTGGTAAATATGATCTTGTGGAGGAGCCTCCAATGCTGCCTAAGGAAGCACAGTGGTCTGGAGGGGAAATAAAGAGCATCCCATCCAACTAACACATCAGGAACATGGCACAGTTAGAAAACTGTCCACACCTGGCAGGCAATTCAATGCATGATAAAATCCTTAAGGAACAGAAGGAGAATTTCTTCCTCACAACTGAAGGTCACAGACGAGGTCCTGTACCACTGCACTTAGGGAGTCCATTTGGGTAAGCTCCCCACTCAGCTGGTGCTGGTGGAGCTGAGCTAAGGGCTTGGCTGTTCAGTAGCATTCTCTCACACTCAGCCTCTGGTTTGATGTCAAATGAAACAGGAGAAATCCCAGATGAATAGGGAAAGAGAAATGTCCAGCTTAACAGAGAGCCTAAAACCAATACTGAGCAGAACACGACTTCTGAATGTATGCATGAAAAACCAGTTTCAGAAAATGCTGCAGCTGAAATCTGCCTTGCACATGTCGAGGATGGAACAATTGCACTGATAAAGCATGATCTAATCCCAGCGGGGAGGGGAAAGGACGCTAAACTAAGCCTTGCTCTTAATACTCTCTAACCCATCTAGATAATGTCAGCACAAGGAAAGAGTGACCTTTACGGTCGCTTGCACGAAAAAGAATAGAGACAAGGGGAAAATTCCTTAGTCTTTTCATCGGGGGCACAGGGTTCCTGTTCCATCTAAAGAATGGATCTACAGCTCTTCTATGTAAATGAGAGATCTCAAAAAAAATACTGGCATGTTAATCATTTTGGTGAATAAGAAAGGGACCTCCTGAGGAAAGAATTTGAGTTAGGAAGAGGCAGGAGGAAGGCAGTAAATGGAGACAAAAGGCCATGCAGTTCACTTGCTCTCTGAACAGGTATTATGGTTGCTAGGAAAACCTGTTTAATAGATGTGAGGAACAGAGATAAACCTGCCTTAAACAAACAAATAGGCTTTCTGAGATGTATTAGTATTAAAGTCTTCTGAGGATACAGCAGCTGGTACAATTCTGTAAATATTTCACAAATGGCAGCCTAACCTGTATTTTCTGAAAAAAAATACACGATCTCTATGCTGGAGTTCTTTGACCACTTACTTTCAAGGGCAGTAGAGTAGGAATTGAATGCTTTAACTGAAACAACCACCTACAAACCCCTGCCAATAAAGGCTAAGATTTTTCACTTTCAATTCTCTGTTTCACAAATGTTAACTGTTGGAGGTCTGCTGCTCTTAACTATTTCCCAAAGCCTAATTAATACTTCCTGCAGTTCTGAAAGGCACAGCTGTTCAATACCTACTGGAGTTTGACAGAACTACTGCCACAGAGGCTATGCTGGGCCAAAGGAAGAAATTATGCTCAGAAATGTAAGGCCAAACATCTGCTTCTCTGACAGCTGAAGTAAGTTGAGAATTATTGTTGATGTTTTGTCTTTATCAGAAGTACTTGTTACAGCTGCTCTCATCCATTAGATTAAGACCCATCACAGCAAAATCTCCTTAAATGAAGGTATGGCTACGTAACTGTGCTTGGTGCAGTGTGTCTCACTGCCTGCTCTGCCAGGAGCACAAAGAACAAGGCAATGTTTATCCATTGCAAGCAGTGAGTCTTGAGAAGGTTACAGTCTGAGGGCTCAACAGCTAGCCAGCTTAAGCACTCTACAGATTGCTTTCTTCCCAGTTTTTCAAGAAAATGGAATTATTTTAAAGCTAGAGACCTCTAAAAGTCTAAAAGAGCATGTAGTGGCTTAAAAAGGTCCTTATTTAGAATAAGCTCTAAACAAAATGTATTTTAGGCTGCTACCTCCAGACTCAAGCAAAAGCCCATGACTGGAACATTATAAGAAGAAAACTAAAAGGACAGGGGGAAAAAGGGATATCTAGCCTAGTACTGGCTCCAAAATCACTTTATCTAAGTGAAGAAGGGGAAATACAGTGGTGGTCCAAGGTTATGACTGAAGTCTCTGCCATTAGCTGTGTTATACACACAAGTAGGAAGAGAAGCCACTTCCAACAAAAGTGGCACATCACTGGCACACCACCTCCCCTGCCTGAGTCATGCCCTCCACCGTGTCACCATGCCCAGCATCCATCAGGGAACTATTGCACAAAAATGCTTTCACACCCAGTCCCTTTTTCTAGAAAAAGAACATGGAGAAAACAGCATTTGGAGATTTCAGCTGAAGATTTTATAAAAGAGACAAAACCTTGTAATCCTAGTGGAGTGCAATTCAAAGGTTCTCCCTCTAAGGGCATGCATGTAATTTAATTTTCTGGATGGTGCAAATAGAAAAATCCCCCTTCAAAAATACACATTAACAAAATGAAACTCGCTATCATTAAATGATGAATCCAATGTAGCCAGGATGTTGGACTTTGACACACCATTTCAATAAATATCCAGCAAATAAGCAATATTTAACAGAAAGCCAGACTACAGATCTACAAAACAGTTTTGCTAGTGAGAGGTCAAATGTGTAGTCTATAAGAAGGAGGATGTTGCTAAATTCTCTACATGCCATTGCTGTCCCTAGGCTATAAATACGACACACCATGTGAGTTTGGGGTTGTGAACAGTTAGCAACTTGATCTATGCCTTGCTCATAACAAAAACTATGCATTTCAGTCATCTCACTATCTCCAGTGGGAGAATATTTAATTGAAAGTGAGACTTGCATAGGATTTTTTTTTTTAATTCCTTGTTTGGGAGAAGGTAGTTGAGAAATTCCTGGGACATCTCCTTTCAGCACCTACCACTTCCTGTCCCTCTGCCCCTACTCCCCTCCCTCTTCCAAGCAAAACTCATTATTCCTTCTTTTCCTGCTGAAAAGGCACTGATTAAAATGACCTACAGCACATCTGGACTACATTATAATATTGTTTGATTAAGGCATTCACTGCTTGCTCTTTTGGCACGTGGAGAATTAAGATAATGGTGGAGGAAAACAGTATTAACTGAACTGGCTATTCCAGCTCAAACTGCTCTGCTTTAAAATTCCTTCAGACTGCCCAGTCCCTCAGTTGTGGGTTCTTTTTTACCTAATTATAGAAAATTGAAATAAACAGTGGTTAATTCATTTAATGTTGGCAAGATCACTAAAACCAACTAAACTGTTATATTAAGAGTTGCTGTATTTCTCAGACAATTTGCTATTTGATAGAAAATGCTTGCTTGGAGCTATTTTAAACAGTCATAAAAAGGCTCAGCGTTAAACAGCAAGCAGCACCTTGCATTTCTGTAGAAGCACAAGTTTGACACATTCCAGATCAAATTGCTTTAGAGAGGGGAAGACCAGACCTTCTCAAAAGAGTATTGTTTACTAGCATACTACACAAGCAGTAGCTTAGTTTTCAGTACCTGAACTGACTGCATGAGACTTCAGCTATGGAGTCTGTGTACCTAAAAGCCAAAGCACAGGTTAGCAGGAGAGAGCAAGTCATCTTGGCTTCCAGGTACTTTCCCCTAAAATACACCCTCATTTCTCAGGAGCTAAGAATGTGGTATCCTGGTGCATGCACAGAGGTATCACATTAAGTGCCACAGCACACATCAAATGCCATAAAACCCTGTTGCCATAAATGCCATAAAACCCTGGAATGCTGTTGGTGCTCACTGTGACTGCTCACAGTGCTATGCTTAATTTCCTCCAGCATTAAACAACTAAGAGATGAAGCTGAACAGACACCCTGAAAGCCTCTTTATGAACTGCAATTTGCTTTAGTGTCAAGAATGGTAACATACCCAACTAGTGGGAAACATACCCCTTCAGAACAACTAAAAACTCAGTCAGAAGACTTTCCAAGTTCTTGACTGAAGATTATAGACTCTGAATGTGCTAGGTGGTTCTCCTAGTTATCACATGCACAGGATATACAAAAGTACATTTTCCTTAAGAATCAATATCCTCCTGTATTGCGTCTAGTAGAAAGTTGTAAATTTCACTACTGCTCACAATGAACAAGCCAGTTACAGTGCAAAGTATTCCACAAGTATCACCTAGAAAAATGGTATTTTAAATACTCTTCCCAACAGAGAAAGGTAAAGACTAAATAGGAGAGATCATGTATGGCAGGTCAGAAACCTCAGCTGTCTCGTTCTCTCTGTTTTGGTAAACGTGCAAATTCCAAACATGTTGTTTTTCATAAAGGCCTTGGCTTTTTTTTTGGCTAGTTAAATCAAATTCCTTCCCCAGCTCATTACAGTTCTGTCATGTCACGGGATAAGGGAGACCTGGTTTAATAAAAAAAGGAGCCCATACCCTCAGACCATTCACACAGAGTCTCTTTACAAGGAAAATGCCAGTTCACACTACTTAGAAAGAGCATGACTTCACTTAAATGTAAAGGAGCCACCTCCTTAGAGATACTTTCAAAAGCACTGTGTTGGCAACAGACCTGTTTTCAGCTAGCATAAACAGAAGTTTACTGTTGTAGTTTTTGTTGTTGTTGTTGTTGTTTGAGTATTTTTGGAGTGGTTTTGCATTTTTTTTTTTCAGGTTCATTTTTGGTTGATTTTTTTCTTTTTCTTTTTGTATTTTATTTATTTATTTATTTATATTTAATTTGGGTTTTGTTTGGATGTCTTGGTTGTTTTTTGGTTTTTTTTTTGGCAGGAGGCTGGAAGGGAGCTGGCAGGGAGAGCCACAACCCAACAACACAGCATGTGGCTGGCTTAGTAGGAAGAAACAGCAATTACATGAAGGGCTGCTGTGAAAGACACAAGCTCCACGTGAAAATTAGCAGTAATTTTTACCTATCAGGAAACACTTTCCACAGGAGAGACTGAAATGTTAACTGAAGTGCTTAGGCCACCTTTGGTAAGCGTTTTCAGAAGACTCAGGTGAGGGTAGGGGTGCATAGCTTGTATGGAAAGTACCAGCCACATGGAAAATAATTGGATACAAGAAGTGTAAAAAAATCCCCAAAACACAAACAAACACAAAAACCCCCAACAATAACCCACTCATGAAAACAAACAAACAAATAAAACTCCACCCAAATTTAGAAGGGTGCAAATAGGCAGCACGTTTTCTACAGCACAGTACCTCTTCATTACTGCTGCCTGTGGGCTAGTGACATTTGAGTACCCTTGGATTAAATTTCCTGGAGGCTTGATAGTTTAAGGTAAAAACATGAGCTGTGCTGACCAGACATCCCCTGCAAAGGCCCTCTGGACTTTGGGTTAAAATGGCTTGAATTTAGTGTCACACATGATGCTACAAATGACACAGCTCAAGCAAACTTTATTCCCCTGAGGAATTACATTATACATTTATTTGCCTTCTTACTACTTCTAGGGCATCAGCAAAAGGAAGGCACCACTCTTCTTTACCAGCAATGATGAAAGTGACATTTTTGACAGGAGAACTCTTGAAGGTGGTGGTAGTTCACTTCATCAGATGCTCCACAACCTGCCTGAGCCACATTAGATGAGGCAAGTCAAGCCTCCACATTTTTAAAATCGGTAGGGTAAGAAACTCTTTGTCACTTATTGAACAAATCTATGAAAAGAGAATGTAAATAAGGTTCTCACCAGAAAAAGAAAAAAAAGGCACTCAACAAGTCCTAAGCTAAGAGCTGCTTTGGTGAGCCTCAAGTGACAGGAAATACTGTGTGCCTTCATGTAACACTTCCCATACTCTGAACTGTAGAGCGATACATATTTTAATACAGAGTTACAGACTTCACAGTGTTAGTTATTTTATTTCCTTCGACCATCCCAGAATTTTACACTATGAAGAGGTATTAGTGTCCCATGAGGAAATAGAACACTTGATTTAAATAAAGTGCAGACAGATTTAAAATGCAATTTCTGTAGCTGATTACGAAGTTTAGGTAACCCTGCCTCATGTGTGGTCACTGAAGGAATGGAAGGTCACAAGATATTTATCTTCTGTGCTCTCCGTGACACCAGGTGACTGAAGCCCCACAAGCCTCGGGGGTCACTGCAGGACAGAGCTGTAACTGGAGCACTGCCCAGGTGTGCAGGAGATGGAGCTCAGCACCCTTGTTTGGTACAGATGCATGGTAATCGTCCATTTGACATGCAAATGGCCCAGTTTGCACTGAACCCTAAAGGAGCTGCACTATGGGTTTTTTTGTTTGTTTGTTTGTTTTGGGTTTTTTTTTTGTTTTTTGTTTTGTTTTGTTGTTTTTTTTTTTTTTTTTTTTTTTAATGACCTGTTTCTCCAACCAGCTAGTTTGGGAAAATCCGTTGGTATGTCACAAGAATGAATGGGCTCATGGTGTGTTCAGTACAGCAGTATAGCTTAGTGGCAAAGGCAGCAGATACACCCTGCTTGCTAAACCCTTTTCTGCTACACCTGGCCTCAGATAAACCAACAACCTTTTCCCCCTCAGGAATTCAGACTCATCATTGCCATCAGCTTAAAGTTGGGGTGTTTGTTGTTGTTGTTGTTGTTTGGGTTTTTTTTCCCCTTAAAATATCAGTCCTCCCAAAAACCTCCAAAGTTTATTTAAAAAAAATAAATAAAAATTGTAGTGTTCTTGGTTAAAACAAAAAATTCGAACAGAAACTCGAAACAGCGGAACAATCAAGAAACAAATAAAAATTAAGAAATCTAACTCAGAGTGGTCCAAGAATACTTAAAAATGAATATTTTTAACTTCAGAATGATTCCTTCTAACTTCCTGAAGTGCAAAGATTCTTGACATATCAGAATTTTTAACTAACTCTTCTGCATGACTGTAAGCAGTATGCCTCTGGGTCCCTTACATCACTGTAAGCAAGAGCTCAACCAGTCAAAGACATTTATGTAGGTGACACCATGTTCTCTGCCAGGCTCTTCACTCTTGGAGATTCTTTAATCTGAAACAGCCCTGCTCTGTGAACCTTCACAATACGTGATGAGGCACCGAACGTAGGGCACAGCCTATGCTATGTTTTTGGGAGAGGCCATCCCAGATTTTAGCAGCAGTTTTCAACTTATGGTTTTGGTTCAACACAAATTCTTTAAAAATGTGGCAGAAGCAGTGGTCTGCAGTGTCACATCTCCTGATTAAGTAGTAACAGAACTACAGCATTCACAACCCCTTTCAGCTACCTCAGGTCACAGATGCTTTCCTATCAGCCCAAACACCTTTCCACACTGGAGGTGACTGCATGACTTGAACCACAGGGTCATTGCTACAACCTTGTAAATGGATAATTCTTCTCCTTTAAGATATAAGAAAAGGGAAAAAAAGAAAAAGTAACATTAATAAGGGAGGGGCAGGGGGAGGAAAGAAAGAAGTGTTCCTCTTCATGGCAAGTATACACAAGCTTAACATAGACCAAATCCTCTTGTGGATCCCTTTCCTGTTCAGGGAGTAAATTTCCTACTTGACTTTCAGAGTCTGTTGGACTAGCATAGCATAGCATAGCATCCTTACGTGACTATGAAACACAAGATGTGCAACTGCAGAAGAAAAAACAAGTATCAGAACTTTTCTCTTACCTCCTTCTGCATTAGAAGTCTTTTCATGATACACACCTCACTGGAGGAAGTGTTATTCCTCTCCTCTGTGTGAGAGCAAGTCACCTTCATGTGAGGGATGGTCTGACAGGCCCAGAGCCACCATTTCTACACATTATTTTTAAACTATCATCTCCACACACATGCCTATCTGGGAGTGTAAAATGAAGAGTGTCCCAGAAGGCTGGCTGCTTGCAGCAAAACTAGAGAATAAGCATACAACTGCTAGAGTTTACTAAACGTTTGAAGGATCTCCTTCTCATTTTTCATACCTCCTCTGAAAATCTACCCTTACCAAACCAGTGGAGGACTAAATATGGGTGGTGCACATCAGAGGGCATCCTGTGCAAGGAACCAGAGTAAAACAACAAAAATACAGGGCATATGGTAAGGCTTGTAACGCCAGCGTGTCACTCTCTGGCTTGGTGCTTTTTCACTTTTAAGTGAATTGCTCCATTCCCCAGACTTCTCTCCAAGCAAAACATTTCTGCCCATACCGCATGGTTGCAGCAGGATGAAGAGATGCAGGGAGCACATCTCTTAAGAGGGGAGGCAGCTTTCTGAGCAGGTGCCCACCCACCTGTGATGCCAGTCTGATCATGCTTGCCCACAAGCTAATTTTCAATATTTGGCAGTTAGGTCATAGCAGCAAGGGAAGGCAGTTTGACAGAATTCCTTTTTGCAACAAATACTTTTTAAAAATAAATAGTTTTCTTGGATATTTCCTCATGTTTAAGGGGCTATTTGAAAACAAGTGATTGCAAAGAATTTAATCTGGTGAGCAATCTTAATTGTTCTTCCTCCTCCTTCTGAGGAAATCACAGACTTTAAACCCAGAGGCCAGTTTTATTTATTTCGTAAGTACAAATTGGCTCTGTTAGTTTTATTTCCCCTGGTGCTATAACCAGGCCTCCTGTTCTTACAAAGAACAACAGTATGAGAGAACCAGTGTGAGAGAGAAATAAAACTAGTTTCTGAGATAGGCAGTACAGACAACACACTCACACGTCAACCATTCCAGAGAGTACCCCCCACCTGAAACTCACATTTCAGCAATGTCTTGACTGCTGCTGTAGCAGCAGAAGAATAACTGCTCACCACGAATTACCCAAGGAAGGCCATCAAAATAAATTCCAATAGGAAATTGTCACATTAAACCTTGATGGGGGAGCAGAGGGCTCTTATATTTCACTACTGCTTTGCATTTTGCAGTGAGGAGGTGCAATGCTACTGTTTTTTGGTGCCCACTTTCACAGGGGAAGGGGTCCAGTGCCAGGTTCTCATGCTGCTTGTCAGGGCCGTGTCTTGTTAGGACACAAAAAGACTAAAGCTTCTTTGGGGAAAATAAAAAAAAGCCTCCAGCATGTATTTGCACTTTTATGATGTCTACTTATGCTGGCTGCTGGGTTAGGTAACTTAAGTAGGAAACCTTTAACCCTGATGAAAATGAAGAGTTTGTGTTCAACCAACCCATAGAATACCTGGAGGCCCTCTCTTGATGCCATTTGGATTGAAATTCATTTCTAATGCTAAAACTGGTCTTCATTCATATTTCCATTCTGAACAGGTAAAACTTCCTAAGTGATATGTTCATGCTTGACTGCTCTGGAAAATGGGGCTTTGGGGGCACTCTCCATTCAGAAAAAAAGTGGCACATGGCATGTTTACTACATCCAGCAGAGCAAACATAAAATACCTTGTCAAAATTACCAGGAATGGAGCCATAAATGCCAATCAGCTGAGAATGCTACGTGTTATGAAAAGATGAGGGCTGGAAAAACAAGTAAGAAAGGTCATACAGCACCCTACTTACTTTTTCTTCTGATACTGACAGTTAATATTTAAGGAGCTGTTTAGCTCCTTACGTGCTGTCGCATGCAAACAAGGAATCTGAAATGAAAAACTGCTTAGGTTTGCTGCAAACCACTTAGAGGGGAAAGACTTCCGTCTCTTCTCTACTTTTTCAGCACCTCTCAAAAGCACTGTCTTGCCCAAACACTTGTTGTGGGTACTGAGGTGGTGAAAACTCCACCAACTGTGGCATCACATGCAACCACTGCCAACACCCAGTGAGATTCCTGTGGCCAGGTACTACAGTCACATCACACTGAACTCTTCATCTCCACTCTTCTGAGTTTTAAAAGTCTAAAGCTTACTTAAGCACCTCTTGGTGGAGGGGTGTGCAAGCAGATGAGTGCCTCCTTAGTCTTCAAGGTGAGATAACCCAAGCTGGCCTGGAGTAGGAAGCCAGTCTGTCCTACTGAAAGCCATCTTTAGCTGCTCCATGCTCCATGGGTCAAAAGGAGTCACTGAGCAGTGACTCCATCAGCTGCCTGATGGGAACGGTCCTGTGCAGGCTCTTGCCTCTCCCTAAACACAAGGTAATTTGAGGAAGCTTCCTCTGGAATTATTTTAAATGTTGTTAGCACTTCAGATGACCTGTCATCCTACATGCTGAGGCTGCTTCTCAGGCAAACACAAAAGACAAGGAAAAATACCCAAAAACAAACCAGTCCACAACCACCCCAGTTTAAACAAGCAATTTATTGTGGTAGCAAGGAACCTGCGCAGTGTTTGTTTTGATTTGTTTAGATAAAGTGGCTGGAAACAAAGATCCTCAGGAATTTTGAAAAAGCTGATAGAAAAATGTTTGTTTTAAAACAGAACAAAGTGTTTAGGTAACTCCCAGACTCCCAGTCTTGCAAGCTGGAGTTATGCTTGTTAATTTCCATTAATTCAGCCAAAATCTAAAGCTTTTTAACTCTGGTGATGTCTTGCAAAGTTGCATGCCCTGCATTGGAGAAACAGTTCAGTTATGGGAAGCATAATTTCTTTAGTGGGGTCAAACTTTTTACCATATGGTGCTCTTCCAGATGCAGAGTTGCTGTAGCTCTGAATAGACACAGTACTTTAAACTAAACACATAGATAGGAAATTAGAAAGGAAAGATCTCAACAATATAGAAAAAACCACTGTTATTGTTTACAATAACAGTGCCCACTGCTATCTGCCATCTACCTAAAGGAGACCAGTAAGAACCACAGGGCAGCTTATCAACATAAATTGATATGACCAGTCTATTACAAAGATTAACCCTACAAAATGTCAAACATTCCCAAGCTTAGGAAAGATGTGTGTATTTCAAGTTGCATTTAATGCTTCTTTTGCTGTAATTACTCAGCTGTTATTTCTTTTACACTTAATACTGGCAAATTGGTCAAAATACACCCAACTTTGTTCTATAAAAATTCATTGGTTTCATTAACAGGGTAGCTGTTTTCTTTTTTTCTTAATAGAGTAGCTCTCTTTATGCCACAACAATGGTAGCAGCAATAAAACTACTTTATGTCAGGGAAAAGACCCTCCAGGACTCTTTTCCCTAATTTGCTCCCTTTCACCCCAAACCCTGAATCTCCTGCCCTTCACCATCAGCACCAGCAGTGTCCAGAGGGAATCCTGCACAGCACCACAACAGTGGTGACTGGCCAACTGATGTTAAGTTTCTCCTGTGACAGGCAGCAACTTCTGAGGCTAAACTTCTCCAGAGATTTGCATTTTCCTTGAAGAACTGCTGAACACAGCTTAGGAGGTGCAGGCAGGCCATTTCTGGTCTAAAAACACAGCTAGCGCTCATTTCATAAAAACCTTCAAGAAATCCATGTTCTTGCTTTCCTGTGACTCCAGAAATGCAAACACAAAAAAGATGCCTACTGGTCACAGCTTAAGTCTTAGACATACATCGTTTGCTAACACAAAATGATGCCATCCATCAGGACTCCACACAAACAGAGATAAGAACTGTGATGCTTAATCAAATGAGCAACAACATTTCAGGAAATGTTAAGGCATCTTTTAACTACAAAAGAAACACAAGCATGAATTCCCTGATGTGATTTTCTAGCATTTAGAGGCAATTATTTAAATTTTTCTAATAGTGTCTTACCAATAAGCTTGTGTCAGGGCACTGGCTTATCTTCCAAGTCATTATATATTTCCTCTAGTGCTCCCTACTATAAAACTAAGCTTCACTGAATTGAGGACAATGTGCATTTGCAAATAACATTCTACATAAATTCAGCATTAAAACTTACTTCATTCTTCAAGTAAATAATTCAAGAGCTAATAATAATAAATTTCTCTCTAAGCAAGTGAAATAATTAACTTCTCTCTAAGCCTGTGAAATGCAATACAACAACATGACCTCCCCTGAAATTCAGGATTCCCCTGAAATTTCACTGCTTTCTGAGACAGAGACTCAACTATAAAGCTACACAGGAGACAACAGGAATGAGTGTGCTGACAGTAAATGAACTGAAAAAAGCACCATGTTCCACTATAAGCATACTCCTCCTGATGCAATAATATTTTCTTATTTAAAAAATGCTGGGTTGGAAACATCTGAACTGTCTTTTACATTTTGGAGGGGGAGGTGAAGAAGAATGCTGAAGGAGATTTACCATAGTGAGGCAGAAAACCTTCATAAATACAAGACATTCCCAAGCAGCACAAATTGTCCTAGGCCAAGGCAGATGCTCAAGTTCACAAAAATGGAAGAAAAGGTAAGGCACTCTGAAACTCAGCATGTATGCATTCAGGTTTGCATATACTTTACCTGAGACTATGAAACTCATAAGTACTTTGAAGGAAATACCAATTTGAATAAAATACATATAATACCAAAACCTTGTTAAAGAGAGGGCTACAGATCTTTTACTTGTGTGATGATGGAATATGTGAAAGAACCTATTTTTATTGATAAGAATATTACATGATTTCTTAATGAAACTATTTTCATTTTTTAAAAATTATCCTCCCGCAAATTTATTTCTCCTCATTTAAGAACTGATGATGAAGAACTCTCTGTAAATCTGTATTCTTGTGTGAAGTAGAGAACATTTAGGACTGCTGCTGATAGCCTACTGGGCAATGTTGCCATATTTGTCAGTTTCTTGAAATTACAGATTCAACATACGAATTAGCCCCTGTACACAGACAGCGCAAACTGTTAAGTACTGACAGTCCTCAAATCTTACTGTAGAAATACTGCACTATTGGTTGAAAGTTTACTAACCTCAGAATTATCTGAGGAAACTATTTATCTCCTTATTATTTCCTTTTTTTTTTTTTTTTTTTTCCCCAGGGCTTCTTTTCCTTCACCCTAAGACTTGCCTACATGTTTTTCCATTGCAGTGGTTGTAAATAACACACACTGTGAACACACAGCACATGCAGTTGTGGCAGTCAACGATGAGAAGACAAGCAGGGTCTCCCTGGCTGCTGGAGCCTGCCCTCCTGCCTGTCTGCTGGGCCATGAGCCCTGGGTGCACTGGAAGCTACAGCTCCAAGTCAGACTAATGAAGATGTTGGCAGACCTTGAGACAACAATCAGTGCCACAAGGCCTCCCATCATTTCTGTCACTTAAGAGGAACTTCCTCTTGGCCAGCCTTGAGTATCACAGATGCTCCATGGGGGACATCTGCCAGAGGCCTTCTTTGCTCTATCACTGCCAAGAGACAAACAGCAGCTGCTGCTTCTCAGAGAGCAGAGAACTTGGAATTATGATTACCTGTGCTAACTTGTGTGTCTGAAATTTCTCTTTTCTGAGTTTTTTTCCAGAATGTTTTCTCTTCCTTTTATTGATCATTGGTTTTCTTCGAGCTTTCTCTTCAGTGCCAGCTGTTCCTCTTCTTCTTCTGGCTTCTTCTATCCACCACCTACTTGCATCTTGATAAAAAAGGTCATGCTAAATGCATCAAGCAACATTCCTTCTGTGTCGTATCTTGTAACAGTATCCTGTGGTTTGAGCCCATTCACCCTGCCTCTGCCCAAGCTCACTTCCACTGAGGTTCTGTGTATGGATCTCACTTGGACCATAATGCTGAAACACAGCTCATCAACTGCCCAGCAGTCCTCCTGCCTGGCCTTTTCCAGGCATTTACAGATCAGTCTCTCACTCTAGTCAAACATCAGCACTGAGGCATTTGTTTTTAATTCCCTCCTCCCATTACAATAATAGCAACAATAAAATCAACCCATAATTTCCTGGGCTCAAATCAACTGCTCAGCAAATTATGGCTCTAACAACGACAAGAATGCAGGGTTTTGGAAAGTAATTGCAAATGTTGTTCTGGCCTGTGTCCCCTGTGTACAGCTGTCTGTAGGAGCAGTGAGAGGCTCTCTGCTGCAGCATACACTCAGGAATTGCAGTAATCAAACTTGCATGTGGAATGAGCTGAGCTCTTGTCCCTTCCTCTATCTGGCATATCTATCTATCTATCTATCTATCTATCTATCTATCTATCTATCTATCTATCTATCTATCTATCTATCTATCTATCTCTACATGTCTAGAGGGAAACAGATAGGAATCAGATCCCACTGTGGCAACTCTGTGGGGCCAGAGGATGACTTTAAGCTGAGCTTTATCTCTTGCATCTATGAATATAAAAATACATGCTATTTCATGGCAAATTCTAAGTTAAGGAAAGATGGCTCAGATTGAAGTGTCTTCCCTATACTCCTGTATTAAAAATTGCACAGAGGCAGCTGGACAAAGATGGGATGGTACTGAAATTTCATATATTTAAATAAGCAGTTTGGAAAGTGCAGGCATGAAGAAATCCTGTCATTCTTTTATGGGGATGATAGGCAGAACAACACCTTGCATATTTCTAGTCCCACCACACAAATACCTCTAACCACAATGTAGGCACCTAGTATTTCACAGCATTCCAGGAAATGACCTTAATTTCACATAGTATTCTCAATCAGTATTTTAAAAAATATTTTCTGTAGCATGTCGCTCTCCTAGTCAATTTTACAAAACCATAGACATTCAGCCACTAAGGCAGTCATCCAACTGAGACAACCTAAAACTGGGGAAATACTTGAAAAAATAACAACTGTTAAGCAGCATGTCAAATATCACAGCAAGACTTGTGAATTAGATGCCAGGGCATTAATAGCTTAGTATGAGATTGTGCCCAAGATGCTGTAAAAGCTCTGAGATTTCACTCTGAGATTTGACCTGCTGATCAATGGTTCTGTGACAACACCTCCTCTCCCTCCAGTGTAGTTGTTCTTTCATGCAATATATAGCACAAACTGGCCCAAAATGTCACACTAAATGCAACATGGTGCAGGAGGAAAGGCAGAACAGCTTCAAACTCTGTGAATTACTTGTGGAGCATTACCAACTGAAAGGTAGCCACCAACAGGGGAAACCACGGGAATCCTCTTGTTCTAACATTGTTACTCCAGCATGAAATCCTGACAAATTTGTCCATTTTGAAGGTACCTCCTGCACAGACAACTTTTCTTCATACAACCATAGGGAGAGCAAGGATGGTTGTCAGTAAAAAACAGCGTAAGGCTTGTGAGAAATTTCCTACAACAGCTGTCCTTTGTCTACCAAACTAAACACTAACGCTGCAATCAGACCATTTTTTAGGTTTTGTATTGATCCTTCTTCCTCCCACAGCTGAAGAGATGCCCTTAGAAAGGGCAACACGTAACCATGGAGTACCCCAAAGACACCATTTGCCTTTCCAGGATGGCAGCATTAGACACATATCAGCTTCACTTTTATTTCTAACCATCGCCTTTTTGAATGACTGGGTAGTAAACAGGGCTTTGGCTTGCTGGAAACAGCTAGCATCAAGATTTATCTTGCATTATTAATACATACAGTAAAAGGACTGGAACTGTAATTACTTACAGGCTGAATGCCTAAGGTTTGGAGCACAAGCTGTTTGTTTGGTGTTTGCCTAGCTCTGATCTGAGCAGGATTCTCTGGTCACACAGCAGATTTGGGGCAAACCTTGGCTGTTTACTTTCCTGGGAGTAGCCAAAGGGCCTGGGGAAGCGACTGGAGGAGCAGCAGCTCTCACTGAAGCAGCCATGCGTGCCTGCGGCTTCCCATTAAAAACTCCTTCTCCTTGCTGCAGGCTCCTAAAAAAATTGCTTAAGCACCTGTCTAACTTTATTGCCCCCAATTGGCTTCTCTGGTTTTAATACAGGAGAGCTTAGAAACTCAGGATGCTGGGAAAAATCTCAAGCTGATTTTCACACAATAAAAACATCACAGCAATCCCTGCCTGCCCCCTCCTTGCCCTGACTGACATCTTTGTTTGGTGGTTTCCCTTTCTGACTGACAGGTTAACAAGAACTTGGTGTGCAGAAAGAACTTTTATGAGCAAGATAAAAACGTATTTTATGTTCCTTTTTACGTACTTTGTAACTCACAAAGTGACAGACAGGAGAGTTTTGTGAAGTGAATATCATTTATCAAAACTGACAAATTCAAAGTGAGACAGGGACCTAAATTAGTTATTGTAACTAGAAAAAGAAATAAAAGAGCTAGTCTCAAAACTGAATTTGTATTCCTTATGAGGACCTAAAGCTGGCAGTACTCATCATGTGAGAACTCTGACCTATAAATAATCTTAGCTTAGAACAAATGAACATTTTTGCATAATGCATTACAGTTTTCTGGCAGAGCAAAAAATAACACCAGACCAAAACCATGTCTCATTTTTAAGGAAAAAAACCCAAGCCAGTAAAGCTGACCTCCAAAAAAGGAAATGTCTAATCTACAAGTGCAAGTATCCAAGCATGTCTCCAACCCTTCTCATTCCGTTTAATAAGAGAGGAAACCAGGCCACCAGAAGTTTACAGACTAATGCAATTACAGGGTGGCTCAATAAGCACTGATTTGTCTGTTCTCTGTGACATGCAAGATAAAGCTATGCTAACAGGTCTGGCTTTCCTTTCACAAAGATGAATACTCACAAATCAGTCACAATGGATGTTTTTCAGGAGGGAAACAGCAACCAGTTGTTCGAAATATATGAGTGACCACTTCTTATAGCTATTTTTAAGATCAATTAACTAAATAATTGGATTTACCTATAAATAACAAATGTATTTTCATCAGATAGTATTTAACATTTCTTACATCACAGGTGAAAAAAAAAAATCCTCTTAGCAGCATTAAAAGGCAAATAAAATTAAACTCATAATCACACCACCGCTTCAGAGGCACCACGAACTTTGAAAAAATCTTTGAATACAAGAATACAAGTGTATCATTAAAAAGTCACTCGCTGCAAAAAAAGCCACTTGAAGAAAAAGCAAGTTGTTTTGCTGTTGCAAGTGGGATGAACGTGGGAATCGGCCTCTCTTCTGGAATGGTGAGCAGCAGTTTGCACATGGACAACAGCAGCGATCTGGACCAGCTCCAGATGTACTAAAAGCAGAACTAATTTGTTTTTAGGAAACACAAACACTACAGACCAGGTCTTCAAAAGAAAAATGCTGGAATCCTGATGCTTAAAGGTAAAGTCCCTGAACTAGTTCCTGACACCTCTTCCTAGGACAGACAGATCTAGATGTTACTGATGCATGTACATTCAGATCTGAATGCTATATTTCAAATATTCAACAAATGAGAAATTTGGGGTTGTCTGTGTCCCATGAAGAGGAAAAATAAAATATACACTAGAAGGCAAATCCAATCACTAACTTAAGACCCAGTGCTTAAGAATTTCAGATTGTAAAAAGAAAGGAGTAAAGTACTACTTAATTTTCATCACAACCTATACAGGAAAGTTACCAAGACTACTACAAGAGTTTGCTGATCACTGAATCTGAAATACCCACAGTGCAAGGGGTGACATTTCTCCTAACCAAGGACCATTATTCACATTGTTGACTACAAAGGAAAATACCCAGCTTGCAAAAGGATATTTCAACTTGACCCTAGGAGGACCTGAGCAGGACCTCTGTGTTGTTCTATGAGGGCATGGAAAAGCTCTTGTTTTTCTACCCAGAAACACCCTTCATAGCATGCTGGTATTCTGCTCAGTGGAAGCCATCGTGCTTTGCTACACTTTCTAACTTTTTACTCTGTACAGACATACATAAAGCAGTATTTTGTATTTTGTATTTTGTCAGCTGATAATTCCACGTGGACAGAACACTGCTGAGTATGTCAGCTAAGCAGAAATTACCCAAAGGAAATAAATGCCTTCAATTAAGGAATTGTGAACATCTCAGCAACCAAGTAATAACATGGTTAATATGCTTATCAGCGCGTTAGCACCGACATCTCTTCTTACCCATTAGTGTCTCAAAAGGGATAAAGAAAGATCACAGCTTTCTGAGATGATACAACAACCAACTATTACAGAAGCACTGCCCAAACCTGCAGCGTAATTAAGGGCAGGGCTTCAAAGCAGAGCTCACCCAGACTCACACCTCTGTGCTGCATCTGCCATCACCACTCCGGTTTGCACACAGACACTTGGTTACTGGGTTTGGGAGAAGCACCCTTCTGGTGCAGTAACACAGCCTGGGGTCCACATGGATCCTGGGCTCATCTCGGAACTGCTGCCAGTGGTCCCCATCCAACCCTGAGTCTGCATGTGTCTGACGTCAATGCACATGCCTACTTTGTAGTGGAAATGGTAATACAGCTACAGCCCTTAACTATGCTGAAACTGTGAAAAGAACTCTTAACCAAGGCACTTCACCTTGACCATTTCATCAGGAAATCTAATTAATGGTCAGAAGCTCTCAGCACAGCTTAGATGGGGTCCTCAATGTACTAGATAATATCCTAATTTGTTTTTTTCAACAGCAATAATAACCTGGTCACAGCCTCAGAGCTTAGGAAAGAGGTGGACATGAAGGTAGGCTGCAATATCAGGTGACAACAAGATGAAAGCAGTATGAATGAAAAGTGGAGGTCATGCACATGCCATCAGTATTACTCTCAGCCACAGGTGTGTGCTGGCATCACAAGGGTAAGACTTGAAGGAAGAGAGTGGCAAGGCTTTTTAGATAGTTAGAGAGACTGTAATTAAAGCCGTAAGCCAGAACTTCTTCCAACCTCACAGGTTATGCAAGGTAAAAAAAAACAAAACCAAAAAAAAAAAACCACCACAAAAAACCTCCCAATCACTCTGCAATCTTCAGACAAAACCTATCACTAAGAGGAGGAAGGAGCACAGGACATTTCTGATTGCACTGGGCAGTGTTCAGGGAGACCATGAGTAAAATAATGCCTATTTTCTAACAGGAATATCTTAGCAATACTTATAATTAATGAGCAGAACAATTTATTAAGGGCTGTGATTAATGGTCCCTTATAAGACATGTGGAGTCAAAACGGGATGTTTTTCTAAAAGATAAGCTGTAATCCAAACAAAAATCAATTTGGGGAAATCCACTAGTCTATGTCACAATGCCAGTCATAATGGGATCACAGCTGATGCTTTAAACCTTATAACCCATGAATATAGTGAGTCATGAATATCAACAGTACTGTTCCTTCCTCCAGTGAAGTGTCTGGTGATATGATGCCTAGATGTGGGTGGGTTATGATTAATGACATATTTTACTGTGACTTTGCTCAAGAACTTTTTTCCCTGATGATTGCCATGGCTTGGACAAGTTATTTTTCCAGGAATTATGATTCAAAAATTGACTTCAGCAAAAGCTCAGTGTTCTTGTATTTATATCCACGTATGCTTTCCCAAGCACAAAATGAGCAAAGACATTCTAATGGGAACTGAAAACAAGTTTTAATTATTTCGAATTTGTACCAAAATGGCCCAGAATAAACTTATGAACACATAATCAGAATTAATAATTTACTGCCAGAAAATGGCAATGCAGGTACACAGCAGCTCAAATGTCAACTTGAGAAGGGGCCCTGAAAGTCTTTCCCACTGCATGACTGCAGTGAACATGGTGGACAGCTCAAAACAGATTAAGACGCTTCTGCTGGACAGCTTCTGCTTACAGGTCAGGCAATCTGGTGGCATCATCACTCCTCTCCCCCATTTATCTCATTCTTTTCTTTGGCAATGTCCAGTCTCTCAGTCATATGAAAAACAAAGGGCAGTGAGAGCAGACTCGTGCTCCACTGGTTCAGCATTAAAAGACTGAAAACTAAGAAGGGAAAAAGAAGTTGAAGAGAACTGGGAATACTTTTGAAAGGCAGAAGGGCATCAAGTAGGAGCAGAGACAATGACCTAGAAGTGGTTTAAGTGCAGTGTGCCACAGTGTGACTAGCAACAAGAGAGATTAAATTACCCAGGTCACTATAATAATGTGCACAAACTGGTATTGCTGGCACTTGATGGAACTAAAGCTCCCTAATCGTACAGCAGTAAAAATAATCCCATTTGCTCAGATGTCATTATTAAAGTCCCAGGAAGCCAAGAATGGCCAGTACAAAAATGTGGCTATATAGCCCTTTTTATTTTATTTTTAAGTTCTTAGTAGTGAGTTTGACTTTTTTCCAAGCTTTTCTCTGATACCAGAAAAAGCTGGAATATTTTCTTTACTTTTGAAAATGCCTTTGAAATTCTTTCAGGTCATTAGATAGCTACCCTTTAAAAATCCTTCTATTATTCTTCAGTCACATGAACTCCGATTTTCAGCAAAATGCTTATTTTCCAAAACTCAAAACAAAACAAACCAAACAAACAAACAAAAAAAATGGCAGTATAGAGAAAACAGAACCACTTCTGTCCAAGCAAGTACTATCCATCCATGGTGGGCATTTGTGGCTCATTCTTCTGTTTACCTTATAGGACACTGAGGTTCCTTGCTGTTATGATGAGAGGAGGACAGGCAGTATGTGATCCAAGTCTGTGCAACTGGAGTCATCTACTGTTGCTGCATTATGCTAAGTGCAAGTCAGCTCCTTGCAGGATGCTTTCGTATTTACTTCTATCAAGACAAATTACCAGTCTGAAAACACCTCTTCAGTTGTAAGACAAGAGGATTGTTTTCCACTGTGCAGTGCTATTTATCTGCCCGGGAACACAGGCTCTTATAAGGCCTGGGGAGTTATGTTAGATAGCTCAAGAAGAAGCTCAAGCTTCTCCTGCTGAAAAATGTCAGGAAATTGTATCAGCTCTTTAGTCTGAGAAGCAGACTTAAGAGAAGCAGCCATGAGTGTATTCATCTGAATCACTGGAGACATACTTAGTAAACTTTCAGTTAAGTATGAAAATGTATTGGCTTTCAGTGCCATAGTTAGTATGTGGTAGCTGGAATCTCGGAACCACCAGCTAGAAACTTATTATTTGCATGTAATAATTATGAGCATTCCTTCCAAATCTTGCCTTTACCACACCATGTGATAAAATACAAAAATCTAGAGATGCTAGAACTAAAAGATGTATGTGTCAAAGAAAAGCACCAACCAGCCCAGCTAAATGCACCTCAACAATATTAAAAGATCACATCTACCTTTACTGTTAAGATCTTTCTGGTTTTTTTTTTTATGATCTAGTTCAAAATAATTTAGTGTAAACATGCAGTCTCAATAGTTCAGTAAAAATCAGAATGCCAAGCTCAATGGAGTAGCTTCAGAACTCTGATGATTACAGTCTTTATTGGCTTTTTGTAAGGCTTATGATGTCCTTTAGCCACACACCTGGAATGACTGTGACTCTGCTTTAGGGAATTTATGTTCCCGCAGTTCCTCCTTGCTTCCTAAGGGCTTTGCACAAATTACAGCTTTTTAAATGAGCAGCATTCATTAAAACAAATTACCAGTACTTGCTGCACTGCCTGGATGTGCCCTTAATGAGCCTCAGAGCAGTTTTGCTATAGTACCAGGAGACTAGAGGTGGTCCTGCCATTTCACTAATCATACCTCTGCTAACTCCAAAGCCCCCAGCAATAATGTTTCAGCAAAACTTCTCAATTTTTGGCATCACTATAAATAGTACCTTCAAACTACTGTCACATTATCTTGCTACACCCAACCCTGCACTAGTCCAAATCAAGGGGAGTTTTGGTGTGGACTTCAGCAGAAGGAGGCTGTAAGTCTGAATGCTGATCACATGCAAAGCTGAGCTGGACACCCTTCAGGTATGAAATGCTAAATGGTGACTTTGACCTGGCCTAAGAGAGAAGAAATACTGCAGCCTTCCTCCAGAAAGGTTAAGAGTATGCTTTCATCAGCTGTCTAATTAATATGATTTAAGAAATATTAATGTACAACAGTGACTGCATAGGCAAAAGGTGATGTGAAACTTATCACTGGCTTGACTAGATTAACTCACTGCAATAGAGAAATGTAAATAAGTAACAAGTCAAAATATTTATATTAAATGGCACTTTTTATTTTAAACAAGTAGAGGGCAGATTTGTGCATGGGGGCCTATGGACACTTTCCATACTATTGCCACACCTAAAGTTTTAAGCCATTCTGGCACTACCCAGAGAAAATCCTGTGGAATTCAGACTTTCTGAGCACTGCTCTACATAACATTTTCCAGCTTGATCCTGGATAGTAGTCCATGAACATGTGTAATAAATGGTGGGTATGCAGACAGCAAGCTATGACTTCACAGCCTGGCACAGTCACAGCAGGCATTACTTAATCATTATAGGGATGCAGCATCACTTTTTTGGGAGAAGCCATCTCTGGCTGATTTTGAGTAAGCAATTATGGAAAGAAAGCTCAGAGTATCACTGAGACTATCACTTATTTCAAAGAAGTGGCAATCCTCCTGAGGAATTTCAATCAAACAGAAATACACATATTCCTAAGCTGTATTGCACTGCAAGGACAGTAAATACATTTAATCTTTCAACCTTTTTTGACAGTAAGTGTGCACTTGATTTCATTTGATATGAGTGTTCCCCAGGCACCCTATTTAATTTTGGCTTAGGCAATCCCCTGAGCTGAAGCCCAGAACTGAACTACAGCCAATGCTGGCAGCTGGCATACTGCTTTCTGACACCTTAATGCATTTGAATACAGCCAAAGTTTATTATCATTGCTCTAGTACTTGAACAGCTCTGTACAAGATAGAATTCAATGAAGAATGCCATCCCTTCAGGGACCCACTGGACACATGGCCAAATTTTCTTTTCATCTATAGCTTCTGGTAATATAGTGGGTGTCTCAGATATACTGTAACTTATGACTGTGGAGCTGTCTACATGAAAATAGAAACAAGACAAAAATGCACTTCACAGACTTTCTGAGTATTTTTTTTCAGTAATGCTTGATTAAGACTCCAGGGGGAAAAGAAAGGGAGAAACTTCTGCAGAAATTATGGTTAGATAACTGCTAATCGTGAAAGTCATACATTGCAGATTCATAATCATCCAGAAGTAAGTTTTTATGATATAGTAGGGAATAGTTGAGAAAGTTTCTGCTGAAAGAGACCCCAGAGCCAGCTGAGAACCCGCTGGAGAGAGAAAATGTGCAGAAATACCAGCCATTTGGAAACACTGGGCTACCCATTTTACAGCACAAAATCCCACCTCCATCCCAAAGAACATTACATAATGACTGATAAGTGATCTATACAACCTGTATAGTTGGATCTTTTAAGATAAAAGGATTAGAAAGGGAATAGTCAAAATGGACTTGGCAACAACAAATGCAAATGTCCTTATATAGAAAATATAGGTCTATAAGGTAGGTATATAGGTATATAAAAATCAATCTTCAAAAATCATAAAAGCTAGATACAAGACTTGCTAGATGTAAGAATAAAATGGTGTAAATAACATTTTAATTTTGATTTGTCTCTTTCAAGGAGGGGGACAGAAAAAGACAGATCAGGAGACACTTAGAAACCATAATTTCCAGTATTTTGTTTCAACTTCTGAACCTATAAACCTATTTTCAAATTTTAAAGGTCTTCTGCAGTTGGCACTTTTGGAAAGAAAACCCATACCAAGTATTTCAAGAGTTGCGATAAAATCAGGAGAGCCGAGGAAATGCAATAGGTATTTTTGAATTGCAAACTAACTCTTTCATATTAAATGCCATCAGAGACTAGTAGGCAGGTTTCATGGAAACGAATACTGCTATGTACTGTGAGAATAGGTATACAAATAATGACAACCAAATTAATTTAAGGTTACACTTTTCAGATGTCAATCTTGACTGTAGTTGTTCTACTGCTACACTTAATGGTACTTTCTTGAATCCTCAAGACAAAATGTTGTTAAAAAAATCCAATTTAGAAGACAAGTAACAATTGTTAACCAACTAGAGTGACTTAGAATCAGAAGTTCATCAGTATTTCATTCTCCTATCTGCTGCTGACTTGCTGCATGACCTTGAATAAAATAATTTATCCAGACTGCAATCCTACCTTAAAATGTGTCTCCTAAGACTGCTATGAGGTTTAATTAATTAATCCATCTCTACAAACCTTTCAAAAGCTTAAGGATGGAAGGGCCTATGGAAATTTCTATTATTAACAATATTTACCTATATAGAAGTAAACAGTGATGTATGTTTAATGTATGAATACAAACGCAGAGACACATAAACACACACAGCATGTTTACACAGAACTTCTGACTTGTTCCCTCAAGTTACAGCAATTTGGAAATACGCAGTGAAGGAAGGAGCAAGACAGATCCCTACAGATCCTTCATTTTCTGTGTAAGTCCTTTTAACTCTGCCTCCCCTTTACAGCACATTCACACAGTTACAAATTATGGTTGTTTAACGATATTATGAAAAGAAATCATTCTTACCCTCAAACCCTGCTCCATGGACAAGCAGAGGACCTGCCAGGGTGCTGTGTACCTGAACATGTTTGGCCCCTTTTGAAGACAGACAAATAGCAAAAGGCACACAAGTCTCAGGTCTTTGTATTGCTCTGCATCTGAGGGATGCTTAAATGAAGAGAAATCTTTCAGATGTACTCTTCAAGGGCCACTACAGCAGGCTCTAAGACAGTGTTACAGCCATTCCACTTGCACCCCAAGGAACTGAATAACTAATTCAATAAGAGGCTTTTTTCCTTGGGAAGAGCTTAGCTCAAACTCAATTAGCATAAATAGGATGATAACCTTTGAGCCTCCCACTCCTCCTCTCAAAGGAGAGGATGGCGGACAGCATGTCATGGCAGGGTCGCTCCTTCTGCAAATCTTGAGTTTGTTTGTATTTCCATTGGAGGCATTTGACTCTACTTCACAAATCCAGAAGCAGCTATCAGAGACAGACCATAGCTTTGCCTTCCTTATTTTTGTATTACCTTTTAGCCTAACTGAAAGGAAATCCTCTTCCTCCTGTCAGGATGGATTCACTCCTGTCCCTGTCTCTGGCATCCTGATCTCTACTTTGCAATCGGCACAATACTGAATAACAAATTCCCACAGAACCTGCTATGATCACTCTCATGTTACAATCACCACATTAAATAAAATTACCACCGTAAATGAGACTAGAAGGTTTTCTTCTCCAAAATACCCCAACGTGAGGTCTTTGCAACACTGGAAATAAGATACATTGCAGCCTTGTTTGTGGTTAAATTTTTAATGGATTGTAATTTTTTTCAGTTAGAGAACAAGACCTATTCTCAAAGACATTAAACTGGTAAAAGAGCAAAACTCAGTTATTTTCTATTTCTATGTTATTTCAGTGATGAACTAAAAAGGCACTTGTGAATGTTACTTGTGCCCAGGAAACAGTGGGCTGCTGTCCACATACCAGTGCCACATCAGCTTTTCTTTTAAAGCAGTTGTTTCTAAGCACAAACTATCACAGATTCAAGTCCACACAACCCGATCAAGCAACTAGGTTATCCTGGTTTCTTTCTTTAGCTTCAACAGAGGAAGAAGAAGTAATTTTACATTTATATTGACTCAAATCTGACTCAGTGATCCTCAATATTTCGTCTTCAGTACTTGTACTGCAGCAATACCACCCAAATAAATTGCAGTGATGTAGGAAGAACTGTACAAAAACTGTTTCTATAGCTACTCATACCAGATAACTGAGGCTGTGCACAGCACTGCTCCCCCCTCAGCTCATGTACAGAAAGCAGTCATAACAGAGCCTGGTGAGTCCTACTGGAGCACAAAAACCAGCAGAAACACTCTCACACACTCAACTGTTTTGTTAAGAAAATTCTCTGAGAAAATGTACCCCCTCACAAATATTTTGTGCTTCTTGACAGTGAAGGGACAGCCAGCCTCAAAGAACACCTAGACATTACTAAAATACTGATTTCACCATGTACTTGCAAACAACAAACACACCTGAGGTCTGGACTAACATGGATTACAGGAGAATTTAGGTTAAAACACTAGTTAGAAGAAGTGCTGCCTTTCTGATAAAGTAACATTTAGTTACTTCAGTGTGGCCAAGGGCAGGACTATGGATTTTGCTGAGAAATGGTGATTCTGCACATCCTTTGAACCTTCCCATGGCCAGATTTGCAAACAAATGATGTGGCAAAGAAATGAGCCTGTCTGCATGCATCTTCATCTTGTACCTTCTTAATAACTTTCTTTTTTTTTTTTTTCTCTTGCTAAAGTCTGTGTGCCTTGCTCATTACCTATAGGAACACGTCTATATTGCAGTACTTAACCCCAAATTCCACAGTATTTAACTCCAAATACCACAATATTTAGTATTTAGCATTTAACTCTGAAGTTAGATGAAAATACAGATACAGAATGCATCAATCATACGTACCAAGATACAATCATGCAAACTTGACAGTGAATTAAGTCTGCAAAAATACCTGAAACCTAGGAGATCCTAAGGAAAATGCTCATGACAAAATGTTTTGCCTTAATATAGAATATTAAACCAGCTTCCTGAAAAGAAGACCTCTCACCTTTGATTTTTGTAGTGGAAGAACTGAATGCTCCTGAACAGCTCAGAAACTAGCTAGCTGAAAATATTGTGATATATCAGCCATATTTTGAACAGTTAATTAACTGTGAACAACACACTGAAGCTGCTTTTACATCTTTTGCATTAAGAAAAAAGAATTCACACAAATAAACAATTAAAAATGCATAATCTGAACTTTTATGACCTTACACCCAGACAAATATAATTTGCTTATTTTCTGCAAAAGCAAGCCATGCTTTTCCCCTTTCACTCTAGGCTTTCCCCCTTTTCTTTTTATTAGGAAAAAAAAAAAGACTACTAAAACATCTTCAGCCCACAATTTTAAGTGAGATCACAGAGCCACTGATGCTAATATAAATATTTGCATACAAAGATCAGAAAATCAGTGCAATTGTTGACTTTAGGGAGAAACAGTGAACAAACAGGCACACTAAAAGGGAAGCCACAGAGATATGACTGTGCCCTCCAAGCTGGGTCTATTGACGGGGAGTACATGCTAATGAATGCCCACTGTGTCTGAAAGCCCATCATTCTTCCCCTTCACCAAAAACCATTAACACCAGGGGAGAGCTTTCCAGGGCTCAGAAGTCAAAATACTAACACTCACAGTGCTTCTCTCCAGCAGCTTGCTGTCAGAAGAGTTAGTGTTAAAATCCTCTTGGAAAAGGTAGGCAGGATTTACAGCAGTGATGCAAAACGCAATCTGTCCTTGGAGGAGAATGCAAAGCACGTACCAATAAATATCACGCCCACATTCTGTGGTTTTTGTTTCTCAAGCAAGGGTCATTCAACTTCCTGTGAGACTCTGACAGCACAGGATTTACTAGTGCTGCACTTCTACTCCTCCTTCTTTTATTTCCCAATAAATACAAAGCCTTAGGATAAGGTTAAGAACTTATTCAAGCTGCTGAAGCCAGAGAAGTTGTTTGTCTTTCAGTTGTCCATGAGTAAGGAAGATGAGACACTGCATCAAAGAGATAAAACCTCCTGCTGTGAAAAATGCATGTGTCTAAAATATTAGACTGGAATTTATGAGATCAAATTCAATCCCAGGCTCTGACATCTTGGAAAAAAATTATTTAATCTCAGTGTCTTTTATGAGAAAGGTGTCTATAGCATATTTTGAGTTGTATGCAAAGAGTGTGTTTATGAGGACATCTGCTAATTTACCTCCTTCTTTGAAGACTTCAGAACTAATCTCTCACATAATACTAGTGAATGAGGTAAGTACTCATATCGTATATTTTTCTTCTGGCATCCAAACAACCCAAGATGAAAAGGCACCCAAGATTTTCAATTTTCTTTTCCCATTTTACTGCCCATTAAAATGGTTCATTGCATTTTCCTGGTCCTCAGTGCCCCACTGAAATGCAATGGCCCATGCAGTAGAGCATATTGCAGATAAAGTCCCAGAAGTGTGAGGAAGATCTCCGCTTCCCTTCCTCTGGCACCATACCATGTCTGACATTTGACACAGGGGAATTCCAAACTTCCTGAAATGCCTTTGTTTTTGTCCATGCTATGTACAAACACAGAAGTGGTGTGAGAAATAAGGCATCACTGTGCTCTGTTACTCCCTTACAAAAGGAAGGGAACAATTCGTGCCTGTCCTACAGAACATAGTCTGGCTGGCCACAGACACTGCCACATAGGTGCCAGAGGCTCTCTCAGTCTTGGCCATGAGCACTCAAAGACTTGAAATAATCACTAGGTTTGACAATTGCAAAACACATGGTTTGATGATGTGAAATTTGGGCAAAAGTACTCGGCTGTTTAATCCTGCCGAGTATCCATCTGTAATTACCGAATGTCATGAGCACTTTATTGCAAAAACGAGAACTGCAGAATTGAACAAGAAAGCCCAAGAAATCAGGAAGGAGTGGCAGGTATTTCTAGTGTGCAGTGATACTATACTGCTGCTCTTCCATTCCTAGAGTAAGAATTCTCCTACAGGTACAAAACCCCGTTTTTCATTTCTGCCTCCTGGTTGGAAAGAAATAAGATAGAAATTTTAAAGCAGCCAGTCTCTAAATCTCCTGAATTAAATTTATAATTTTGTCCATCTTACCTCTTCTGTTGCACAACATTTCATAATCCTCATTTTTATATGTGATAATAAAATATATATGTGATATATATATACATATATATGTGTGTGATAATAAAAGAAGAGATTCAAAGCTATTTTTATCATCAGACTATATATGCAAGATATCAGATAGTACACCAAAAGCATGTAATATCAGCAACATGAGAAGCCCGTCTTTTCCAATCATACATCTCAAAGGCTAAGGAAATTTTCATATACAAATGGAGAAGCTTGAAAAAAAGCAGCAAAGTTTTGTCCAGTATGTGAAGCCTGGAGAATGCAAAGCTAGAGAACATCCTGTTGCTTTGTGGTATCATGCAAGTGTGCTAGTGATTAAATGCTGAGCCCAAAATATTGTTTGTTTGGTTGTTGGTTCTTTTTTTCTCCCTCAGCAAGTCTAATAAAGTAAATTTTCTCTTCCGATGTAACCCAGTTCCATTATTTTCTGGTAAACCTCTGTAGATACAACACTGATACTATTATTCAATGTCCACCTTCCTTACAAAAAAGTGCCATCTCTGGCAGAACAAGAATGTTTAGTTTAGACCAGAACAGCTAGTACCAGATGCTCCAAGGAGTAACAACATTAGGAGTATTTCAATAAGAGCATACGCAAGGAGTTGTCCAGTACTAAATAATTTTCTCAATACTTAGAAAAACTTGTTTCATCACATATTTTTAAAGAATATTTTAAAGTCAAAACATGTAGGTAACTATGGGCTGGACTAACACTGTCTAGAAAGATTAATTCAGATAAACAGAATGGAGCACAATTTTCTACCTTCTGTTTGAAAGGAACAGCAGTAAGAAAGGGCGTAAGAAGGGCATAAATAGGTATTTTGTCCAAATGGCCAGCAGCTATACATGAATGTGACTCTCGACTGTATTTTTCAGAAGGAATGCATGAGATCACGAAGGCTAAGATCTTAACAGTCACTGATTACAAAACTTCCCTTGAATACATAAATTGGTGCACTGCAACAACTAGTGATGATATTCAGGCATGATCAATGAGATCTTCATACCGAAATTACTTGGCTTGGTGAAGGTGTAAAACAGCTTCCTAGCATGTTGTCAAACAAATCTTGCCACCAAAAACACGGAAAGAAGACATTATGCAAGCCTCAGTTTAACTCTAGGTTCCCTATTTGAGCTGCTAAGCCCTGGCTCACAGCACAAGGAATTTAAGTGGGTATCTGGCTGTAGAGTGCAAGGAGCTTCAGACTGCACTCATTCACTGGTATTCACATGGCTCTCCCTAAGCAGGAAATCCCTAATTCTCACTCAAACTCTTCAAAATCGATACAACTGCTGCTTGACCACCTTTTAACCTCTGAAAGATCAAAAGCCAAACATTTTTACAAATGGGAAAGATGACAAAAATGCAGAAACGATAGTAGAAGAGGAAACCCTCTTAGAACCTTTACTGAAACTGCTGTGGTGGGAAGAGAGAGAGCATCCTGAGACAACCAATGTAGAAGAAACAACAGGAGCAGAAGATAAGAGTGGGATTTATGTACATTGTCTGTCCTGGAAAATGCTGAGTGACTGTGTAACAGCTCTTTTCAGCTTCTCCAGGGTGTCCCTGTCCAGGTAATATGCCGAGTGTATCCCTGGGCTTTCCACGAAAGGAGTTATGCACTAATCACGATCTGCAACCTCTTGTGGTTTAGCAGAAAATATCACAAGCACTTAGATGACAGCAGTTGGGATCATGTGGAAGTCACCATGGAAAAACAGGCTTTTCATTAGCCTAACAGCACTTGAAAGGTGCTGGCACTGTGGTTTTGATACTGACGCAAGGACAGCAGGCAGCCACAGCCACAGGGCAGTGGCAAGCCAGGCCAAAGGAGCTGCTGATACCCTGCTCTCCACTGTCCTGGCCATGCTGGGTTTGGCTGGCTGGCTGATGATATGGCTGAAGAGTAATCTCAGCAAAAAGAAAGGAAAGAGTGATTTGTACCTAAATTCAGATTCCAGCTGAACAAACACATATATTACACAGCATAAATTGACACTGCAGTAGCCTAATCATGCTTACCTTGCGTGGTCAACTAGCAAGCCATCAATTCAGCATCCCCTCTCCTAATCCTGTGAAATTTGTTCAGCTTACAGTTTGAGGCAGTGCTTGTGTGCAGTTCAAATCCACAAATGTGCTTTCCATTTGCAGTATTTTAGGCCCCACTACAAAATTGCTTCAGGAACTTTAACAAATGCATGTTATAAAATGCCCTGACAGAAGAAGGAAATAAGATTTCCTATGTCATCTGGTCCCATCACCTGTTATGGCAGGAAAGCATGACAGTTTATCATCTTCACAAAATTATTCAAATTGTGTCTTAAAAAAAAAATAAACAAACCAAGAAAATTGGTCCCCACTGTGCCCATGGGAGTGTTAGTCTGATTCTCAAGGGCTGAGTTCTAGTTTCTAGTCTACATGTAATATCTAGTTCATCTGTTTAGGTTTTTTCTTTCCAGTACTGACCATTTGATTTAGTAACCTACTGCCCTTCTTGTTGTTTCCCTCCCTGATGCACATACAAATTTTTGATACATACCAGTCTGCAACTTTCTAGACTAAACAAGCAAAGCTCTTTTAATCTCAAATTGTACATCAGGCTTTCAGCTCTTGGCTGTCCATGCAATCACTGCAATGTCAAGTCACGGCCCTATCCCTTTTGGAAATGCCCTGACTGGCAAGTAATCATAGCCAAAGAGGGAAGAAATCCTCTTTGTATTGCCCCATAAGGAAAGTCAGCCCTCAGAGAAACCCCTGGGTACATAAGGAAGGTATTTATACAGAAAGTGTATGGGCAAAACAAGTGCAAGGCACAGGAGGTGCTGGCAGTCGGTGGCAGTGCAGGAGACGCTCACGACTGTATTTCTCTCATCCGACAGGATTATACCAATTAAAAGATGACAATAACTGCTAGCAGATGGACATTTCAAACACAAACGTTTTCTCCAAAACTGGTAGCAGCAGCAACAGCTGTGCTGAAATGGCAATGAGTCAGTGCACCAAGAAACACAGAAAGTATGTCGTCCTCCATGGACTGTCTTACACCTGCTCCTCTCAGACGGCCCGACACAATTTCTTACCCTCTAATTGTCTCCCAAGCTCAACCGACACTGAGCTAATGAGTGAATGATTAAGCACCAGCCCATGCTACTCTATGCCCTGGATACAATTACCAAAGTTACAGTGCCAACCTAAACACTTGGAAGCTCATTTCCTCTGCATGAAATGGCATCAGAAGGGAAAAACGAAACTGAGGGTGCTCACACAACTACTTTGTTTACATGAGCGAAAGTTTCAGTGACTCAGTGAGGAATTTGGGGAGAAAATCCCTTCTCCCTTCGCACCATGCTCTAACTCATTGTATGGGAGCAGACAGCACCACCACAGCCACAAATCAGTCACCTCTCAGACTGTCAGTTCCACGGCACTGCTCTGCCACGAGCCATTTTAGAATATAACAAATAATTCTCAGAAATATGGATCCAAGCCTCTTTGAAACACGTGCCATATCGCTCACCCTGCTATGAGCCCCAGCCCCTGCCACCTCCTGGCCCTACCAGCTCCATCCCTCCTTGCACCTCATTCCCCTGCTGTGCCCTGCCCCTCTGCCAGCACCCCTTCTGCACTCCTGAGCATGGCTAGGGCCCTGCTGGCACTACCTGAGGCATTCAGAGGCTCTCTGCCCAGCTGATTTCGAGGCTGCACAGCCTTGTGAAGGTTTAACAGAGGTAAGTTACCCCTGCACAGGTACATGGATCTCAATGCTGCAGAACAGTGCCTATTGGCACAAACCCCTCGCAGCTATGGCTGCGAAACTGGGAGTGGAGGAAAACTTCTGTTCTTCTTTGTTCACTCAAGTCTTAGCCTCCCTCTTAAAACTTTTTATAAAGCTTCTATCTAGGTCTCACACGCGCCACTTTTGCACTACAACAGAACGAGGGAAAAACAGAAAGAGAAAATCCCAACTAGAAAGCCCCAGCAGCTCCAGCCACATGAAAATGTTCCTGTTCACCAGCTTGTCTGAGAAAGTCCACCAGCCGTATGTCACAGTTTTATCATAGCTTTTATGTTACATTTTCTTTTTTCCATAGGAGTAATACCGTACACATTGTGCCAAAACAAAGTGTAGCATGACAAAATCGTTGGAGGAAAAGCTGCCAGTTAAAACATTAGCATGAAACTCATCTCATTTTCCTTGGAGTAGGTAGATATTGCATCATCCTTCTACAAAAAAATACAGTTTCTTAATGCAACTTGGCTAAGTCTGGTGACTGGGGACCAGCTCTACTCAATTCAAAAATTTTAGGAACTTGCAGAGTATTAGCCTCATCCCTCCTAAGTCCTTCAAGGCTTCTTCCCACCTGAAAATTTTTTATTTCATCGCAGAACTGTGTCTTTTACTGCCTAGGTTCTGTCCTTCCAGCAGGGAACTCCCACAGCTAATGGTCTGTGCCCTGCTCAGGTCTTTGGAAGACAAGCTGTGACTCCAAAGGACATATTCAGGCACTGTATCCTCAGATAAAGAACACTGCAGAACCACTGGTGGATAAAGAATGGAGATCCATGAATTCAACCCATGACAGGGCTGCATATAGAAATACATCTCAAGAATCAGAGATAAAATGACCATATCACAATCCCGGTAGCTTGGTTTTCACAAAAGTAAAAAGCAGCAGGAGAAACACCAGTATAATTCCAGCTGTGTCAAATTCTTGCTTGTCATTTCAATTAATAAATATTCCATTTATTTTGGTCAAATATCCTTCCAAGTGTGTCATGTATTTTTTGTAGAGTTTTGATGAACGCTCAGCATTACCTTAGCACGCCCTTGTCATTCCTTCATATTTTATCAATTCACAAATTCTTGTCCGATTTTAAAATTGCAGCAGCTACAATTGCCTCCGATCATGTGCAGAGCACTCAGCTGCCCCAGGGCATGCTCTTTTCCTCTTAATTTTCCAAACAATGCTTCTTTTCTTCTCCCTTATAGCCTAATCCCTTTAAAAACATCAAAATTTTGCAACACGATTTGTACAAATCCCCTCATTTTCTGTTAATTAATTAGTTATAATATAGCAACATTTATATATAAGCAATGAAAAGCAACTGCACTGCCTCTTGAACCCTTCTTACACTGAAAGCTTTCTACTAGAAGACCTTCCCTGACAATAAGGGCACAATTAGGGGAAATAACCTCTGGGAAGAGAAGAGGGGGGCTAGAAGGCTGCCTTGGTGCATACACAGATGTCTTTGGGTACTCATACCACACACACACACACATGCCTGCGTGGGTGCAGAAGAATATATATTCCTGCCATGTGGACCCAGAAGTGGGTTTCTGGTGCACTGTTAACAGTAACTTCATGCTGCTTGCCCAAAATGTCACTTTGCCCCCGCCAGGATGGAAAAAGGCTGCTATTGTGCAAGAATTTCACTCAAGATATGGAGCATTTTCAAGGATGAAAGCACTCCAGTCATTGCAACCACCTAGAAACACAGCAGTGGGATTAATTCCCTGACTAATGCCATCCTATGGTGCCTTTCTGGAATCGCTTATTACATGCTGTTTTTTTGCCCACACTGATTAGGCACCACACACTAGGACAAAATACCTGCTACTGGTATTGAAGTCGTAGCCATATGGTTA
Organism: Muscicapa striata striata; assembly: GCA_030060385.1. Lineage (NCBI taxonomy): Eukaryota > Metazoa > Chordata > Aves > Passeriformes > Muscicapidae > Muscicapa > Muscicapa striata. The sequence goes on from JAREIS010000156.1 coordinate 1,293,400, forward strand.
TTGCAGCAGCTCCTCCATCCATCTGCCTGGGTGGGCTGTATGGTTATGAGGAGTGCCCATGCATTACACAGCCACAAATGCTCTTTTGGCTCAAGACACTGAGACCAGTTGTGCCCTTCACAGAGGTCTGTTATGTCTTGTAATGTCTTAAGAGCACATGTGAAGAGATATGCTGAAAAATGAGTCTAAAATCCCAGATTCAGTTCAAGATACTGCTTCTGTCCATTCAACAGTTTTGGGCTGAGTGTGATGCTGTTTGCAGACTCACAGCTGCCATTCACAGTAAGAGCAAAACACAAAGAGAATGAAGATGTGCTTGGTTCGGGCCATTTATACAGAGAAACTGATCTTACCTATATTTCACAGACAACCACCTACATGCAGGTGAGATCCAAACTCGAGATGCTATATATGGAGCTAACCCTTGTGCTTGGAGAGCACCTACATTTCACCTCAAGGTGTTTTTTAAGGTGCAGGAATAAACAAGTGCTAAAGTATCAACCCATGAAAGTCAAGAGACCTGCAGCTGATCATCCAGCTACACTAATTTGAAACCAAACACATACATTTTAAAATCTGGTAGCTAATGAAATAATCCTAAGCACAGATAAAGAATGATGTAAATGTGAGTTTTTAAGTTAGTTTTAAATTGAAAAGAAAGAAAAAAAAAAAAAAAGGAAAAAAAAAGTCAATTCACTGATTTCTCTTCCTTAATCTTAAATGCAGCATTGCATTTTTGTGAGTTGCTCCTACAGGCCTCCAATCTAGACCAGAGACATCTGCCCTCCTGCAGAGGGAGAGGGTGTTTCGTGTTCTGCTGCTGTCAAGGAAAGCAAAACACCAACAGTTGCTACCTCGTGTAATTTGCAAACAACAGCCAAGGACAGGTGAGAGTCCAAGCTGGTGGAAACAGATGTTTGGCAACTGGCTAACTGCACCACCTTTGGATGCAAGCAGCCAGAGAGCTGGCTGTGAGGGGCAGCCCACCTCTTAGAGTCAAAAGAGGCATTTGAAAGGAAACCCTGACTCTCTTTGATTAGCATTGTTTAAGAGTGCCTTGTGAAGCCAGAAAGGAAGCGGACATGGTTTCTAAGGAGCACCACCAAACAAAATACCATCTAAACAAGATAAATGTAGCAGCCTGAGCAAGTTTCTTGGCATGTAACTCCACCTAGGAATTTCTCTTGCGAAATTGGTCCCTGTGGTGCTTCCAGACCTACCTGCCGGGAAAGACCCAGCTTGGGGGGCACACTATCACATCCACAGGGCTTGTGTGAATGAGCTTTGTGCAGGTACACACAAATCCGCGCTCCTGCAAAGCCTGCACACCGGGCTCTTACACACAGACATGCCAGTGCCAAACCTGCAAGCCCAGACAGGACAGCAGGACCGTGGAGGGAGAAAGCCTCTCCCCCCCTGGGGCTCATCTGAAGAGCCCTTCTCAGCCCCACAGGTGCAGGGGCACTGTCCAGAGCGCTGGGGGAACGCAGGGACAGCCCAGCATGGAGCTGTGCAAAGACCACCCAAAGGCCATCCTGAAGGCACAGCAACACTTCCACACCCTTTCCTCACCTACTGCTGCTCCCTGCCTGGAAGTCACTGCCTTTCCTCCACATGCCCCAGACACTGCTTCCAGTAAGGTATTCTTCTATTAAGCATGTCTTGTTAGTGGTGCTGCATATGTGGCCTGGGAGAAATGAAAATTTTTTGTTGCTTGACAGTTCTCTAGTGGAAGCAGATCCTCTGAAATGAGGTTTAATACCTAAGTCAGGTTACCCATGCCAGCCTATGAACATGACAGCAGGCAGCAGGGAACCACCAGCATCTCTAGAGACATTACCTGACTGCCACCATATTCCCTCTCTGAGACCACAGAACCATTTGGTTTGGAAAACACCTCCAAGACCATTGAGTCCAATCATTAACCCAACATTGCCAACTTTAAGGGCTACTCCCCAGCTTTTGATGTTTCTTCAATGGCTTCTCCCTTCCTATTTTAGGAAACAAGCCCCTTTCTGAGGGACCATCAAACCACATTTTATGTATGCTAAAAGCCTCAGACAGAAATCTTGCCCAAACTGTATTTGTGTTTCCATCTGTATTTATTCTTGAAGAGTTGTGGCTTGTTTTTAATGGTGCTTTTACTCCTGTGTTTTTTGTATCAAGTGCAGCAAAGTAAATTTAAGGTTAGTGCAAGCCTTCTTTGTGTAGCTAATTGAAACACTTTTCTATATTACAGTTAGCACGTCTGCCTTCAAATGGTGCTGGTGAGAAAAAGCAAGAAATAGAATTACATGAAACAAAGCCACTGTTAGAACTTCTCTTGGAGCACTTTTCCGTGGCTGTCATAGAACCTAACTATGTCCTTATTTCTAGTAGGTTAAGCATGGAAATCTTCCTGGGAAGAAAGGCTGCAAGACTGACTCCTCGAGTGCTTTCTCTTAGGTTAATATCTTACTCCATGGCACAACAATTTCAGGAGAATATGATGCTATGGATGTGGTGGTGACACCTTTCTCTGCATCCTTCTGGAGGCCCCAATTAAATGAAAGAATGAAAGCAGAAGGAAGAAGCTCAAACTTGGCAAGTACCACAGATGTGTAAGTCAAAAGGGAACAGACACTGCAACTGCCCTTCAGAGATGATGAAGGCTGATGCTGAGACTGTAAGAGTGTACAAGCAGGAAAACAGGGAGCAAGATTACTAATTAAGATACAGCATTCATAACATTCAGTTTTAACATCAAATTTATTTGGTATGTAGTTGTCACTAAGGTGTTAAAGAACACCAGACAGCTGGAGAGAAGCATTTGCCATTGTGCAATTAAAGTTAAAACCAAAGAGAAAATGGGGAAATATTCCACTTTATGGGCTTTTTTTTTGTCTGAACTGTACCTGTTTGTGAGTTTTAAAAATTTTTCTGACAGACATTTTGGAGTATCCTGGCTCTTTGTGGATGGCTGAGTGTGGAAAGGGCTTAAGAGACTTAAGTGAGCTGACGCAAACGCTGAGAGATGGTGCACTGCCCAAGTGACTGGAACAAAAAAGACATGTTGTTCACAGGCAGAGCAGGCTCAGCAGACAAAGTCAATGCCTTTAAGATGGTTCACTCACTTTGCAGAGTGGGGCAGGGTGTGTTTTGATCATATCCTTTTTTGTAGGGGCAGCTAATGAGCTGTACATAAATAATGACAGTCTCCTCTGCAGCTGCTCTGTGGTTAAGGATGGCCTAGGGGCATCATGCTAACAAAGGGCAGGGACTCGTGTGAAATGCTTTACAAGCACCTCAGCCACCTGTTCAGGAGGGGCAGTAACTACCTCAAATTGTAAAGTATGGACACGTAAGTCCTCCAATTCCTCCTGTTTATCACATTGTTGTTTACTTTTCACAATCTGCTTATCAGGATGAAGGACTTGGGCAGTACTTCACACATTCTCACAATGGAATGGTAGAGAGTATTATCACACCCTGTTGAGCATAAGCACGTCTGTAGGTGAGTCAAAAGAAAAGCTAGTCTATTTTACTCTAAAGGACAATTACCAAAGAAATGCTCCCATAAGGGTAAGACTGGTTATTTGCACTGCATGAAGGTGTCCTGTGTTTACAGACACCAGCTGGAGGTGCTGGAAGGCAAGTTCCATTGTGAACAAGCATAGGGATTTGTCCCAATTTAAGCAGGAATGTCTGGGTGTATCTGATGTGACAGAGACCCATTTGAGGGAGAAACATGAAACGCTGTGTCCCAGGACTCCTAACCAAGCCTGCTGATAGCCTGTCAGCCCCTCCCCATTTTTCTCATTCTTCGAATCCCTCCCTACCACGACTATCAATCCCTCCAATTTCACTGGTCTTTTCTTACTGCTTAGGCAGAGATCTCCCTGTCACAAGTAAGGGATGCTGTCTGCTGTCCTTCCTCCCCACACCACATCTTCATGCTAAAACAAGCTAAATTTTCCCCAAAGCATCCCCAAAGTGAACCCTCCCGTGACCCACAGGCATACAGCTGACTTGTGTGACTGCCTCTGAGACCAAGAGAAAGTGGGGAAACATTTTAAAGTAAGATTAGGATGTTTTAATAGGTTAATTAAAAAGCAAGATTATTTCACACAAGGGCTGTCCTCACTGATAAATGTTCTTCTATTCTCTTCTTTCATACTGCATTTTACTTTTGGCATCCACTATGATTCCTTAAACACCATTAAAATAATCAAATAGGTGTACATTAGTTCTAATAGTCAAAAAGGACATTTTTCATGCATTTATAAGGAAAAAGCATATGTTGGTATTTGTTTAAAAAAGTATGTATTCTATGGAATAACTGGTATGAAAACAGAAGGAAACATTCTTGAAAAATTAAACAAAGTAATGTTATTAAAAGATAGTTCTTAAAAGACCAACTGCATAAGTACCTGTGACTTTGTTTATATTGAGCTCGTTCATGAGCACAGCACAAAATCCAGGAAAAGGATCAATCTTCTTGAGATTTCTTACTTCAAAGACACAGAACAGTAAGACTAAAATGATGTGACTCTACAGAAAAACTCATACATATTACCAGACATGGTTAGGATTTTGAATCAGTTAAGAAGCCTAAATGACAAGGTTCACACTTGCTCACAAACTCACAGATGTGCTAGGAAAACATTTTCTCATTTGTTTTTTTTCTCTTGGGTCATATCAATATAATACAGAGATTGAAGGAAATTTTATCTAATTTTCTCTGCCCCATTTCCAATCCTCATCTTGGCAACACTACCTTAGCCTTAGGAAAAGCAGTTAACTTTAAGTCCAAAAACAACAGGAGACATCTTCTGCCTGCCCTTGAAGTGCACTGCTGATCTTTCCTGCCTGTTCAAGTGTTTTTATCCACTCTTTTTTAAGATGAAACTGACAGTGTCATGAAACAACTGCTCGACTCTTTTACTTCATCCTTATTTTCCCTTCTTTTTCATTTCACAATTTCTGTCTGCCTTAGACAATTCACTTGGATGATGGTGTGTCTGCTTCAAGGTTAACAGCACTTGAAACTGCAAGGGAAGCAGAAGTGGGGGACTGAAGCACAGCACCACCTCCCAGTGAATGGGGAGAGACAGGAACAGTCTAATATTTAAGTCTCAGAAGAACATTCACAAGAATGGACTGATCTGTGTTCCTCAACATGTCTCCCTTTCTTTGAAGGTCCTTTCAACAAGGTACAGGTAATCAAGGAGTCTCTGGAAGTTTCATGCTGTTACTTAAGCAGCTTCAGTAAAAGATTTTATTATTTCTTCTAGTGAACTTACATTCAAATGCTTCACCTGGAGGGAGGTGAACTATCTTTTAACACACTTTTAAATCTTGTCTAACAAGGGGCACATCCTCTTCTTCTAACCAGGAGCTCAGGTGCTTATACTAGCACCTACTTACACTAGCTCATATGCAAATACTTATAAGTAACTCCTTTCTGGTGAGTGATGAGATAAGGAAAGCATTTGCTCCTTGATTTTCTGTGCAATTATTTTCAAGGGAAAGAAGGAAAGGTGCTTTTGTAAATCTGTAAATGAATGACAATCTTCAAATGCAAAAAGAGAACAAAGGCTGAAATGAAAGACTGGCTGTGATCTGGCTGCCTTGTGTGAAAACTTCTCTGGAGAAGGCCACCCTCCGTGAATTAAAAGCCTGATAATTCTGATAGTTTTTTTTTTTTTTTTTTTTTTTGTCTTACTTAGCTTCTTCCAGAGTTATGTACACTAGAGTTAAAAATAAAAAAAACCCCCGTATATATATACATATACACACATACAAACAATGAGAAGAAAGTGAAAGATGCTTATTGAAGAAATTCTAAAGGACTAAAAGGTTGCATCAAGCCATCTAGAGAATTTTCCACTTATTCATTGCTTGAGCCCTCTGACAACAACTGGAAGTATTTTTACAGTATGTAATATTTCAGTGTCTGATTGGCAGCATTTTTCTTGCCTGTCTGATCTTCACAAGATACGGGAAGATGAGCTAAAACTTACACTCTAAATATGGAAAACCTATGTTTAACCTGGTGTTACCCAGCTTCAGTTAACTTCTTTTTGGATGGAGCACTGCCAGCAAGTTGTCCTCTTCACAGACCTGTCCTATTCCAGTACAGGTCTTTCTGGAAGAAGCATCCAGAGGAGGCCCTGTGTACCATCTCCAACCTGTAAAAAGGTTTCTGCCTGTTCCCACCAGCCCATCAGGTCTCCCTTCAGATGACTGAATTTGCTTGTCAGAGATTACATATCTACGGCTTGATGCCTCTCAAACTGTTTAAGCTATTATCTTAACCATGAATCTCAGTTGTGGTAGTTCTTTTTGTGTCCTCTTAGACCCTGTTAGCACTTTATCTACATCATGGTGCTTCTCACCATACAACGAACAATTCTCCAATGAACTACCATAGTCCAAATCCTCTTCATTTTAAAAGCTCCTGTCAATTCCCAGCAATTCCTGCCATAATAGTTCCTCACTTTGCCAAAGCAATGAGCAACCACAACCCACTTTTTCAAAGGGCATTTGAAGCAAAGATACAAAGATGTCTCTGGTGTTTCTGCCTGTCCTGTGTGAACCTTTAGTGTTGGTAAACACATGGCATTTTGTTAACATACATTCTCCAGTGTTTTGCATGGGATAAGGTTGCAGTGTGCCTATGCACCACACAAACAATACAAAATACAACCTACCTTTAGCCTCAGCTGGCCCTGAGCCCTCCTCTCTTACCAGCTCAGAACAGTATCCATCACAAAGCACATGCTTTTCCATGCAAAGGAAATACGTATTTGCTCCTACAAAAAAGGGCATCTAAATTTTTGTTATGTGGCAGGGTATGATCCTTTTCTGACCAACAAACAGTAAGCTGCACATCTTAATCAGTTTCTCTTTCATCTTCTCGCTATATTCTTACACCTGACACATTTTGGACATATGTCAGGGCATGTGAAAGGCAAAGAATCTACGTGCCCTTTCAAAACTGTTCCATTTTGCTGGAAGCAGGCACCACGAAAGCACTGCTTTTGGTCTGCCATAAACAGGTAGTGTATTTGTTGAAAACAAATCAAAGGCAAAAGATCCATTAATATCCTTCCATAAATCCAACAGTTTGCTCCAAGGGCTTATAAAACCCTCCTGAAAAAAAAAAACAAAGCAACCCAACCCCACAGGCAATTAGGCTCTGCCTAAGGAGACACTTCCACGGCTGCAGTTTTTGAGTGATGTAAGAATACAAGAATACTGAACAATATGATGCACTTTTAAATTCATAGGTTTAGATCTAGTGTAATAATCAGGTCATAAATCCTGGGGACACACAGAGAGCAACTAAGAAAACACATTCCACATGAAGAGTCCAAACTTACTTTGTGCAACAAAGTGCATGAGGTTTTGTCTTTAAGGTCACCTCAGTGAGAATTCTATTAATATTCTATTAAAAAATACACTGTATGTTCCTATGCAGAAATAAAATCTTCTGCAAGACATATGCTTTAAGCATGCCTAAATTAGAGGCATCTTTGTGTGCATCAGGCCTACTTCATTAACACCCTGAAATCAACTGTAAATGTGTAAATGTCAGTGATCTGTACAGCCAAGTTAAGGCCTTCAAACCTGAAGTATGCTAATAGAAGCTGAGAATGTTATATGCAAAAGTAGAACATAACCAGGTGTAAAGGTAATTTTATGGAATAAAATCAGGTTTATAATATTAAACATATGCGTCCAAATGACTAATGGACAACCCAAAGGCAAAACATTTTGTTTTGACCTATTTTTGTTCTCAAACACATTTCAAGAACTGCTTCTGCCCATATCTTTCAGTAAATTTAGAGGTCTCAGTCATATGCCATAGCTCTGGGTCTCCCACCTCAAAGAACAGTACAAAATGTGCATGACAGGACTTGTGCTGGCAGTACCACAGCAGCAATACCCATCTCTAAAGAGTGCACAATGCTGTGCTTTAACAAAGCTTTCCCTTGCATTCAGTAAGACACAGGTAACGAGCAGGAGTTATCTTGGAGGTCTATATCATTGCCTAACACGATGATAACATTTTGCTGCTGAATTTTGCACACCAAAAATCCTTAGTGTATGCTCACCATTTGTCCTATGTGACAAGTTGCCCTCAATTCACATATCCTTTAATCAAGAGCATGGTTTGTTTCAATCTGTTTGAGGGACACTTACAACCAGAGGACAAACTAGTATTTCACTAAAAGAATGCAAAGGTGGTTAAAAATACTTCATGCACAAGTGCATGAATAGTTCAAGTCTGCTTTTATTTCAGCCTGTGGTCAGTGGCTTTGCAGCGTTTTCCCAATCCAGTTTTACAGTCATGACTCCCCCAAATGTCTCCTCATGTTATGCTGAAGGCTCTTTAAGAGCTGATGGGCAGATACAGATTTGTTATCTTGGGGCCCATCGGGTATGTTAGATGCCAAACCCATCTCTTCTAAACCTGCCACAGAAAGGCTGTGCACTACGTTTCTTGGGGTCTCCCACTGCATAGGGGACTCTCTGGGGCTGGAGTGGGAATGACCATGCTGTATCCCACTCTGCGAGCACCAAGAAACATCAGCAAGCTCATATACAGTCTGTTATACTATGCAGTTAATTTGCCACATTGGCCAGTGACTTTTCTTGCTTCAGTCAGATTCTGCAGCAGATGACAATGGATTAATTACAGCAATACATAAGTACAACAGCATGCCAAGCTGGCCAAAAGTAAACTTCTTGCTTCAGTGTCTCCTCTGTATCTATGAGTTTTCTCTAAACACCAACCAAGGCATTAACCACAGCAGAGAGATGCTGATAAAAATTCCCCAGCAGCACCTGAAGGATTTCCACCATTGCAAGTGTCTAAACACGCTGAGATGCAAGTCTCTCCTGCTTGATCAGTAAGAACAGGTTTGCAGGTGGGACTGCAGGAAAATGAGGCATGGTGCAGCAATGACTGATTTTCTCCTTCCATCAAGGAAGGAATTTATGTTTTTTAATCACTGTCTGGCATTTTGGTTAAGGAGGTATAGAGAATTTAGGTTAGTAAGACTGTTAACAGCGCGGGGAATAATCACAGTAATGATGGAAATAAAACCCCTTCAATCTTAATATTCTACTAGTATAAGTGTCTTTTTTAGGTTGGAAAGTTTAAGTTTTTAATTTTGTTTTTGCTATTGAATAACAATTGGGATACACTAAAGAAAATTTGATTTTACTTTCACAAAGACTCACAGATGAGATTTTAGTTTTTAAAATTAAAACTTAAGTATATCTCATCTTTCGTCTTCCCTAATCAAGCTCTTGAAGATGATGAGGTTCAGACAGGGTTGTTTTTGCTTACTTCACTATCAAAGTAATATACAAATATTTGAGATTTCTAACTGGGACTCTGCTATACAAGCAAATCAGATTGTGAATCACTGTACTTCTTAACTTTGCCAGAGTCCAAGTAAAAAAGGCACCTGAGATAAGTATTTCTCGATTTATTTAATCTGTAGCTAGTAAAATAACAATGTTCCAGAAAACATGCTGCTTTTAAGTCCTAACTTTATTAAAAACAAACAAACAACAACAACAATAACAAAAAAAAAAAGATGGCAAGCTGTGCAGGAAGAGACCAAACTGTTTTGTATTTTTACAATACAAAACATATTTCTTTGAGCTTCACAAAAACATAATATAATTTCCTTTGATAGGTTTTATCTTGCATTTTCCCATATATGTAAGCTGATTTTTTCCCTTTTATCTAATAAAACATTTTTTTAAGCTTAGAATTGTGTTCTTTCTGGGAATTGGAGCTGAACAAAGTACGCAAGTGTCACACAGCACCATAAAGGCACATGGTAATAACAACAAAATACCCAGAGAAAGGCAATAGATGATACTGTGGTTGCTGTGGAGTTGAAGCAGTATCTGCCATTAACTGATGATTAATTAGTGTTGGTCTCCAGGGCTTGCAGCAGGGCAGGGACACAAGAGCCAGTAAGCAGGAAAGCTGGGAAGGTTCCTCCAGCTCCAGACTCACCAATTTCTTCCCTCTCTTCCCTCTTCAAAATGGAGTGATGATATTTTTATCATGGGGAGGTGGGAGGAAAGGGGGCTGGGCAGGGAACTCCCATGTTATTTTCCTTTCAAAACCTCCTTCCACTACACCCAGTCCTGAAGTTCATATGGAGAACTTCACATAAATAGACCTGAAAGTCCAGGGCACTGGAATGAGAGGCTTAGGATTGACACAGGCTTGCCTTTAGTCTGGGACTAAAGAAAATACCATTTAAGAGAGAAAATAGCATTTAAGTTCTCCTAAATAGCAAATATCATTAATTTCTTCCTTCAGCAATGGCTACAGTAGAGTCCTCACTATATTTAGTTGCCTTTATATTCTCTCATAAAAGCCACATCAATATGGAGAAGGGCCTCTCTCAATCTCAGACATTATTTAGAGCAGAACTGTGATATCATTGTGCCTTGCTGATAATCCTCAAATCTGTTTTCTTTCTGTTTTCTTGTTAATGGAACAGCATCCTATTTGTATGAGAGAGTTTGCAACAAAAGCAGGATCTACCCTCTGGGATTCACATGTTCTCACTTTAATTAAAAAGAAACCCCATTAAAATTTGCATTGCCACAAGTGAATCAAAATAATTTAAAAAAATTAGAAGATGGGAATGAAACTAGTTTTTATGAGGCAACAATTGCAATTGCTTCAATCTGTATGCTTTTAACAGCATAAATTAAAACTTAGGATTTAGAAGTATTTTCCTTGGGTCTCAGGAAATCCACTGAAGTGGTGGTGTCAGCTTGAGTAATGCTGTGGCCACTAAATCCACCTCAGGGAGAGGAATGCTGCTTATTTTTATGTACAGTTTACTCAAAACTGCACACATGTTAATAATGGTCATAAAATTTTTACTTCATATGCAGAAACTGTTTAAATATTTACTTCCTTAAAAAAATACCGAACCCCAGACACAGCAGCAAACTCAAAAGCAGAATGAAATTGCTCTACTTACAAATGAAATCACATTTGGGGCATCTTTGTTTTAGAGCTTACAGTAACTGAGGCAGGATGTGTTTGCTTTTGATTTCCTGCTTATTAAGGAATGTGGGTCTGACCTACTGCTGTAGACGGTCTTGGCAAGGGTGTGCAGCTGAACTGGGTGGAAGATGGCAGACAATTAGACACAGAATTAGGTTCACCTTGCTGGTATGCCTGCACAGTCTCAACCCCTTGGCAATGGCTCCTTGCTCATTCCATCAGTAGTGGTGCTGGTTGTGCCATGACAGCCACAGCCTCAGTGCAGGACAAGATACTGGTTTAAATGAGTCATGACTTGACTGCCACATCTTCAGTGCAGAACAGAGTATTAGCTTCATTAAGCAACAAATCACTAAACCAGATGACAGCTATGACAGCAGTCCAAACTCTGTTGTGTTACCAAGCAGCAGAATAGGCTTCCCCCTAACTTTTGTCACAGGGGAAAGAAGAAATAGCAGTGGTGGAGGCTGCAGGAATAACCTCTTCCTTTGCATTCATGAAGTGGCTGTTTGGAGTGGGAAGATGCTGTTTGCACCACAGCTAGATGAAAGCCTCTAGCTGTGGATTTTTACTTTGGTTCTGGGTTTTGCCAGCTCAAATATTTCTACACCCTTCTTGAAACTCTTGCACATCATGACCACAGTTTCATCTTTTCCCATTCTGCTTATGTAACCAAATAATTGACAGCAGTTATTTCCAAAGTTTGTTGGTTTAACCAGTGAGGAAAAAGGCACCATGTGAGTGCTCACACTGCCACAACACAATCCTGCCTCCTCCAGCTGTCAGGTTTCCTCACAGACACTCCTCCCTAGATGATGGTTTACATTCAGTCATCTATTGTGGTCACTACCACACTCAGCTATGCCTCCCATAGCTATTTGTGCTAGACTTTCCCGCAGGCAGAGTAGATGACTTCCAGGGTGAATGTGACACCATCCTTAAAAAGATGATCACACCAAAAGGAGTTAAACAAACCCACACCATGCAGTATATAGGTAGGTAGTGATTTGGGAACACAGGAAAAAAGCCAAGTAGGAGAGAGTGCTATCTCCAGTTTTTGAAAGATGCAAAACTTCTTTCACCTCTTTTTTTTAAACTTATGCAAACTATTGTTCCTTAACACACCACTGAAAATGAGCAAACACTGGCAGTAAGCCTTAGTACCAACTCATTTTAGGAGCAGCAGGCTGCAGACCTCTCACTCTGCCTCTCCCACTCCTATCCATGCACTCTGAAACTTCACACGTTAGGAAAACTCCCAACCACTTGGAAAGAACCACATATAGTATGGGTCACCTGCTGTCACCACCCCTGGCATTTCTGGTTTTACATTCTTATTCCTGAATTTATTAATGGTCAAAACCAGGTGAAACAGACTTGCAAAATCCTCCCTTATAGGGCATAGAGGATAAAAAACAAAAATCTGGCAGAACAGTGGTTTTCCATGTGGATGATTGCTGCTGCAGCTGTATTCACAACAAAATACGTTGTTTAAGTTACATCTGCTTCTCCCAGTGCCTCCCTAGTAAGCTTGCTGCTCGAATTTGGGTGACAAGGCTGGATTCTGACTGAAGTAATTTCAGCAGCAAAATTTAACACAAATTAATCTTCATTATAAATGCCAAAGAATCCTTTCTGCTCCACAAGTCTCAGAGAGTGCTTGAAGCAAGAAGTGGCATGCTTGCAAACTTACAAAAGTATGACAAAGCACCAGAAAATATTCTGGTTGGTTCTCAGGGCAGTATCTTTGTTAACAGAACACCCTGACTCTTTCCTTTCTGACCTTGGATAAAGGCAGCATTAAGGAGGGAGAGAGCAAAGAACAGAGGGTCTGCTCCTGCTTGCCAGAAGGCAGAGTCCTATGAACAGCTAAGGAAACATGTTACTACCACCTATTAACAGATTAGGAGATGTATATGATGGTTTTTGCAGAGAATGGATTATGGACCATCTGTTAATCCATTTCACCCTGGGAAGCATATGTGAGCATTTCTGATGGATGTAAAGCTGGACAGTGTGCTCAGGCTACATTCCTTTGACTGCCTTTCTCCCCATGGAGACACAGTTCATCTGGGGTGTGTGCAAGTAGTTTTTCATTGCTATCAGCTATCCTTTGGTTGCCTGAAGTGACTTTCTTCCTGTTTCTGGAAGAAAGTGCAATCCTCAGTCCCAAGGACTAAAACTGGCAATGTTGGACCTGAGGGGTAAACTTTCAATGTGCACAGACGCCTAGGGATTAATGACCTCAGCCAAAATGTTATTTCCTGCCTTCTGGAGATGAAGAACCAACAGTAGAAAGCACATTTTGAGAAGAGCTAACAAGTCATTGGTCTCTTTCAAAACAGACTTGAACAAGAAAGTGCTTCTTTTCTCCTAATGGCTTTCTCCTAGACCTTTTCTTCCCTTTTGTCAGCCAGCTGTTCATGTCTACCCCTACACTGCTGTTTCAGTGACGCTCTATTTATAAGCAGTGTGTGTAGGAGAGTTAATTCAGACTCAGAGACCTCAGGCAGCTTGCTAGTCATGCTAATTAGCTGTCTAAACAAAGAGTATATTAGCTTTACAGCAGCACTGGCAGGTTTGACTTACATCAACAACAAAAATACTGCCACATGAAGCTGTAGGGTGTATATGGTAAGAATTCGGTATAGAAGTGAGCAACAGAAGATAATTACTCCATTAGAAAAATTCCAAGTTAATGGTGACCAGGTCAAATTGAGGTTTTATTATATATGGATTCTGACCACGATATTCTTTACCTACTGAACTAGGAAGAACAATTTGAAATTCAAGTGAACTCAAACTCAGATCTGATTTCAAGGAGAATTTCCATCTGGAAAAATTGTGAAGAACTACTGAGAAGTAATGGAGGTATCAAGGGCGAGTAAGATTGCAAGCTGGAAAATGTGTGCATGACAATGGTGACATTTCCAAACAGCTGAGGCTTAAATCTAATAGGATTTGAAGTTGCAGATAAAAAGCCTTAAGTTTCAAGGCAAGTGAAACAGGGTTTGAGTGGAATCCTCTCCATCACTGCCTTATTCTCCTAATCAAGCTAACTGCCAAATCTACATGTTTACAATCCCTCACTGATTCAAAGTTGTGTTGTTCACTGCTGTGCCCCAGGAATTTTCAATCACTTGTCCAGTGCTGTCCCACATATTTTCCATTTAATTGTTGTTGTCAGATGTCAACCTTTAAGATTTTTTTCCCCTGCATGTTCAGTAGTGTCCCAGTTAGGCACCACCAGGGAAATTTCAAAAATTTTCCAGTGAGGTGGTGTCTTAATTGACTTAAAAACATAAGGGTCGTATAACACAACACTTTCTTCTGGCTTTCGATTCTCCTATAAACTTGATTAGCCTTATTTTTGATTTAGAGTACCAGCAGATTGATCAAAAGCAGAGTAGCCCTAATCAGATGTTAGGTGTCCATCCTCCCTCATCAGTTTTGCTTCTTACCTTAAATTAGTCATGCCATCTGTAGGGAAATGGCAATTAAATCAACCTGAAATCAACAGAAAACTGTTCTTGTTGGTTTCCACTGCTCCTGCATAGCCTTCACTGCCTGTCAAGACTGTTGGTAACTATTTCAGAGTATGACATATCATGGACACAGTTAGCTAGGAAACTCTTCTTTAGGAAGAAACAGGCTTTAAAGACTACATTGAAATGAGTGTTAAATCAAGGAAACTATAAATGCTGATAACAAAATATTTGGCATATACAACCTTTTCCAACTACATGAGTGTTCTGAAGACCCAACAAAGTGGTGCACCATGCACACATGCTTTCAAATAAAAAATACTTATCTGCATTCTTTCAATTAAAAAGAACCTGTACTGGTACTCAACAGAAGGCACTACAATATAAATTGAATTGTATACACACAACTGTATGAAGAGAGTTGCATTGATATGGACAACCCTTTATGAATCTGCTTCATGCCAGTCTGCTTTATGAAGATGATGAGCTGACATGGAAGTCACATGTGTGGGAAGGAGCCAGAAGCCATTCACATTTTGTGGTAATTAGCCTCTATCAAGGAAATTACAGGGAACTCACTTTGAAATTAAATAACTCTCCACGTACAGGAACCCCTTCCAAATTGTTCTCACTAAATCTTTTGACTCTTACTCAGCCTCAAAACCCCCTTGCTTCAGTACATGACCAGTTGAACTGTTGTGCTGCATTTGGCTGGGGCAAAATTAACTTTCTTCACAATAGCTGGTATGGGGCTGTATTTTCTATTTGTGCTGTGCACAGGGTTGATAATACAGAGATGTTTTTGTTACTGCTGAGCAGGGCTTGCACAGAGCCAAGGTCTTTTCTGCTGTTTGTACTGCCACGCTGGTGAGGAAGTTGGGGGTGTGTGAGAGGCTGGGAGGAGACACAGCTGGGACAGGTGATTCCAACCCACCAAAGGGATATTCCAGACATGTGACATCATGCTCAGTGCATAAAGCTGAGGGGAGGAAGGAAAGCATTGGAGTGATGGCATTTGTCTACCCAAGTAACTGTTATGCATAATGGGGCTCTCCTTCCTGGAGATGGCTGAACACCTGCCTGCCATGGGAAACAGTAAAATAATTTCTTTGTTTTGTTTTGCTTTGCTTGTGTGTGTGGCTTTTGCTTTTTTTACTGAACAGTTTTGACCTCAATGCATGAGTTTTCCAGCTCTTAGCCCTTCAATTCTCTCCTCAGCCCTGCTGGTGGGGGCATGAGTGAGTGCCTGGTGCCTGATTGTTGGCTGAGGTTAAACTACGACATGTAAATAAGGTAAATCAAATACACCAATTTCAGAAAACAGAATCTATAAAAAAGGCCAACTTTTGGTTGCTTCTACTTGCATTTGTTCATATTTTTGCAAGACAGAAGTGATGTCCTACAACTTCTATACTAAAACCAACACTTTGAACCTAATGTATTTCTTTAAACTCCTCTTCAACAGATCAGAGCATCTGGAAGACAACAGACATGCTTTAGGAAAGCCTAAGAACCAAGCACAAGGTAGCGTTAAGTCATTTGCTATCTATGTGCCTCTAGAGAGGTATTTGCTATCCATGTGCCTCATGTGAAAGCTTACCCTGCCACAGTTCCACTTAAACTAGAAAAAAACCTTGAACTCCCATTTTGCTTCAATTATCACTACATTTAGTGACATAGCCACAGTCCAAGCTAACAAAATGAAGGGCTTTGGAGTTCACTCTCCCTGCTTATATCATCCTTGAGTCTTTCACGGTAAGCCAAAAATAATTGAGGGCAGGTGACTACTGTCCCATGAGTCAGTGCAGATGTGGCACACCACATTCTCCCCACCCATGCCAACTCAGGCTGCATGAGTAAAGCTAGCAATTAAGAGCACAAAACAATTATTCTCCCTGACATCATCCCAGCCTCAGACCATAAGAGCTTCCTTTCACTCTGCCTCTGCTTCACTGTTTTCCTCCAACCATTTCCCAGGCTTCATCCTGTTACAGTTTCGGGGTAGAATAATACAAGTCCTGAATCACCAAAAAGGCTAATGTTTAAGACTATGAATACCTGTCCCACCAGGAGCCAAGGAAAACCTAATTCTAGCAGTGTAAAAGTCTGAATAAGCAATAAAGCAGCATGCTTGATCCTTCTGTGCTGCAATAGGAAGAAAAACTGCTGCCAACCTTTGAAGGCTCCTTTTATCTTCTAGGGCTGGCTGGTCCTGCAGGCAGGGATCCAACTGACTTTTAAAAGTATAGCCACAAAAATAAGAGTTAACCTAGGAGGCTGCAGTTGAGGATCTACCCCATATTTTACATCTTTCTGCCCTACATGCATGGAGGAGGAGGTGTCTTGTCACCTAGAGTTAAACCAAAACTTGCAGAAACTTCAGCCTGTCAATCACAACCATTGAAAATGTTTTAGGTTTGAATTTAACTGGAACTAGTATGCAGACATAAGATAAATTTGTTTTTTACTAGTACTTGTGAGCTCTGTGGAGTTTACCAGTAGCAATGGTGTCTGCTGAGCAACGATCTCTATCTGCTGTCTTTCTTCCCTATTTTGTCTACTTTAGATTTTTGGGACAGAAACTGTATCTTATAACAGGTTTATGTAATTACTTAAATCCAATTTCCAATCTTAATTAGGAATGTAACAATGAACTATTAATAATATTCAGAGCAGCATTAATCTATCCCCGCTCTTTCACTTGAATGGTAACAGGAACCAGACCATCAGGGAAATAAAGACAATTTGAGTTTTGAGAGAAATGGCGGAACAAGAGCATGGGATCCCATGGAATCAGGAAAAGGTGGGATGGTGGGCCTACTTACAGTCTGATAAAGTAAAATACACGCAGAGGACATCACAGGACTCACACCCCGATGCTGAGCAAGTGTTTCAATAGAAGTGACTTCAGCACAAAGTAAAAGAGGGTAATGTCAAAATCTAGTTTAGGCATCTTGCCTGATAAACACAAAAATGAAATATACACTATCCCTCTACCAGCCTTAAAAGCACTTTCCCATTCCCTCAATGGCAGCCACGTTGGATCAGAAATTAACTTCTTCCACCAGGGGTCAGATGCCAATGATACTTCACTTGGTAATGAAGCCTGAATAAAAAGTCAAAATGCTCAATACATAGTTGCCACTGACTAACAAACCCCAGTTGTAGTCATGCCCCTCTGAAAAAACCCCATGACTTTGCTCTGTGTGGCTTCACTGTTTTGCCAAGGCCAACTCATCTATCTGCTGGAATAATTATCAAACTGTTTCATAGATAGTGCCATAAAAGAGATTTGACTCTCATTGAACTGTAAGGTTAGCCCAGGGAATCTCTGAACCTTCAGAAAGGGATGTTTTTTGTGAAAATTAACTGAGACGACTATGCTATAAATAAAAAACAAATCAGGAACTAATTTTTCAACACTGCACAAAACCGAAACTTGTAACAGTAACAGTTGTATCTTTAAAAGTTTTCACTAAGATCACACAATAATATCCTGAGGAAAATTAGAGCAACTTTTTTCCCTCTCTACAATATCAGTTTACAGCTGAACAACAGAAGGGTGGAGGAGGAAATTCCTTTATTCTCACCTTCCAAAAAAAAGTTCCTTTTCAGCAAGCTTAGTACAATGAGTTTGTCATCAATTGTTTGCAGGAAACATCTCACATTTTTTCCTTCTATGCAATGAGTTTAATCACAGAAGGTTGACTTAATTTTATAAAGAAAACAAGGCAACGGAAAGGCAAAAGCTATGATCACATAAGAAATCAGAAATCCCACCAATCTCAGTAAAAGAACCCACACAATGCTCATAGAAGATCCAAGCAATGTATAAACACAAGATCATAGCATCACAAGGAAGAAGAAAATAACAGCACATGGGCAGCATTCCCACTTTATGCTGGGACAAACTGGAGCTTGTAAATACCTTTTCCATTTTGTTTATTTAAAGGTCCCGTAAATAAACTGCTTGGTCTGCAGCAACAGTACTGCAACTAGCAGTATTGAACAAGAATAAGAATTTAAGAGCAAAAATTAAACCTTTACTCTTAGTAATTTCTTTAAGAGGTTTTCTAGTTTTTTTCTAGTGAAAAGTTATTTCTTATGCAGATTCTCCCAGTAATTTCCACTGACGGAGTACAAGCCAGTTGCTGCTCTTCCACGGAAAGCTCTGATCTGTCTTTGAAAGAATCAAGAATAATGCAGTAACAGAGATGGCTATATTTTCTTCTGTTTGAGAAAGTTATATTCTAGAAGGAAACAGAAAGGCATGGATGAATTGTGCTTTTTGGCTGTTTAAATCAGCTCCTGTATAAGCTTGTGTCAGATAGCATCCTGGGGCTCTGCTCCCCAAAAGCAGGGCACTGCTCCTGGTCTATCCTTTGGAAAGGGGAAGCAGCACTTGGGGAAGAGACCAGCAGTAAGATGCAGCCTTCAAGGTCTCCTCCTGGCTTCCTGCTCTGGAGGAGGGTTATGCATGCCATGTATACCTATCTGATACTGAAAATGCAGATACAGGACAGTATCAGCAAAGTGAAAAGGCTTGCCTGGTGACTGCATTCCAGGAAGGCCTTAGTAAATGTAGGCAATATCTTAGGAGCAAAAATATAACTCAGTCAAGCTGTCCCATGTACACTGTGAACAGTGAATGAGACTGAAGGACTGTTGTGGTGACAAAGATCAAACCTCTTGCTCTGTCACACCACCAGATCTGTATGAACTCTCCAGCAGCTCAGGAAGCTGCAGACACTCCCTGGTGCAGAGCTGGCAGGAGAACTCAGTTCACCTGACAAGGCTCCTCTGAGTGCTCCCACCAGGACTGCCACACATCACACTCCTTTCTAAACACACAGCTCTAGGCGAGAAAGAAACTGACAGTATCAGTTGAACACTCAGACCTCTTCCCTGAGGAAAATTACTCAACCTTCCTCTCAAGCTCACACAAATCAAACAGTGACCTGAACTGGGAAGGAGTTAGGATATGTACACTTTACTTTTATTTACGTTCTTGACACCCAGTGCCAACAAAACTCTAAAAACCCCTCACCTAACACCAAAAGAAGAGAAGCAAACAAGAAACAGGCTTAAGGCGGAAGGAGGACACAGGTTGCCCTGCAGAACAAAAGCCCAGACATTCAGAAGTGAGACAGACATTGCAAAAGCAACCTGGACTGGAAAACACAAGAGTTGCCCCCTCCCACTGAAGAGTCTGAGCCAACACCATTGCCCTGGCCAAGCTGAGTTGTTTGGTCAGTCCCCTGAGCAGAGCTACCTGCCCCAGGGCAGTGATGCTACCCACCATCTCCTTCCCATCACCCATTTCAGGAGAACCAGGATCCTGCCCTGCCACTCCTAAGACAGCTACTTTTTGCTGTTATCCTTTGAACAGCCAAACCGAAGAAACTCTGGCAACACTGTCACAGACTGTGGGAAATACTGAGAGACGAACGACATTTTTATCTGTTGTGTTTGTTAGCACAGGGGAAAATCATAGGGTCTTCTCATGCCAATCCATTCACATTAACTGAAAGCTTGGGCCTTGGGTTTGAAGGATTTGGATTTGGAGGAGGGGTAGCTTATTTCAGAGCTTTTCAGAAAAGGTTATAAGCCTCAGCATCTGAACAAGAACAACAGAAGACCCAGAGAAGTCATTCTTTCAGACTCATCTGGTTTTTACAATACACTCTGAATCTAAATATTTTTTCTTAGTTTTTAACTCTGCAGCCCAGGAAACATTTTAAAAAACTATAACGATTTAAAAAAAAAGTTTACAGTTAACAAGCCCAAACTTGTTATCAGTGAAGCTGCTGTATAGTTAAGTAAAATAGGATTTTATTAATATCTGAAAGCTGCAGGAGAGAAAAATTTGGTTTTAGTCTCTTGCAATATTTTTCCTATCATCTATGGTAAGCTTCATATCAAACCCATATAATCAAAATATGAATTAACTAGAAAATTTCAAATATTGTTCAATAGCATGAATTAAGTGATGTCCAGCAACAGAATATACACACAAAATCTGTTTCACCAAATCAGTGCAAACTGTATCACCCAGCATCTAGTACCAAATATGAAATGCAACAGAGCAGTAGAGACCTGGTTCCATTCTGCCCAGTTACTTAAAATGTCTGCCTGCCTAGGAAGTACCTGAGAAATTTTGTGAGCATGACCCTCCACAATGGAGGTCCACTGCTGCTGGAGTCCACTGCCATGTTCTTGAGGAATGAAACCATCAAGTCACTATAAAATCTTGGCATCATGTGAAAGATGAAGTTCTCCTGCTGTGAAACTGGGTCCCCTTCTCTTCTTTAAAAAAGTCAGGCACGCTATTTCAAACTCACATTTGCAACAGTAAAAACTGCAAGCACTTCAGTGTCTCCTTTTCTCATTTTATCCATCCCTTTTGCCTCCAAAGGAAATTATTCATTAGATTCAGCAGCTAGAAAGATAATTTAAATGGCATGATGCATTTCCCAATGCAGCTGCACTCTGCCAGCTGACTGATGCCAATGGGATATTGGGCAAAACACCCATGTACATACAAGCCATTTAATTACAGTCAGTCCCCATCCATAAAATACCACTGTGTCTTGCTGCTACACTTCTACCAAGCTTACAAGCCCTCACCAATTCAGAATGCTTACCAAAGCTGGTAAGTACCTGCAGAGGTAACTTGGCATTTTGGTGTTCAGATGTTTACTGCTGACTCTCCCAGTCTGGACCAGCAGTTGCATCTGTGCCTGGAAGACACAAACCCTCAAAAAGAAAGTGTGAGCAGTGAACCCTGGCCTGATGTTTCACATTTTCTCCAGAAGTGTCAGCATCTGCAACGTCTGGAACACTGAAGAACCAGCTCTTCACACAAAATTGAGTGGGGCTCAACCTGAGCCCCAATCCTGCTGTTCTCCAGAGGTGGTACACTGTAGCAGGAGTGCTGTCCATGTGCAACTGGCTGACACAGAGAAAAATATGGCATTGGTTATACTGGCAGAAACGCTTTAGTCTTTAATTATCTCAGATCCACTGCATCTGCAGATGTACACTTCTGGCCAATGTAACTTTGCCACAGCCTTAAATGCCATCTTGCTCTCAATTTACTGAATACTGGCATAATAACCTCCTCTCACTTTCTTTCCCATTTTTAATAGAAATTTTAATAGAATTTTTAATAGAAATTGAGCAGTTGATGTGACAAAACTTATGTATTCTTTTTTTCTTTTTTGTCTCTGGGTTTCTTACCAGTATCTAACATGATGACAGACACAACCACGTTACCATCAGCATGATTCCAGTTTTATTTTCCTTTCTGCAGAATACATCCCAAAGGCATGGGAAGGGGAATGCTTAGAAATACAATATATGTGCTCCTCTGCCCCCAAGGACCTACACCCCAGGCAGCTGGTTATCAGCTGGTAATATCCCATTGGAAAGTCCCTTTTTTGACAGTTTACTCTGCCAAGAACTTTGGGAGTTGGCTTGATTTCTCTTCAGAAAGCCAGGATAATACAGAGTCTTGGAGCATGCAAGAGAACAGTCCTATCATACTTTTCCTCCAGAAAGAAAACAGGTTTCCAGCAGGACACAGTTTAATACAAACCCTATCCAGCTTGCCACAGTGAAGTCACATCCCGTATTCAGGCCAGCAAGATACATTGACTTGCCAGAGTCAACAAGAACAGTAGGCAAGGCATGCCCAACAGCTGAACTTCTGAGATTTCCACACATCCCACGAGAACCAGTGAAGAATAACTGGTTTCTGCTGTTGAACTGTTGCTGCTACACAGATGGAACCCCTGAGTAATGGAGAAGCCTGGAGAATGAAGGACAGGCAGACTAGCCTAAAAACATTTTATTCAGAGCAGAAGTTTATTTGATAATGACATCTGACAAAAAGACAAGAACAATGAACTTCCCCACAAGAAACATTAATTCTATTGCAGTATCTTCAGTACACTTCATTCTGAAAGACTGAGGTAGTTTGGCACCAAATATTCACCATATATTATTTGGAATCCAACTCTACTGCTGACCATCAGAACTCTGCACCAAGAAATAAGCTGTGAAATTAATTGCCACTCAATGCTAAATTCTGGGGAGTCCTGCTTATGTGCAGGTCTTATCACAAACTGGCTTCAGGACTGTCTAAATATGTCAGTAGCTGTTGTCAGCTTTCCAGTGACAACTCCAAATATGATTTTTTTTCCCCTAAGGGTGATCTTCCAAGAAATTTCAAAATTACCTGAGCTATCTGTAAGTTAATTAGATGGAAGAAGATTTTTCAAGAAGTTTAAGGGCTTAAAATATACCCCAAAATGCCAGAAATGTCAACTAATTAAAAGATATTTTTAAAGTGAGAACTATTTGCTAAATGTCTGTCAATATGCACTCTGAGCTGCTGTGCCATGCCACTTCTGTTCTCATTAAACAAGTTGATAAGCACATTTTATACATCAAAATGAGCATAAACCCAGTTCTTACAAATGTATCACTCCAGAAAACCAAACAGGCAACAGGACAGGGATGTTCACAGCACTCATAGAAAAATGCTGTTCAAAGGTCTCATTTTCAGAAAGTGAATGGGCACTTCTTCAGTCTATGTTGGTTCCTCTTTTAAAGCACATTTCACATTTCAAAATTTCAAAGAACTCCCCAAAAGTGTGGCTGCTTCTCTCCTTCCTCAGAGCTGCTGTTCCTCAGAGGTTCAGAGGGGATGCATACGGATTGGAGAATCAGAGAGGAAGAACAAGCTTTCATTTGCAATAATGTAAGAGGAAGCTAATATGTCTCTGTTTGACATTTTTAAATTAAACAAAGCCAGGAATTGAAAAAGAAGAGTGTAAGTGAAAGTACACTTACATAACGTAGTGATGGGAAGCTCGTGGAGACTGGGAACATCAACTGGGTGCAGGATAGGCTCAGGCACCTATCAAATCAAAGAGCAGCACCTAAAGCCACCACAGGTTCATCTGTGCTACCCTTTAGATATAACTAAATGATCAAAATGGTTGGCTTGATTAAGCCAATTTCCAGTGATATGCTGACCAGTGTGTTCAGTACATCCACTTTTTCAAAACAGAAAAATACAGAACTGCCACAAATAGTATTACTGTTGTTGTTCTAAGGGCCTTTTCCAATCTAAATGAATATACAACTTTATGAAAATACTGAAAATACACTAGCAAATGGAAAAGTAAGACTGTGACTTTATCTCAATTTCTCTTTTTAATGATCACAACCTGCAGCAGGAGCAAGGAACGATAAAGAACTGGATCAGTCTGCTCTGCCAAGCTCAGCCATGCCACGCCAGAACGATGCTGCTGGAAACATGCCCTGGTGTTGTGTCCCTGTCTCAGCCACAGGTCATGAACAGTTGAAACAACATGGTGCTGAGGCCTGAATGTGTTTGCACTCTCCTCACGTCTGCATTTCCTACCAACGCACCTGGTCCTCCAGGTCTTCCTTGGTATTTTGGCCACAGTCATCCTCTCCTAAGTGTGAGTTTCTGTGACAGTAAAACATGTCTTGAAAATGTAGGGACAATCAGAACATCAAACCATGCCACAAACCACAACGATTTGTTCACCTTGCATATACTCAGTTTTAAAATCAGGTTAAATGACTCTCTGGGTTTATTGATAGTAGTTCCCACACCAGCACATGGGCTCCCAAGAGCACTGCTAGCGAAAATCTCTTCTTGTGCTTACTCCTGGGGCAGGATAGCAGCTAATAGAGAACTCTAAAATTGGAAATAAATGACCTATTTCTGAGGAAAGGTGATAGAATAATATTTAAAGGTTTGAAATTGGCTTCACACCATCTTCTATACAAGGCTACAGGAGTACTGTGATACACTCCTAACAGAATGGAATTAGACAAAAGGTCTGTACAAACCGACTCTCCAGCTTTAACAAAAACAATCTTTACTTCTTTACTTGTGCAAGCTTTATTAATATATGTACATCTATTTAATTAGTTTGCCAGTAGAGCTCAGTACAGGTGTACATTTCATCAGATTCCTATTTCTGGTCTGTCATCTTCCTGAAACCTGCCCTAAAAGAGCAATTAAAAAAAAAGAAAGAAAAAAAGGAGTACTTCTTAAAGGTGAAGCTTGTTCAAAGATGGGTGGATATGGTTTGTATCTTAGCAGTTCTGTTAGGGAATTCTTCTCAACTGGCACTACTAAACTTGCTCCACATTTAATGAGACACAGAAATAGGGCACTCCAAGCATGTATACAGATGGAGCTGTATTTTTCCCTGGAGTGCTGGGGAAAAAACGGCTGTTATTAAGCTCAGCTCAAACAATGCTGGTGTTGCTGTCCCAGACAATGAGGCACATGATGTCCACTTCAATTCTTAGGTTTAATGGTTAAAAAATAACCAAGTATCAGTCCTTGAGAAGAACTGTTAGGAAGGAAGCTGCACATGTCCTCTGGTGCATTTGCTGTCAGGCCCTACTTAGTTACCTGTCAACCTATTTAGTTACTCTGTGATTGATGCAATGGTGTTTGTGGGTTTGGTGGTGTTTATCTGCTTGGTTGGTTTTGTTTGCTTGTTTGTTTTGGGGAGTGTGTGTGTCTATGTGTGTGTTTAAGTAAGTATAATCCTAATGTGTCACCAGTTTAAAGGTATTTTAAAATTACCACAACAGGAGATGGCTTTTTTTTTTTTTTTTTTTTTTGCTATTTTGTTAAAGTGGTCAACTTTAGCAGCTAGAAAGGAAATAAATGAGATGCATATAAGCCACCCTTCCCTGCCAGTACTACACCCTTAAAAACTTTTCCTGATTCATGCATAAATTGTACAAACAGATGTTACATAAAGCAACACAAAGC
The DNA here is from genome assembly GCA_030060385.1 of Muscicapa striata striata. Lineage (NCBI taxonomy): Eukaryota > Metazoa > Chordata > Aves > Passeriformes > Muscicapidae > Muscicapa > Muscicapa striata. The sequence continues at coordinate 1,318,757 of JAREIS010000156.1, forward strand.
CGTGTAGAATAAAGCTGGTAAAACACAGAGAACCCTTCTCTTCTGAAATACATATGGTGATGTGAATTTACTAATTTATACACAGAGTGTTCTGCTCTTTTTCCCTTTTAAACCCAGAAACATGGGAGAATAGGAAAACCATGATGCCCAGAGCCTCAATAGAAATCAGTGGAACCAACAGATTCTGAAGGAAAAAAAAATCCAGAGTGTTGGAAGCATTCTTTCCCCCTGGATTATGATTCATCTCTTTAGTCAATTAAATAAAGATGGAAAGAAAATTCCAAAATGAACAGGATACACTTTCATGATTCAGTAGCACATACCAAAGTTTTCCCTAGAGCTTGTGCACGTCTTTTAAAGCAATATTCCTAGGCTTTCTAATAGACGTAGATATGTTTTGGAGGAAATTTGATTTATTTTAAATACAATATTGCTTTTCTCTGTTATTAATAAGGGATTAAATAAATCATTCCCTGCCTATATAATACCTAGGGGAAACTCTCATTTTCGCACTACATTGCATGCAAGTCTCACATTAAGCAATGCAACATTTAAGTCTTGTTACAATACGGTATTTTAGTAACATTTCTGAGGAAATACTCTGAAGACACAGTTCTTTTTTCTCCTGGAAATCCAGTATCTTACCATCATCAAATAAACAAAAAGTGAACTCTGAACTCTCAGTAATTATAAACTTAAATAAAATGATCCATTTTTAAACTTAAGGATGGCGGCATGATTTACAGTTATAATGGATTAATGAAGGTTATTCACCAACAGAAATTACAACAATTTCAGCTGATAACCCAGAATTTTAATATGATAAAAAGTATCCTCCTTTTTGTTAATTCTGTCAGAATATCAGAAAAGCCAAGCACCATGAATGTAATTACTTGGGAAACAAGCCTGCAGTAGCAGCTGAAATTACAGTTTCAACATAGTGTGTTTGAGCAAAAATCATGGAAGATCGTCCAATGTAGAGAAGAAAAAAAGAGAAACAAGAATCTGTTTTACAGGTGAAAAACTTCAGTACTGATGATTCACACTTGTTTTTCAGGATGGAGTGAGATACACGTGGTCTCCTGGAGTTATTGTGTGCTATGCGTATTTTTTAAAGCTTTATACACATTTCAGTACTGAACAGACATGACTCTTAGCTGATGACCGAAAATACTGGAAGGGCCTTGAGATGCCATCTTAGTCATCATCTAGATTCCTGCAGTCAACTACAATGACTATGATGACAGGTTGTTTTTTAAAACCTCCAAAATTCCCCATCTGACTCTCTAAAAATCTTTCCCATTTGGTATAATATGGGTAATGTTACCAACTACAACTGGATATCTTTCATTTTCAAATGGCTGAGATGGAAACTATCCCTAACTGACTTACCCCAAGAGGAAGACTTGACAAGAAGCAAGGTTTGCTTCCTGACTGAAAACTAACCAGCAGAATCATTCTCCAGGTTGCTCCCCATCAAGCTGTACTGTGAAATACATTCTTAGCAGAAAAAACATCCCAGATAGGAGAGTTCACAGAGTATATAGACTTTGCTCAACTTTTAAGTACTAATTTACTGGAGCAATGCACACTGAAGTCTTACAATTAGGTAAGCAGATAAGACTTAAAATTTTGGGGATGTAGAAGAAAAAGAGAACCACTTTGGCATATGGCTCAAAGAAAACAATGTAAATTATAGACATAACTGCATCTGCTGGCATTCATTCAGTGCTGCTGGCAATATTTCAAAATTAAACTTAGTTTTATAAAATTTTACTCTAGTGGTCTAGGTCAGCAGTCAATTAAAGACATGCCTCTCCAGGACTAATGTAATATTTAGGTAAGCCAGCACCATGACCAATTAACAGGCCAACATTTTTTTCCACCATAATTTGAATGCCAAGCCTATCCACATCAACTTCAATGGACTTGGTCCTAGTGGGTGGGAGTATTGGAAATAACTTTTCCTCAATGAGTTATGAGTCTAGGCATCCAAGAAACAGGGTGCACATCAGAACAAAGATCTGCCCCTTCAGCACAGCCTACTACAAGAGACAGTTGCCACAGCTTTTCATGTTTTAAAGGGGAGTGGGAGGCAGAACGAGACCATTTTGGCAACTTGAACAAGCCTCTTTATTCCACAACCATAAATGCACTGCTCACCAGTTGAAGTCAGAACTGCCTGAAAATTAGTACAGCAGCACATCAAAGAGAGAAAAATCACACTGTGAATAGTAACAATAGGGACAGTTCTAGATGTTGCTTTATGTAGCTCTTCTTGTCTTGCTATAAATGGAGTATCAATAGCAGTTGCTAAATCAGCAGGTGTTTCCAGTAGCAAAAGTGAATTTTGCAGTTTAGATAAGACAAACCAGGCATGAATCAAATTATCTTATGATCAAAGTATACATCAAACTGCTCAGAATTCTGCTGGCTGGACATTTCATGCTGTAAGTAATATGATCCTTAACTTAGCCAAAACTCTGAAGGTTGAAGTCAACAGGAGTTTGGAGCAATTCAAAAGGACTACACACACCCCTTCCTACAGAACCTGCACATTCACAGTGAAGGGAAATAACTATCAGTTGTCACAAGAGCTATTTTTTACTGGTACTATTACAAGGAATCTATAAATATGGATTAATTTATTTAAGAGCTCACCTGGAACTTGTACTCTTGGGACAGCTAGAAAAACTATTACAAAAACAAGTATCAGTTGTCAAAGCCAATATCTGTATGTAACATTTTATATCTCTGAAAACTTACTTTGGCAGAGGCTACGGCAGGGCATTAAATGGACAGGCATTCAAATATAAAATGAAGATAAATCGATAAAAAACACTCAATACTGAATGGTCAGAAATGCTTGCAATGAATACACTTAAATGAGCACAATTTCAGCCGTAACTTCTGCTGTGTGCAGACACATAAAAACTGTGATCTAAAGACATGAAAAAACTAGCACTTCTTAGGAAAAAAAGGCACACACTATAAAACATACAGATATATACATGCAACTTTTTGGGTTCCTGAGGCTGCTGAGATCCTGCAAACATAATTGTGAAATTGAAATAAATCCCTGCCAGATAGGCAAAACCTCTGCAAAACACTTACACAGCATGAATACAAATTGACATACCAGAGCTATGAGACAATGCTAGAATCAGAGAATATTACAACGTTGAACTGTTCATCACCACTGATAATAAAACAACATGTTTGTTTCATCGGTAAAATCACAACGGGGGGAATATGGGCTATCTCTTCTAACAGCAGGCTGGTACTTGTACCTAATGTACATCTTCTGGGACCTGACAGGCAATTCATCTGAAGATGAAAACCTAACTTCAGTACGATGACTGCTCTTTAAGGCTAATGATTAATGTTATCAGGAACTCTAACACTGGTACACCCACAATAGCTGTCGGCTGCTCACCTCAGGAATAATTTCAGTAACTTTTTTGTAAGGGACACCAGTGTTTCGGAAGTTTACGCTGCAGTGGTCCTCAGCAGAGGCCAAATAAAAAAGAAATAAAATATTTAAAACTCATGAACTCGCCTTGCTGTTACAGAGGAACCTAAAAATAGAAATAATTGGAAAAAAGATACAGGGGATTTTCTGTTCAAAAAGGGGAGTTCAGGAATATTTTAGATCGCCATGAAAAACACATGCTGATTAAAAAATAATTACGTCACGGGTTTCTGGGGATCTCGCCGAGCCCCCTCCACACGCCCTCCATCCCCCGGCCGGGTCTCCCTCGCTCAGCGGCCGCCCCGGGGAGGCGGCGGAGCCCCCGCGCCCCCGGCCCGGCCAGGCGGGGCAGAGCCGCCCCCGCCCGGGCTCCGGGATGCCCGCACAGCCCCGGCTGTCCGTGCCGCCCGCTCCCGAGCTCCGGGGGCCGCGCTCCCCAGGGGCTCCCCGGGGCCGGGCTGCGATGGCAAGGGCAGAACTCGGCATCCCCTCTTTCCTCCCGGCCTCTTCCCTTCCCCTCCGCGCATCTGCATTCTCCTCTCCTATTCTCTCCCTGCCCGCGATTCCATCTTCCCTCCTCGCTTTTCCTCCTCGCAGCTCTACCGACACCTCCTTACCGCCCCAGCCTCGCCCTGCCCGCCCCTCTCTCCCCTCTCCCCTCTCTGCGCCCGCAACCCGCCGAGGGCCAGCTCGCCGGAGCCGCAGCCACCGCCGCCTCCCTCTCCTCCGCACTGGGAGCCGCGCTCACACACACAGAGGCAGGGAGGCAGGCAGGCAGACAGACAGGCAGACAGGCAGACGCCAGCGGACACGCGCATCCCGGCGCTCGCAGTACCTTATCCAAACCGCTCCCGCTCCTCCGGCTCGCGGCGTGCGCTGCCAGCCCCGCGCGCAGCCCCGGCACGTCGGGTCCCCCTTCCTCCTCCTCTTCCTCCTCCTCTTCCTCCTCCCCCACTTCCCTCCCCTCCGCCCCCTTCGCCGACGCCAAAAGAGGGGGGCAAAGCCGCCGCCCGCCCCGTCCCGCCCCGCCCCGCCCCGCCTCGTCCCGTCCCGTCCCGTCCCGTCCCGCGGGGCGAAGCGAAGCGCTGCTGCGGAGGCTCCGCGGCCGCCCCCCGGCCCCGCCCGCCGCGCTCGGGTTACCGACCGCCGGCCAGCCTCTCCTGTTACGGTGTCCGCGGCGGCACCGGGGGGGCCGGGAAGGAAAGGAGCGCGGCCCCGCGCCTCGCCTCCGGGGAGTGCAAGGGCGGGAGCTTCACTCCCGCAGCGGCTCCGGGGGTTTCCGAGCCGCGGGTTTCGGGCTGTTGTCTTTTTGTTTGGTTTTGGTTTGATTTTCTTTATTGGTGGGGCGGGGGGGTAGGGCTTGGCCGTTTTGGTTTTTAGTTTTGTTTTGTTCTGTTTTGTTTTGGTTTTTTAATAGGTGGTGCTACTGTCCTGGGCTTCAATGCTGCCTTGAACCCAAATATGCTTGCAAGGGTTCCAAATGATCTGCTGTCCTTCCTGTGAAAAATCTCTGCCTTTTATTTTTGGTATCAATACAAACTTAATTATCCCCTCAGCTCCTGTGCTGGAGATGAGGGACAACTAACCCTTTCTTTGAGCTGGATATGGGGAACAATTAACCCTCTCTTAGAACTGATCATGGGTTTGCAGATCTCCACTGTAATCTCTGTACATCACTACATTTCCCGGCTGAAGAGCTGAAGGTTGCTCATGGGGTCCTTTGTCCAAAGACTATTCTGTACCTCTTACCATCTTTGATGCACTCTTGAGCATGACGATGATCTAAATTTGAGTTGATGAAGTACGCAGGATTTAAGATGTGATCAAACCATGGATTCATACAATGGCACAATGACGTTTTTCCTTGAAAATACTTCATGAGGAACTTTTGAGCACAGGAGGGGATGTTTCGGTGGCCTGTCATAACTCTGAGATTTTACTCATAGCAGCTCAGAGTCCACCATTTTTAATGACTATTTGTCTATGTGTGTCATTTTGCATTTACTTATACTGGGTTTCTGATATTGAGCATTCAGTCTTGTAATGTCCAGGTATATTTCTTCACAATCTTTCCCTCTTATTACTGCCAAATAAATGCATTTTAATGAACTTTGCTATTTGACTCCGTTCCCACGTAAGGCAGAGTACATTGAACAGCACACATTGCAACACTGTCGCTTGCAGAACTCCACACCATCCAGCACCTCCCTCTATTGTGAGAACTAGTGATTTATTCCTGTCCTTTAAATTTTATCTTCTAAACAATTACAGAGCTATACCAGGGCTTTCCCTCTTGTTGTTTTCTCTGCTTAGTCTCCTTAAAAGCCTTTGTCAAGAACCTTTTAGACTCCCGGTCTGATATGGAAATTAGATCACCCTTATCCACGTTTTTGTTGACCTTTTCAGAGACCTCCAAAAGGTTTGTTTAAGGCAGGACTTTACAGCAGCAATGTTGACTCTTCTCAGATAGATTGCATTAAGTGTCCTTTAGTTCTAACCCAATTAGCATCTCTGTGTTTGGACACTACAGGCATGAGGTTTGCATGTCTGTACTGAACTTTAGTGTCCCATTTTCCACCCTCCACTCTTCAGTCGCCAAAGTTTTAAATGGGATATTTAAACGCTGCTATTGATGATTCAGTTGCTGCATTTTCTGTTGAGAACTCAAGGACACATGCTCACACAGAGGACATGGTTGCTACCTGAATGCTGTGTGCTAATGAAAACGATTTGTGGTAAAAGCTAATGGTATAAGGAAACTGTGGCATACATATGTAAGTGCAGGCATGTAAGTAAGAAGCTATCCTAACAATCAACTACAAGTGGCCACAATCCTCTTTGCAAATGTATGTGTCTGAAAACACGCAGGAGTATGGTACACACAAAACCCCCCCAGGTCTTTGACCCAGGGAATTGCCTACCATTCTCCCTACTGGCAGCCATCTGTTTTCTCTTTTTCAGACTTTGTTGTAAATTCTCTGCACAAAGGATGGGCTTTTTAATGAACATTTTTTACTTGCCACTAGCATGGGACACAGGAAGGAGGAAGAGAGATCAGCTCTGAACAGGTGTGTTTCAGCTGCACCATCTAGGAATGTCCTCAGGAATGTCTGCAATGCAGTTACCTGCCCAAAGATAGGGCTAGTAGCCTTTGTCCTTCTAGGAGAAGGTGCTAGAACCACAGTAGTCCTCATTCAGCCTCTTTGCAGGGAGCAGACAGGGAGCAAAGGGAAGCTGCACCTGTGCATGGACATTCATTGCTGATCCTGCCCACCATCCTGCACTGCAGGTGTGAGAGTCTGTACTCCCACAGATAGGCATGCCATCCAAATGGCAATATGGGGATGTGGAGGAGAGAGGAAAAGGAGCATGGGAGTTACATCCTTTTTGTATGTTTCACAGATCTGACCACCCTTTATTTGGTTTTTAGGAACTTCAGCTGCTAGAAACAGAGTACGGCAGTTATGAGAAGGGAGGAAGGGAGATAAATTAGTGGGTTTTGCTTATGGAAACCTTCAGAACCATGCAGAAAGATCCCCTCCAGGCCTCAAAAATATAATTAAAATAAGCACTGTCATGTTTCATGCTTTCTAAAGTTTTGGAGACTGGCAGTACTGGACTGCGGAGAAAAATCTGGAAACCAAAGATGCAACACTGTTGGAGGAATTTCAGAGCTCCTCTTCCTGTGTTCACACCTCTCTATCTTACTGTTCCAACAATTACCTTCCGTCTCTTTCCTGCTTTCCAGGTTCATACAAGATTGGACTGTATGATTGCAGCAAGGATTTTCTTCCATTAGGTAAAGCAAGGTCATGAATGAAACTGATGCAGTTTGTTAAATGCTCTGTAAATTTTCTACAGCATTACAGAGAGCTTCAGGTAGGGGGAAGGAGCAATTAATCTTTGCCAGAATGCAGTTTTCCCTTATTTTTACTATAACGTTGAAATACCTTTACCTAGATAATGAATTGCAAGATTAGTTGTTATTGTCCTAAAAACCCTGAAAAGAGGGAGAATATAAAGATAGCTGCATTAACCAAATATTTGTCAAGAAAAGTAGTTATCTCTATCACTCACATGACAGATCCTCTCATCATTCTATTTCAGGCCTGCTTTATGTGTTTGTGAAATGAAAAGGTACTATCCCCAGTATCACCTCACTCCTCCTCCACTGTCTGACCAGTTTACATCCCAAGACTGTGCTGAAAATGTTGGAAAATTGACAAAAACAGACCCTGAGATTAGTGTGGAGTCTCAGAGAACATCAAGGAACTGCAACTGTGTATCTGAGCTTCTGCTTGCAGGGGACTGCAAAACTGAGAATGTTTTTCTGCATCTGCAGCCTGTGGTCATGAGGACTAGTGCCACTGGAGTCAGTGGAACTGGCAGGTGGTCAACATCTCTGACAACCAGGCCATATGCTTATGTGAGACCTTGTTATTATACAAAAAGGCTCTTATTCCTGCTCTTTTTATCTCTGCCATATAAACTGACCTACTTTACAATCTGCCTCTGTACAGATGTGTGCTCTTCCATGGGCAGAAAGAGGATGGAACCATTGCCAACAAACAGTGCCTGGAGTTAGAAAGGGGAAGAGACACAGAGCAGCTCAGGATGGGGAGATAAAGAGAAAGAAATTAAAGTCAAAGGTAAGGAGAAGAGAGGGAGAAGGAGAGGGAGAGAGGAGAGGGAGAGGAGAGGAGAGGAGAGGAGAGGAGAGGAGAGGAGAGGAGAGGAGAGGAGAGGAGAGGAGAGGAGAGGAGAGGAGAGGAGAGGAGAGGAGAGGAGAGGAGAGGAGAGGAGAGGAGAGGAGAGGAGAGGGAGAGGAGAGAGGAGAGGAGAGGAGAGGAGAGGAGAGGAGAGGAGAGGAGAGGAGAGGAGAGGAGAGGAGAGGAGAGGAGAGGAGTTGTATCAGTATCTGCTGCTCCTGTCCAGGAGACAGAGGAGTAACTCAGTCTTTGCTTTTGGACCCTGTCAGTATAGAGGAACCTGGCTTCAGTGAGGCAGATTTTTTTATTGTTATGCAGTGAACCTTGAAATGGAGAATAATTCGAAAAGGATACCTCTTCCTATTAGAATTTTTTTCAGGCTGCTGTTTATAGCCCAGCACACTATTCCTATTCTCTATGAACTCTAAAAGACGCTGAATGCAGAATAAAGAAAGGAAGGAAAACACTATGGTAATGATGCTGAATATGCCAGGCACTTTTATAACATTTATCAAATGAAATGTAGACCTGAAAGGTGATGCTTGATATGGTAGCCTCCACACTGAATATGAAAAATGAGTTTTGCTTAGGATGCAGATTTTTAAGTGTTTTAGACTGGCTGTCAGAAATTTTGTGATTAGATTAATTTTCCTTTTCTTATGGTTCTGGTTATTTCTCTGACTGCAGAAAAACATGGAGATGAGCCGGATGGGGGAATGCACCAGCTTGTAATAATGTGTGTGAGATGAAAATGGTACTTCAGTGTATTCTCTATGCATTTATAAAGCTAATGAATGCAGAGATCCACCAGTCTGCAAAAGAGCTGTAGGAAGTTTGGAGGTCACATTCATAAATGCTTTATATTCAGTGCTGGGATGAAATGTTGTGAATTACAGAGGCAGGGAGCTGCTGGTAGGAACTGACTGGAGGTCCTTGTTCTATTCCTGTCGTTGCTGCTGATTTGTGATGTCACTGAAGGAAAGTCACTTTCCTGTATTTGCCTATATGAGTTGATGAGTTTTAGGAAAGGGACTTCCGGTTAGTGGGACCTGGAAAACTTAATAGGACCTCCGCTGTGGTTAGGGAATTCTTATAGAAAGTTCATCCATAGAATGAACTCAAAAATTCCTTTCTGAAGTTATTCACCTGTCTAACAGGCTCATTTACACACATCTATTATGTCTTGGAATAGCTTGGCAAGATCTCTATCAGCTACTCACTACATGAGTAATCTCATTGGCTCAAATGTGACTCCTTGAGTGAGTAATGTTTTAGTACTGGCTCCATAAACTGTCTGAGTCACCATCAGCTTACCAACTATGTGTGCAACCCTGCGAGCACTTACCACACAGTGTAGTGCGTTTTACTGCGAGCAGTTCTCTCACAGGAATAATACCCAGTAGTAACTGTTTCTGTCATCCACACCCACGTGTAGAAGTTACTCTGTTCTGCAGTTGAAAAACCAGCCAAGTTTCACTGGAATTAAGTTCTCTTCGATTCACGGAAACTGTTAGTTTCCCTTCACAAGAAATCCAAGAAGTATTCAGTACTTGTGGTATTGTAAGGATAAGATCTATTTTATTGCAGCTTCCAGGAATGCCACTGCATAACCAACTTATGGATCTCCCTCCTTTCGGAAAGCACAGTCATTGCAACTCTGAAGCTGTAAAGCTTCACTTAAAAATTCTTTACAGTCTTGTTCCAGCTAATGTTTCTGCTTTGATTCCTCCTGCCTTATCTTTGTCTCATTGTGCCCTCGTCCACAATAGCCCCTGTTTCTTTTCCCTGTTGTGAGCTTTGTGACTCCTTTCAGTCTGCTCCTTTTCCTAAGGGCAGAAAAAGAATTCCATTCAGTAGTATCCCTCTTTTATTCTACAAATTCCTCTTTCAAGTCAGCTTTATCAATAACACCAACACAAGGCAGTCCTCAAAGATAATTTGCCATGTCCAGCTTGCCTGACTGAGCCTGATCGAGCCTGATCATCCTCAGAGTGAATCTCTACATATTTTTCGAACTACTATCTCCATAGGAAGATCCATATAAACATAGCACTACTTTTTACCAGAGCATTACATATTCTACATTTATATCAACTGGTGAGGCATGATAAACACGGACTACAGTGTACTCAACAACAATGTACAGTTGCATATTGTTCCTGCAATAGAACGGGCATAGCAAAAAAGATTTAAAGAGCAGTCATTATTTTAGAAATAGGGAACCTCTGTAACTCTTCTATACAATACTTGAATAGTATATTCTCACAAAAAGCATTTGTTTGTGAACTAAAGAGCTTGATTCAAAGCCTAATGGAGACTCTTCCAATGCTTTCAATAAGCTCTGGATTAAGTCCTTCCTGAGGAACAGATGCAGGCTTTTATTCACTAGCAGTGAAACAATAAAAACAACGAGACAAAGAATAAAGTTGTCTACAGAGAATAAAGCAGAGTTGTCCTGCAACAGCTTAAATACATTAGTCTCTATAGTTAAACGAAAGTAATGTAGAGATGCTCGAATTGTTTGTGTAGGCAATTCACAAAATGTACAGAAATGTCGAAGTATCTACACAAACACCCATACATAGTGTATTTCACTGATTATTCAACTTCGTAGTACTTGCAAAAACTGAGTAATAAATATAACTATAAATTCCAGTAGTTCAAGCAAAGATAACACTGAAATAATTTATTGCTAATAATGAACAAAACTCTGATTGAAGAAGGAACTGGAAGGCTTTTTTTATGCCACAGTTCTTAGAGGGATCCGAAGTGTTTACTGAGACCTGGACTTGAGACAGGCTTTCCTTTAGTAAGTTTATCTCATTCAACATAGTGATTTCTTATCTGACCCGTGATGTTATCCAAATGCAAGCAATAATGGGTGCTAATGTGCAGAGACTTCTCCTGCCCCTGCAGGAAAAACAGGGGCCAGAGTCACCCCAGGAAAAAAGTGTCTGATAAGGGAGATAAGCAACTGTGGTAGATACAGGAGAGTGGCTGAAGTAAAACTGACAGCAAACAAGAGGAACAATTAGCAGAAATTGAGCTTTAGCAGAAGCCAAGTGGGGTGGAAACGTGGGACTTGCAGCAGAGAAAAATATGAAAAGAACATAATCACAGGCTTTCAGTAGGCCTGTGTAGATCTTGTGAAGAAATCTAGTGATAAAGAGTGAAAAGTATGGTTTTTGAAATATGAATCCTGTATGGATTCATGTAGAAAGAAATTGGAAAAGAAGCCTGATTAGAATAGATTGCAGTCATAGCAAAAAAAGACCTTCATAATGAATATGTGGAGAGAGGTGGATTTTGAAAGAACTAGTGTCTGGGGCAATAAAGTGTGATGAGCAGAAAAGGATATTACACAAAACTTTAACCAGGAAAGAGAAAAGAGAATCAAAGTTGACAACTAATATTACACTAAGCTACTTCTATAATTATTAAAAATAATAGCATTTAAATTTTACCTGCTCATATTGCAATGTTCCTAGCCTTTTCAGTTCACAATTAGCTGCCTCCAAAACAGGTCAGTTTTCTTAAATTCTGTACATCTAATTGCTAGGCAAAGCCAACACAGTAGTTACTTCTGTTCCAAACATGAACTAAACGTCATTTGTCATGACACCTTTTCCTGGAGCATTACCACAGGTGTGCTCTGACAACAATGAAGAAGAGACATTGTTCTGCCTTTGCTTTTTCTCCTGCGTGGGGAACCCTGCCAGCCTCCAGTGACTGAAATCCCTACTACACGGAAAGAAAATCTCCACCCTCTTCCCATACTCCTAACATTTTCACCTTTGTGTTGCTACAGTCTTAGTGAATGGTCCTGCAAATTGTCGATACCTTTCAATCTTCTGAGTTTTGCACACTGAAATGCTAACCTTCAGCAGTTAAACTGCCTTCTCAACATAATTTACCAGGCCCTCGAAAGGGGAAGGCTGGATGCTTATTCCTTCTAGCACCATTGCAATGGTGCTATACGCCTCTAGCTGGAATGTGTTGTCTGCTGCAGAGTGGATGGCAATACTAGAAATAACTGAGAAAATCAAGACTATCTGTAGGTTCTCAGAAAGTCAAAGACAAGTGGAGAATATTCCAAAGAAGTGGATAATAGTTTCAAAGAAGCAATTATTTGTCTCATGACTAAGAATATGTTTTCCCTCTCAAATAACAGTATCACAGTTTCCTAAAGATGTATCCTTTTCTTGAATTAAGGAGGGAACAAGCCCAATGTCCAAACCTATGGTCAGCTGAAGGATTGGATGTCCCTGCAATAAGATGAGGTCTCAGATTCACTGTGTTTTCTGATTATCAGAAGGGCTATCAGGCAAAATTAAGCTGTAATAAGACAATATGAGAACCTGATAATAGGTCAGCTGATTAAATATGCACAGTATTCTGTATGGAAATCCAGCTCTGCACTACAAAACTGATGAGCATTTTTTTGTCTAACTCACTGTTGGAGCAGGCAATCTTACTTGTCTCTGGATATGAAGGTAGAGGAACATGTTTTACATAGGTGCCACAGCTTGACAGTGTTGTTACTCAGCTTAGACAGTTTCCATGCAGAATCACAAAAATAAAATTACGGTGCCAGGGGTCAAATATAATGTTTGACCGCTTTGAACAATTTAATAATCTCTAGTTTCCCTGACCAATGTTGCCTGCCTCCATGATGATACAGAGATACGCTTGAGAGCAATTAGCAGAAGTAAGTGGAAATGAACTCTTAGCTGTGTGCTATGGCACGCAGTTCAGTAGCTCAGATGAATCCTCTCCCATCACCCTGCCCAGCTCTGCTGACTTCAGCATGAGGTAAGCTTTGGACAGGACCAGGGATGGACAGTGCAGCCTGGGAAAGCAGTGATGAGAGCGGGCAGGAGCCAGCTGGGGAAAGCATCAGCTGCAGGAAATAAACTGTTCTGCTTTTCTGGGTTGGCTGGTACCTTGCCTCGGTGTTTTGCTGCACACTGTGTCTGAATTTCAGCAGTACTTGATCATGGTGGGTGGGCATAGCAGTGAGATACATCTGAAACTGCCTGAAGAGTCAGAAAGAATTGGATATACAGCCATGCAGGCTTACACTGTGAAAGATGACCAGGGATTTTTGCCAGAGTAAAGAAAATATCAAAGCCTCTGCCATTTTGAGTTACCTGTAAAGCTTTCATCCAAAACACATTTTTGGCAGCAGGATAAGAGAGAGGATGAGGGGAAGGGGCATATCTTAGCTCTGCTTACATTAATTGTTTGTTTGTTTGTTTGTAAGCAGCTGCACAGTGAAATGGATTTTTTTCCATAAATTTCTGGACTTACTTAGGTTCTTTGATGATATAATATTTTATAACACCAATGAAAAAGCAGATTAATGATCTATGTTTCTGATAAAACATGACACCAAAATATTAACACTGCTAGACAAATTCAGCCTACTGCTGATCTTTTTCATGGTCCTAAAGGTTTTGTTGAAATTAGAAGTTGTTCACCAAGATAATCTCTCAATCAGTATTACAGAAAAAACCCCAAATGTTTTGCATGTACATCTTCATCCTTGCTACCAATCAGCAGTAATAATGGTGGAAATATAAAGACAAACCAGCTGCAGTTTATGCTACTCCCACACACATACACTTTTCAAGTAAAAGCTGCAAGAATGGCTCAGTAGTAAAGTACATGGTATTCTGAACCTGAACTCTAAAGAGAGCTACAGACATAACAGGATGTGTTTAAAATGCAACGATGAAAAGGCAGCATTTTGCTATTTAGCAATGAAGGAAGAAACATAAAAAACCCTCCAAGATTACTCACAAACTTTGGCTTGTTCAACAATAGGTCCAATTTGGCTAATTTAGAGCTGATCCATATCCTGTTTTCACTGGTTATGAATGTCGTTACCTATTTGATGTAAAAATTTTCTACACTTTATTGAAAGCTACACAAATTACCATTTACTTCAACCATACAGTCAATAGCACAGTCAGGACCTAAATGTAGCTTGTTGCTACTTTGTTAATAGTTCATTAAAGGGAAGAGAACTTTATGATGGCCCAGGATGGCCCTTGGAGTCAGATGGTTGTTGAAAATAACAGAGATATGGGGATTTCTCTTTCCTGTTTCTATTAATTAAAAATACTACTGAAACATTACTGCAACTAAGTCTGCATAGATTATTTTTGGAGTTGATCTAGAACTGATAGTTTTCTTATATGAAAATAACATTGCCCATTTGACATTTTAACAATAGGAAGGACAATAATTTTGGATATCTCTCTCAGCAAATTTGGAAGAGTTTATAACCAATTGCTCCATATAATCTTTGCCTCAAGCACCAGGATTATCCCTTCCACAAATTGCTAGCACTTGATTAAAGAAAACTTTAACTCTTGGTCATTTTCTATGACTAAATTAATCCTTTTTCCATGTGGGTAAGGATGCTCTTGTGGATTTTATTGACTTTCCTGTGCTGGCATTTTGCTGATTCTTCTCACACTACATTAGTGGTAACACTGAGTCAGCCTCTCTTTTGCAAAGTTATGTCATTAAATCTCTTTCTTCAGTGGGAGGTCTTTATGAAAAAATGAAACTTCTTTTTCAAAACCGAGGAAACAATGCTAAGTTCAGTTTTGTTCTGTATGATGTAATACTCCCAAGCATTTGAGGTACTGTGCTATTAAAACAAATTGCATTCCACAGTCATTGAACATTTTCCCCCTCTTCCTTAACTATGACCTTAACTTCAGCTAGAGAACGTTACGGGCTGAGTAAATTCCAGCTGAGAGCTTTCCCAGCAGCCCTAGAGGTCCAGCTTGTGACATTAGAGCTGCTACAAAGCAATACTGCTTGGAGCAGAGCACTGGCAGCAACCAGAGCACGATATCTGGGAATGCCTGTGCAAGTCCGTGCTCCAACTCCAATCAGAATAATTTAAATATCTGATTTAACCATAACATGAAGGGATTTAATTTTGACATCTGTTCACTATCAATTTGGACCTTGCTTTTATTGCCTGTATTATAAATTATTTCCTTAAGGAAAAGTAGTTTATTATTGACTGATATTTCTGAGGATGCATTGACTTGCTGCTTTATATAGATTTAACCTTAAATTTAATAGTTGCTTTTGATACCCAGGACTATGAAATTCTGTGTTATCTGTTCCATTCTAAATTTTTAATTACATGTAGTCAGATTTGTATTTGTTATTAGTAGGTCTGTTTTGTTTTGGTGTTTTTTAAACATCTCTTGTTCTAGCACCATTTGTATTTTATCAGCACTGTAGAAAATAAAAAAATAAAGCCTATAGGAAATCTGGACTTTGAGAAAATTAATTTTTTTTTTATCTAGTAAAAGAAAGGAGTAAATATTGTAAGAAAAATCAGAATGTGTTGTGTGTTTATATTTTCCTCATTCATAAGAAGAAGTTATGGAGATGCTGACTTGAGCTGATTATTCACCATGGCCTTTAACATCTTAAAGATAGCTGATGTGAGCTTCTCATACTAGTTTTCACTCACAGGCCAGAAGAAGACACAAATTTGCTGCATTTTATCTTTAAATACTTCTCCAAAGAAATTTACCTAACTGTAATTAAAAAATCCCAAACAAATCTACTTTTATAGGAAATGTATGAAATATGCTTCATCAGTCTTATATGAATCTATTTAAGAGCCTAGATTGCTGTTTAATTTAATTTTTTAAAGTGTGAAAGATTAAAATAAATTTAGGCACAGATATGGCCTATGTATACTCAGATTTACATCTTTAAAAATGTCTAGTCTGTAGTGTAAATTTTTTGGGGGCACCTCTAGCTTTTAACACAGTTCTTTTTGGCCTCAGACAAAAAGTTCCTCAGCAATGTTGGCCACCGTGAAGATGGATATCTTGGCCCTGCAGGAATTAACGTGCCCATTCACTGCCTTTCCACTCTTTATTTTGCTGACAATTTAATTTACTGCTGTTAAAAACACATGGATGCACATGATCACAGCAAGAATGACAAAGAAAAAGTATTCCTGTGTGGGAGATAAACTGACAGTGAGGAAGGATAGAGCATTGATTTGACACCATCTTCCATGAACTGCCAGGATTATTTAACCAAACTTTTCAAGAGATTCACTTTCGTTGAAAATCCTCCTAATCCTAATGGTAGCACCAGTCTCATAGATATTTAGAAAGAGGCCCTGTGGAAACCAAGTGAATACAGTTTACACCAAGGGGATCTGCTGTGTAAAACTACTCCCAGCATGACAGCCTCCTTGCAGCTGCAGATGCGATGCACTCCTCTGAGTGCGGAGAATTATCAAGAATTTCGTTTGAGTACAGTGCAGATCCCTGTGCCTCCCACAAGGACATGGTGAGAGGAGACTTACCCCGGCAGCCTCCTTGGCTTCAGAACTTTCACAGGAGCATGGTCCCGATGGGTCCCTCAGCAGCAGAGCCAATCCTCCTGCACCTACAAAACCAAAGACATTTATTGCCCATGGATGAATACGCATGGCTGAGAGGTTGTTTTGCTTCGACTGGATCCATTTCTACCCGCCGCGCTCTGCCACCAGCCTGTTGTTTTGTCAGTGTTGTTGAAGAACGTAGAAAGGCTACAAAAACTATGACTGACAAATATCTTTGCCAGCTGGAAACAGCTCTGTGTGCTGTATAGAGACAGCTTCCTCTGGGGGAAAATGCAACGGGGGCTAACTGCTGTCACAATGTGCCATGGCTCTGGAAGAACATGCTCCATATCAGTCCCCTCAGTGGCCATCCCTGGGGTGGTTCCCAGGGGCAGAGCTGACAGGTCGGTGGTGTGGCCCTTGCCACTCCCAGGCAGCTCCTGTGCTGTCTCCCCCAGGCAGCTCCCTAGACAATGGTTGCTCTGTGCTCATCCGTGCCACTGTGCTGAAGGTGTGCCTGTGTTCACACCATGTCCTGCATGAGCTTGTCCTGTCTCTAGGATAAGCCAGAGGACTTTCCATTACTTCTGTGCATCCAAAAAGCAAGGCAAATAAGAGCATCTAGACCCCTAACTAAGAGTATGTCATTAGAGAATGCTGTTTTGTGATGCAGGCAGTAGTAATCACTGCTTATTGGGTCATGTCAGCACATCTTGGGGGTCATGGTGTGGGCAGCCTGTCTGGGAGAACCTCTGCACTTTTATTTCTGCATCAGGCTTAGGCCTTGAAGAGGGTAAGAACATATCAGCTGATTTCACATTTAGGGACAATCTTGTTTAAGCATAGCTAGCCACAGACAGCTGCTTTATTGCTTTTGGAATTTCCATAGCACTGGCAATAATTAAATAATGTTGGGTTAGAGTCAGATTAAATCAGGCAATATTTCCTAAATTATGAAATTTATTTATAGGGGTTACATGATCTTCTCTATAGAGAAGGAAAATTTGTAGGGATTTGTATGTCATCTCCAGTAGCTCTGCTGAAGGTACACATTCACAGAGGGAGTACATTGAATAATCTCCCTTATGCTACCACAGCACAGTGCATGCCTACTAAATTTGAAAAAGGTCTCTCACATAATAATACATTTTGAAATGGCTCTGCAGCCCTTGGTCAATACAAGGATAGTTATTCATGCCCTCAGCTGCTACTTGAGTCTATAATCTTGAGTGTATGCACCACAGTTGTGTTATGATTACTTATGCAAAAAAGAACCATGCTTCAGAGATGACCACTGCATATTTGTTGCTGCAGTGGACAGTGGCACATGCTAACTGTGTTAGCTTCAGCTGTAGTTGAGAGATTTCACCACAGATCTGCATCTTTCCTTCTAACAATATTGGCTGGCTGCAGTTTCAGTTAGAATTCTTTTGCTCTGGAAGGAGAATATTAAAAAGTGCCAGTGGAACTTATGTGTACATAAAAATTCTGAAAATGCTTTTAAGTTTTTCCAGCACAGATTTTCTGGAACTAGCCCTTTCTCTTCCTACCTGCTGAGCTATGTTGTCCATGTAGTCCACAGAGCCAGGTAGCCCTCAGGTGGTTTTGAGAACTGCATTAAAACCAATGTGAGCAGTAATGGAATTGAGACTGATTTTCTTGTATTCTCCACACTCTGAAGCAGTCCACAAAGTCAGAACTCTAATTGTGTGACTTTACCACAGGATTGATCCTTTCTCTGCATTCATCTCTATGCTCTATGGTGTTCCAACAGAGTATTGCTGCTTTGGAAGTGAGTCTGCAGAAAAAGCAACTAGTTTATTCTGTCCTGAGTTCTTTTTGTCTATTTTTTTTTTTTAATTTCTAGCTCTCTTTGATAGCTTTATTCCTGCTAATCTCAGGCCAAAAGGTTCCTCCTTTTTATATATCCATATATAATATTTCAGCATAATGGACCTTTGATTGTCTGTGGATATCTACATGCTCTCCTGCTATCCAAAACCAGTTGTGAAGTAGAGCTGTGCACCTTTCTACACAGTTTCAGTCAAACTTCCCTTCATACCCAAGCTACATTATTTTCTGCAATGTTTTCAGAACTGTGAAGCCTTTGCATGTTATCCTTGAATGGGTGCCTCTGCATTACCTTGTAGCTCTTGCACTGGATCAGAGGATGGGAGCAGTTGGTGCTGATATATCTAAATTTATATTATAAATATGTTCAGGATTTAATGTCAGACTAGATTTAGTCTGATTCTGTAGTGGTTTGTATTAATTTCCCGAAATAGTGAATGTTGGAGTGAATGTTACCATACTGTCATAAGGAGTACTACTTGATTTGAATATTTATGTTTACTCTAGGGTTTGGGAAGTGTTTCATGTGACCCTGCAGCAGAGTTCCTGGTTTGGTTTCCTCCCAAAGCACTCTTGCATGTGATTCAACAGTACTCCTGTAGTGTGAATCACTCCACATCTGAATCAACTGCTAATGTGGTAAACGGGAGAGAGGGACGAGTGCAGTAAAAACCATACTGCTGCTCTCTGATGAAATGCTGATATATGTGCAGCCTAAGCCCACCAAGGAAGCACAGCCAGGTGACTAGCTTGCTCAGTGGAGATGTGGGTTACCCAATTTCACACCTGTGCCACAAGTAGCATTCTGCTTACCCCTTGGAAGGCACTGATACTGTCTTAAGTTCTCCATTTGTAAGATGTACTCGCCATTGATGTGGCAACACTTGAAAGATTAAGAGAACATTACAGTGGTAATAAATGTACCTAACTAGAAGAAAGTAATGAAAGTCTAAGGCCTAGAAATTAACATACGTAAGAAAATTATATCTTTCCTACACATCTCACAAAATAAATACCATGAGGAGACTTTATCCCACGTTGTTTCTGTGACAGGCCATATCTGCTATAGGATGGACCTCAGACTTGATTTAAATGAAGGACATGGCAACTTCATAATCGCCCTTGGATTAAAAAATAAATAAATATCCAAGCATGTTCACATCCATGGACATGTTTTAGAGGCCTAGATAGTATTAGTTCCTGCTGCCATTAACACAGCTGAAGTTTCACATATTTCACTGTCTGTACAACAGTGATGAAGTAACTCAACCAGAACAGCTGCAGGGCAGCTCCATCAGCACTATTGGGGCTCAATGGCTTTTCATCCATCTCTGTGCATGCTTGCTCCACTTCTGTGCAGCACTGTGCTGACTTCTTTGTTTCCTTTTATTTGCTGTTCATTTCAACTGTGAATAAGGTTTGATAGATGGCAGGAGTTTTGCAATAAAGAGGACCAAATAATACTACAGGAATGAAGCTGAGCTAAAAGTTTTTCCTTAAGAGACATATCCATGCTGACCTGGGAGAGAAATCAAATTGCAGATAATTGGAAGGAATTTGAGATCTCACCAGCATTAGCCAGTAGAGAAAGGAACAGGAGTTGTCAAGACAGGAAAGCTGAAATTTGAATAAAAGTCCAGTAAGAGAAGTTCCTGGTGATGTATTTGGCAGTGAATGTGCAAAATATGGATAAAAAAGAAAAGTACTGATGAAGAGTCTGAAAAACTGCTTTGCACACCCACTCATTGCTCTTAACAAGCAAGGGAAGATTTTATCAATCTGTTCCTGAGTCACAGTTCTTCATGGTCAGCACTGTGACCACGGGGAAGTACCTCTGCTTGGGCTAGCTTTGGCCTGGGGCCACCACACCCATCTCAAGGGTGCTTGCTCCATCAGTCTCAGTCTTCCCAACACTTTGAGTTTCTGTTCTACTTCCACAGAAGCTAGACAGAGAAGGGAAATTTTTAGGTGCAATTCAGCTACTAAAGTTTGTGAACTCTCTGCAGTGACCCAAAACTGCTGTAGAAAACCCAGAACTATAGACTTAGGATCTTAGTTTTGGTATTTGTTTTAGCAACAGAGAGCTCTGTGTTTTCAGAATAAGGAGTCCATTGCTGTGTTGTTAAGCTGTTAGGAAACAACTCCAAACCTATGCCATATTGCCATTAACACTGGTGCAGTCTCTGTCCATCCAAAATCTGCCAGCCTACATCCTCTTGTCAAAGAAATTGGTTTAGTAAAGGAGCAGATTGTAGCATAAGAGAAGCTGAATTGGAGAACAATTTTAGGACAAATATATGTCTCCTCTGAGGAAAAGGCAGATAAAGCACTTAAGGGTATTCATCAGGAAAATTAAATCAAGCTTTCTTCATTTCTCCCAAGATAGTAATTTTTGTCTGACCAAACCAATCATCTGCTTGTATGCAGATGGATCAGTTTTTTTCTCTTTCACTGAGACAGGTTGCTTGTGGGAACACTTCTAGTCCTTTTCAAAGCTGAAGAACATTGTATTTGAGTCCCAAAACCAAAACTACTACACCTAGATTGGTCCTTTCTCTCTGCTGCAAGGTGCTTGTATCCTGGATCTATTGGCTAGTTCAGTAGAGTGCCTCCTGCCCTGTTCAGACTGGAAAGGAACAGGTCAGCTCAAAACACATAAATTCTGGATCATCATTTAACTTGGTCTTGAACAGGCCAAGGAGGCAATTTATTAGAGCAATTATTTTCACTTGACTTAGATCATAGGAATTCCTGCTGTATCTGGTCTGCTTTCTTTCAGCTACCCAGGACTTGTCATTTAAAATGAAAGATCAACTATGCCCTTGTGTTGATATCTTGACACTGCCCAGCTGAGCCAGCAGACAGATGCCATGTTACACTACTAAGTAGAGTTTCTCACCAGTGATTCCAGTGATTAATAAAAGGTCATTCAGAAAAATAAAATCCTCAGAGAAGGAGAGGAGAAAAAAAAAAAAAGACACAGTCTAGGAAACAAGGTCTTCTAACAAGACTGCTGACATGTTTATTAATCCACTAAGTGGCTTGGTGGCTTCCTGGTGTTCAGATTGGGAGAGGTCACATAGCAGCAGGAAGAAAAAGGCATAACTTAAGTGGTGAAGAAAACCACTAATTTATCTGTTCTTTACATTTTAATTAATGCTATGTTGAGGCATTGCATGCTTGCTGTATTTTGAAACAACAGTAGGAAAAATTTCTTGCCCTTTTAACCATGTTTTGAGGGTTCATCTCTAAGACTTAGGAAAAAATTTATATTCTATTTCATAAAATCTTCAGGCTTAGAAAAACTATTGGAAAGAGTGCTGTAGGTAGCACTTCTTTTTGATGTGTCTCGTAGCAATTGTCTGAAGCACACTAGCTCACATAATCTGTTTTTCTGCATCTGATAGTTGTATTATTACCTGGGGTGAAAGCCCAGGTTATAGAACTAATGGCACAATTCTCTTTTGCTGATTTGCTTTTCTTTTCCAAATGGTTTCTCTTTTTTTACCCGGTGATGTATTTTGTACTTAAGTACAAATCTTCCTACTTTACTAGTAGGAGGGAAATCACACTTACTTATGCCCTGAGGAAAAGGAGCTTTGGCTGGTCACATCCCTCAGAGTGCTGCTGCTTGGTTTGTGACCATGCCAGAAGCATTGTGCTGCATCTATACTAAGAATAAATGTCAAAGTCTCCATCTCCAAAATTCAGGCACACATTTTAGATGGAGATGTCTGGTGCCATTTTGGAAAACACCTAAGAAGGCTTTCACTGGTGGTTGCAAGCAGAGCAATTAAAGCCATTGCACAGATCTCAATCAGTGGGATGGATCAGCTCTCTTCAGCTCAGGCTTTTAGGAGTGATTTGAACTGGTTCAGTCTAGCCATACTCTTGACATGGCTTTTGCATGTTTCAGTTGAAGGGGAAGTCATGGTGGTTTGGAAGACCAGCTATTATATTTTATATCTCCAGCTATTCACTACAAGGTCATGCAATAACTGTCTCAATACCTGCCCTTTACTTGTTTTAACAAGGAATTTCTTCCTACCAACATAGTTTCTAGTGACCAACTGTGCTGAACTAGTGTTGGTTCAGATCTTGTGTGCATTTTCTCATAGATTTAGGTCTGTGGGAAAAAAAAGTTTAATTGTTAGTTCTAGCACCATAAAATAGCTGCAAGTGTGCAATGAAGTTCATAATTTCTGCTATGAAGCTATCAAAATGCCCTCAGAACCACAATCTGCATTTTTTTGGAAAGAAACCTTAAGTATAAACCAGCCCTAAGATTAAAGCTATTCTAGGAGAATAAGATTGCAATGTTGCTTAGAAAATAGCTCTCAGTCCCAGCAATCTTGATCACAATGAAGAGCTTTTGATGGCAGCAAGAGAGAACCACTGAAATTTTTTGACAGAGAAAATGTCTGCAAAACATAAGCTAAAACTCTGACATGAATTTGGAGGCATGAATAAGGGAAAAACCTGTGAATTTTGTTTCTTTGCTTGTAATAATTTGACTTGGAGTACATTCTCTTATTTGGAATTACCTGTTAAGAAGTGTGATATTCTATTGTTAAAAGAACAGATAGAATTCTAACTTTGTCTAGAGCTAGCTCCTGAATGTGACAGAAGTGCAGCCAAATGATGAATTCATTGCCTTGAACAAGGGTTTAAAATTAGCAGAGAACTTCTTGAATGATATGAAGTAAGGAAGCACAAGTGATGTAATGCAAGTTCTTTTTAATCATGGCATCTTAAACCTAACCACAGAAAGAAAGCAGAAGGTAGCAGGAAGATTATCTGCTACTGATAACCATTCTCTGTGAGGAGAAAGAAAAGCCATCACTTACAGAAACAGCACTGAAAGTGGATTTGTAATGCAGGAGAGGAGACTTGTGGTGCTAACCTCACTGCACTGGTATAAAGGGATTTCGTGACTCCAAGAAATGCATGTGTGTAAATAACCATGAAGACAAGCTTCTAATCTTCTCATCATAGCCAACAGAAAGGACTGCAAAAGCTATGTCAAGTTCCCTTAGCTGCTAAGTCAGGCATCTTATCTCCTCTCTTCCTCATGATGATCTTGCCCACACTGATGCAGACAAGGCATATTTTTATGATTATTTTTTGTATTTCCTGCATTAGAGCTGCAGTTGCATGTACCAGTGATTGGGAATGCTCCATCCATATGCAGAAGATGTTGTAGATGCATTTGGGATAGTCAAAAGTGACATGTGCAGTTAAACCTACTTTTCCCTTTGTTGACACTTAGCAGCAGACTGGACATCCCCCACTACTATCAAACAATAGTGCTGAAGTAAATGGCTGTGCCTTGGCAGTGCACCTCCTGGGAATATCAGGAAAGCAATCTCCATTTTTCAGCTAACTATGTCTTTAGATGATTTTCCAATTATGCTTATCTGCTTTTTCCTGTGAAAAGCCAGTTTGACTCAAGAGGGTTTTATATATGTCAGATGGCACAACTGCAGAGCAGGTGGGACAAACATACTCTGCTGACATTTAGCTGCAGGTAATAGGGTGCATATGAGAGAAACTACCACCATCAATTTTCCTTTCACACCTCATGGTCTCCTAGGAGGTGACATTTTGAATCTGGTTTAGATTTGGAGATCTTGCAAAAATGTCAGGTTCTCTGAAGGTGACTGCAAGTGATTGAACCACACACATCCACCTGTGGATTTAGGAATGAACAGGTATAACTTATTCTGAGCAGCCCTGTTCCCTGCTGGTAAAAAATGTCATATTGCCAGATTTTCACATGTTATCCATGAGTTAAACTAGTAAAACAAGGAGGTTTATAGCATAAAACCCTGAAGAACTATTTCAGTTCTTTACAAAGGAACAGGAAGACCCCTGAGAACAGTGAGAATGAATTTGTGTGCCTAATTATTTTCTAGTGGTTAAGGGTCAGATTGCAACAAGGCAGACATAGCCCAGACTATCTGGAACAGTCTAACGTTTGATCTCCAGTTTTGCATACTTTCGAGTTAAGATTGTACTGTCAGCTGTTTTGAAGAATTGTGCAACTTTTCTGTCAGAAAAATTGACATCAATACTTTATGGCAGAGTCAAGCTACCAGTTTTGTTTGATAAAAATTGTGTTAATTAATGCATTGTCTTCTGTTGTGGTCAAGATATGAAAGAACCCTGTTCAATCCCACATTTCTACTAAACACACATGTTAACACAAGACCTGTAAATTCTGCAATGGTAGAGTCAAATCTTGCTAGACCTGGCACATGAGAGTTGAAAGGTGCAAGTAAATTGGTGTCATCATGGCATGAGCCATGACAATGCTGGAAAGCCATGGAATCCAGGAGAGTGTACCCTTTCAGGCCATGTATTCATTCACCTGAAGTTGAGGCTAGATCTACAATCTGCAATAAGAGAGCCAGAGCACTGAGCAGAGTTAGTAAATGTGTAATCAAAGTAAAATCACTGTTGATATAAGGTTAATGTAATCTGACTTTTGACAAAAGGACATCAGAGATAAGATTCAGACAGTAAAGAATGAAGATACATGTCCTCACCTAAGCTTAGCTGTGCCGTGTGGTAATCAGTTTCAGTCATATCAGAGGGGGTACTTATAGAGTAAGTTACTGCTCAGTTAGAGAAGCATCAGCCTCTGGCCTCTGTGGATAATCTTAGAAAATTATATAGAATTAGAAAAAATGATAATGTTTGCTTTCAAAGTACCACTGGTTTTCACTGACAAACATAATACCCAGATATGGTATATCCTCCTCAGTTATTCACAGATCAACTCCCAAGTTAAAATAGCTAGTGAAATGTTTCATTTCCCAGCCACAACATTCAAAAGAGGCCTGACTTACTGGTCAAAACTCCACTGATGTTTCTTATTAAAGCCATATGCTTTACAGAATTCAGTAAAGGATTTCTTGACTCCTTACTAGAGGAAGAGTTCAAGTGCATTAAAAGCAAAAGGCAAACTAAAAAGAAAATAAATTATTTTTTTGATTTCATGATATTGGGCTATCATTTTCACCTAAAATAATATTTAATATTCAGACAGAGCATAAGTTAATGTGTAATGTCAAATTATGTCATGTCCATCACCTTCCAGACGATACTTAGGGCATTATGAGAAGTATAACAACCAACACTTCACAGAATCATAGAATAATCTGAGTTGGAAGTGATCCACAAGGGTCATCGAATCCAAACTCCTGGCCCTGCACAGCTCCAAGAGTTACACCACATGGCTGAGAGTCCAAACTTCTGAAATTCTCTCAGGCTGGTGCTGTGACCAGTTTCCTGGGGAGCCTGTTCCAGTGCCCAACCAACTTGGTGATGAATCTTATCCTAATATCCAACCTAAATCTCCCCTGACAACTTCAGGCCATTCCCCCAGGTCCTGTCCCTGTCACCCCAGAGCAGGATCAGTGCCTGCCCCTCCTGTTCCCCTCCCAAGAAGCTGTAACTGCAGTGAGGTCTCCCCTCAGTCTCCTCCAGGCTGAACAGACCAAGTGCCCTCAGCCACTCCTCACACGGCTTCCCCTCCAAACCCTTCACATCCTCATGCTCTCCTTTGGACACTCTCTGACAGCTCAATGTCTGTTTTGTGTTGTGGCACCCATTTCTGCCCCCAGCACTGGAGGTGAGGCTGCCCCAGCTCAGAGCAGAGCAGGACAATCCCCTCCCTGCCCGGCTCTGATGCTGTGCCTGATGCTCCCAGGGCACTCTTGGCCCTCCTGGCTGCCAGGGCACTGCTGGCTCGTGTTCACCTTGTCCTCAGCAGGACACCCAAGTCCATTTAATGCACTCATTTCTGCTTTCCAGCCTCTCATTCGTTTGTCTGTGTAATTCCAGTGTTGCCCCATCCCAGGAGCAGAATCTGGCTATTTCCCTTGCTGAATTGCATGTGGTTGGTGCCTGCACAGTCCTCTCATTTGTCAAGGTCTCTGCAGGGCATCTCTGCCCTGGAGGGAATAAACAGCTCCTCCCAGTTCTATACCATCTGGGAACTTGCTTAATATCCTGGCCAGTCCTGTGTCCAAGCCATTTATGAAGAGCACAGGGCTGAGGATGGAGCCCTGTGGAGCCCCACCAGTGACAGGTCACCAGTCTGGTGTCACCCCACTCACTGCAACCCTTTGTGCCTGAGCCCTGAGCCACTTTCTCACCCATCACATAATTTGTTTATCCAGCTCTGAGCTGGACAGCTTGTCCAGAAGGATCCTGGGAGAGGCAGTATCAAAGGCTTTACTGAAATCCAAAAAATTTCATCAACTGGCTTCCCTTGATCAGCTAGGTGGGTTACCTTGTCATGAAAGGAAATCAGGTTTGACAAGCAGAGCTTTCCCCTCATGAAGCTGTGCTGGCTGAGACCAGTGACTGCATTGCTCTTCAGGTGTTTTTCAATACTTCCCAGAATAATCTACTCCACAACTTTACCAGGCATGGAAGTGAGACTGACAGGCTATAGTTTCTGGGGTCCTCTTTCTTACTCTTCTTTATAACTGGGACAACATTCATCATCTCCAGTCAGCTGGGATCTCTCTGAATTCCCAAGACTGCTCAAAAATCAACAGGAAAATTTTTGAAATTACATCAGCCAGCACTTTGAGGATTCTTGGAAGAATGCCATCAGGCCCCATAGATTTGTAGGGATCCAGCTGGAGCAGCAGATCCTGCACAATTTCAGGTTGGACCAGGAGTTGAACATTCTTGCAGTCATGGTCCTCCAGGCATTGGCACCCTCTTGGTCCTTCACCCGTGTTGAAGACAGAGGCAAAGAATGCATTAAACGCCTCTGCCTTGTCTATGTCACTGTTGATGAGGTGACCATTCTCATCCTGTAATGGGTCAATGTTATTTCTACACTGCCTTTTGTCATTAATATATTTGATAAAACTCTTTTTATTGTCCCTCACATTTCTGGCCAGCTTCAACTCTAGTTGAGCTCTGCCCACCTGAATTTTCTCCCTACAGTGGCAAACAACATCTCTATTCTTCCCATGTCACCTGACCTTGCTTCCACTTCCTTTTTTGCTTCACTTCCAAGAGAAGATCCCTATTCAGGCAAGCTGTCCTCCTGCTTTTCTACTTGACTTCCAACATTTGGAAATCGCCTGCTTCTATCCCTTAGGTGGTGATGTTTGAAAAGTGAGCAAAAGCATTGTTCCAGGGGACTTTACTCAGTGGTGCCCTGAGCAGCCTGAAGTTTGTTCTCATGTGCAGAGGCTTTGCTGGCCCTTTTCCTGCTGACAGTAACCTGATGCTTGGTGGTCACTGTGGCCAGGATGGCTGCTCATCTCCTCTTTGCTCATGGGATCCTCTCTGCTGACAAGCAGCAGACCCAGGAGGGCATCTTTCTGTGTTGGTTTCCTGAGGACTTGTTCTGTACAGTTATCAACCAGGTTTATTAGGAATCCTCCAGCCTGGGTTGTACTAGCTGTGTGATGCTCTCAGTTAATTTCTGGCAAGTTGAAGTCCCCATGCAAGGACAAAAGCAGTTAACTTGGAATAGTTTCTCAGTTCCTCAAATAATCTGTTGGCATTTTTGTCCTGGCTAGAAGGTCTATAGAAGATTCCCATATTGACATCCACATTATTTCTTTGTCCCTTAATTCTTATCCAGGGGCTATCAGCTGTGCCATTGCCAACTGTGAGTTCCATCCCTTCCATTGCTTTTAAGTCCCGCTGCAGAGAGATGGGCTAACTCGATAT
Source organism: Muscicapa striata striata (assembly GCA_030060385.1). Taxonomy (NCBI): domain Eukaryota; kingdom Metazoa; phylum Chordata; class Aves; order Passeriformes; family Muscicapidae; genus Muscicapa; species Muscicapa striata. The sequence continues at coordinate 1,346,877 of JAREIS010000156.1, forward strand.
GACTTTCCAAATTGTCCCATGCTTCGAGAACTCATGTAAAGACATCATCCAGAAACAGAAAACCTGCACATTAGTAAAACCTTTAAGCCTTCAGATAAGCAGACGTGCTGGGACTGGGACATTAAATGGGTGCTTTCTCTCTGCACTTCCTAAAGGAGCATAGGCCAGCCATGTATTCCTGAAGGGCTTTGTACCTTCTCACATCTTCAAAGTCACAACACGTGCTCCTTAAAATCTGCCCTGCTGATGCAATTCAAAAACTCTGACTCTTGGGTCTGTGGTATGTTAAACATGGCTTGTCAAGTGTAAAACAAACAGCTATGGCACAGTCCAAAGTCAGTAGTAGTTTTCTCCTTCAGGCTTGTGGAAATTATGGGCTCAGTTCTACTTGATCCCTCTCAGCTGTTTATCCCGTGACATGCATTGTCTAAATTAAAAATTAAAAATTAAAAATTAAAAATTAAAAATTAAAAATTAAAAATTAAAAATTAAAAAGATTCCTGAAGAAAGTCTTTAAGCACTTGCATTCCAGAGTACATCAAAACACAGTAAAGGCTGATGCTTCACTTTTGATAGCTATACTTGGTTTCAACTTTTTTGGAGCCACATCACTTTAGTTTACAGCACCCACATAGCCTGCTGGGGCAGAAGTCCCATGCAAGGCAGCCCATGATGTGAGAGACTTCCCTGCCTAATGAGGCAATCCATCTGTGCAGGCTGCATCAGGAAGCTGATGCATGAACAGTATGTGTAGTTTTGGTGTTTTTGCAGAGTTTGAGCCCTGAGCCTAGCTGGGGGCATTCTAAAGCTTTAATAAGCAAAACTCACCTCCTTTTAAAATGTAGATTTTGAGTCTACTTGCATCTATCTTTACCTATCCTACTTCATTTGTTCCCTCCCTTCCTCCTTAGCATGAGCACTGAATAGTGTTGATTGAGTAAAGTGTTCTCCTAGGAGAATTAGCTACCATCTTGAGAAAAAAAAAAACTTTGTAGAGCTTGTACCAGAGTAGCAATAATCATTTTGTGCAGCTCCCATCTTGACAATAAACCCATAATAGCTATGGAATAGAGCATGAAGAAAGCATAGAATTACATCAGAGCTTCAATTACCTTTCATATTACCTGTAACTGAAATACTTATTGCTTCAGTGCTAGAGTTATTACTTACTTTTATAGGATTCTAAAATAACACTTTAAAGAGTCTGCCTGCCCTGTAGACAAAGAATCCAGCTCTGAAAACAAACAAAGAGCAGGAAATTTCAGGTTTCAGGGTAGGCTCCCAAATGTCAGGCTGCTTATTTAAACCATTCCTGCTGACATCTAGCAAGCTACATTTCTTGTGGGATTTTTGGAAATTAGAAGTGTATTAGAAAGCCTCTTTTTGAAAGAGCCACTGTACTTCAATATCAAGTCTTCCATGGAACATGATATTGTGCAGCATAATGAATAAAGAAGAGAGGTCGATTTTGGTGATTTGGGGTTTCATTTGTTGGTTTTTTTTTTCTCTCTTTTTAAAATTTTCCTTTCTCCTTAAATGACAATCAAATTGCTTGATCCTCAGAAGCTCTCAATTTGTGAATAGTTCAGCCTGAGTTTAAAGTAAGTTTGTGACTGCTTTTTCCCTTATTCAGGCTATAATCTCTTCACAATGTGTACATGTAACAGATAAAAATAACTGTCATGCTTAATTTATTTTAAGAGTGCAGGTAGGTTGCTTGAATTTTCCACATTTATTTTCTGAGAAAACATGAGTTTTCTGTCTCAGTATAAGAACACAAGAAATGCCTACTGGACTGGAAAAATATTTTTTCTGGCAGCAGCAGGAAAAGCCTTCACATAGGGAGAACCCCTTTAACAGTCTGTATCCCCCGTACTTCCATCAGCATCACAACCACTAGATTAGGGATGTCTCTGGACACATTTCTGCCTTGTCCCTCTAATATGTCCTCTAAATGTAATATCCATTGGTTTGTTAACATGAAGGCATTTGTCTGTCTGATTTTGTTGGGTTTTTTTTTTTTTTTTTTTTTTTTTTTTTTGGTTCTTGTTGCTCTTCTTTGTTGGTTTTATTTATTTTTTCTTTTGCATAACACCCTCATCATCTACACGGTGTGTGGACTGCCATGTTTAGTGCTTCCACTTCAGAAACCTCTAAGGAGAGCAGACAGTGAATCCAAGAACTGAACTGTTATAAATTATGGCTTGTTAAACAGTTTAGTAATTTTAAATATCTAAGATATAACTGCGAAAAGATTGAATGTTCAGGAATTTTAAATTCACCGTCTAAATTTCAAACCACCTTAAAGGAAGCTCTCATAGTATCTAGAGGCAAAGGCAGTCAAAGTAGTCATAACTTTCAGGAATTTTAGCCTCTAGCAATGTTAGTTGCAGAAAAAGGATCAGCAGAATAGGTTCACGCTCAGTAAGGACACACTATTTAATAAGGAATTAGGTTAGCAAAGGAAAACAGATGGCAAGAGCAGACAAGACAGTTTGAGACCTAAGGCCTAATTCAGATTTGACACAGCTAAGCTGAATGGCCATTGAAGTCAGTGAGATGTTTGCATATTTGTAACAGGGCTAAATTTACTCGCCTGTGTTTTGCAGAAGGAGGTGAATAGTTGTCTTCAAATAGATGTTTGAGGTTTGTTTTTGTTTTTTTTTTTAAATTAGGATGTTCATATGAATATTTTGGTGCTATCCCAAAACTTACGCTTTAAAACCCGGTAGATTTAACAAGCAAAGATGTTTGCTGCATAATGCAAATGTAGTTGAAAGACAGTGCCTGGCCTAAGGCTTTGTATATACATAATGGAAACAAACAGATGGAAACACAAGCAGAGGCTTGCTCTGTGCAACTTCAGTTGAATGGGGCTATGAATCCTTGCTCTCTCACTCTGAGGCTGTCTCCTTTTGAGTTTCTACAAGAATTGGAGTTATAATGGGAAGTATATTCATTGTGTAAGTGAATATTTAGAGAAGGAGCACTGAAAGCTAGCAGTTCACGGTTTCTGCATTTCCTTCTGTCTAGGTGCCTTTTGGCTTCTGTCTAGCCATGGGTAATCTGCAAAAAATGCTGAGAGTCTAACAAATGGTTAGTTAGCAGGTTAACAAATAGTCTCCCTTTGTCTTCTCTTCAATGAACCAGTAACAATAGCTTCTGATTTATAATTTTTTATTTTATTTTATTTTGGCTATAAAATTAGAAGATATATCTTATCCTAGTAAAATGGGATATTATTTTGTATTTGCTGCTGTGTAATTACATCTCTGTCTACTGTGGTTTAAGGCATGTTGATTGCCCCACCTGCTTTTGTTCACAGGGTGCTCCCATTAAAAATCAGTGACTTGGGAAATGCTTACTGGAAAATTGTATATTAACTGACACTGAGTGACCAGAATGTTGCAGAAATTTGGAAAAGCAAAGAAAAAGAGAAAGGAAGACAAAAAATTTTTTCTCTTGTGATGATATTTTTCTGCCCTCCAAAAACATTGTCAGAACACTGGTTCTACAAGGAATAGTAAAAGATATGGCCGTAATGGGAGCAAGTCATGCTTCTCCTAAGTAATGCCATGGCATTTCCTGTACCAGTGCATCGACATGAAGCAAGGGCAGGTAATCTTTCCTTGGCTTTAGCACACCTTGCTAAACAGCCTGGCCTATCACATAACAAGAGCTGCCTCTGTACCTAACAGCTCTTGATGCCAGTGATGAACACCTGCAGGGCAGCAGAAGCTTTCCTCATGATGGCTGCTAGCGTGTTGTACACAGAACGTTTGCTGATGGGATACATCAGCAGTAATTGTACATATAGGATGGCTGGGGGCTGTAAGCATTCCCACCCTGGGCACTGGAGCACCCTGAAGGGTTTTTAACGGGGCTCCTAGCTGCTGTGGAACAGCTACCTGCCTGCTAGCTCTCCAGTTTATGACTAATCCTCTGTGCAGATTAAATGTGCTTTCATGGTTTATTTGAATGAAGAAACATACTGGCAGAAAACTCCTTTTTTTTTTCTGAGGAAATGGCTGATCTACCACATTGTAGGCAGTCACTTCATTGTCTCCTGTCTTAGTTCCTCATTTTTCATATAATAACAATAGCTCTTCTGTTCCTCAATAGGATTCTGTCTTTTAAAAATACACATGAAATGCTAAAATACAGCTTACAGCATCTTTTGCACTTCTGTTGCTAAAGATCACTTCCATTCAATTCTTCACCTATTGCCTGGAAATAATAAAAGATGTTCCACAAATGCTTAGGATGTATGGTGCTTCAGTAAAATCTAGTTTACCTGGTCAGTTGCACAATGCACACATGCTACTCTGTAAGATTCTATCACTTTGCTACTTACATACTCATGTTGCCATTAAACTAGTTATGGTTCTTGAGGGAGGCCTAACTTTACATTGTCAGCTGCCAAGCCAAGGCTCATGAGTGTAACCACATTGGATTTATCACTTTGTCTGAAAACAAAACTACAGTCTGATGGAAATACATATTATTTAAAAGATGTGGTCATTTTCATGACAGTAATAGTTTTTTGATTAAACAATTTCTGGAAAGAGTTCTGATATTTTCATTTGCCCTATAGCCCCTTGAGTTCACTTCTACAGCAACTCCACTCTGTATAATACATCACCCCTTCATTCCTTACCCATTCTGCTAGATGCTTATCTTGTTTACCTTAAGATCTATATACCTTGTTCATAGTACATTGCCCTGTATCTTACCATACATTAACTCACAGTACTACACAAATGACAGTTTTGATTCAGGTAGAAATCGAAAAGAGGAACTGTAAAAGAAGAACTACCTGAACTGAACCACACAGCTTTGCTGGTAATAAGAATGAATCCAAATGTCAGTGTAAGTTTTCTTTGGACGATTTTTATTTTCAAAAACTTTGGAGACTGAGCTTGCTAATATCAAAGCTAGGCATGCACAGTGGGCTGTGCAAAATCTTGAAGATGAGTCAAGGAGTCACACAAGCTAAAGTATATGTAGGCAGAGCCTTAAGATGTGGACAAATACCAAGTAGTCTTTTCTGCATGACTTCAGTGGGCTATCCCTCATGGCTCTGCTGGAGACTCTTTTTTTTTTTTTTAATGTGTCTTTCATAAATATTTTATATCCAGACTGAACTCTCACATCTCTTTGCTAGGGGAAATGGATGGGATTAGTTACAGTGACAGTAATAACATATTTATAAATATTTTTTTTTTACAATGGAAGGCTTTACAAGATATTCAGGACTTTCTGGTAACTGAATAGACTTTTCTTTTAAACTTAACTTCACAGAAAGCTGGTATTTGTAATATTAATATGTTGATTTAAATTTATGACTTATGGAAAGTAGTACATCCTTTCAAGTAAATTTTTTAGGATCCAGACCTGCAGAGATTTACACACAGAGATTCATTGTGTATTCTGGTCCCAGGAAATCAGAAACAAGGCCCCTTTTTATTGCAGTGGAGCCAGGACTCCAGCTGTTGCTTTTGGAGCAGGCAGTATTGCACAGCTGAAGGTTTACCAGATTTTGTAAAATATAGGGTCTGAGGCCAGTTTTTTGACATAAGGTATCAGAAAATTTTCACCTTTGCCCTGCTCTTTCCACATTCTAGGATATTTGTGTTATATTGCCAACAAAAAAAAGTGAGTCCTGTCTCAGTGGACTTGAGATTTGATAAAATTGAAAAACCCAAAGGCAAATACTAACAAAAGGATACATTGTTTAGAATTAATACCAAGTATTTTTTGCAAACTAAAGCCTGTATTTGTTGTGTCAGGGGATGTTTTCAGCACATATGTGAACATACACACATGCACACACATTTACACACCATTCATTTCTGCAGGTACAAAGCTGTTCATGACTATGAGGTCTGTGGTCAAGCTCAGCCCAGTTCTGAGTCCAGCATAAAGCCAATGTAATCCTTGATACTGAATAAACCCTTCAAGACAGAACTGACAAGGGCTGCTACAGCAACCACATTCCACAGAGAGCTTATTTTTAAATCTAAATAGTAAATGAAGGGGAAGTTAATATCTGGAGGCCTGTATGTGCTCATTTTTTCTGGCTGAAGCTGATTTTTCAGGTCTGAGAATTTGTCAAGATTAAGGTTGGATTGTCTTTGAGGTTAATGTTATGGAGGCATTTTAGCATTATCTACAGGTCTGGTTAATAGTATGGTCTGATGTAAACATGGTGCTCTGTACAGCACAACTCTGCACAAATGACATTAATGGATGCACACCAAACCACAGATGCTGGCTCACCAATTTTCTGGGAAAGCCTGGACCTACATCCATCTCTAAATCATATGGCTGTCTGTCACCCTTGTGCAAAACCTGTACTTTGCCTAGCCCTGAAGTTTGCCTAGCTCCTGATCTTTGTGGCCTGTGATCCTCTCTGCTCTGGATTACAGGGACAGCAGACTAATGTCTGGACTGCGGTAGTTCTGACTTGGAATGCTTGCAGTGGGCTGCAGCAAACCTCAAAAAACGATCAAAAGTAACCTTTTCTGTGTGCTCCCCAAGTTTACTTTTGCCTGTTGAGTTTTTATTTATTGTAGACTAGATGACATGTTGGTTGCTTCCAGGAAATAAATACACTGGCTTGTAAATGGAATGAGGACTCCCTGGTGGACCAGCTAAGCAGGCTGGACCCCAAACCCCATGTTCAGCATGAGTGCTGTGAAGAACTGGTATTTTGTCCACCTGCAATTAATTTTGCTGCCTGGTGCTTCCCTTCTCCTTGGACTGGGAGAACCTGCAAGGATTCCCCTTGCACCATAAGTCTGTTTTCTCTTTGATTAACTTCCCTTCAACTCAGACAAGCTGGGAGATCTGCCATAGCTTGCCCAACTAGGCACTTGTTTCTCTTTGCTTGACCCCCACTTCAAGAGCCAGAGTGGGAATATATGTTGAACTACAAAAAAATCACCCATCTGACCACCTGCTTGGGAGTACTGATGCAACTTTGCTTCAACATAGAGGGAATCCTGTTCCCTGACTGTGCCAGGGGCAATTTTCCAATCTATCCTCTTCATACACAAGGGCCCTGAATTATCTTGCAGTAATGTTGACACTTAAAAAGCACCATGTGATTATACAGATGCGGTGACAGTTTACCTCTACCAAAACAAACAGATTTTATTCAAGAGAGGATTTCTTTTTAAGGACAAAATTAACTGAATGGAACTAACAACTCTGTTTTGGTGACTGTTCTCATCGGTGTTAATTACTTGTACTGAAACAGGCAGAGGCCACCAAAACTGCTGTACAGCCTGATGGAGATAGTCCCTATAATCACAAACTAATGTCCATATTGCTATCTTAAGATGAATAGTGTCTCCACCTGAAAAATTAGACAGCAGATAGCCAGAGGTAGACAACTCAGGTAACTTGAGTGAGGAATGCAGAGGGCATGGCTTTGAGCAGTGACCAAACTTGCAGAGCTCCTGGTTTCAACGTTGTGTTTTACTTGTTTGCTGCTTCCCACTTTTGAGACTTTTCTGGAGGGCTAGGGGGTCTACAAGACAGTTTTTCACTAAGATTTTTCTGGCAAAAACATGTTATATTCTTGCCTCAACCTTTACTACCTGATTTGAGTTTTGCTTACTTTATGTCATGGAAGTGAGAAAGGAAGGATTTGTTTTGGGGTCAGACATTGTATCTGGACGTAAGTCCTACAAACATGTGTATTGTCTAAGGGTTTCAAGAAGCACATGGCACTGGAAGATTTGTGTATAGGGGACGATAAGTCCAGGAAAAGAAATCACTCCTCATCTTTGTTCTTGGAAACAAACTTCTGGAGAAAAGCTTCTTCACAAATTTTAGCATCTGTGAAACAGGCATGCTAGTGTTCATATGCATGTTAGAACAGAGTCTTCCTTTCTGATGGCAGCATTAAACTGGGTCTCTGCTCCAGAGATGTCCATGTGGAGCATCAGTGCTCAAATTAGTGCTGTGCAAATATGAATGCAGCTGAGGGGAAAGAGGCAGCAGTCAGGAGGGAAGGAAAAGTAAGAGAGCTGGCCATAGTCAGCAGGAAAAGGAGCATCATCCAGTACTGACAATATACAGCTGTGGGTCTCTTGCCCATGGCTAGCTTCATTATTAGACACACTTGACTTGAAATTGTAATGTCAGCCCCACAGGCTTCACACAGAAGTGCTGTGTTGTGCTGGCTGAAGCCAAGGGAATTTTGGCTCTGAACAGCAAATTTTCTGGAAAAAAACAGAGGTCTAAAACAGCAAGATCACATAGAATTAACTAATAATAATTAGAATCACTAATAATAATTTTGGATAGAAAAATTGAAGGGGATGTCCTGGTAATGTCATAGCAATAATTTTACTCTGTATGAGATATTACGGCTTTTTTCCCCCCACTTCAAATTGTGTTTTTTTAAGCAACTGGTCAATTCAGAAAGTTTCTTTTTGGGATCAGCCTGTAGAATCCCCTTTTAATCTGCTTTTTTTGTTAGTTTTCACCACTGAACTAAAACAGCGTTGTCTATTATATTCCAATGCTGACAGTGTTCTCAGATTCCTTAAAACAGAACATCACATCATAAGTTTCTGCCTCCTTTCAGTCTCTACTCAGCACCATCCCTGCTGTCCATTCTTTGTAGGGACCATATATGGTGGCCTTCCATGCCCATTAGCAATGGAAGATCAAGAAGATATTTCTGCAAAATAGAGGTCTTGGAAGAAAAAGGGGTTAGTTACAGAGAAGGCAGGACCTTCATCACTGCAGGTTGAGACAGATCAGTTAATTTAAAGCACTTAATTGCTTCCCATAGAGAAGTCTGTGTGAGAGAGAACCTTAAAGATTATTTAGTTCCAGCTCCCCTGCCACGTGCAGGGGAGATCCCAGCTAGATCTGGTTTCTCAAAGCCCTATCCAACCTTGCCTGGAACACTGACTGGGACTGGGCATCCACAACTTCTCTCCAAGCAAGCTCTTCCAGTGCCTCACCATCCTCATAGTAAAGAATTTCTTCTGTATAGCTAACTTGTATTTCCTCTCTTTCAATTTGAACCTATTTCATAATTATCTCGCTCTTCTTCCTGGCAGTGTTTCACAATCCTGCCCTCCAAAAAAGGTGTTTTCTTCACAGGACGGTTCATATCTTCTGTTGTTTCCAGTTATCTGTAGCTTTATGAGAAGTCCCTAATGAAATGAGATGGTACAAGAAGATCCATGGAAATAAATTTGGCTACCTATGTTATTAAATTCAAGTACATGGCTAATTCTTTTCTGCTATGATGGAGAGCATTTGTGGGGATTCAAAGACCAGTAGAAGGGTTAATTTTTTCTCCAACATATCTTTCACAAATGTTTTCTAAAAGTAGTTTTTAAATTTGCTAAAGGACATTTTTTCCTTACATATTTGAAAAACATGGCTTTCAGTATCCCATATCACAGTAATGCACTAACCTGACTGCTTACTATTGAATAAGCTTACTAGGTTTCCTATAAACTCTTCCAGCCAAACTTTTCTTAACATAATTGTACATAATTGAAAATGACTAAACACATAAGATGAAAATTAAGGCTGTAACTTGGGCAGTGAGTCATGTGCTTTTATAGTGGATAATATTGGAACACACCAGGAACCCCAGACAGAGTAACCACAGGGTCAACCCCGCTTTGCTGCTGTAAAGAGATTTGCTTTTTGAAGTTCTGCACACAGCAGAAGCCTTTGTGAAAACATCTTCATTTTGTGCCACTTATTTTCTTTATAAAAGAAAAGCCAGCGGCTTCTCAGGTGTTGATGGTGACAGGTAGTGCACTTCTTCAGAGTAAGCTGGATGTGCAACCAAAGCCTGTGCTCTGCTCCCTGAGTTTAGCTTTCTGTGACTGGTTATTTACATCTTGCAATCTTTCTGGCAGCCAGAAACCTAGCTTTAAAAGATACTATTGCTCCAGAGAGGGTTTTTCAAACTAATTTCAATACCTTCCTTTATTTCTAGTGTTTTGTGACAAAAGTCTGCCTTGACTTCCTGCACAGGCACTCTGAGTTCAATGGCTGGGCTTGGGGTAAGGTTCTGACCCAGAAAGCATACATGAACTTTTTTCTAAAGGACTTATTGGCCCTATTTCTAATATTTACAGCTGTTAAATTGTGAAATGTCTTTTGACATCAAACTGAATTTAATTCCTTTTAGTCTATGGGTTAGAGGAGGACCCTTTTGGCACTGGGTGATAGAAAATAATTAGTTTCCTTTTATTTTCACTTTCAATTAGAACTTTTAAATATCCTGAACACTGTTTAGAGCCTTAAGCCCTAATGCTTCCTCTGTAGGACTTGTAATGTGTGAAGAAAATGAAGACAGGCAGGTAACAACTTCCATGATAGCTCCTGGATTTGCTCATATTCAGCAAATGTTCGGCACATTGTGAAGATACATCAATAAATTAGTCTCAGTATTTCCAGCTCTGTGAACAAAAATTCTGGTGTATAAAATCAGTGAAGAAACTGAACAGTGTATAATATTTCAGTAGCTTCTCCATTTGTCTTAGTCTAATTTCCTCATTGTATTCAAGAGCGCTTAAGAATATTGCCTGTGATCTTAAAAATGCCACAGAAAAGGGCTCAGAAAACAGAGTACCACAGACCTGCAGGACTTGTGCATGCAGCTGGAAGAAGTATTTCCCAGTTTTCATTCTTAACCAAGAATCCCAGGAACTACTGTTTTCCTTCTTGGTTTATTTTTTTCTCTTTTTTTCCAAATTATAGCAAAGATTAGCCTCTAATTGTTTGACTCCATGAGCTGGAGATTCAGAAAAGACCCCAAAAAGCACTAGAATTTCAGCATAAGTCATAGAAGTAATAATAGAAATTAATTCTCTTCTGTCAAGGGCGGTTTTCTTCCCAGGGTGGTCTCTATCTTAGTTAACTCTCCCAATTTACTAACACCTTGGTGACCTCCAGCTTCTGTAAAAAAATGCAGACTGAAATAGCAGCACTGGAGAATTTCCAAATGTCAGCCCTGCTGTCAGTGTGCTACATGTGGTATTTAACAGATTCATCACTTTACCCCATCTGACCAGTAACTTAACCATAAACAATATAAAATTGCTTAAATTGGTCAACACAAGGAAGTACCCCACCTTTGTCCATAAACCCTTATTTCTGAAGCAATAGAGATGCTTGTATAACTTAGCATAGCATGCTAAGAAGAAACATCTTATAATGCAACAAAAACTGAGCACCAACAATCTATTTTAAAAAATAGTCGGGGTAAGTAAACTCATATGCTTTAAAATGAATGATATATCTACCACACTCCAGTGAAATATAATGATCAAGACCTGATGGTACTAAGTTGTATCCTTCCTTTTAAGCCACAGGATGCTCGCAAACCACAATGAAATTATGTCTACAGGTAACCACTGTACAGTCATTTTAGCATGGGGTTATACTCAAGTGAATAGGCAACCTCTTTTAGAACAGGGCTGATTAGCTCAACCAACTCCCCCCTGCCCACAAGAGCTACCATATTGCTGCTATTGCTGGGGCAGACTCATCTATAGCTGGAGGGAATCTGTAGCCAGTGATGCATTACATACAGTGGAAATACTCTAAAAGGAAGCTGAACTGATTTGTCGTGTCTGAGAAAGTAACCCATTTTTTGCATGTCTCCTTTTTTCTCTTCATCTATTTTCCTTTTGTTTTCCTACGTAAAAGCCACCAAACATGCAACAGTTAAATCCTTTTTCTCTTAATTTATGGCAAACCAATCATTCCAGGCAAATGCATGACTGCTATAATTGGCTGGGTTTGATTGCAATACAGCCTATACTTTTTTTATGGTTTGGCAATGCTGTTCCAAGCAGAACCACTCCAAAACTGTAGCAGTAAGAAGATATTTTATGAGGCTGTGTACCCAGAGCATGCCTCACATTCGTGTAGTCTTGTGACAGACACCAGCAACCACATTACCAGAGCTGCACAAGGCAGGATAGTGCTAAACATCCTAAATTACAAATGTAAGATGTAAAAACTTCAGACTCACAGAGTATTTTAGGTGCCTGCACTCCCCATCCAAATCAAGTGGATGATGTCTCTACACACCTTTGTGGATCTGCAGATGAGAGACTTTTTGTGAGGTCATGCTGAACTGCTCAGAGCAGCAGCAACTAGAAATTATGTTTCTTGGGACCTGAGCAGCATCTTTATTAGTGCTCAGTGAGTCTAGAGACCTCGTTTCCTTACACCAGGAAGAAATGCTGTGTATAATAGACAGAAGCCAATTTCCTTCTTTCTGTAGCTACCAGTGTGCATGCCAGAGCCTGTGCACCAACACAACTCCTCCCTGCTCCATATTTGGAATAATCCAATCTCTCTCACAGCCAGCTAATTTTTCACTTAATTCTTATTTTGGGTTATATTTTAGGAGCTGCCCTCCTCCAAGCCTGATAAAGCAAACTCTATTTCTCTACAAGTATCTCCTTCTTGTCTCATCTGAGGAGACTATGTGTGTCACCTAGACTCTGGTGACAATAAACCAGGTAGTTTTTTCACAGGCAGACGTGGAGGGTGTTCTGCACAGCTGTGCCAAATGCTGTGGTTTTGCAAGCTCCACTAGAGACCAGCCTGTATTTCCCCATGAGCAGTTACAGCAAATTCATATGTGACTGTACATAGTACAATGGACATCTGAGCAGCACATGAGAACTGCAAATGGAAGTCCAAGAACAGCAAAAATTGTTATTAACTTCTTGTCCCTTTTTTATTATTAATTCTTGCAGTTACTAGCATTAAAGCTTTCCTGTAACCTTGAAAATATCGTAGTGTGAAGTAAGAAATGTTGCAGAATTGGAATGAGTTTTGAGGCATCAAGGCAAGGTTCTGAGAGTCTTGCAGGCAAGTAAGGGGCTCTCTGGAAACGTGCTATTGAATTTCCTCCCCTCCATCCCCCTCAAATTACTGAAATGCCTCGAGTTTTGAACTTTGGTAACAGAAGGGAAATAGGTGCTTACTCTCAAAGGAATACAGAGCTATTAAAAAAAAATGAAAAAGAAGCAAAATCTGAGAGGCCTCCTACATGCTGAATACGCCCTTACTCTGTGAAGTCCCTGACCTCCACAGAACCAACCCAGAAGTGTTTCAGGGGAGTGTCATGCTATCTGACCAGATGCTAAATATTTTATTAAAAATATCCCCAAACCCTTTTTTTTGTCCTTAGAAAATTTAAAAAGGGAAATGCATGGAAATACCTTGTTTCTGAAACCTTAGTAACAGCAGCAATATTAAAGTTGTCTAGTGTGTTTTTGGTGTTTACTTGGATGACTCGATTTTGTACAGCAGAGGAATTATCAGAAGTAAATGAAAATCTTCTCATGGCTATGGAATAAAGGGATGTGGAATGAAAATAAGAGTATGCCACAGGCCATGGTATGTGCTAACAGATGGAATATGTACCTGATATATATACCTCCAAGTGCCCAAACACTAAATTAGCTGTGCATGACAATGCCCTTGTCAATTCATGGGCTTCTCACAGGCACTACTGTTAACACAAGTTCATGATCCCTCCTTTTGCCATGTTGACACACATTCTGAATTAGGAAGGTATTTGCAAAACCAAAGGGAATTGAAACAATTATAACAATTGCTCTCAGCTGAATCAATTCTAGGCTTTTGATGACAGAACCATGCCAGTTCTTCCAGCAGTCACAGAGTCTTCTTGGACAGCCAAATTGACTTTCTGTCACTGAACACAAGTAGGAAAAAAACCAATATGAGGCTTCACTTACTGCAAAATTTTCAGGACTATATTATAAAGCAGAAATGCAGGGCCATTTTCCCTTCTGTGATGCTAAAAAGTACCACATTGCAAAGGCCTCTGTGTGTGTGTGTGTGTGTGTGTGTGTGTGTGTGTATATATATATATATACATATACACATTTTACCTGTATGACTTCTGGGTGAAAGGAACAGAGTGTGGGTGCTTGTGTAGCAGTGGGCTATTTGAGGTGCATTCTTAAATGGCAGAGTTTAAGATGAATTTTAAATTTCTGAAAAGGAGGCATATGATGCCTAGCTATGTTATCCATCCTATCATAGTTCTAACCTCAGGTAAACACAGCATTTCAGGAAAAAAAACAACTACTTGAGGGTTTTTTCTTATTTTTCTCCCTGCAAGTCAGAACCTCAGACTAAGGTTCTTCCAGTCCTGATATAGAGGGGATGCTGTTTGTGATAAGCCCTGGAAGAAAATTGCACACTGTTTACTTTATCAGTCCTCAAATAACTCAGCGTTCTCTTCTCACAAATTATATACACAGTATGGAATACTTCCCTCAATCAGATATTAAGTTCACTCAGAACATATTGCCTTGCTGGCTAAACCTAATCTTTTTTCTTCTGCAAATATGAAAATGTGCCGTGTGATCCTAGAGCAACAGGGTCCACAGTATGCTTGGCAAAGTATCGCAGGAGAAGGAAAGGAAAAAAGAAATGAGACAGTAACAGGTATAATGAGTTAATATATATGAAGGATGTCATAAAAATTACAGCAACAGGGCTCAGCAGTGGAGGAACGGGGAAAAAAGCAACAACTGTGGTGTTAGTACTTTAATTCTTTCAGTGAGAGAGGCAGTTCCAGTGCAGTATGTCCTTGAGATCACAGTGTATCTTGAACAGTGGCAGGTAGAGAGAAACACAGTAAAAAGACACAGAAATAGGCGCAGTGAAAAGGCAGATTTATTTACTAGTAATACTGTACAGAGAAAAAAAAAGAGAAGCCACAGTTACAGCATGGCTGTTGCTGGCAGTGTTCTTGGGTTTTTTTATTTTGGTTTTTTTTATGCTCATTTTTTTAATCTGAAGAAAAAAACATAACAGTCAAAAAAGTACACTTCAGGTTACAAAGTACAGCAGCTATCCCCAGCAATTCTAATCCAGTGTTAGCACAGCAGTTTTTCCCCAACAAAATGGGATTTTATTTACATTAGCTCACAAAGAAAGTGGGAGACTAACGCTTAAAAAAATCTCAACCACAATCTACATTCACCATAAAAGCTGCATTTTACACAACATTTTCTTGAACCCCTATAAAGAGTTGTTCTTTGTCTATGGAGTGAATGTAGTTGGGAGGAGCAGAATACCTTTAGAAATGTGTTCTTTGCATTTGTCCTGACCCGCTCCTTCTTGGTTACCTTTGCTGCAGTCAGATTCAGTTTGTCAATGGAAAAGCAAAAACGATCATATTTATTATTTCTCTTGTATCTGCCCCTAAGCAGTTCCTTGAAAAATAACAGGAATAACAGGTACAGTATTTGAGAGTGTCATCAGTGGAGCACCATAAATACTGACTGATCTTCACACATCCTCAAGGCTATCCCTACCCTGCACAGTGTTAAGTATGTGTAACACTTCAAGTATGTGCTTAAGGTTAGTGTAGCTCAGGCACCACGTTCAACTGGGACTTTATATGGTTGCACAAAACCTTCTTAATTTTGGAATTTGCCTCTCTTTAACAGGCATGTTATCTTGGAGGGATACCAGTAGACTCTTAGCAGCTAATTTTACGGAGAATGCCTTTGCATGCTGGATCAGTCTTTGGGGAAGCTCACACTTTCTCCAGGCTTTTTGCCCTGCTAATAACAACCTGACATATGATGGGTGGATTCCCTTCTGCTGCTGTAAGAACTGCTTTCTGGATGCTGATATTTTATGTACCTGGACACACCTGGCTCATACAAGTTCAAGGGGCATACTGTGTTCCAAAGGAATAGTTAGAGAGAGAGTAGATTTACTGAAATAGAGAGATTTTAATGGAACTCGCTCTTTGGGCAACGCAGAAGAGATACCCGATGAATAGAGAGGGAGAGTGCTTCTTTAATATCAAATATGTCCGAAGAATCTAGGAAAATGCAGGAAAATAACTTCTTAGGATTGACACCAGCAGACCTAGGGTGAGTTTTGTAAGTCTGGTCTCCCCTTCCTTCCCCCTACCTTTTTCGAGGAGACCAGAAAAAGGGAAGCAGAGGGATGAAGAAAAAGGGATCAGGTGAACCATAGTGTCTAGAATGAGAACAAGCACAGAGACAGGTGACAGGCAAAGTCTGAGGCAGAGGTGTGCAGAGAAAAATTTGGAAATAAAAGTTACACTGCCTTTTCTGTTGTGTTTGTGTGGAGATACAAAGTTTACCCCTCTGTCCCCTGCGTCTCCAGGCAGTGGGATTTTGAGAGTTCTTGGAGGGTGTTTGTCTTCTCAAACACAGTCAGCAAGGAAACCATGCTCTAAAACCCTCTGCAGAAAAGTGCAACAGTTTCACAACGTCATTTAAAATTCTAATTAAATTAATGAGAAGACACAGTTAAAGCAGCATAAGCCCTGCCTGCAGCATATTGCTTTAAGACCAGACCATATACACATATGTGCATATCTTAAATTTTACTTGTCTGGGTCATTCCATTAAAAAGAACTACTTGGGTGCTTGATTTTATGCTCATGGGCAAATCTTTAGGTCTTACAGACCTGATGAATAGATATGCAAGGTCTAAATTGTGGTACAAGTCACTAACATACCAGTGCAACTTAAAAGTGTAAAAATATACCAAAACTAGTGAACTTGAGTTACTTAGCTAATTCTAAAACATTAATTAAACAGTTTTAATCCAATCTCTGAAGTAGATTAATTCTTAGAACAAACCCCTAAATCCACCTTTGAGAAGAATTTGGGAAACAATTGCAGGAAAGTTTTGAAATACAATAGCAGCCAAACCCTGCAAAGTAAGAGAAGCTTTAGCAAACTGAAGGAAGGGGCTTGGAATTCTTCACATTTGCCCTTAAGAGAAGTGGCCTATTCCTAATCCACTGAACAAGTAAGTGGAACCATCACAGGTAAAAAGCTATCAATTTTGCAAGACTCTTTGAATCCACAAGGAAAAAGGCTCAGTTTAATAATTGTTTAATTTTAAATACAAGTGGGACATTTTAAAGAGCTTCATGCACCCTTGTCACTATTTACAAGATAAGTTAATATAAGTTTATATTACAAGTTGGATTCATATTCTCTTTGGACTAGGTGACAATCCATTTATATTCTAAACTGAATACAAAATTCAGCCATTTTGTAGAATTTACTCTTTTAATACAAAAATTACAGTCTATATTTTTGTTGGATATCGTCATAGTCTGCAACTATTAAGCTCAGAAATAAAGTTTACTCTTGCTGCTCAGAAGGGTCAAGAAACACAATCTGAGCAAATCCTAAACTTTTCAACAGACAGCAAGAACTGGTTGAAACTTACTGAGTTTAGAAAAAATAAAGAATCCATGCCTCAGCATGTGGGAAAATCCTCTACTTTGTTTAAAATATTTTGTTCAACTTTTTCCAATGACACCATCTCTTTCACTTTGAAATCTAATGTTGAATAAAATATGACAAAACACTTATTTCCCCTATTAGCCATACCAGTCTGCTGAAAGTAGTTAGCTATTGCCTACTATTGCCTGTTGGTTTTCCAGGTAAAGAAATTTGCCTAGCTATAGAAGGTGTAGGCCTACCTCTTTCTGTGAAAAATGTTTAATTATTTAGCTGTGTCCATAGCAGTTATATTGGATTCTGTTTTTCTAACTCGACTCTTTAAAAAGTGTTGTGATCCTTCTTCCTGGAAAAAAATGTGGTTAGGTCTACAAAAGATCCCAAGAATTTGGGCATTGTCATAAATGTATGAAAAAGTTGAAAGGCTCAATGTCATGGGAAAGATGATACTCCAAAACTCAATACCCATCTAGGGTTTGTATCTCATTACAAAAATATTTATTCTTTAAAAAAATACACAAATGTAAAATACTACATTTTCTACTATATCCCCGCTTACTTTCCAAGTATGCCATTTGGATGTTTGACTAAATTAAAAGGTAGAACACCTTTTATTTCTCTAGCAACTCTCTCTGCTATCTTTCTGCTCAGATTGGTCTGTGGTATCTTAATAATAATTTCAGATGTGAAGAAACAGTAGTGAACTTAGGTACAGTGGCAGGGGATTAATATATTAGCCATCAGGGAAGTCCCTCTGAATGTTTGCTCATGGATGATAGCAATGCTGACTCAGGACCTGATCCTGCCAGACGTAAAGCATTATTTCATTTTGTATTTTTTTCAGTAGAAGTACAATGCTTAGAGTTAGCCTTTTGGGTTACACCACCTTGGGCGAACTCAGCAGTGCATAAAATCTACATAAGTACATAAGGAACACTCAAACTACACTCTGTGTTGGTCATTCATGCCCTGATCTTGCAGATGCCTACAATGTTCTTCCTGTGAACAGTCCTGCTGACTGAAACAGGTCTACATACAGCAGAATTAGGCATACATGTTTTTGCTTGCAGGACTGAAGTCTCGCTCTGCACTGGTAGAGGTACACTTCTTGGAGAAGGGCTTATGCACACTTCTCTTGCTGGGGATTGAAAGATAATGTTGTGTTTATACAGCTTTGGAATACAGCCTGCACTTTTTGGAAAAAAATAGGGAAATAAAAGGTACAAAAAAGAAGAAGGAAACCCAAGAGTGCTAAGGCAAACTGTCAAATGGCACATCATACCTACTTTGTCATTCATTTAGATAACATCACAAAGGCAAACCAGAGAAGTTCTGTAAACATATACCATACAGTACATCAGCCACAAGAAATTAAAAAAAGAAAACAACCCTGTAATTCTTTTCTTTCTGTATTGATATTCTACTAATTGAAAGAGATTGCCTAGCCACTAATCATAATGCTGTGGTTTTTGATTTGTATTTTTTTACTGTTTAAAAAAAAAAGGAAAAAGAAAGAATGGAAGTAAAATGCAGTGGCTTGCAAAAGAAATGGTCCCTGAATGCAAACAAGGGACGACATGGAGAGTGGGTTTATAGAAACTTAGAAAATACAAAATATAAAAAATTTCCTAGGTTACTTTTTTCCCAGTCTAGGAAAAAATACACTGAAAAGAGGTTTTTCTTTGTTTTTCTTACAAAAGTTAAGGCGAGCAGTTTGTTGTGGCAAAATGCTATTACTGAACCAGTTTCTGACTCTACTTTTTTGTATCCCCTCATGCTGAAACTGAAAATGTACGTGTGATGGTATAAGTTAAACAGACAGGGATTTTGCTTAAAACAATACAAAAAATCCATCCCATAATGATCCTTATAAAAATCTTTCTTTGCTTGACCACAGAGCAGGCCGCTTCCCTTGCGCCTGATTGTGCATGGATTTTCACAGGCAGCGTCCTATCCAAGGTAAGGGGAGAACCAACCCTTCCAAAGCCCAAACCATCCCTGGAAAACCAGTTTACATTCATCAGTGGGAATTTCCTGTAACTTGGCTGCAGGCCAAGAGACAAGGCAATGTCCAGGTATGGCTGCTGCCCTTGTGGAGGAGAGTGATTGGAATTAAGCATGTTTCAACTAAGGCCCTGTAATTTCAGACCCATTAGCCCTGTTTCGTGTTTTTCCTGCCCTCAGATGGGGAACTGCCTTTTGGCTGTAGAGACCAATGCTGTGCAGGAGAACCTTGAGCTCTCCTGGACATACCAAGGCCTGTTAACCATGGAGTGAATGTGAGCACATGAAAACGACTGGCCTTCCTAGGCACTCAATGTTAGCTACAAGTACTGAGCAGTAGGTATTTGAGAAGTTTAAGGTTTAAGGCTTGTGCTCTACTTCTAACCACTAAAGGGCAACTTCTGGACTGTGGTGGGCCACCATCTCCCTGCTGTGCTGTCCCCCTGATGGTGCCATGGTCTCAGACGCGTTCTGGCCCCAGCGTCAGCAAGCATCTCCCAAAGCTGGCTGCTGAGGGAGTCATCCCCAAAATGCTGAGTTGGTGCTGAGCCAGAAGGCCATCTGACAGGGGAGCACATGGCTCAAGAGGTGCAGGGACAGAATGGGTAAGGTTATTACAATACCTCAAACTTTCCAAGAAGGAGGTTTTGAAAAAAAATGTCCATATGGGGACAGGAGTGGGCAGAGGGAAAAAGGTTAGGCTGTGAAAACACCATGAGGCCAGGGTAGATGCGGAGGTGGCATCACACTCAGAGAGGAAAAGGTGGTGAGCAACAAGATGAGTGGCCATGCTGGGAGGAGCTGGCTGGGAGATTTGTTCCCCAGTGTTACTGGTGAGGTGAGCAGGCCCCGAGGGACAGAACTGCTGCAGAGCACGCCGGGCTCCCACGTCATCCACAGGTAGGTACAAGACAGAAAGGGCTTCACCCTTTGTGCTGAAGGGCTCCTAAACATGCCTAGGGACAGCCTCACCTGCCATGTTGGGCTTGAAACTCAGGGTCTTGTTTAGATTTGAAAATGCTTAGCATTTCTTGTAAAAGAGAGAAAGGGGAAAAGGGAGGAGAAGAAAAAATCACCCAATCACCACTACCAACCAAAAAAACCCACCCCAAACCCACACAACTCAGCCAATAAACCACACACAGGCTGCTAGTTTCTAATAAACAGCCACCAGACCTTATGTTGCAGTATGAGCCTCTGTGGCCTTTCCCCTCTGTGATAAAACTTAACCACCTAAGCCTGAGTCAAAGAAGGATGTGCAGAGCTTCTCTGAGTGAGTTTGGTCCTTCTCCCAAACAAAAGCCCCCAGGGGAGCAAAGGGAGCGTGTGGAAGTCTGTTTGTTTCTGCCACTGCTACCAGTATGGAGGTCAGCAAAATTTCTGCAGGTGTCAGAGGTGAGACTGTCTTTTACTACTCTTGCTTTTTTTATTACTTGCTTGCTTTTTTTTTTTTGTCTGACAGTCACCTGGGCAGTGATGAGAAGTTTGATTGACCAGTTCCATAGTGACAGCAGAGTGACCTAACATGGGAATTACTCCTTGCTTTTTTTTGTATGTGTAGGTTTTCAGTGTGCCTCATATTACCACCATTGAACGAATGTCATTTTTTACTGGCACAGAAAGAAAAGAGTACAGAGCAAGAACTGTGCTTAATCAGATGCTCTGGACTAACAATTAATGCAGTAAAAGCACCATCCAAGAAAGAACAGAAATATCATAGGAACCACCTCAGAATGAAAAGAGGCATTTGTTGTTTTCTTTTTTTTTCTTTTTTTTTTTTTTTCTGTTTTTTCAGTTGCTGCTATTGATTTTTGAAGTCTGAGAGTTTCAAAGACACTTCAAAATAATCTTCAGTACATGTTCACACTATCAGAAGATATAAAACCTGATTTTTAATCTCAGTCGTGTAGTTGTAATTCCAGAGTGACTCCACTACAGCGAGTGAAGTTAAACTTAAGCCAAACAAGATACAAGAATCAGGTTTATAATAACTCACCACGAAAAAGCTAGCTCCTTTCTCGTTTAGAAGAATCAAGGAACAAGAAAAAAAGAAAGGCCTATTGATTTTGGATGCCTTCACATTTTTACATTTTTGTCTTTCGTTTTTGTTAAGAGGCCTGATTTTCAGAGGTCAAAGAAGAAAAATGCACTGGAAATCAGGCATCTTTTAGTGCCCCACATTAGCAAATGAAGCATCCAAAACCACCAGCAGTTTTTGAAAACATTAGTCTTGCGGCTAGAGGATCTCCCAAAACAGCTGCTCTGACAAAACTCCAGTGGGCCTCCACATGAGCTTTACCTGGACAAGCAGGGCAGCATCAGACCCAATTGCTTGTCATTGTGTAGGTGCACTGAAGGTACACCCTGTGAGAAATTACACAAAAGAAAACTCTGGCCCTGCCCCCATTCCCAGCACTGAGAATTTTGCCACTGAGTCCAGTAGGAACAGGGTCAGACTGTCAGAAAAGTTCATTTATTTTCTAGGGAAATAGAAAGCAGTATCCCTCTTCTACTGGAGTTCAGCAGGAAAACTTCATTTATAAACATTGGCAGAGTTACTGAAATAAACTCTGATGAGTGACTTCATTTCTGTTGGTGTGACAGCTGCATCTTTTTCATGTCAATTTCAACTGTAATTTGGGGAGGTGAAATGCATATACAATACTGTAATCTGGAAGATTTATATAAGGCAAGATGATCATTCATACATTTTCTAGAAATTAAGGTCCACTTCTGGTATCACCAATAAGCAGAAATGGCTAATGGGTTTTTCTGACACTGCAAACTAAACTGGAAAGTTACTAAAAATCAAAATTATGCAATTTTTTGGGAAAGGCTCTGAGTTTTAGCAAATCAAAACAGTAAAATGATCTGAACCTTCCCCCAAGAAATAAAAAATATTATCTATAAAATAATGCTTAATGTGATTTTTCTTAAAAAGAAGTAACGTTTTTTTAAGGCTCTCATATCTGGTGGCTGTGAAACTCAGACTCCCACAAAATTCTAGGAATCTGATCAAGCCTGTCAGATACTGAAAGAAAAAAGTGTTTTCATTATGTATATAAAATATATATATTTAAAGCAAATAAATATTAAAACATATGTTCCATTTCTCATTTATCTCTCACTCTGTAGTCTTAAGAAAAAAAACAAAACAAACAAAATACCAACACCAACAACAAAAAGAAAAAAATAAGCCAAAAACCCCCACCCTTCCCCAACACCAAACAGTATGCCTGATGGGAAAATAACCATGCGTTCCTCTTCCTGAAGAACTACAAAGGAAAGCAACCCAACTGCAAGGCAATGGAGGCATTCACTTCCAGTTCACAGTATTGCAGTTAGAAGTACAGTGAGGTCTAGGTAAGTGATGGAGCAGGAGCTGCCTGGAGCAGGGAAGGAGGAGGTGCTCACATGACAATACAGCATTGACAGCGCTTTTTCTTTTGTGTACCTG
Source organism: Muscicapa striata striata (assembly GCA_030060385.1). Classification (NCBI taxonomy): domain Eukaryota; kingdom Metazoa; phylum Chordata; class Aves; order Passeriformes; family Muscicapidae; genus Muscicapa; species Muscicapa striata. The sequence goes on from JAREIS010000156.1 coordinate 1,369,629, forward strand.
GGGCAGCTTCCAAGGGCAGGCTCTCTTCCTTTCCCTCAGGAGAGGAGGGCTCTGTCGTGTCTGACAGTGGCCTGCCAGAGACCAGCTCAGCAGCGTTCCCATCCATGGTGGAAACATCAGTCACTGTCTTTTCCCGCAGTGACTTCTCGTCGTCTTCATCGATCAGCACAAGCTCTGCCTTGATGGTCTCATCGTAGCCCAGCACTTTTTTTGTCTCCTCTTCATCATCGATGTTCTGGTAGCCCATAAATATCATTGTCACTGGCTGATCTGCACTGGCCTCTGGGGTTTCACCACCACAGGGTTTGTCTTGTGGCTGAGGGTTCACAGCACGTCCTTTGCTGGATTTGTGTACCATTTCCAGCTTTGCCTCCTTGAAGAGCATTTGCTCCTTCATATGGCTAAAGTTTCCATCGGCTACCACATTTTTGTCTGACACAGTCATTGTTTCATACCCTCCTTTTACACTTGATTGTCCAGCTTTTTGCATAAGTTCATCTACGTCCTTTGAGCTTAATTTATGTATTCCATTTTCTACTACTGTGCCACCAGAGTGAACCTCATAGACTACCTTGGAACCATCATCATAGACTTTGAATCCTCTTTGATGGGCCTCATCTGGGCCAACAGGTGAAGCAGAGACAATCTTGGTCTCTCCTGTCTGTTTGTCTTTCTCCACATTAATTTCCATGGTGCACAAAGCTTGAATGAAAACAAGAGAGGAAGTGCATGTTACAACAAAAAAAGCCAGTGAATGGTTAATTGCCAAACAGACAAAGAAAACTATGGTGCCCCTTTTTCCTACTTCCTGCTTCTAAAGGGCTAAGCATTCTAAGTTAGAGGTGGGATGCAACGCTGTGGACACTATTACACTATGGCTTTTTATGTAGGTGGAGGTTGGGTGTGTCTGCAGCAAACAGGACCTACTGTTCCAGCTCACACCATGTGGAGCTGTCTCTGGTCAACTAGGAGCACCAGGAGGTTAGGTGTAATTTAGGCAAGGGGGTGATAGCATGCAGGTTGCCCTCTAACTTTCCATTCTGAACTTGTCTCAAAATTCAGAGAGAACCCTACTACTCTCTTTTCTGCCATCAAACTGCCAGTTAGTTCATAAAAGGTTTTGTTTGCTGCAACACCCAGACCATTAAATTATCAGTGTTTGTCCTTGCTTAACTCTTCCATCTGTAGCAGAAAAAACATTTTAGAGGGGTGAAGAAATATTGTTTATCTCTGTTCTACATGTGGGAAAACAAAATCACACGGAAATAGCTCTCCCACAGGGGTGTGGCAGGGCAGCTCTCAGCTTCTACACCAAGACATCAGTGGTGACCTTTGCTTCCAGGTTAAGAGAATGTACTAAATAGCCAAGAAGTGCTCCCTTGTTTACGTGAATTAAGCGTTAAGCACCACTGTGAAAGTTGAAGAAAAAAGTAATAACGAACTGGTTTTTCAAAGAGTCATGAAACAACAGGTAAAAACATGTGTGAGGGCTGTTGCTTTAGAATAGCAAAGGTTTTCTAGTAGTTAAAGATGTAGTAATGAGATGAAAAGTGTAGACTACACAGTTGGAATAGACAAGAAGTCTACTCTGCTCCAACACCCATTCTGAGATACGATGACATATCAGTAGACAGCTTTTCAAAGAAAAAATGTGAGAAGGTATCTCAGACTTTCCAAAGTGTTCATTTGTTTAAGCATTCCTTGTATGCATATGAAGACATTTTGGCTCCTGGACAGACATCCACAGACACTTAATTACAAATTACCACAGGCAGTGACAGGCGTTTTTGAAACTTACAATGATCACTTTCATCAACGAACCTCAATGGTATAATCATGATTTATCTTACCTAGGGATACCACAAACTGGAATGTTTGCTTTTTTTTCCTGATTTACTTTCAAGAGAGTACAGAATATCCTTGCTCAAAGAATCATTGTGTCTTGGTATGTTTGTATTTTAAAAAATAATTTATATAAAAAATTGCCATTACTTTCATATATTTCCTCGGTCTTTTTATTCACACAGAATAGAACTACTTTTCCTGTAACCTTAGAGCAAAGTATTTTGTCATCAATAGGAAATTTATCGTGACATGCACCATTATGTTGCCTACAGTGCTTGATAGAAAATTAGTGTGCTGATGAGCAGGTCCATGCTGTTCTCCATGACGTGGTCTCCTTTGTCCCCTAGGAGTGTAGACTGGTGGGAAAAATGGTTGGGTGTGGCCATCTATCTATCTCTGTGCTGTGTATGTCTGCTCAGACCTTGGCCAGACCCAGCAGGACTGGCTAGGTCAAGTACAACACCACACAAATACCTGCATGGGGCAGGGGACAGAGATGCTGGTGGGTGAAGGAGCATTGCTGCTTCTGAGAGTGATGTATTACTGAAGGCTAGAGTGGGCTAGAAGCACCATTCCCACCTTGGCCCCTGCAGACTATCCCTAAGGACTGTGTTTTACCACTGCTTCAGGAGGTTTGTGGACTAATTGTGTCCATGACTGACATGACCCTGGGCACAGGATGCCCATTTCCACAATGAAGTAGGGCTTACAGTTTTTTGATCTCCCTCCTGTGCTGGTGTTTTCACACCTGGCCATCCCAGGGTAGCCTGGGCAGCCTGGAGGGAACTGCAAGGCTGAGAGCTGAGTTCTGCTCTGAGGTGTGCGGCTGGGGATTGCAAGGCAGCTGGCACAGCTGGAAACAGGAAATTACGGCTGTAAATAAAGAACAAACTGTTGCCAGGGCTGGTAGCAAGTAAGCTACAAAGCAATTGCTCTGAGAAATTGTGGCAGACAGCACCATATTGAAGCTCAGACAGCAGCTAGCATGGATTACCTGCTCAGGGCTGTCCAGCCCAGGAACTGGTGTGCAAGTGCCCTTTATGTCTTATCCTAGTGCCTCTGCTCTGAAGCTTTTAATCCAATTTATAGTGATAATTGAACAAAGAGATGCAGGTACCAACACTAACACTCAAGAACTTGAGGGAGGAAGAAGAAAGGAAGTAGAATTTTGTTTATTTGCTTGGTAACTAGGGCTTGGGTGAGTGGGCTCTGAACATGCTTGACCTCACCAGGGCTGCTCAGGCAGATATTGTTCAATAACTTTCAACATTACAAAGGTAAAAAGGGAGGCTGGCTTGCCTATGGTGAAGATCCTAAAACTGGCAGGTCTCTGAGCGGCCAGCTGAACTGAAGCTAAGCTGAATGAACCATGAGGCAGCAACAGCACACATTCAGAATATCATCTCTCATGGGCAGAAGTTCCTGATTTGTCCTGAGCACCACAACTCAAAAGAGAGGGCACCACCAGCCCATCAAATGGCTGCCTGTTACCTTCTTAGAGAAAAGTAGCACCTTGAGCTCACCTAGAGTTCTTGTGCTTCTCTTTTTCTTTGAGAACTAAAAAATATTATCTGGTGCATGGCTTTTCATTACAGACTAGTGATTTTCATGTGAAATAGTTGAGTGCTGTGTATTTGTAGTGCAGAAGAGGACGCAATCTGCAGATCCTCCCTGTTTTGATGCACAAATTTAGGTCAGTATTGTGCATTAAAAGAAGGCTTGTACAGTGGGAATGAATTCAGAAGCAGATAGTAAAAATCTGATAGTTAAATCATCTGGACCTGGCCATATTTGAGTTTGTGACCTTTGAGGAGCATGATCCTGGCAAGAGCAAAGACAAACTCCTGAACTTTACAATAGTGAACTTTCAACTGTATGAGGAGTTGGTGAATGAGATCCCCTCAAAAAGTGTCCTTAAAGACTGAGGGGCCGACCAGAGCTGACAAGGCTTTGAGACTACTTTGCTTAGCATGCAAGAGCTCTCCATCCCAGTGTGTAGGAAATAAACAAGGTAGGCCAGAAACCAGCATGGCTGAGCTAAAGTCACCTCCTCAAACCAAGGAGTAAGGAAGCAATATCTACTGGAAGCAGGGACAGTACAGGAATATGGTTTAATGTCAGGGGTCAAGAAAGCCCAGGCAAAGCTGGAAAAGTACTTGGCAAGGGATGTGAGAAGTCATAAGAAGGAATTCCATAAGTACACATGTTAGGAAAAAAGGCCAAGAAGAATCTACCTCCCCATATCTCCCTGCAAACAAGAAGGGAGAACTGGTGATGACTGATACAGAGGAGGCTAAGGTACCAAATGAGATCTTTTGCCTCGGTCTTCACTGGAGTCAGACTTCCCAATCCTCTGAAGTACCTGATTCTCTGGGTGGGTGTGAGGAAAGTGAAGACCCTCCGACTGCCAGTGAAGAACATATTTGGGATCACTTGATGAAGCTGAATAGCCACAAGTCCATGGGACTGGATGACATGCATCCCAGGGTCCCGAGGGAACTGGCTGATAGTCAAGGCCAGGCTGGATGGAGCTCTGAGCAACCTGGTCTCTTGGAAAGTATCCCTGCCCCTAGCAGATGGATTGAGGAAATTAGATGATCTTAAAGTTCCCTTCCAAACCAAACTAGTCAATGATTCTTTAATTCTGTGTTGTTGCCAAGCTTATCTCCATCACATTTAAAAAGTCATGGCAGTCGAGTGAAGTCCCCACTGACAAGAAAAAGGGAAACAATGCCCACATTTTTTTAAAAGCGGAGGAAGGAAGAACTGGGAAACTACAGACCAGTGAGCTTCACTTTGTGCCTAGGAAGATCATGGAACAGATTGTCCTGGATGATATGCTAAGGCACATTAAAGATAAGGAGGTAATCTGAGGCAGCCATCATGGCTGTACTAATGGAAAGTCATGCTTGACTAACCTGGGGGTCTTCTCTGATGGTATAATGGCAATGGTCACCAAGGGAAGACCAACAGACATCATCTATCCAGACTTCTGTAAAGCCTTTGATATGGCCCCCCATGACATCCTTATCTCCAAATTGGAGAGACATGGATTCGATTGATGGACTATTTGGTATACCGATAAGGAATTGGCTGGCTGGCTGGAGCCAGAGAGTTGCAGCCAATGGCTCTGTGCTCAGGTGAAGGCCAGTGATGACTGGATTTCAACAGGGCTCTCTCTTGGGACTGGTGCTCTTCAGTATCTTAATAAATGATGTGGACTGTGAGATTCAGGGCATCTTCACAAACCTGCAGATGGCATAAAGCTGAGCAATGCAGCTAAAACAAAAGAAGGAAGGATGCCATCCAGGGGAACCTGGATAAACCAGAGAAGTGGGCCCATGAGAATCTTATGAAGTTCAGTGAGTGCAAGTGCAAGGACCTGCACCTGAATAGGGGCAATTCCAAACAGGATGACAGACTGGGAGATGAAGTCATTGAGACCAGCCCCGAGGAAAAAGACCTGGGGGTTCTCATGAGGAAAAGTTGGATATGAGGCAACAGTGTGCACTTGCAGCCCAATTTTATCCTGGGCTGTATCAAAAGAAATGTGGCCAGCAGCTTGAGGGAGGTGGTCATCCTCCTCTACTCTGCCCTTACTCTGTCCACCTGGAGTACTGCATCCAGGTCTTGGATCTTCAGCACAAGAAGGGTATGAACATTTTTGGAGCAGATTCAGAGGAGAGCCATGAGGATGATCAGAGGGATGGAGCACCTCTCTGATGAAGACAGATGGAGATGGCTGGGATTGTCTAGCCTGGAGAACAGAAGACTTTATGGGGACCTTATTTTCCAATACCATTAGGAGGCTTATAAAAATGAGAGAGAGGGACTTTGTAAGGGCAGATAGAGCCAGAACAAAGGATGATGGTTCTAAACTGAAAGAGGTTTTCAAGGTTAGGGTGTATGGTGCACTAAGCAACCTGGTCTAGTGAATGGCATCCGTGCCCATGGCAGGGCAGTGGGAACTAGATGGGTTGGTCCTTTTCAACCCAAGCCTAAAATTCTATGGTTCTATATCTAAGAAAGGTTGCAAGATACATCTTTTTATCTATGGTGTGGAGTACTGTTATGTAACAATGTCTTATCTATTAGGGAGACTTCAGGCAACAAATTCTAGGAGAAAGCTGTCCTAGAAAGTTAACAAGTGTGATCCTTTTGTATTTCAATTCTGGGTAATTTGCTTAGGCTTTTGACAGTCACAGTAAAAATTTTATTTTCCTATGTTCTACTGTGATTTTATTCCAGTGTTTTTAGATATTGGCACAACACGTGGTTTTTGACCAACCCAGGTACCACATTAAAGCTACTTGGCTAAGTAAATGCATAAACATATGTCAATTTCTTAGAAAGTTGTTCACTAGTAAAAGGCACTGCCATGAGAGAAGTAACAGAACCTTTCTTATCAGCCTTGTGCATTATGTTTGTTCTCTGTGAGAAAATCTAGCAGCCCGGTTTGTCAAAGTAGTTGCAAAATGAACTAACACTGAGGCTAAAATGTCTTTATTTAACCAAAGCATATTTACTGCAAAATGTGATCTACTAATAGAATACAAAATTACCTTATAATAGAGTTGAAACTGAAAGCAGTACTTGAAGTTGATAGCTAGTATTCACAAGTACATGTTTTCTGCACAGGCTTTAATTAGAATGAAACACGATGCAGTGCTTTAGGACAGGATCCCAATACGCCAACAGAACTATCTAGATTCAGCTCTTTTGTGGATTCAGAGCCTCTTCTTTAAAAAAATCCCACTACTTACACTTTGAGCCTGTTTTAAGATGGACGGCTGAAGCCCACCTTTAAGAACATCTATTGCACACACATGATACATTTATCAAGGACATTAATGTTATCAAGGATACATTAACAAGGCTTTTGAGTCATCCAAAATGAAAGAAATTATTACTTTCTTGTTGTTGACAAAATTGCACAAAACACACAGAAAAGCTTTCTTTAAAGACATATCAGGGTAAGCACTGGTGGAAGGAAAGATTTTGGAATGGCTTGCAACAGAACTTATGGAAAAAATTACACATTTTATAGCTGTTTACCATGCCTTAGCTGCAGACATTGCTTTGCTATGCTGGTTAATCCATTTCTTAAGTGAGCCAGCTTTTATCCCTTTCTCTTAGGAAGCCACCAGCAATTTGGTCTTGAGAGAGGGAGTACATTGTTTAGAAACAAGGATTTTGAAAACAATAAAAAATGTAGAGCTTCTAACAGCCTTGTTGTTACATTTAAGACACACACACAATTTGAAAAATAAGTGTTAGAAAATTCTCTGTATCAATCCAAGCACAAAACAAGCCCACCTTTTTCCAAGAAGAAATGATGGCATACAAAGAAGTATAAATAACATAAATATTTAAAGAATGTGTGTGGTCTTGTGAGTGCCTGTCTGGAGTTGCATGGGTACAAGAGAGGACACAAAACCTTGGCCTAATACTATGTATTTGTACCAGCAGAGATGGCAAGAACTGAATGTTTCCATGTTAAAAAAAAAAAAAAAAAAAAAAGGACATTTCCTATGGTACTCCTATGTAGTTCAGCTACCTTGTTTTGAGAGTACCCACTGCAGTTCAAAAAGCCTTGACTTATTTACAAAATCAAGCAGTATTTCCTGACATTTAAATGATATCGGGACACCAGACTCATTAAAGTACTATAACAAAAAGAGTTCATGGCTACTGGACTGGTATTATAATACTTTGTTCCTTGAGACTTACCAGCTACTCTGCTTGATCCGTCCCACCCAGGAACTGGCTCTGCTGTTCGTGAATAGAGGGTTGGGAGTTCAGGGATCTGGGAGTAAATGTAATTTACTGCATCTGGTGTCAGAGAACAGGAAACAGTTAGATTCGTGCTACGAGCCCCAGTGGCTTCATTGCTTAGACAGCACAGTGTTGTCAGCCCTGACAATAGTAACTGGAGCTTTGTACTAGATAATTGGATCAAAGCAAACAAAGTGCAAAGTCACTGTCCTGTGATTGGTGTTCAATAGACTAGCTGAGGCAGGAGGGAATGGGTCCAGATGACTCAAACCTTATGTCAGATGAACACATAAAATTATTTGTCAGGAGGTTCTGGATTTATCAAGTCTGTGAGCTTTAAAATGGGAGTGGGGTGGGAAAAGTAAGGAACAAACCCAATGTGATACCCAGAATACATGACATTTCAAATAGAGATATAAAAGCCTAAAAATGCTAGTGTTGACTGAATAGAATAAGAAATGAATTCTTTTGTACCAGTTGTTTCCAATATTACTGAGTCAGAATTTGGCTTTTTGTTCTTAATGCTGAAATCTAGCTAATAATGAAATCTCATCTAGATATTGTTAGGGTACCTGTTTTGCTCTTCAGTGAATACTATGCTCCTGCCAGTGCTGCAATGCCATCATTCATTAATATACCCTGAATTAGTAGAAAGCTATCTTAAATGATTGACTTGTTTTACACTTGAGATTATGGCTGCTTCTCATAAGCTAAATGTGTACTTTAGAAGAGATATTAATAAATCTAAAAGTACTTAATTGGAGATATTTTGTGGTTGGGTTAAATATAACTAGCATTTATTGTTGTGCTTGAATTCAGTGGCTGACCTAAGAGCAGAGCTCAGAGGAGAGATGTGCAAATAACTGTCTTAAAGTTCAGGCACCAGACCAAAACCAAAATGGAAAAAATTTAAAAAACACATATTCTTTCCTATCAACTGGAAATATTTTTGGCTCTGCATAGAAATGGTTAAATTTATGTTCAAATATAAAATCCTATTTGGTATGAAACAGACCATTCTTTTTCCTCCAAGGATATTTTGCCTGTTCAATGTATAATTTGTCAAACCTTTGGTACTGCCTAGCCCATGTATCAGGGTAGGAGAGAAAATCTCTCTTCCTTGAAGCCTCTTGTTGCTATAAACAGGTGAGAGAGGTTGATCAGTGCAGACCATAAAAGGGAACTGGTGAAATGAGAGAGAAAATGAAATGTTCTGTTGTAACCTGCTCCACTGCATCTGGTTAAGGGAGATACTATCATCACATTCCCTGTGGTCTAACACCCATCCCAGAAAGAATACCTACACCTGGTAGAGTCCTCAGGAAGGACATGATGTGCTACCTCTAATCCCAAAGCTTTTTTGTGGGAGAATTGGGCCTGATATCAGTGAAACAGTTTTACTCCCACAGAAATCAGTGGTGGCCGTCAGTGCTACTGGATGCAGAAATATAGGATGAAGCTCCATCCCTCTGCAGACCACTGTAGGTAACTCAGGTAAGGAGTCCCCTTTCCTTCCTTCTGGCATCAGAACAGTAAGGCACAAAGGCACAGTGCAAATTCGTTTAAAACCCCCACAAATTGAGTATATAAATGAGTTCTGTTTGTAGCAGATGAATTGGGAAAAAAACCCCAAGCCTATTCAGGGAAATGTTATTTTATCTCATATTTCAGGGGACAAATGGCAGACTTGGCAAATGTACTTTTACAATTTCAATGCATACAGTAGCCTCAAAGTTTTGTATTCTTAGCAGTAGAGCCTAGGAAAAATAATTGTTTAAGACACACAGCTGACTGAGCAATGGCAGAAACAGATGCTTTCTTTTGCAGGATTACTTGCCTCTAATGAGAAATTGGTACAATGCTTGGTGCTGTTGCACTGGGAAATATCACCAGCAAATGAGTAGACCATTATTGAAAACTGAAGTGATTTCTCAGAACAAAGAAGTGGGCACTGTGTTTCTGGTCTAGGAAAAGAAGGCACTTTGTGTTCTGGAAATAGCACAAACTTAGTAACTATTCATCCCACAGAGTGTCCTTTTGGAACAGTAGTTTCAGTACACACTCAGCCAGCGATTGAGCGACAGATGTGTCACGTGTTACATATCATAATCAGTGCAGACTTGAACTGCTTAACCAATCATCCTTATTTTTTTGCAGTTCATGAGAATCAACAGGCATGGCGAGGGTACATTTCTCTTGCGAGGAGGCAAAATTCTTTGCAAATATTTATTTTTCTCCCCATGCCTAGAGGAGAACTGAGCATTGCTGACATCTAGTAGAAGGGAAAATCAGTCATACAGCTTGATGATGAAACTCTCACTTTGATGTGGTCTGTGGACCTCAGTAAGCTGTTGTTTGGGTTTTTTTCCTTGCGTCCTGTTTTAGGAGACATTACTAAGTGTTAGATGCTCTTAGTATTAAAATAGTTTAGAAACTTCTCTGTATGTTATTTATAATAAAATATTTTAAAAATTAGCTTCAGGGCTGCAATCTGTAATTGTCATGAGAAGGGAATGCTGGGAGGGCAGTGCAATTCTCGTGTAGTTCCTTCTGAAGCTGGTGGTGCTGCCACATGTCAGAAATAGGGTATTTGACAACAAGCTGGGGTTGGTTGATTCTGCCAGTTTCTATCTTGTGTTGCTGCCTCCCCCACCCAGCCTCCAAACAAAGCAAATATGCTCATTTCCCTTAATCTCACTGGCAACAAGGTCTCTCTCATTTAGCACCTTTAAAAGGATTTAAGAGGATAATTTTACAAGGGATGGATGAGAAGCAAATTAGCATTTTGCTCATGTGAGAAGACAGAACATAAACAACATTTGAACAGACTGCACTCAATATCTTAATTTCAATCTTTGATAAGTTATTAATATCTAAGGATGTCATAAGACAAGTTATTTGTCTTTTTGTACTACTTGCAACAAAATGAATTTTAAGAGTATGGCACTCTTCCAGGTTAACAGACAGAAAAGTGCTTGGCAAAATGTATGGGCAAGGTAGTCCTTCAAGGGTGCTTGCACAAAGATAAACCTTTGGAACTGCTCTGAATGGCTCCCACACAGAGGCTTGTGGCCAAATGTCAGATGGATTAATTTTCCAAGGGATGGATTCTCTTTAAAAAGTCTGATACCACTAAAATTAGTGGTGGGTCTTCTGCAAATACTGACTCCCAGGGCAGGGCTGTTCTGCCTACAAAGCTCTCTGGGGCTGCATGGGACTGCATCAGGAAGAACAGTGATTTTGGCCCTCCCACCATGTTTGTGAGAACATCAGTGGAGGCTTTTGCTGGAAGCCAAATTGTCCGGCTCGGGCATACTGAATTATGCTTCAAACAAACTTGGAGGTTAGGGGCAACAACTGACACTTGTACATCCATAAGCAACATAGTGGATGAGTGCCTCTACCAGAGTGTTAAGAAGTGCTCCCCAACCCTTTCTGAAGGCATGAAGTCTAAGGTCAGCCATCTCAAGTACATGTATACCAATGCATGTAATATGGCAAACAAGCAGGAAGAGCTAGAGCCTTGTGCCCAGTGTGAGGGATGCCTGAAGACTCACAGAAACTTGGTGGGAAAACTCACAAGATGAGGAGACCACAATGGATGGCTACAAATATTTTCAGAAAAAATAAGAAAGGAAGAAGAGGAGGTGGAGTTGTACTTTATGTGATAGAGATATATCAGATAGAGCAGACAGAACAGAGCTGTGAAGACCATGCCAGTTTTATCTAACTAATTCCTTAGGATCATGATTAGAGAGGTCATCACTAAGGAGGATATTATGCACTGACCTCCCTGTCAGGATGATGAAGCAAACAAAACCTTACTGTGGTTGCTCATTGAAGTCTTGGGCCAACTGAGCCCAGTCTTCATGGGTGGCTTCAAAAAAAAACAAAAACAACTGTGCACATGCCAACCTTCAGGTTTCTGGAATGTCTTAAGGACTCCTTCTTCCTACAGATGTTGGACATGCTGACTAGGAGCAGCACATTGTTAGATTTACTGCTTGCAAACCAAGAAGATTTATTTGACTTGCACTAGCAGCCTAACTACCAATGACACCTTGGATACAGCGAGCAAACATGGTGGAGTTTAAGGTCCTGCTTAGAACACTGAAGATCAGTAGCAGAATGAAGACCTTAAATTTTAGAAGAGACAACTTTAATATGCCGAGAGCCTAGCTGTGAGATATTTCATTGGAAGCATCCATAAAAGTCAAAGGAGCTTGTGAGTGCTGGCAGTTATTTGAAAGTGCCTGCTGAAAGCATAAGAATGGTCTACTCTTTACAAAGGGAAAGGAAGAAATCTAAACAAAAGACCTCCCTGGCTTAAAAGCAGAAAAAGCAACATACTGGTTGTGGAAAGGCAGATGGTTAGTAACTGAGCACTACAAGCACCTTGCAAGAGGAATGCAGAGTTACAGTCAGCAAGACTAAAGATTAGCTAGGACTAAAGTTGGCAAAAACACCAAGAAGAAAGGGTTCTTCAGTATTTGTGAGTGGTAAGCGGAAGAAAAGATGCAAGACCACTGCTTAAGGAGTGCAGGGAAACTAGTCACTAACAAGAGTTAGATTTCTCAATTCCATTTTTGTCCATAAATACATAAATCCACACCCTAGAGAGTTAGGAAAATGCCACACATTTTTGTATGGAGACTGTCTATAATATTTGAAAGGCACAGAGATCAGGGGATGTCCCTGATGACTAGGAAAGGCAAAAATGTCATACCACAGGAATGGACCCAGGAAGCTCGATGCACAATGGTCTTACTTTGTCCCCATGGCAAGTGACAGAATGAGTCCTCCTAGAAACCATTACAAACCACATGAAGTAGATGATTGGGAAAAGCCATAATGAACTTACCAAGGACAAATCATGACAGACTAAACTAATCACCTTCTCCAACATAACATCTTCTATTGACAGAGGGAGAGCAGTGGATGATGTTTACTTAGATTTCAGCAAAGCTTTTGACACAGTTTCCCACACTATTCTCCTGGACAAGACTGATGGAGTGCAGGAAATTGACTCACATGTCACACTCCAAGGGTGGTGATAAACGTTTTTACTCAGGTAGCCAGAGGGGATGTAATTGTGGCAGCTCTAGATGGAAACTGAATTTAAAAGTTATCAAAAGCCTACAGCTGAAAGCCAATCTCTCATGAATTTTTACAGGACATGTGGAAAGAACTCTTCAAAGAGCTGTACTTGACTCCTCTGAGGGCATGTTGGTCTGTTTTGCTCTTGGGCTGCACAGCTGGTCAAGATCAGAGGAAAGAAAACCAGAAGAGTCTCTAAACAATGTTCTGTGTACTAAATAATTCAAGTAAGGTTTCTTAGACCACTTCTTGGCCAAATGTATACTAATACATACAAAATTCAAACAGAGGTTTGTTCAGTTACCGTAATTGTGGCTTCTGTATATTGGTTGAAGTAGAAGCCTATAGTTTGCATACAAACAGCCATATATTGCAGAGGATGCATTTACCTCTGAGGCAAATTCAGCAGACAAAGGAGTTACATCAGATCTTCATGTGCCAGTTATTTTATATATGCATTGGGACATGAACATACACACATGGAGCAAGAGCTCTCTCCGTTCTGTTTGTTCATGATGTGCATGCAGCATAGCACTGCAGCATGCCTGGCCTTGACTGCAGACCTAAGTACCAACCTAGTATCATCTCAGACCTTGTTTAATGGAGAGCTTGTCAGCTGCAAGCCACCACAGAGCTGGCAGTCACAACTGAAGGTTACAAGGCCATGGCTTCCAGCCTCAGCATTTCTGCTCTACTTTCTCTTACACAGTGATTTATGAAGGCAGTGTGTTTGTACCCTGGAAAATGTGGAATTTGTGTTAATTATGCTTGGATGATTTCAAGCTCAGAAAGTTTCACTGCCAAACACAGCTTTTTTTTTTTTTTTTTTTTTTTTTTTTGTATGAAGGCTGTGAAGGATACACACCATCATTTGATCACTCACTGGTGCTTACCACTACTTCTCCCCTTCCCTTATAGCCTTTGCTTGGACCTCTCTGGGCTCTGAACATCCTCTAGTTGTGCTTCCTGCACACTCAAAATCTCTGTCACCGCTGTACAGACCGCACAAAATTATACACAGGAACACAATGGTGAGATAAATAAATTTTTGTACTGTCACTGCATTTACAATAAAGGGACACAGAACAAAAAAACATGAGATGTATGGACTTGGGAGTCTTTCATGATGGGGCAGCAACTGAAGAAATCGCCCAAACAGGTCGTTGTTGGTTTGTGCCTCTTTTACACAGCCTTCCTGAGTTAACCAGTGTCTCCTGCCTTTTTTCTCTGCAGCATGTATTTTCAGACAGATGGCTGATCTGCAGCAACAAAGCAAGTTTTGTGTGGTTTTGAAGGACGGGAAAAATCTACAACATCAAAGTGCTTACAGCTGTGTACATGTTTTCTTCCTGCTCTGTGAGCTTCCCTCTCAGACCATAGCCAGAGAGAAAAAGAGGACTGGCTCAGCTTGTACCTTGAGAAGATGCAGTGCTGCATTGTGCCCACCGTGGGAGGGATGAAAGGACAGCCTGCAACCTCAGCCACCTTCAGAGGACCAGAAGATAGGACTACCTAGGGGATGACCTAGCCCACCTCAGCCCACAAGGACCAGCTGCCAAGAGGAAGAGACAAGATATATAAAGCTAATGGTAGAGAGGAGAAGAGGGACCAGGTCACTTGGATGTAACCCCCTGCTCTATTTGCTCGCACGAGTTGCTCTCTTCTCCTTGGCATATTTTTGCAGTTCTTTGTTGCCTTTCAGAAATTACAAGCTGTCTTTAATTCTGACTCAGTCTGTCAGGAAGGGATCCACTGAAAGCAGGCAAAATCTGGAGAACATGAGGCCTCCTTTTGAACCTAATGAAATACTACATCGCTGCATACCTTCAGGGAAACTACCGCTTCATAATTGTGAGCTGGGGCTTCCTTTGGTTCCTTTGCTATTACAAGACACATAATGAGGCAGACTGCATCTTGCAAGAGTCATAGAAGCTCCTGAGCACTTTGGTTGCTAATCCCTGCAGGCACTGTTCCTTTTTCAGAAACTTACTAATGACCATGGTGTAACTCTGCACAGGTACAAAATATTTGCAATTACCACTTAGTGGTAGCCAAATTCAAATCCTTCAGAGGGAAGGAAGACTAAGTTCTTACCACAGAACCTACTGTCTGGGATTTTTTTTTTTTTTTTTTTTTTTGACAATAGCATTTAACAAAAATCTTGGATTATATTGCTTGCAGGAGGGAAAATCTCTGGACTAGGTCTTTGACTCAAAAAGAGGCTCTCCTATAGCTCACACTTTGTACAGATTGCACTTTGTATGACACTGAGTTAATAGGCTAGGGATTACTGCATCCTGATCCAACAAAGTGAGGTTTTCCTTCTGCAAGAATTATCATGTGGAGAATATTGTTCGTTAGTGAAATAATCTGTTGGTCTTCTATTTTAGGAATAGTCCTCACAGAATCTAACTGTTTATGGACAGAGCATGGGTACATACAACAGAGAAGATTGACCACAGAGAGGTGTGAAGGAGCCTGCAGTGCAGAGTTGGCACGTGGTGAAAGGGGTTGATAACACAGAAATTGTATGATGTCTGCTTTAAGTTATTCATGCTGTTCTTTCCCTTTGTGTGAGCATGAGAAGAGGTGGAACTCTGCCAAAGCAATACTGTTTTACCACAACAGTGACGCTTGTGCTTGCATTATAGAAATACCAAAGAAGAAGGTAATGGCTCTAGCAATAAATCAGAAACACACAATGAAGGAAAGAAACTCACTGTTTAAACGTTTGTAACGAAGTTATAGTAACAACTCTTGTTAAACCCAAAACTATACAAAAATAAAAAGGCACTTACCACCATCCTGATGGGAGAAACTCTGTGAAGGGAAAAAATAGGATGTTTGGTTAAACCTTTCATACTTCAGATGTAATCTGCTTTACATCTTGACTTTTAGGCTAGGCTCGCTTTTACGGTTCTTTGGAATTTTTAAATGGGTAACTGTGATTGTTGCTTCTTGGATTTAGGTGCCATCACAGAGGGGGCACCCCTCTGTGGGGAGGGGGACATGGTGAAACTAGATGAAGAGCTCTGCTTTTTGTTGCAAGCTGTAATGTTTTAAAATGGCATTTGAGGCAAATGCTACTATTTCTGGATGCTACAAGAGCAGGGAAGTTTGAAATACTCTCAGGATCCTGCTGACATCTTTAAGGGGAGCTGAAAGCTCAAGTGATTTCCCTGCAGACAGGGAAAAAAAAACTAGGATGGAACAGAAAACCCAAATAACCCAGTCAGAATAGACCTGATACCCCTGTGTCTTTTCTAGACTTGCTCATACTGGTTTAAGCTACATCCTCTCCAACTGCCCTCTGTCTTCCCTTAAGTGCACGAATTATAACTGCTGCTACCAAATGGTGCTAAGAGTATACTTTAGTTTCAATCTGTGCCCAAATGTCTGGGTTTTTTTTTCTTTTTTTAATACCTTTTGCAAGTTGTCAAAGGATTTCTCAGTCTCCTTTAGTTTCTCCAAAATTACTTGTTCTTTGGCAGATATTTGTGATTCTTCACTTTCTAATTTCTGTATTTCTTGTTCCAATCTGTAGAAGACATACAGACATGCACATACACAAAAATAAAATGTAAAAATTAGTTCAATGAGAGAGAGCTTCCTAGCTATTAACTGACATTTCAAATGTCATCAGAAACAACTCTGTCCCTTATAATTCACAACTGATTTCCGAGCACATGAAGGGAATATGAATTATTTGTAAAACAGACAGACCTATTTACAGGAAAAACAATGATTATCTTATCCACTTCTGCAAAAGCATATGCAGATTAACTAAAAATATACTTCATTATCCCTTTACACCAATTCCCGTAACATCTCTGACTTTTACTTTCATTTTAGAAATCACAGTGCAGGATATAACCATGAATATGCAGTAGTATTTAGAGGAAGAAGTGTCTTCTAATGTTTCCATACTCCAGACAATGAAACTGGAAATTGTTAGAAACTGGCAGTCAACTAGTTGTGGTAGGAGTTTCTCTTGAGCCCACACTGTGCCCACTTCCCTTTGGGACAGCTACCTGTGCTTTCTACTGTTACTGCATGGCACTGGGGTTCCCAGATACTCTGGGCAATAAAATACATAGTTTAAAAAATAAACTTACTTTGCTAGGCAGTAAACACTCAGCACTCTCATTTTTCCTGTCAAGACCTAGCAGCTGAGACTTCATGCCTTAAGATGAGTTGATTATAATTTGGGATGCACTTTTATAGAGCTTAGATTCTCCATTACTTTAATTTAAACCTCCTTTTATTGACATGATTTATGCAGATGCAGGACTATTCCCTCTTTCCTCCCACACTCCTCCCTTTATGTGCCACTGTCTTTGTTTTCTTACTTTTGAAAAGAAGAGGAGAAAAAAAGAGGAAAAAAATATATATAAAATAAGCCAAGATGAACACATTTGGACAGGGATAGTAACATAAAACTCCCTTTGTCTGCCAAAAGATCTGTAGCTGCTCATAGCTTGTTGAACCATATTTCCTTGAATGTGATATATCAGCATGACCCAGTACTTTCCTTACCCATGGTGGTTTGCTCCTGCCTTTCTGTCACCACTTTTTGAATGACGGATCAGGACACTGATCCAGGCTAAAGGACACATTTTTGCTCTTTTCCAGCCTTAATCAGCTCAGGACTCTACTAATGTTTGTTCAATCACAAGGCAGAGGGCATGGAGAAGGTGATGTAGGGAGGAGAGAAGGAGGAATTGCTTCTTTGACAGACAGTTTGAGTTTCTCATGAAATTCTTGTCTTCAAATTTAGATGCAGGGGTCTAATTTTAGGCACACACCTGAGAAATTGCTCCTCATTTTTTAGCTGTATGATGATGAAAGATTTGTGGCTCTTGCTGATAATGCTTTTCATTAGAGGGAGGGAAAAGTATTAGAGGCTCAAGTTGTGCAGATGGAAAAAGGCAGATTTTGTTCCCCTGAAGGATGTGAATATTTAATAGTCTCAGATTCATGGTGATTTGTTGAACTGCCATTAAAGGTAACAACTTCAATCACCAAGTTGAAATGGTTTAATTGCTATAATTTTAAAATGAACTGTTGGAAAGTACTGCTTCAATCCATTTAATCTTTCCTCCAAAATAATATAAAACATAAAATACAAAAAAAATTGTAACTAAGTATTTTGTTCTGGTGCAATGGAACAGTTTGATACAAGATGAATACTCCACCCGATATTGCAATTCAGGGAGAAATTTTTTAAAATATTTCTTCTATATTGACTTTTTTTATCTTGATATTTTTAAATACTTAGTGAAATGAAAATTAATTTGTCCCTCAGGTCAGGCATTTGCCTCACTCTTGCTAAATTAAAGAACTTAGAAGTCCACAGCTAGGTGCCTTCTTTTCCTTCTCTATCCATTGGAATGATTCGTCGATTCGCATACATTTGTACCTTGCTGATGAAGACATTTCAAATATTCTGCTGCCTAGTGAAAATACATTATGGAAGTGGGTAAGTCAGTTTTTTGGCACATTTCACTTCTTCCCCAGTGAGTCACTAAGCAGCATTTTCAGGATGCGTATTCCATAAACTAGTACCTTTTGCTTGCTATATTACATGGAAAGAGACCAAAAAATGGGAGTGTGTAGAAGTCAGCAACAGTAAAATACAGGGAGAGGAAAGAAACCCATTTTCTTTCAAATGAATTGGACATTAGTTTGTAGTTTATGACAATTAAAACTCTGAATATATGAGGTAAGTCATTTGATTAATGGTTATAAGCAAGTAAACTCCTTGGAACTTGGGGCCATCATAAGTCACCATCTTTTTGTACACCAGCTCAAATTGGAGGTTTGTTGTTAATTGGTCTTGCAGAGAGAGTTTGCTTTTAGCACATGCACATGTGCACTTGCACATGAACAGATAGCAACTGATTGATTTATATTTTATTACTTTCTGACTGCTTGCTCTTTTGGTTTTAGCCCTCTTGGTTCACTTCCTCAGTTTCTGCTTCCTTTGTGCCAGCCTACCCTCACCATTAAAATGAGTTGGGCAGATGAGACATTACATTAGTCTATTTTGATACGACATCTAGTTGTTCTGATTTTCATTCCTGTTGTTGGTTTGGTGTGGTTTTTTTTGTTTCTTTTTTTTTTTTTTTTTTTTTGGTTTGTTTTCTTGAATCCTTTCTTGACTTTCTTTTAAAGGTGATACCGACAACAACTTACTAAAGAAGAAAAAGATGGAGACAGACCTATTGGGATTTAGAAACATGGAGGAAGCTGTTAGAAGCAGAGATCCTTGTGACACTGAGGAATGCATGAAACTCATCCTATCAAGGCAAATTGCATTTTCCTCACTGAAATCAGTATAGGTAGACTGAGAGTCATCCAGGCTCCATGTAGAATGCAGAAAAACTGCAGGGAAAATGCGGATCATTCATCAGAACATATCTGTTACACAGCACAGAGGCTGTATACCAGACATCCGTATCCACAGGAGGTTGCTTTTTACACTTTTGCTAAATTTATATCGTTCTAATTTGTGCTCTCTAGGCCTAATTGTTGACGCACCTCTCCTGAGGTAACAGAAATACTCAGGCTTAGAGTTTCTATGTGAAGTGTTGTGTATATTCTTGAGTAAACCACTTGGGTACCACAGATGTAGCTGGAAAATTTGGATCTAGAGTCCTCACCACTTTTTAAAGCTTTTTACTTATGGTCCAGCAGTGCAAAGATTTGAATCATGCAAACTGAAGGTTGCTTTGCATGGTTTACTTTTTAGTGAGTTTCATATAATCAGAATTGTTCAATGGTAAGGGGAAGCGCCTGATTTTTGACAACACACAAAAGAGTAATGTAATTTGGTCTGAATAAGAAGTGCACTAGTATCACATCTGTTTTGAGCAACATGTTGTATAATGGCTTAAACAGTAATAAATCCATTCAGAGTGCACATGTACACACACATGTATATACAAAGTCCTAACATTCTTCCTGTGTAAAACTGTTAAATAGCAAATAATATCCTTTTCTTCTAGTCCAGTATGCCTTAATTGTCATTTGACACCTGGCAAGGAAGCACTGTAGTTCCCTTGCTGCTTAGCCGACTTCTTAGCAGATTTCAGGCTGGCCATAACAATAAAGCCAGTTAATAAACAACTACAATACCTGAAGTGTTGTAGGAAAGAAAATTAAGATAGAAAATGCAGATTCAGATGAAGCAGAAGATAAAACAGATTGTTAGTATTTCTGCTTCATTGGCCCAGGCATCTACCTGCTGACTAAGATTTGCTAAACTATTTCTATAGGAAGAAAATTGGGCCAAAGGGTCTGAGGTTGCTGTGGCATGGGCAAGGGTTTTGTTTCAGTGGTTTCATTAAAGTCCTATTTTCCCAAATACCACAGAAGCAAATGGGAAATTTTGTCACCCAGAAAGCCAAACCTGCCTTGCTGCTTGCCTATCCTGCAACTTTCTCTAATGGATGGTTGCCATAAACATCCAAGAGTGTAAGAGGATTTTCAAGGGGAGCTGTTTGTATAAGCTAAGCAACTTTCCTTCTCATGTTAACAGTGCTGCCCTGCTATGAAGAGGAAGGAACCACAAACAGCTAAAGGAATGCTGTTTTTTGGACAGCATTTTGCTGTCATTTGGGGGACCTTGATTCCTTGTTTAGTAAGACTACAAGCTTCTAGGATAATAAAGGCTGGGAGGTCTCTAGCCCTAGCTCCTGCTCAAAGCAGGGTCAGCTATGGTCAAGCCAGGATGATCAAGGCTTCTTCCAGTTGGGTCTTGAAGCTCCTGAATGATGTGGGAAAAATATATTTTAAGGCTACTTACAGGCCTTCTCTTTTAGACTCTGTAGCTTTCAAGCTATACAAGATTCAGACCAGAACCTTGCAGTTCTGCAGGGAAAGGAGATGTACCAGACTGATAAAGGAAGCCTGGTCAGTGAGTTTGGTGAGATTTTGACCTAACTGGCCACTATATGTGTGTGGACAAAGCACCCAGTGCAGCTTCTGAGAAGACCAGCACATGAATCTCTGGAGACATACAGGGATATGGACCATGAGACCTGTCAGGTAGGACAGAATACTGTAATTTAGGTGACAAAAAGAGGAGTTAGGCAGGGAGATCTAGGAGGTGGAGAGACAGAAGGCAAGGTTTGGAACTGTGGTATGTGTACATGTGCACTTACATTTAGCAATCAGTACCCAGCAAACATTGTGCTTGGATACAGGACTCTGTGCTCCAGTCTGAAGGTGCTGAATGCACTTTCTTGGGGGAAGGATTTCCTCTGTTTCTTCTATTTCCCACATTAAGATGTTGAAACCCACAAACCTGGCCTGTCATTTTCCTCTTTGCTTAAAAGCAGAGGCTGGTCTGGCACGAGATGCCCTTCCTCGAACGCAGGAGAGACCCTGAGCAGGTCCTGTGGGGCATTCACAGAGTGAATGCAGATGCTGATGCAGAGTCACATTGGTTTGAAGCAGGAATACGCAAATCCTAAGTAAGCAGAACTATGACTGAAGAAAACAGCCTTCTCTATTCAGCTAATTAGCTATAGCAGACAAGACTTCTAGAGATATCTACATTTGGCTTAGCAGTGTTTTGTTTTTCAGGGTAAGAGGGTAACAGCATTATGAACAGGGAGAACAGATGCAGGTTTATGGACTTGTTTCTTTAGCCTGTGCTAACTGTGCATTCTAGGTTGTACCTGAGAAATACTCATGCAATTTCTGCAAAGAAAACAGAAATGTAATAAAAATTATGTCTGCAGCATAAACACTGGCATGTGAGTGGAAAAAAGAACATTCATCAGGACTAATAAGGAAAGTATACAAGTATTCAGAACTTAAGAGAAAAACAGGAAAGACCTAATCATAGTAAACACTTGAAGGGAAAAGGTGACGGATGCATACAGAGAGTGGGGGATGGTTCAACATTAACTGATTATTTTGCTATTGCTTGACTGATACCATAAATCAAATTGATATAAAAGCCATGAATAAGACAGTAAATAGTACCAGGTCTCTCAGAGCTGAACATCCTGAGGTGTTATTAAACATAGCTGAGCTGATATTAAAATGGCAGAATCACAATCAGAGCACTGCAACAAACCCCTAATATTTACTGAACAGGGAATTAAACATCAAGTTTAGGGATAACTATGCTTGCCTGAAGGGATGAAATGATCTCTGCACAAACTCTGTGCCTGTCTTGAGGATTTTGCCCTCAGGCAGCTTTTGACCACACAGCAAAACCAGAAACGGAAACTTTACGTGTAAGGTTCACCCTCCTGGAAGCACAGTGCCTTCTGCAAAAGTGCACTGACAAAAATGCTCCACTCCATGGGGCTCTCATTCCCATTTCTTTTAGGACCAGCAGGGTACCTTAGGTCACCCAGGTTCAGAACAACCTTGGAAAATGAACTTGCAAGGGCAAAGGGTTCCCCTGAAAGACATGTACGTCTTTTAAACCAGCATAACTGGATCTCAGTGCAGAACCTCAGCCCTTGACAAACTTCCTATTACCTGTATCAACTGGCAAGCACCAACAAGCTGTGTGCAAGCCAACATGCCTACAAAATTGAAGCCAAAATCTACACGCCACAGCTGTGAACAGTACCCTTTGTCTGCTGTAGGGGGAAATCACTGAATAATATTTGGTTTAGTTTCCACATTGGCTTAGTTTTCTTAACAAACAGCAGCAGTAGTTGCTGAAGCCAGTGGGACCATTTGTGGATGGTACCCTGTATCAACACACAGCCAGTGCTGATGGCAAAAACCCCTTTTGATTTCAGGTCTGTTGCAGGTTCAAATGGGATTTCAGAGTTGAGTAATTCAATGCCTCTTAGTTTAGTCTTTTTGCTCATACTTTTTTGAACAGCTCTTTTTTCAAAGAGGAAAGCTGGCAGGGCACATCTTATGACTTCGACCAGGCTGTTGTCTACAGAGTGCAGTTGAAATTCAAGAGCACCAAACTTAATTAACATCTTTGAAAAGCCAAAACCTCCATGACTTGAAAAACTGGGAATCCCTCATTGCCAATCAGTGCTTGGGTATGAGATTCATGCATGATGCTGAATGAGTTGCTCTGGTAGTTTGTATCAGTTGTGCTGAACACAAGAGAAGTGAACCAATTCCCTCCACCTGGAAAAGGTTGCCTCCCAGTACCAGATGAGGAACTTGAGAAGTAAAAATCCACAACTCACTTTGTTGTCTGAAGTAAATGTGTATACACACATGCACAGAGAGAGGAGTATAATTATATTCTGCATCTGCCTGGTGTAGCATGAGGTTAATCCATGTTAGACAAACCAATACGACCAAGTCAAGGATTGGCCACAGAACATCTTGAGCTAAGCATGGAAAATACAACAACCATTACTTTGATATTGCAATGTGGAATTCAAGAAGCTATAAACGGAGTCCCTTTTCTTGCCAAATCAACGTTTGCTTATTAACTTTTGCCTATCAGTTTTGTCTGATACAGCATTAAATCTCCCAAATATGGGAACATTCAGAACTATGGTGTGACTCTTCCTCTTACTGAAACCACTTTTTCATGAGCTGCTTTTTCTCTTCTTAAGACGTTACCTCAGCCTAGTATGATTTCCTCATATCACTCTAACACAAAAATTCTTGCCCTCATGGCACTTACAGCCCACATTTGTTTTTGGACTTTTATCAGTGTAAACCTTTCTAGGCCCAGTTCTACCAGTATTCTTCAAATGGAAGATGTCTCCAGCCTGGGTGAGATTGCAACCTTAAAAACTTCCCACTGACTCAGATGGCAAATCACTGACTGGAAATCAGTGAATCACTATGCCTTGGATGCTTGCCCTGAGAGCAGAGAAGTATATGGCTTGGCCCTCCTTTGGGAACAGAGGGGGAAAAAAAGTTTAAAAAAAGACCTGTTCTGAACCCAGTCCAGTGGCCAGGGGTCAAAGGGGTGAAAGAGCAGACTTATTTTCTCTACTTATTTTCTCTGTGTGCTTATGTGAGTGTTTGGATCAGAAAGCTCCTGTTTGTGCTCCTGACCAGGCTCCAGACAGAACCTGGCAGATCTGACCAAGTCCCTGATCAGTCAAGTAAACACCCTGATAGCTTAACCTGTCCTCGTAGCATTTAGCTCCTGAATCATCCAGCCTCTGGACCACTTGTGTTTAAGAGAAATGGCACAAATGTTCTGGTTTCTTGGCCCAGCCAGGTAAGATAAAAATGGTTATTTAGGCTCTCCTGCTGAAGCTGGCTTTTCTCTCTCCTCTTCACCATTACTGTCAGATCCAGTCCTGCTTCTGAAGCTTCAAAGGCCAGTGTCCAAAATATTAAGTCAAATGAAGTAAGAGACACAGCTGATATAAAATGCTTGGCCTACATAGAACCAGACATGCAGATCCTTGTGTCTGGATAGACAAGTAGTCACATTACAAAACAGACAGGACTTGCACTGCAAGTACAGAGGTGCATCATCTGTGGTTCATTGTTTGGTACTCACTGGGATGGCAGGAGAAAGGCAAGGAAGATAAAACAGCCATTTGAGAGAGGATACGTGCTGTACTTGGCAATTGAAAGTTAATGACTCAGGAAAGACATGGAATCCTTCAGAAACCTGTTTGTTTTCCCATGGCTTTAACTAAAATTGGCAGGATGAGCACCAGGACAGATGTCCTAGAATGTCTGAGGACACACAAGAGTGCACGGGACATACACACCATTGTGGCTTTTGGCCATAAAATCCTCTCATGTTGCAGGATGTGGTCCGGGTGAAGGAGGGTTGCAAGGGCAATTTTCTCCAGCACAAAGTCCCTGTACACAGCAGCACGCACCCAGAGACTTGAAAAGCAACACAGGTGTGGCCATCCCTGTGAGAAACAGTTGTTGGCTTGTTGCAGCTATGCACACGAAATTCATTTCGGTTTAGCAACAGATGCCAGCAGTTCAGCTGTACAGTGGATTGTGTTATTTATATCTTGGGAGACATCCAAGAAATAGAGGGAGAGCAATTGGGGGATGATGGCTGAGTGCTCATTCTTCCATCTTGCAGCAGTGCTGGCTGCTGCAGTAACCCAAGGTTAGTGCAGATGTACAACCAGAATGAATGCATGGCCTTATACAGTACCCACACTGCAAGCTGCCAAGGAAGGAGGATGTTTTTCTGCAATTCCTGTACATGCTGATATACTAGAGATGCTCACTGAGTTACCTAGAAGCATTTACAGGAAAGGCAGGAGGCCTGGAAAACCTCCATCACCTTTTCAAGTGAAAGGAAATGAAACAAAAAAACAAGCTTAAAAGTATTTTCTCTGAAGAGATATCAGCCTGCCATGTGCAAACTGGGAATATGCCTTTTGTCTCTGATTTACAATGTTGGATGAGAAATGAGCTGCTAAGGCTCAGGTGCTCAGGACAAAACACAAGCAAGGCAAAGATGCTGTGAAGAAAAAGAACCGGGGGTGCTGGTCAACAGGCAGCTGAACATGAGCTAATTGTGTGCCCAGATAGCAGGGATTGCTAATGGAATCCTGGCCTGTATCAAGAGCAGCAGGGCCAGCAGGCCCACGGCAGTGACTGTCCCCCTGTCCTTTGAACTGGTGAAGCCACACCTCCAGTCTTGGTTTGAGTTTTGAGCTGCTTACTCCAAGAAAGGCATCCAGTTGCTGGAGCATGTCCAGAGAAGGGCAACAAAGTTGGGGAAGAGTCTAGAAGGAGGCTCAGGGAAGATCTCACTGCTCTGTATAACTACAGGGTGTATATAAAAGGATGTTACAGGGGAGATCAGTCTCTCGTCCCAGGTAACAAGTGACAAGGTGAGAGGAAATGTCTTCATATTGTGCCGGAGGGTATTTAGATTGGATATTAGGGAAAAATTCTTCACTCAAAGGGCTGCCAAGCACTCGAACAGGCTGACCATAGAAGTGGAGCAAGCACTGTCTCTATAAGAGTTCAAAAGACGTGTAGATGTAGTGCTTAGGGACATTATTCTGAAGGGCCTAGAGCAGAAATGCGATAAAACTCTGCAAGCTCAGAGGGCAGGCAGTACTGCATTGAAAAGCAAAACACATGGGAGACTGGTTTTAAAGGTAACATTGTTAGCTAGGGCTGGAGAGGGTATGATGCCTGCTGTCTGGATCTCATGCCTGCAGCTTTTTCCTCCACTATTTTATTTGCAATAGAGGGTCGTGCACAGCAGTTCTTGCAGAGAGCTGTGCTTCTCAGCCACCCGTGGCCTGCTGCAGTGAAGGGCAGGGACAAAGGTGACAGTACAAAAGTTGTGCCTGGCAGAGCTCACCTAGAGTGGAAGACAAACTTTTTCCTGGTACAGGCTCTTTCCCCTTCTGCCTCTCCTTCCCTTTCCTCTTCTTCCCCTCCTTTTTTTCCTTAAGTTCCTGCAAAGGTTATTTCCACTCAGACTCCTGCTGAGTCTTTTTTTTCTGTTTAGACAGACCACTGGCTCCATCCAAAGTCAGTGGCAGCATGTTCTGTATTGCTGGGAACCAGCAGAATTCCTAGCAGAATTCCCATTTGAGCTCTTTGGAATCCATCCCTGCCCCTACCATGTTTAACATTTAGCAATATGGAAGCACATGCAAGAGCATCTCTCATATGGCAATGAAAACATGCTGCAGTTATCAACTAGAAAAGCAGTGTTGACAAAAACAGCAATCATGGGCCATAGCTATCTATTCTTACCCTTGCTGTAGCCTCCAGCAAATAGTTTTGTCTCCATTCCCCCATCTTGATACAATGCATTTTGCCAATCCTATAGAGCCCAATTGTACATTAATCCATGATTATCCCTAGTAGATGTCTTAGCTGCTATTATTAATTATACTCACATGTATATGTGAGTACATGTACATGTGACATTTCTGTGATTTTGGTTTGACTTGACTCATATTTGCTGCTAAGAACTGCATGGACTTTATAATAGATTTCTGGTGCAAACAAGGGATTATCTATTTTATTATTATCTATTATCTATTATCTATTATCTATTATCTATTATCTATTATCTATTATCTATTATCTATTATCTATTATCTATTATCTATTATCTATTATCTATTATTTACTTCCGGTTATGCTGGCTTAAAAGGGCTGTTTCAAGGAAAATGGTGCTTACAAGCTTCCTTGTTGGTGGAAAAAGCATTGCCCAGCATCCAGCATTCTGACCTGAGGTACACCATGTGATTGACTGAATTTAGTCTGAGAATTGTACTAAAAATGAAAATGAACCCCGAAAATTCAGGCTGAAAACATGAAAACCCAATCAAAGTTTTATAGTATTGGGATTATTCTGCTGTCCTGTGGCTATTAAAGCAAAACTACCATAAAAAGTTGCAACTGACAGGGATCCCATCTGCCTCCCTTTGATGTTTTTAGACATACTTTTCCTTGCCTTTTGTGTGGTGCTTTAGTTACGACTGCCTGAACCTGTAAATGTCCTAAGTAGTCCTTGACAAAGGAACTAGATGGTATGTGCAGCTGGCAATCAGTATGTGTCACACACTGAACTTTATTAGGTCTCTTTAAAAATGCCCCATATTACATGACCCTCAAAAATACACAAATCCATTCCCCTGCACTGCTTGCCAATTGGGACAGAAAAAGAGCAGCAGGGCAGGAAGTGGAACACCCAGTAGGAGCTGTGATTTGTTTTGTTTGTTTCTTGATACAAACAGTTTCTTGGATCTGAGCTTTGCAAATCTGTCCTTTGCTGTCATTCACTTACAGGAACTCACAGTTCATTTTTCCAGGGTGAAGGCTGATGCGAGGCAGGGAACATGCTGCATGGGAATGGACAGACTTTACAGTGGGAGCAATGAGAGGTGCCCCAAGCTGCTGCCACCCTGAGTGCAATGACTGCGGCGTCCTGATCCTGCTTCATCCATCTGATCTACCTTAGCGTTTTTATGTTTTGCTTGCATACTAACTTGTCCTGGGCAGCAAACGTCCCCATGTCCCAGGAAGCCACTGGAAC
The DNA here is from genome assembly GCA_030060385.1 of Muscicapa striata striata. Taxonomy (NCBI): domain Eukaryota; kingdom Metazoa; phylum Chordata; class Aves; order Passeriformes; family Muscicapidae; genus Muscicapa; species Muscicapa striata. The sequence continues at coordinate 1,397,299 of JAREIS010000156.1, forward strand.
AAACGTGGCTTCACTGGGGAGAGGGTTTGCCCTGGTGGGGTAGCTCCAAGGTTATCCAAAGTGCTCCTGCTGAGGAAAATCAAGCCAATCAGGAAGCCCCCAGAAACCTGGGCTGTGTTCAGTTTGTTGTTTCCACCCTTAGACATTTCCTGCTATTGTTCTTGTCATTTTCTTTGAGTGTTCACTGGGCTGGTGGGTGGTGCTGCTACTACCGGCAGGGGCACATAGAGAGCTCTGTTCCATTCCTTTCACAGACTCCCAGCACTAATTTTTGGCATACAAGTCCAGGAAAGGTGGACCTGTGGTGGTAACTGCATCTCAGTGTGCAAGGCACTGTTCCTTTTCCCATTGGCTGTTCTCAGCTGGACAAGAATGAAATTGTACCATAAAATGATGAATGAATTCCAGCTCAAGACATTGCTTACCCTGGAGAAGGTGAGTGAGTAGGTGGAAGCAGCAAGTCCACAGCATCCTGGGATCTATGTAGAGAGCTATGGAAACACGGACTATATGCTAAACATTAACGCCTCAAGTTTTATCTCTGCCACCCAGAGCCTGGCTTTCACTTTCCAAGGGTACAGGATTTCATTTTCATCTACAGTGATCTAACCCACCATAAAACTAGAGGACCAGAGGAGCTATGGCTATCCAGGCCCTCCAGACACAATGATTGTGTCTAATTTTTTAACTCTCTGAATTTCATTATTATTTTTTTTTATTTCATCAGATACCTCTCACAAATGTCTACCTGCAGGGTGAAGTACAAAAGACCTGGATGCTGCACTCCTTTGGGTGCAGTTTCAGCCTTAACTGGAAATCACGGCTTACCAGTTCCTAGACCCGCCCCCCATAGCTTCTCAGATAATCATGGTCACATATTTGGATTTCATGTACAGTGTAAGGCAACCTTCTGTGCTGTGGGCAAATTGGAAGACTGAGTTTGTCCTTAGACAGTATCTATAATTCTGCAGAGAGATCCCTGGAAGTATGATGTTATTGCTGAACTGTAGTGGTGAATAGAGCCAACTACAGAGCAGTGTGAATGAAGAAATGAGTGGGGAAAATTGCTTTGATATTACTTAAGGCTCCCTTTTCCAGCCCTTTGCTCCACATTACCTAGCATCAGCCACACCTGAATCATTGCTATCTGAACTTTCACAGTGCTGGAGCTCAAAAAAAAAAGAAAAGGAGAGCATATTTAATAATGTGACAATGCCTTTCTAGTCCCCCTTTCTGGCTCATGAAAACTTGGAATGAAATACAGTTTTGACAATGGAATGCTGAAAAGTTTGCCTTGACTTCACGCTGCATGTTTGTGGTAGGAGTCAGCTGATAACTTCCTGCCTGTGTGGGTCTCAGAGGGGTGAAATTCTTGACCCTGGACTTCCCAAGAGCTGCAGAGCTTCAGAATCAGGATAACGCAGACATTTGGGCTGATTTGGTTCAGTGGTGTAAAAAGCAGCCAGTAGAGTATCTGTAGAATGGGATTGATTTTAAAAGGGTTATAAATCTTCCTTCTTAAGAGAACTTCTAAAACCGTGCCAGGGCTCCATGTTTTGGTGGGCTGACCTCAAGCTGATCATAGCAGAGATGTGGCACAGGACAGCCTTTTCAGGGCAAATATCAAAGAGGAGAACCTCAAAGAACCTAGAAGTGTGGTAACCCCCTACTTTCCAATAAATTACATTGCAGTTGGTTCATTATCCTTTCTGCAGCAAGGAGCCTGATGGGCTCCTGGCTGTGACACCAGGGCTACCTGGTTATGAGAAACTAGTCCAGCTCTTGTGGTTTCAGTGAAACCCAGGGCTATGACAAACCTCCCTCACACAGGTCTCTTTGACTGTGCAAACCATCTCTGTGCCTGGAATGATGGTATTGAGGGATGGGCTAGCAAGGAGAGATGATCCATGGAAATTTCATCTATGTAACTTGAGAAAAGAGGCTAAAGTTTTGCAGAGTTTTCCTAAAGTCAAAGTGCTTAATTTTGTCTGGTTTTGAATCTCTCAGTCTTCCTAATGCTCAGGGATCCTGGACTGGAGAAAACCTCTGCTGAGTTTTTGCAGAACCATAAACACTCTTGGTCTTACCTGTACAATTGACCCCCTTGTCTCTTTCCTGTGCCTACTATGTTCTTTTAATGTTGATATTTGAATAAGGCACTCAAATAAAATAAGTTCTTGTAAGAATGGGTAATAATAAATGTAAGACCATTGCAAAAATCTGCTTGGATTTACAACACTGGCAGATCATTTTAATTTGCTTTGTCTAAAACATGAAATCAAGGGCAAAGACTTCACAGATGTCCATAGTATTGGGAAGGCCAGGGCTCATTTCCCAGTTTACTTCGTGTAGGCAAGTGTGCACATGCTCAGGATATGGGAAGTTAAGAAATTACTGGCCAGTTGCAGGTTGCAAAAGATGTCTGTAGATACCATCTGAGATGTACAAAATCAGCTTGAAAGTGGTAAAGGTGCTCCTGAAAATGGGATGCAGGTACTTCTGAAAGCTTGTCTCCTGTGATATCCATGCAAATTGGTGTATAGTTATGAAGACTTTTCCATCTTTATTGTTTGAAGAGTCTTCATCTATGAACGATTATAGTTGAAGCTATCAGGCAGTAGATGAAAGAGCAGTACTCAAAGCCTTGAATTGAAACAAGAGAGTTAAACAGGTATCAAACTGTAGGTATGTTTGTAGTTGAACATTTGAACACTTTTGAACAGATGAACACTTGGATATAAGCACATGTTGAAGTATACCTTTAACTCAAAACTTAAAGGGCAACCACATTAATGTGACAGCTCAAAATTACTGTTTTAGTAATCTGGAATGGACAGACTGAAAAATAAAATCAAACTAAAAAAGCCTTACTTGAAATATGGCATAAAAACTGTTTTTATGTCATGAAACTTAGGGCATATTGTTGCCAACAATATTTTGGGTGCCGGAATGCCATCGACTGCACTATGACTACCACCAGACAAGGGCTGTCGGAAGTGCAGGCTGTCAAGATGACTGGCCAAAGGGCTGACTGGTTAATCACTAAGTGACAGATGGATACCACTGTCTAAGTGATTTCTCCCTCATTTGTAATTGCCCTCAGTTGTGGCTGAGCTCCCTGCCTCTGCCTGCAGTTCTCAGGTCTGCTGTTGGCAGCCACCTTGGTATACACCCTGCAGGCAGTGTGCAAGCTCCTGTCAGCACGACAGTCCCTGAAGGAGCTGTGGGTTTTCTGGTCATCAACTCCTCTAACAAATTTTGCCTCATTTGTGGTGTGGAACATCCATGTCATCAATTCCACTCCTTTATCTTTTTTTTTCCACCTGCTTCTCATTTTCATGCCACCTCTTGCAATCAACCATAAAGAGACATTTTCTGATATTGGTAGAGGACTGCTGATATTTTCCACTTTATGCTGTTTTAAGACTGATAAAGATGCCACTTTGTGCCTTTAAGCATCTCTGGCTTATCATCTCTGATCCAAATCCACACTGAGTGGTCTTGTGTCTGGTCTCTGCTTATCTTCCCTCCTGCTATGTCCTTGGGACTTAAAGCATCAAGATCAAGAAATTCTCCTATAGAGAGTCCTCCTGCATTTTCTTGCTTCTGCCTTCTTCACTGACATGTCCTTGGGAAGTACAAAAGTCTTGAGGCCAAGAAGTCCTCAAAAAACTGCTGGGAAACAACCAAATGACTTGGTGCTAAGTTCAAAAAATTCTGCGTGGTTTGTTTTGTAGAAGACACAACCCCCAATTTAGAATGTGAAACTGGAGGTGCCTGATTCAGGCTACTTTTGGACAGCTTGACATTTGAACCCAAAAGTGAGAGGATAATGTACTCGCCCTCATGTAGGTGGCTGTTCTGAAGAGCTCAGAGGTGCTGCAGAGGATGGCTCCTGCCTGGCCCTGTAGCACAAGCACGGCTCTCACCATCATTCTGTCTATGACTGTCTCAGGTGGGTGTCATTGACACAGAAAGTTTTTCAAAGGTACCAGGCTGACTGCCTCGCCACTGTATTCTTGGTGTTACAGTCTGCTGGGAAATAAAGCAGAGGGGTCCTATTGCTTTTGAACAGGTCAATACAATTGCAAACATCAAAATGTCCAACATTAAGTAGAGAAAAGATGCAGAACAAAGGACAAGAATGGTTTTCACCAACATTACACCAGCAAAAGGAGGGAAGAGCTATGTTCAGTTTATCATGTCTGTGCACATGATGTAGGTGATTTCACCCAAAAAACAAGCCTAGCTGTTGGATCATGTCGAGCCAGCCTCAGCTAAGAACCAGCAGATGAATATGGTCACTTAATATCCCAGTGAGTGTGGTTGAAGCTGTGCTTTACCCCACATTTGCAGAGGGCTGCTGGTGGGGTGTAGTCCATTATCATGGCTCATCTAAAGCATGGTAGCACTCTGCTAATCTGACTGTGAGTTTGAGCCTTTCTTTTCTTTCTGTTTCCAGCTCCCAACCCTGCAATCAGTACTGTAGTAAATACCTGCTCAACAGTGGTGCTCTCAAAAGCTGTGGCCAGGGAGACCAAGAGAATACTGCAGACAAATACCATTTTTTCTTATATGTTGCTAAATATCCAGTGCCTTTTGCACAGCTATTTATCTTTTCTCATTTCCCCTTAGACGTCCCTCATGCTCTTCCCACAACAAGAATCTGTGGTGTCATACATCACAGTGTAGGAAATGTTGTTAAGCAAAGTTTTTTCCCTAATATATGCAATACAACAAACCTTCAGACAGACAAGCTAAAGATACAACCATGAACCCAGGGACCACTGCAGAAAGGCGCAAAATTCTAAACTTAATGCTTGTGCTCCTGCACCACCTTGTACTATTATGATACATTATTATTATGACAGTCACATACTAGCTTTCTTTTCTGCTTCCCATTCCTGCTGCATGCTGTGTGGCTTGCTTTGGTAATTGCATATTGCTCCACAAACTGATCGCCAGGGCCCAGGAGAAAGAAAAATGTCTACCACAGCAGCAAAGAATCAAGAAGACAGATCCAGGTCCAGATAGCAAAAGAAAAAAGAGAAAATAGTTTAAAAGTCTCTATCACTGCATGCATAAACAGAATGTGCAAGGGGGCACTGCTAGAGGAAAAGCTTCTCTGCAGTGTGTGAGGCCATCTAGCGAGCTCAGGCATTGCAACAGCTCAGCTTTTTCCATGCCATTTTGTCCTGCTTGTCCCCAACAGGATACTCCACTGCAAGGTGGATGGAGAAAAACTTCTACAGGAGAGGAGAGAATGACAACAGAAAGGACACGGCAGATGTCAGGGAGCTTGGCATGCTGGGTTTTTAAGGGAAGTCAGAAATCCAGTTACACTGGCAGTGGAAGGGCAATATGGTGTGCAACTTTCCACCGAATCCTGTCCTCAGCTGCATGGCTGGGGATGATAAGGGAAACTGCTTAGCCAGAGGGTAATGCAGCAACTGGGGTGGTGAGAAAACCTTTTCAGGAGCTGAGAGATATAGGCTGCTCAGTATTATAGGCTGTCTTCCCTGACAAAAACCTGCTGAGCAGTAATGAAATGGGAAACTGATGAGATAAAATAATTTCAAGTTCTGAGAGAACTGATGCCTGCGTTTTATACAATATTGGACTGGCAGTCCTGGAAAGGAAACTGCTGCAATGCAAAGCATTAAACCTACCAATTCCTGTCCTGGTGCTTTACCTCTGAGCAGACCAGACTGGTTGCCTGGCCATGAACATATGACCACCTGCACTGCCCATCCGTTCCTCTCCATCTCACATGAGGCTGCCAGGTTATGAGAGCAACAACAAATATCTGGGATTTTTGATAGTTTTTTTGTGGCTGCTCAGAGAGCCCTTGAACATACCTGAACCTACGTCTCACTCTAAAACCCACACCTGTTATCACACTGTTCTGGTACAAACTGTGATTGCTCAACCCAGGGTACAATGCTGGGGAAAGTGAGTACAGGATGGTATTTCAACATTTCAGGTGCCAGCATGTGATTCCTGCCTCTGCAGTGACATTTTCCACTTTTAGCATGGGCACAAGTGTTTATAGAAAGTTTGTCCTGTTGCGTTAGAAGTACCTCAGAAAACTGGAAGGAAAAGACTGGAAGATCCTTACCTAGTAAACATTAATCTCATGAAATGCTTGGAGTCAGGTGAGCACATGGTCCACCAGTTTTTCTGTCTTCAGCTGACTGAATACATTCACTTTCTTATCTCTTGAAAAATTGTTTGACCTGCTTGGACCTTCCTCAGTGTTCACCAATCTGTCTTGGAACAGTTGTAAATCTGGAGCTTGGTAATTGTAATAATGGCAAACTGTTCCACATTCTCCTAAATTGTCACTGAAGCCTTGATCTGCAAATTTTAGAACACCAAATTAATTTTAAGTGTGAAATTATAAGTCCCAGCTCAAATAAGCATGCACAGCTGGAAACATTTATTATTTCAGTAAGTTTGTATGTGCCTACATAGGCTGTAGACAGAAGAAACAAAATATAATTAGCTTTGTAGCAGTGCTGCCCAGTAAATACAGTAGTACCATCTCTAGTAACAGATTCCAAGCTTTGTAATAGCTTTGCAAGGACTTTAGGACTTGTCCCAGTCCCTCTGTATGCTCTCATTGTCTTCTGCACATGTCTGTGTAATTGTATGGTGTAGCTATGACCTACAGACAGCAGTGCCAAGCAGTTTGTTCTGTGGAAGGAAATGCATATGAGCCCACTGTAGTCATTCCATGCAGAGCAAGATGGGTTTGATGCCACAGCTGAAGCCTGGAAAGAGAGATACAGGGTGCTGTGAGGAGAAGGATGGGGTGGGATGATGAGACGGGCAATGAGCTAGTTCAGAATGGTCACATAATGGCCTAGAGCTGGATAAAACAGCTCTGGGAGCAGCAAGGAGAGTGGAGAACAAGTATCAAAAAAAGCATGGCTAGCAGGTCAAGGGAGGTGACTCTGCCCCTCTGCACCCGAGCACTTCTCCAGCTCCGTGGGCCACAGTTTCAGAAGGATGTGTACCTGTGGAGCAAGTCCAGTGCAGGGCCATGGAAATCATCAGTGGGATGGACATCAGTCCTGCGAGGAAAAGCTGAAAGAGTAATGGTTTTTCAGCCTGGAAAAGAGAAGGCTCTTGGTAGACCTAGCCTTCTGGTTCCTAAAGGAGGTTTGTAAGAAAAATGGGGACAGACTCTTTTTTGAAGTCGGGCTCATATCTATATGAGGAGAACAAACTAAAAGAAGATAGATTTAATATAAATATAAAGAATAATTTTATTTTAATGGCATGAATGGGGAGAAACTGGGATAGATTTCCAAGAGAATCTGTGGATGCCTCATTATTCTAAGTGTTCAAACTCAGGCTGGATGGAGCCCTGAGCAACCTGACCTAAGCTGAAGATGTCAGTGCTTATTGCAGGGGGGTTTGGACTGGATGACTTTTAAAAGTCCCTTTCTACCTTTTTCAAGCTATTCTGTGCTTCCATGATTCTAACATACATAAAACATATATAGAAGATTTGAAACAGAATTACAGACCCATGAAGAAAGACCTAGGTATAAAGATTAGTGTCAGAAAAAAAATAAGAATTGCTTCAAGTAGATTCCAAGTTAAGGAGAAGTAAACCACCAAAGTCTACATCACCTTCCTCCTGGAAAAGGGAAGAAGCCCTTACAATCAGCATAATATTTACCTTGATGAAGAGTTTGAGATACTGATGGCTTGACATATATTTTAACTGTGTCTGGGATGGATACAGAGCGGTCATGGAAGAGTAAGAACAGAAAAAGGGGCGGGTGCTAGATAAGACTTGCAATTATTACTCTGCAGACTTTTTATCTAATACTGTTCCTTTTTCTTCTCCTATAATATTTTGACTGACATTAAAAACAAGTCACTAATTAGATAGCTAAGGTTTTATTTACCTTAACTACATTTTTGGCTTTTCATAAAAAGTCTGCGTATTTTTCATTCTGACAATTAATTGAGTGCGACTTTATCACTTAAAAACACTTGTTTTTTAAAAATAGATTATATTATCTTAAAATAATAGTTCCTTGCACTTTCACTTCCAAAATGACTGTAATTGTTAGAAAAACAAGGTATTTTGAAACTGCAAAGTTAATTGTTAAAATATAACAGAGTTAGAAAAAAGTCCATATTTTTCTGCCCATTGAATTCACCAGATGATTTTGCTGTACCGTTTTTCATATTATGGAAAACAATGGCTTGGCTTGAATTAAAGTTCTCATTTCCTGCTCCTTACAGTGTCCTCAGTCTAGGAAGCATGTTATACAGATGTGAGGCTTTCAGGTATGCCAACTCATACAAAAAGGCTATGTCCCTCTTTAAAATAGCATCAGGCTGATATTTCAAAAACCTAAGGCAACATGTGGAGGGACCAAAAATTTATTGTGGAGGTTTTCTTCGCTTAGAGATTCACTTTTATATCCTTGTAATTATAGTAGCATTTGTTACATGAAAGCAACTTTCTAGTACTGCATGTTGTATTCAAATATTTCTAGTTTTGCATTCTAGTATACAAAAGAAAGTATCTTTTGTAACATTGCCAGTCATGGGATTATTTCAATGCAGGATGGATATATTCTATTTCAAGATTAAAGACTGGAAACTATGATATAACAGTAGTAGTATTTGCATGTAAATAAGGTCCCGATATTTTTCTCAAAATTATTTTCTTCTTCTTTGGCTTTTTTTTTTTTTTTTTTTTCCCACTCAGAAGGTTTTATTGCTTAAAGTCTTCCAGGTAATCTATCAGTTCCCTAAGCAGAAAAAAAGTTTTCTGCTTCTTTAAAAGTCTGAATGACCTCAATTCTTGATTATAACTGTCTGGGATAATGTTATCACATATATATATAACACTAACCCCCAATAAATGGACACACTTGGACATAAAAACTTAGTGGCAGATTTTAGGAATACAGACCTCTCTGGCATTGCTACTGTAATTTTAAGAAAATTATTTTTTATTCTAGATAAAGATGTCTTAATACTTTTCTTGCTAATATTTATTGTAAGATAAATAAATGCAAGCCACCTTGCTATCACAACAGAAACAAAGGATGCATAAAATGTGGTCTTTGGGGCAGTATATTTGCACTATTAAACAAATAACTTTAAAATGAATTAATCCAAAATTTTCTCCAGAAGTCCATGCATACATCAGCTTTTGCCTAGCAAAAAAGACATTTTTCCTTAAGACACGGCAAAAACAGAAAGCTCATGGTTTCACTTTCCATTGGTTATATGCCCTGAACTCCCTCCCCTGAAACACCTCTTTGTGGATACTTTGGAAATATGAAAACATAAATTACTTTATAAACTAATGGCATCTTCTCTAATCTTAGTAAGATGCCAACTGCCCTTGTGTTTCACCAAATTAAAGAGAAGACACTAAGCCCTAAATTTGTGATGCAGGTGGATATGCATGACAAGGTCAGTAGAGCTTTCTTTGCTATCCAGCTAGTGGATCATTCTTATGACTTCTGCAAGTTTCCATTGAATGTGGCATCAGGACAACCTCACCTGGGATGACTTCTCACATGATGCCATGGAAAAATACAACGCAAATAGCAATTTTTCATTTCTTGTACTTCCAGTTCTCATTTACATCTCCTTGGTTTAAAAACAGCTAAACAGGTCACACATTGGTATCCCATGGCAAGAAGGAAGCTCTAACAGCTCCCATCAAAGCTAATACACAGTCTAAAATATGGCAATGATCCTTCCAGCTGTAAATGTCTCAATAGGGAAGAAGCTGTGCCAGATGTGGAGCTGGCCTCTGAGCTGGCAATCTGTGCCTTCTGTGTGTTAACTCTTGCGTGGTCACAATCATCGCGGCGACAGCCCTGAGCTGTGAGAGACACAATGCACAGCAGGCAGAAAGCTTGTATTAAGACAGAGACTTTAAGAAGAAAGTTACAGTGGTGATGTAAAACCCTAGCCTGCTGCAGGACTGATGGATTGTGGAGTCATGGTGATTCCCCAGAGGTTGGAAGGAAATGTTTATTAATGAAAATTTTAAAGCGATACATTGAATACAACACATTTCTAGAAGTCTGCAAAATACAGCTCTGCTGAACACAGTTCAGTGCAATGTTGATATTCTGGTCCCTGATTTCCAGCAGACTTTTATCTCAAGTGTAGTTCACTATTTTTAAAGGAGGATGTTACTCTGGATAGCTTAATGATGTACCTTAATATAGCCAATTTTAGTTGTGGATTACTCATGTTGTCTTGGCTCATTAAAGACATTTTTAATTAAGGAATGTGTTTAAAATATGTTTAAGCCTGTTGGAAACCTGTGCTGCCGTTGCCTCTGGGGCCGTGTGAGCACTCTGTGCTGGTCTCTGCCAGCTGCCAGGCAGTGGGGTGTGTCAGCAGGGCACTGCACTCTCCCTCAGGGCTGGAGCAGAAGAGCTGTTTGAGTCTGGATGCTCAGCACATCACTGCAGCCTTTCCCACGCCACATTGACCAGGAGCTGACCTGTGTGTCCCACATCCGAAAATAGATGCAACATACAGCCTGTTTCCAGTTCTGGCTGAGGAAGAGAGGGATGTAAAAGTAATTTTCTGTGGTAAAATTAAGCCTTCCCAGGGATAATTCCTAATGGCTGTAAACAGCTGTCCACTCTCTGGGGTGGGGTCTTGGCATTATTCCATGTAAACTCAGTCATATAAGCCTCCATATTCTAGTTAACCATTTCTATTTTGGACACTTCAGTATCTTGTATTAAAAATACAAAACAAAACAACTAACTAAAACAATCATACAAAAAACATATACTTTTGACCTTCTGATTACATTTCCATGGGGAAGCAGTCAAGCTGATGCTGGCCCTTTCCACATCTCCTCAGAAGGGGCTGTAGTGAGAAACCTGGTATTCCATACAAGAAACGCTCTAGGATTTTGTTACTCACAATTTAAAATGAGCAGGGATGGAGGATGATGCATTTAGGTAGAAAACTATGGTGCAGAAATAAACAAAGACATGTAAGAGGGAGTCAGGCAGTGGTACTCACAGGAAAGGGGACCTGATAGCATTTAGGACAGGAGCCTCTAGAGCAGGTGTGCACCATTCCACCACAGTGAATGCCCAATGCCATTCTTGGTTCACCCATTGGTTTGCAAACTGTGGGACACAGCCTTGTAAGTCAGCACTTCCTCTTTTCCTGTCTGGGACACTGCACATTCTCACACTGCTTCTCCTCATGCTTAATATGAAACGTGGCAGGAGAGCTATTCTATGTTCTGCTTTTGAGACAGGACAGAACAGGAAGCACAAGTCACTGCTGAGGACCAATCCAATGAAGATGACTTCTCTGGAGGGACGGAGCCTTGCCATGCTTGAGTGGCTGCTGAATGATCCTGTGTGCTGCTGGAGACCACAGCATTGCCACAAAGCTGGGAATGCCAAACACATGTTTGGGAACTAGAAGGTAGCCTAGTGAGAGGATGAATAAGGGCAAGAAGGAACAGGAGCAGAGAAGGCATTTTCACATCTCCGTGCTGCAACTGATGATGGATGGGATCAATCACAGCTACGCTATTGCTAAAAGGAGAACAGACTGCACAAGCAGCACCGTGTCCCTGGCCATGGCCACAGCAGCAGCAGGCAGAGGGCAGGACTCCCCTCCTGGCGCCAGCACTGATGCCTCTGGGTCCCTTTCCACAGGGTGGCTCTCCTGTGTGAGTGGGCCCAGGGCAGGAGCACCTGGTGCTGCACAGGCGAGGGCAGGCACACGGTGCTTCTGCTGGGACAGCACAAAGCCAGGGCAGGAACGGAACCACAGGCTCCCTGCACAGGATCAGGGATATTTGTAGGTTAGGAAAACAGCTTAGTAAATTCCCTGTTGCCTGGGATGTTTAATATGCTGTATCAAGAGCAGAGAGTGTAAGATGCTTTTGGCAATTCTTAGCAGAAATCTGGAAGATATGAAGTAAAGAGATGTAAAGAACCACTGAAGGGAAGTACAATACTCTAAAGACCCATTTGTATCTGTGCAACTGCTGTGACAGAAAATGCATGCGTTTGATTCTCCTTACAAATACAATGTTGTAAGTAACTGTTAAACAATTATGAAGCATTGATATACAGTATTGAGCAGTTGTTTTGTTTCACCCTGGGAATGACTTTTTATTTCTCCAACCATAGAATATTTTTATTTCTTTGCTTAGAAGTATACCATTTTGACATTTGTGGGGGTTAAAGGACACTTGAAAATTATGGCATATGGTTGATGATTTCCCTAAGAAATATTACCCCTTTGGAAAACACTGACTTAATTAAATGCGAAATACTTACAGAATTTATCTATTCCACTCTAAAATGACATGAAATTATCTCAATATTTTGTTTCCATGAAGCAAAAACATTTGTTTTCTACATTACCATTTAACAGATAAAAGTGTTCCAGTGTCGGTGTTGAGAATGTTTTAGTCTTATCAAACAAAATGTTTCCAGGAGGTCAGAGAAATAATATTAATTCCTCTCTTTCATAATATTTCTGATAAACTTATTTTTTTCTCTGTCTTTGAGGCAGTGTTGAAATTTAAAAGTCTCAGAATCTTGTCTATGATAGAAATTTCTAGTTATGAGCCATTCAAGTCATCACTTTATGCTACAGCTTCTTTTATAGATTCAGCTTCTCATAATCTTGTTCTCTAGGGTACACAGAGTCTAAAATTTATGCCTTCTGTTCCTCTTCACAGATGTCTATTCCAACTCTAATGACAAAGCATGAAAATCCAGACTCTATTTCAGACTAGTGAAACAATGTAAAATTATTTGGAGAGCAAAACTGAAACTGTGAATTTAAACCAGAAGATATATTTATGCCCTCAAATAAGAACTCTGAAACAAGTGACTCCAACACAGAAATATTTTGCCAGCTGGTGAGAAGAGGGGGAGTGGAAAGAAAATTCCATCATGGTTTCAAGCAGTTGTACCAGGAGCTGGCTGGCTGCTTTGCACTGGTAGTCCATCCAGTTCTGTGCCTGGAATTAGCTGTTTCTAGATATTTCATGGAAACAGACCAAAAATTCAGTGTTGACTTGCATATAGGAAAGTTTCTTCCTTAGCTAAGATGCAAGAGGCTGGCTTTGTTACACACTGCAAGAGCCAACAGCCTGTTCCAAGCACTAATTTAGTCTATTAATCCCTGGAGACTCTACATGGTATTTTCCAAAATACACCACTGTATGAGTTTACAAGTGCAATAAGATGGCTGTTCATAAAGCAAAGTAATTTGGCTTCCCCCATACCCACAATTTTAATTTCCTGGTCTGGGTTTCACAATCTGTCATTTGCTCTAGTGAAAAGCAGTTTCTGATCTCACTTCTCTGTTTCATTTCTATATATACTTCATACTTCTCCAAGAGAATTACAGAAATGGAAAACAGTGCAGCCCTCCCTCTTACAGCAAGTATCTCAACAAACTGGTCAAGCTTCATCCTAAAATTGTCCAGGAGCAGAGATCCCCTGTAGCAATTGACAATCTACTCCAGTGCTTCAACATGCTCACTTTTGAAAAAGGTCTGCAGGAGAAAAACTTGATTATTTTATTAGTCTGGCCTTCTGGCATTTTAATCCTATTTCTTTTGTGTTTGAAATTTATTTCCCTCATCTTTACAGATATTTTCAAACTAGTTGAGGATATTATCATGTCCCTGTTCAACTTTCTTTTCCCAAAACAATTTTCTTCTGTAAGTTGTGGATCTTTGTTATCAGAAAGAGGGAGATAAGCCTCTGACTGGCTGGAAGCAAGTGCTGAACCCCAGTGGCCCAGGGGAAGGGGTCCAGGCAGGTCTTTGATTGCAGACTATGTTGGCTGAACTAAAATTGCTCCTGCTGACCGTCTCTGACCTCATCTCACAGACCTGAAATGGTGAACCCTCTGTGGCCTCTCCAGTGCTTCACTGTCCTGAAAGGATTTCCCTAATGAATTTCTATTGCCAATACTTAATTTCAGTAGCTGTTGTCCCTTCTACCATGAACACAAAGAACCTGCTATTCCTTTCCATTTCAGTGGCTGATGAAGTTTTTGAAGACCTACTCTCTGCTTTAGACTGAGCACTCTTTCCTTGTAAACCATATACCTCAACCACTTCCATCTTCTCCTCCCGATTTCCTGTTAGTCTGAACTGTAGTTACAGTGCAATTCTACTTTCAATTGCACATTAATCCAAGTGATGCCTTACTAATGATCAGCAGAGTATTTTATGTTTCATTACCTACGTAACAAAAGGTTTTTACAGCCCCAAATCCTTGACTCATGTCCAGCTTCTTATTCGTCCTAGTTCCATCATATTTTTGAGAGAACTGGGCTGACAGCCATAGTTGGCTGTCTCCACAGTTGGCTATGCCTGCCCAAAGGTAAAACTGCAATTTCTTTCTATTGAGTTTTTAGGATCATATCTGATTTGCAATTACCATAGTGCTCTTCAAAATGTGCCCTCACTTTGATATTGTCTTCAAGTTTAATAAATAGATAGAGCATCTACTCATAAACCTTCTCAACACCTGCAGTACTATGAACGGATTTTATTGTCTAAGAACCAGCATAGAGTCCATCAAAAATTTTCCCTTCAATTTTGACAGATCAGTTTCTTACCAGTATTGTCTCTGCCTATGGCAAGTTTTGTCCAAATCAGATTTCTACCTGCTGGATTATAAAAGCTTCAAAGACTCCTTACTGTTAAGGTAAATGGCATCCAACTGATATGGCCTGCTAGGAGCCTGCCAAGGAAGCTGAGTACCTTGGCAGGCCTTGTTTGACAAATTCAAGTTGTTTATAAGTCACTATGTATTCTCCTAGATAACCACATGTACATGTACTCCCCTAAGGAATGCAATTAGGTTGATATCCCTCAACTCCTCTTTTTTCTGCCCCCCTTGGTAAAGTTAAGCATGATACATGCTTTTCCTATGAACAGCTGCTTTCATGATCTCAAAGGAACAAGACTCTGCAATGGTTTCAGCCAGATGTCCAGCTTGGGGACAGATCTCACCATGCTCAGATGATCTGAAATCAATCTGATTGGCCTCTGTATTATTCAACTTCTTTTCCCTAATTCTTCTCCCCCAATTGCAGCACACCTTTTCAGTCAAGACTGAAGAACAAAACAATACTGTTAGTGTCATCTAGCATCTTTCCTCTCTGTGGAACAGGAGATCAGCATTTTCCTTTGCTTTCTCTCTACCAGTAACACTACCACAGAATAATTTCTTATTATGGTACAGATCATACTATGCCTCTGCCTTTTTGTCCTCACCTGCTTTTTCAGCTCTTTCAAGTTATGCTTAGCAATCTGAACTAATTTCCATTTTCTGTGACCTTTTATTTTTGCTTAATGCCAAGGTAAAATGATTTAGTACAGTGAGTCTGGTTCTTTGCCGCCTATCTTTCCCCTGGCCAGTTTGTGTTTTTACACACAAACTGTGTAACTCCTCTAACCATCAAAGCCTCCATTTATGAAATCTCAAGTTTATTGAAATCTGCATACCCCAAACCCATTATTTTTAATTTACTTTCCCTATTGTAAGTCACAGACTTCATAATTTCATGGTCATCCTCGTCCTTAACCTTTATATTTTGTGGGGTCTCACCATGGGCTAACTACTTTGCAGAAATTCCTCATTCTGAACAGTTAGCTGGGAAAGGTATTCATGCTCCAAAGATTTTCTTCCCTATGCAGGGTGAGGTTAATAATACTCTTTTTAAAATAATCATAGGTTTTTAATGACTTTATCTTCTTTTGTTTCTTCTGCTTAACTTGTCAGGGGATACTACTAGTTAAATGAATCTGAGAGTGGGGATCGAGTCTTAGAATTTTTCCAATATCATTAGGGTAACCTAGACACTTTTTGTTAGGAGTAAATTAATATGCAAAAGCTATTATTCCCTTAGTCAAATCACTGCTTCTTTTTAGATAAGCAAACATGAAGCTACAAGAATGCTAATCAATGCAGGACACAAAGAAAAAAGATTTTCCCTCTCTTCTGCAAATCTACCCTCCCACTTAATTAAAAAATAGTCTTCCTAGGAGGATAATGAGGAAAAAGAGGGAAGCAGGGAGCAGAAGCAGTGAGAATCAGAGGAGAACCTGTGCTGAAACAGAAGGTATAATTTTGAATTTCCTGATTCCTTCTGAAATTAAATAATCACACCACCATGCTGTGACCTATTTTTTTTCTGGATTTATAGGACTGATCTGTGTTGTCCAACCCTCTCCAGCTGTGGTCACAGCTGAGCAATGCTTAAGGCCCATCAAGGCCCCTGCTCAGTGAGCACAGATGGCACAGCTGACACAGGTCCCCTGAGTAGAACTCCTGTGTGAGGGTTTGCAAATCCTCCCATCTGCAACCCTTGGGATGAAAGGAGGCAAAGAAACACGGGCTAAAGCCTGGAAAAGTTTCTGGTACTCCCCAGCTCTCTCTCTGCTGGAGTGGCAAGAGTATTCCTGTCTGCTACCCTGGAGAGAAGCAGGCAGTGAGCCCCACAGCACTGATGAGTGCAGAGGAAAGGAGAGTTTCATCAAGGAGCCACATCACATTCTGTTCAGAGTTAAATGGGAATTTTGTGACAAAAGAGGAGAGCAGAAATCCAAATGCTGCCTATAGACATGGCTGCCTACCTTGAAAACTGTTTGTAAGGCAGGTCACTTTATTGATATGTGACGGGAGAGGACACTGCAGAAAATTGTTGTTTCCCAGAAACCCTTTGCCGTGTTGAAGAAGTTACCAAACTCCTAAAAATAAAACAATTAAATAAAACTAGAGGCTTGGCAGGTGAGGAAAAGATGGATATGAATAGCATTTGAGAGAGACAAAGCTGTGGGAGCTGTTAAACTCCAGCAACTTTAGTAGCCATGACAGCTTTAAATCCTTACAAGTCATCCTACTAACATAGTCTACCTAAGTGCAGCAGAAAAGTAATACCTCTCTGTTGGTTCCCCTTCCTTTCACTTGCCCTAGCTGATAGGGGAGAAGAGGCACAATCAATATTTTATCATCAAATGCATAACTGGTGCATGGTCCTTAGGCTAATATTTCTCTCAAACAATATACATTGTATGAAACGAGAAGTTCAGCCAACCACTAGAGAGGAGCTACTTTATTAAAATAAAAAAGGATTTTTACAGAATAGCAGTGAGGGCTGCTGGAGTACTTTTAGTGATTTTGAAGGTGATGCTTTATCACTTCACCTTGATTCTTCTTGGGAAGCTATGATCTCTGCCTGCCAAGGTTTCCCAGTTTTATTAAGTTTTCATCCAGCAAAAACTGGACTCTTGTTCTCCAGGAAAAGCTGAAGAAAATGGATTTTTCAAAACCCCTCATTATGCAAACCCTCCTAGAGTACTCTCACAAACACATGATTCAGCATCCCAGGGGCAAACAGACACATTAACACATTTTGTACACTCTGGGCTATTTTCCAGATAGCATTCTTCCCATGGTAGACAAAAACCAGTAGTATTTGTTTTGAAGACACTTGCCTATGAAGGAAAGAAAATCCTTCAAATAATTACATAAGATTGGACCATTTTCAAAATACATGTAGTTCAGATTAAAAAAATCATTGCTTCATAAATATTCAGCACTACAAATTGCTCTCAGCATGTAGAACAACATGAACTTTTCATCAATAAAATCATAAAACAAGAAAATTAGGTAAAACCAAGATGTTTCATGTCCTGTTTTAGTGTCTAGTTACTATCCAGAAAATCTTCCATTAAAAAAAAAAAAAATCAATGAGATTAATCCAACATAGATTTATGTTATGGTTAACTTGTCCCAAATATCTAGGGGCAAAATCAGTGTATTACAGGCTACTACAGCTTCTGAGAATCTCTCTGTATAACTTTTGTGCCAACAAAAAAGTCACATATTTAATTTTTGAATGAAAAGATTCAGATATCCATAATATATGTCCCTTCCATAATGATTGTTTTTTGAATAGAGGTTTTTCATATTTAGAAAAATGAATTTGAGAGCCCATTTGCAACCCATTTTCAGCTTTGTTCATGCATGGTACTTTCAGATATCTATATATCTAACAAAGCAACAAGCAGTACAGTCAGAGATTACTAAACACAATCTACCTCTTCCCTGACCAAACACAAGCTATCAGTATTTCTTTCCCTTATTTCACTGGGTCCTCTTCCGCTCAGCAGCAGCTGAAGCAAAGACTAATGAGGAAGGAATCACCTTTCAGAAATGCTGGGTCATTGCATCAGGTTTTTCAAATATCTTCTCTTTTGGGAGATGAGGTGGCTCAGCGGGGGCTGCTAAGATGGAAAAATATCAATGTATTACTCATCTTATTCAAGATGCCGGAGTGATGCAGCCTGTGCTGATGCAGTAAGTGGTAAGACAAGCCTCTTAATGAAGCTGGGAAATTATTAAATACCAGCACCCTTAACAAGAAAAAAGACATTTTCAGGATAGGTAATTTTGCGGCTTTGCCTTACAGACATTTCATATGACAAAATAAGCACTGGAAATAAGGAAGGAGTATCAGACACCCTACTTTGTTTGAGTCACCATGTTTCACAGCTGTTGTTGATCTGGTAATCTGAAAGAAAAGCTGTGTTATCTTGTTTGCAATTGAGGCAAGTCAAGAACAGCTCCACTGAAGCAAGAAAAATTGTGATTTAACTGTGCAAACCCAACAGCACTCCAGTGCTACATAAAGCCAACCTGGTGCCCAGGGGAGGTCTGGTGGTGTTTGGTGGATAGCCTGGTAAAGCACAGCTCCACCAAGGAGCCACCTGTAAGAGACACTCTGTTCATTAAATGTCATCATTTGTCACATGCCCAATATAAGCAGGAGTTTTCACTTCCCAAGAACCATAGTGCATTCTCCTGGCCTCCATTTGCACTCAAGAGGGAGTAACTGGATGTCCCATTCTGCCTTCTTCTTTGAAATATCTGAAGAGTGGAACAAGTGCCTTCAAAATGCAGTACAATAGTGGCCTTGCAAAAAGCAATGAGTAGCAACTTATACTGTGGGCAAGAAATCTGTTTGGTCCTGGGATCCACAGTAGCCTTACAGCCACACTGTAAGCCAGGACGTCAGGATGTGGACCTCGTGTGTTCTGCTAATTGTTTGCAGGTATCTAAATGTCTGTCAGCTATAACATTTCCATTCTACAGAGAGGAAAAAGTTGAGGCATGGATGAAGAGTTTCCATGGCAGACACTGGTCTGATTTGGTCATACTCTGTTCATACACTGTAAATTTTATTTTAAAGTATTTAATGAATCAGTGTAACACAGCATCTCTCTACTACACCTGAAGTTTTGCATTGTCTTAGGTAGAATAACTTTGACTATACCAATCCCTAATAATTGAAGGTCTTTGGGTAGAAACAATGTATTACAAACATTTCGGGGGAAAAGTAGCTGGTGAGAAGAAAACAAGTTCTCGAAACTTGTTTGTGCAAAGTAAACTTCAATTACTAGAACCTGTTCCCAATTCATTCTTCCAGGGAATCTATACTGTTTTCAGTGACTGCTGTCCAGACCAAGCTGGACTCTTACCTGACCTTTGATGCTACACATGCGTGAGAAAATCTCCCAAATAGTCCTAACAGGGCTAGGAAAATAGGATTATTTTTCTGTGGCACAGCTTCTGTATGATAAATGATTTGCATTTGTAAAGCTGTTTCAAAGTAGTAAAGAGCAGAGAATGACATGGGGGTTTTGAATGTAGGGTAGTTGCTCCTGAAATTACTTGTCTAAAAGATGATAAAAGGAGAGTTGACTGCTGCTGCCTGCCTGGAAGACTACAAAACATTGCCCACAGCCTTAAAACTGGTCTTTTGATGACCATATGTGTGACATAACAAGTCACATCTGATGTGGTGGTTACTTCCAGCCTTTGGCAGGCAGAAAATTTTAGATTGTGCCTAAGTGAAAGTACAGCTATTTCACAAGAAGAAAACAGAGCTGAGGATCATCATGTTCTTGGCATGGTGACACCCTGCAGTTCTCCACAGTTCTCCCCAGAAGGTGATACCAATGAGGTAAGGGCTTAAAGGCATGAGGGGTTTCCCTTGTGTGTTTTGAGGCATAAACAGGGTACACATATAAATCCTGTGGGATCTTCACTGTAACATTTCCTAAAGTCATAATTTTGCTATTTTGCCTTTTATTTATTTTCTCAGCTGAAAATCTTATGGCATCAAAACTGGGCTGCCATTTTAACCACTGCCATTTTAAATATAAACCACTCTCCCATATCAGAAGTAATCTTTTATCACTTATGGCTAGCCCCATGCAACCCCTCTGGAAGGATGTTTGGAGGATGAACAGACTACTCTGGTTTCCCCCTCTGGATACTGCAAGCAAGATGAAACTTTCATGCCCTTTTCACCTGGTGACATTGTTGCTCTGCAGCATCTGATGCCTGGAACACATATCTGAATTTAGGAACCTTCTTCCTTTCTGGACTTATACCAGGTATGCCAGGTCACAAAGCTCAGAGGTCATCAGACAAGTCAGGAAACCATTAGCCTTTTGCCATAATTTAGTAGTGTTTCATATTGTCCTTCTATTGTTTTGGAGCTAAGAGCTTCATCTTCAACTGAAAACTAATCTGGGTTATTAAGACTGCTCCTTTATATAATGGACCCACAGAAAAACATCTTGCTTCAAGCCAGACTGCCCACCCACACCCTGATTGCAATGTGAACTCTTTTGAGAGGATCACTTGTGTGAAATTCCCTGTCCTGATTAATGAGTACCCTTACACATAAAAAGCAGAAATGAAGCAAAAGATACTCAAACCAGGAAACAGTACTTACAGTTTCCTAAGTATGTTTTTAAAAATGTATAAGATTAAAGCTGACTTGAAAATATAAGCCTAGGGCTGCAAGACTTAATTATAAGTTATTTTCTCTGGTCTCTTATTTGACATGAGTGTTACATGCTCCCCTACATGTGCTGACATATTATGAGTGAGCCATGTTGCCTGGGACTATGTGTTCGTTCACACTTCATGCAGTAAAGGTTCTGCAGGCAAGTTCATGTTTCCCAAATGGATTTCCTACAATCAAAAAGTTCTTAAAATAACCCAGCAATAACTCCACCACTTAGGACATTTTCCCTGAGCTACAATCCAAGATGTCAGGGCCTGAGCTGGAATTGCTTTCTCTCTCTGGTACCTGTTTGCAGACAACAGTTTCTTTTGGTGTTAAAGATCTATGTTACAATTTGAGTCCACCAATTAATTATAGACTTATCTACATGACAGATCACTCAAGCTGTGAAAACCAGGCTCTAGTCCATGCTCCTAGTCCCCACTTCCTTTTCTAGTCATTGCTTGGCTGGGTGACATGCATATAAAGTCTTTGCAGCAAAGAGTAGATATACATGCACAGCACCAGGTGGGGTGATGCAACCTCCCTGGAGATCCAGTAGGAATCCTGGATTCCTGAATCACTGCATATAGAGAACGACAGAAGGAGAAAAACAAGAAATAAAACAAGCCCAGTGGTTAATGGGCAAAGATAAGAAAACCACCATCATGTTAGAGAGATTAATCAATTGTTTGGGGGACTGGATTTTGACAGCTGAATTTAAAAATTAAACTCTTTTAGGAATTATCAATGAAAGCTATTTAATTTATGTGGGTGTGTCACACCATGAGGCTGAGGCATCTCAAGCCATATCTTCAGAAGCACCATATCTCATTGTTGCCATTGCAAAATAAGAGAAAAACATGAAGAATTCTGAAGAGTAAAAGTTCACTTGGTATTCTAAGGGGTGCCAAAGAGCTCAGCTCACATCATACTAAATGTGTGAGAAAGATAATTGCACAAATGAACACTGGAGTACAAGATGTGGAAAAGCTGAAGTACCTTGCTTCAGAAATGCAAGAGGTCTTTGGTAGAGGTAAGAGTTTAAGAGGGGATTCTGCAGTTCATCCTCTCATGGCTGATTTCTTTCCTTGAGGCAATTCCCAGAGACACACTCTGCACCACCATCATTATCTAGCTGAATGCAGAGTGCAAAGACATGGTCCTCGTGACTCTCTCCACTAGCACTGACTGCACACTTTCCCATTGACGTGCTGGTTTTGCCTAGGGGTACGTTATTATTAAAAACATTTTATTTCAGTATGTATTCTAGTAGAGAGGCAAATACATGGCTACATCAACATCTGCCTATAGAACTCACTCCTTTTAAGAGTCCATATTTTTTGCTGGTAAAAACATCAATCCACAAAAGGAAGCTTTGCTTGTGTAGCTGCATTAGTAAAAATGTTCTAGTATAGAGTTGGCATAATTTAACAAACTTTCATGTGGAGGACTAAATGCATTTTCCTGGGAATGGCACAGCATGAACATGCTATTGCTCTGCCAGGTCTTCCAAACCATTTACAATCTAAAAAAAGCTGTTTTTACAGCTTTTTGAAATTTCATTAGTGATCCAGTTATTCAGAAACAGCTTCATCTGTTTCAAATAGTCTTTTCCTTGGCAGGTACTTTGTTTTTGAATTTACTTGCCTTCTTAGGACTCTGGTATTGTATTTAGGTGAATTTGTCCTGAGGTAGACTGACAACTACAGAGAAAGGAGAACAGATCCCCATTCAGGCCCCAGAAGATCCATGTTACTGGCACCTAGAGCATATCAGACCCTTGTCTACAGACTCTTTTACATGAGCAATACACAGGTGTACCAACTGCAGTATATACCTCTCCTCCACTGTCTTATAGTTATGACTTCTTGCATATCAGGTAGTCTTCATTGGCTGAAGGACTTCTAAAACCAAGCAAGTTTTTGTCTAAGTCTGACTCCAATGCCTGGTAAACTGGAATTTACCTTCTACTCCAATTACTCTTTTTAAGACACTGATAATGTTCTCAAGTCATAATCCAATACTCCAGTTGCTTGACCTTGCTGATCAAACTTTGTAACACACAATAAGCTTTGTTCAGGAGTCCTAACTGCAGGTCTGGATATTGATTACATAGAAATCCCTCATAAAGCTCTGTTTTATCTGATCTTGAACTAACTTTTTATGTTGTTGGTTTTTCAAAATTTTTGAGTTTTCCTTCTTTCCTCCCTTTCTTCCCCTCCTCTGTTGCTTGGAAGTACTCCTGACATCTTTGTTAAGTCCTTTTTTGCCTGTGGCCACAACAGATCACAGCAGACACCATGCAAGTCTTACTTTGAGATAGTTCTGATCCATGTGTGTTTGTTGTATAAAGTCTCCTGCTGTCTCCACTTATTAGTCCCTATCTCCCACCTGTTGGTTTTGCTGTCCTGTGCACTTGTCATACCATGTCAGTTCTCTGCTTTGAGTTTTTCTAGCAATTTGCTGCTGGGGCTGGATTCCTCAGTGTCTTACACTGTAGAGCCATACAACATTTCAGCGTACAAGCCTGTATTTGTATGAGGCAATGAGCCTGTTTTACCTTTGTAACATGCTGGCCCAAGTGCTCTGAATGTCCCTCATTGTTACTCTGGCCACATCAGTCATATGTTGTATTCTTGGATGTCTACAGTTTTTTTCAAATGCACTGAGCCCCTCTGAACAAGCTTCTCAGCTTTTTCACATTTTAAAGTGAGACCATGATACATGTGCAAGTGGATCACTGTCTATTCCTGAACATGCCTCCTTGGGACTTTTTTCTTTAACTGCAAATTCTCAGTGAAATTCATTACTTGTGTCCCTTTTTTACCAATCAGGATTCCTTACTGCACACCCAGTCTTTCTTCACCTTCAGTGGTCCATCAACGGGGATTTGCTGTAATTTCTGCCTTACTATTCACATACTGCAGGAGTTAAAATACCCTACAGAGAAGGTGACATGCTCTTCAGACTGCGGATTTTTTAAAACCGAGGCTCACACTGCCAATGCCCACTGGGTGGCTCCAGACACTGCACCTTGCCCCACCTCCACCTCCTCAGCACTAGCCCAGCTCTGCAGAAGTATGTGTCATGCTGGATATCAGCAAGATGGGCAGGCAGAGCCGGGGCTCATAGACAGATGATGCACCAGACACATTAGTAGTCCTTACTGAGGAATACTTGCACCACAGTAGTGCCCAGAGGCCCAGCAGAGGATGCCTGTGCAGGGAGAAACATCAAGGCTTAAGTTCCACACATGGCCCTCGAGGCACTTAACTGAGGTACCCAAAATCAAGAGAGAGAGAGGCTTACACAGGGCAGAGAGGTGATGCTCTTCTCTCACTGACTGCGTGGCCAGCCAAATGAGATGATGATTCAATGGAGGTGACTTATTTAAGCTCTTGGAATTCAGCAGGATGAACCTGGCCCTTTGGGAAAAGGGAACATCAAGGACCAGAACTGCAGCTGTGTCTTCCCTGGCTCTGTGATCACATGTGTGTGAACACGTGTGCATGTACACTGCATGTCCTGACTTCAGAATTTTATCTATACACACAGACATGCATGTGTATACTGCATGTTCTGGCCTCTTTAAGTCTAGCATATAAAGAGTGGTTTGGCAGGGAAGAGAGAAGTCCTCTGATTTAATTTGAAGAGAGACCAATGATCCTGTAAAGCAATAAAACAAATTCATGCCGTTGCCTAACTCTGTGCCTTCTCTTTCTAAATACAGCCCTGGTTTGTCATATCTTATGAGATTGTACACATGTAGGTTACCTTCACACAAACTTGTCTTCCTGTTATAGAATTTCCACAATTTTATTTTTTTTCCATCTACCAAGTGCTATATGAACTAACTGTATGTAAGGAGCTGTTTCACCTGTACTACCCCATGTTAGGGTCGGCATACAAGCAAAGCAAACCAACCAGCCAATCCCAACAAAAGTAAGCATAACAAGGAAAGGAATGGACTCTAGTCAGTTTTTTTTTACTTCAGGCAACTATCCTGTTTGGACCATGATTTGTATTTAATTTGGATGTAATGAAGTTCAACAGTTTCACACTCTTCATGCTACAATACAGTTTACTGCTTCAGGAAAACCCTGTCAGTTCTACTCAACTTAAAAGAGGTGTGAGTATCTTAGATGGCTTTGCATCTGTGGTGATTCAATACTTAAGATAATACATGCATAAGGAAGATATTTCCCCATCTGGCTAACACCATCACATTAAGAGATGTACACCTTTTCAACTCTGAAGTGATAAAGCCAAGGAGGCTCAGAAGCTTTTCATTTGATGATATTTCACCACATCTCATCTAGTATGGCAACAGAAACCCAGTCTTGCACAAAATGCCTGATTTATTGAAAGGCTGCAGTTATTGAAATTGCATTTTTCTTGTTGAACCTGACCTAAAGGAATTGCCCCTTTCACAGAAGGGTGAAGCATGTGAGTTAGTGTTAACTCACATAGAAAGTGATGGCACTTTACAAGCCTTATCTTGCCTAAAAGACGCATCCTTGTGTGGTGGTTTTAAGTCCAGCTGGAGATGAAACACCACAAGAAGAAATTAACTCTACCCTAGCTGAAACGAGGGCAGCTTGACCACCTACTTCCATTCTCAAGGAACTTATCTCTAAATCTATAGCACACTGACATGGGTGAAGTGTCAGAAGCACTAGAGATGAAAAATCCTTTGCAATGTACAGGCAGAGTTTGGGGATGTCTTTTATAGTTGGCTCTCAAATTAGGCAAATGAGTGTCTTTATCAACATCCATATATGGTACACATATTTAAGGAGAGCAGACACAGGTGATGTGGAGGGAGTCTGTGTTCCAATTGAAGAATCTATCATTTTCTCCATTCTGTAAGATGCATAGAAATCATTAAGTTATTAGCAACTAGCAATGTCTAGAGTTATGGAAGATCCAGAGATTGCTACCATTGCTACCCAGGACACCAGCATTTAAGCAACAGTTAAGGCATTGGCATGTCATTCTGCTATTTTAAGTATGAGTTGAGCATCAGAGCTGAAGTAGTAAGCTGTGTTATTATTTTCAGTGTCAGCTTGTTGTTTCTTTTTTTTAAGTGCTACATCTGAATATATTATACCATATGAAAAAACTTCAAATCCATTACCACCCAGCAACCTCTAGCTCATTGCTTTTCTTACATCATCATGCAAGTTCTGAGAAGTTCTCTAATCACAATGCAGAGCAGGTTCCATTGAAAACCTGTTCTTTCCTGGTTTTTAGGCTTTTTGCCTGGTTTTGTTTTGGTCTCTGTTTTTCTGAGAAATGTATCACATATGAAAATAAACCCCATCAGGAGTGCAATGGGAAATGAAGGTTGTGCTCTTTAGGAAACCAGAGTTTGGAGGGATTGCTGAAATTGGAATCTGCAGGCCTGCAGAATATGAGAATTGGTTCTGATCAATCTTAGTGGAGAGCTAGACAGAAAGCTTGGGGATGAACATCTACTCCTGTGCAGATATTCCCCAATCAGGTGAGCAGAATTTGAAGACACTGCATGGCCATGAGGAGACATTCTCGTGAGCTCACTCTTACAGAGCTCACCCAACAGAGCTGGTCAGCTGGGAAGCATATGGAGGTAGACTGAAGGCTTGCCTCCAGCTGCATATGGCATTCTAGGTAGAAGCCAAAAATGCTGAATAAACAATGCAATTTCCTGATAATTTTCTCCATCTGCCATCAATGTGAAGCTGCAAAATAAAACACACTGTTCTCTGCACTAGCATAACTTCAGAAACTGCTCATATGTCTCTAGAGGTTAAGACTGAAGGGAAATGGCTGAGACCTGGCTAAGGAGAGGTTTATGGTCTCAGTTTACACTGTCTGCTACAGGGGAGGTCTGAGCAACTGGTTTTGACTTCAGATGATCCTTCTCTTGAAGGAGTGCAGTTGCATCTGTCTTAAGTTTCTCTCTCTCTGTCATGTGTAGACTATAAGTGACAGTGCAAGATAGACTAAATTATATTCAGAGTTCCCAGTCTGAAACATATTAGGTTTTTATCATGGAAAGAAGATACAGGAAACAAACACTGGCATCAGAAAGAAATGAAACAATGGACACCTGAAGGAGAGAAGATGCTGAAAGTGCAGGAGCTGCAACAGCCTCAGCTGAACCATGAGTCTGTACTTGCTGAACTCTTCAATGAGAAGAGATTTTCTTGACTCCATCTAATAAGATGTATTAAGAAGATTTTATTTTCTGCACATCAAACCATTTTGGGGAAGTTTTCTTCTCATGGCCTAGCCCAGCGTCTCTGACGAAACTCTAAGCATTTACATGTAAGATTCAATTGCAGTAATGGGAGAAGATGATGTTTCTGCCAAATTTGAAGAAATTCTACCATATTTTGCATCTGCTTTCTCTTAGATTTGGACTTACGTGTAATACTGGTAAGCAGACAGAGACCAAGCAAGCAGAACAGCAGAGTGCACAACCAAGGCATATTTTGCTTGGGAGAAGTGGAAAGCTTATATTCAGCTTACATTCAACATCTATTTTGCATCATGTAAGCTGACAGTCAGCATCTATTTTGGTCTCTCAGGTTAAGTGTTCTGCTTGGAAGCTGTGCTTCTCCTACACTTCCTTTATTGTGCATCTTTCAGTTCAACACTCTGGGATGGGAGTTGCTGGGAGGGAGGGATTTTTCTCATGCATTTACTACCTGCCCACATGAGCAAGATAGCAACAACCATCAAGGATGTGCTTGCTCCAGAAAGAGTTCCTGCCCTGTGGGCCCAAGTACAGACCCTCCCACTGGAGTGCTCCTTCCATGCTGGACCACCATGGGAAGGTTTCCTCCTAGAGGTGACACAGCAGTGGCTTATCATCAGCATGCAGAAAGGTGAAACACCTCACCACCCCAAGGGGCTTTTGCAAACATTAGGACATTGGAGGTGCTGACAGCTGACTAGTCCTGAGCAAAGAGCAAGAGATCTGCTTACTCCTTGGCCTCTGTCCTTCACTGCTTCACCTGCAACAGCTGTCCCAGCACCAAAGTGCTCCTGTGTGTATATTTTGGGGATCTAGAATCCATTGGTTTAAGCTGTCTGGTCCACATGTCCAAAATGGCTAAAATAATAATTTTTCACTCCTTGGAGCTGTTGAGCACCTCCTCACCCAAGGTTAACAAATGCACTGTTGATTATTGGAGGGATATGTCACTTAGCAGAACATTTATTTCTCAGGTTTTCTTTACTCCAGGAGCCACAACTAGTCCAGTCCTGGTACTTCATGCGAGTGTTCTTCATCATCAGGTAGGGAGATATAGAGTATTTCTTGTTTCCATGCTACCCAAAAGCTTCAGAGCAACAAAAACACTTCATCTTTTGTAATATATACAGGCCACCAGCCATGAACTATAATTTAATCTAGTATAACAAATAATTTAGGGAGCATCTGAAATACTGTGAAGGAATAGCAGGCTTCAGGTAGGCTGCTCTGTTCTATGAATACTACCTGTATAATACCCAGATGTCAACTTTCATTCACTGCTGCAAACCATCATACAGTAAAAAAACAAACTATAGGCAGCATGCAACACATTGCAGCATTTGTTTCCCCTACAATATATTACCACAAATACGTCTCTGGAAGTTGACTGGGAATCTCTATCAATGTTGTCCCAAATAATATGTGTCCGGTCTGTGATTTGGAGAATAAGTTTAAGGGAAAGGAAATGCTTTTCATTCATTTTTTCACATCATTACTATAATTTCCTCCAAATCTAAGGTAGCTGCAAAAAACAGAAGATCACTTTTGTACTTTGAAACAATGGGAAACAAAATCAGAAATGTCTGCTTTTCTCTACCACTGACCCAGGATCTTTATAATATCATAAAAAAACTAAATAACTTTAAATTTTATGTCTAAGAACTGTTTGTGTCAAGAGAAATCCATGTCAAGCTTGGCTCTGACATTGGTACAATGTTGCCACCAGCAGCTGTCTTCCAGCCAGGTTTCAAACATTTCAAACATTCAAACATTTCACATTATTCCACTACTGACAGAGATCCAATCCACTAAAGACTCAATGAATGTTGAATAACACATTCAGTCTTCTTGTTAAGTCCATTGGACCAACCACTTTCTAAGAAGAAATGCAAGAGACAAAGGATTTTTACATGGGGCATCTTATCTTATTCTGAAGATTGAAGTCAAGCAAGCAGGAGTGCTGGAAATCCAGGACCAAAATTATTTAGCTTTTTTGACTCCTTGATTTTCACTTTGCATTCTTGGTTACAAGGATTCTAAGCATATTAGAGTAATCCCAACAGTCAAATCACTGTTCTGCCTGTAATCCACAGTTACACCATTCATAAGCCTGCGTCTTGTCCTTATCTTGCACTCCCTGTTTTTTTAACTTATATTACATTATGTACTTCTATGTCCTCCTGATGTTAACTAGCAGCATTATAGTAGCATTAAATTATTTGCATTGCATTATTTGTTCTGCTTTATTCCTCTTTTCTTGATGCTGATTTTTTTTCCCTTGCTTGATATGAAGTGCACAAAAATGCTTAGTAATGTAGGCATTCTTCTTTAAAATGCTTAGCAGACAGGGAAGCTCATTAAATCATTACACTTACTCGTGTCCAAGTTGAGTCATATGCACATATCCTTGCAAGCTACAAACTGAAGTATATGATTTCCTGTATCATGATACAATAACACAGAAGTCTAATAAATAGGAAGCAGTCTGTACTCTTATGCATTTTTACTGCCTCAGTTGAAATTAAACATTTCCCACCCAAAAGAGAGCTGGTTACACTAGCTTGAGAATAAACATTAGAAGCATGTTTACATCTTGCAAAATAGAAGATTTTAGTGAGAAAGTCACTTAAAATTGAACTAGAGTGAGCAATACCCAACCAAAGAATTTGTGTGATGTGAAAGGCCTTAAAGACCATCCACAAATCCAGTGCTAGCCTTACTGCTTCTCCAAAAGGTTTTGGTTTTTTTTGGACAGCACACACCCTCATGAGCCCACCAGCTACCTGAGCCCACCTACATGAGTGGTGTGTGTAGAAGAAGTAGTGCTCTCTGTCATGATGATAGGATGCTCTGCTGCAAGAGGAAAGGGATGACTTCCCATTCCCCCTTCTTGAAGCAGGGTCATGGGTACTGGCTGTCAGCAGGTGCTGGACATTGCTCCTCACAAATAAGCTTCACCTTGATCTAAGAGGAAATGTAAATGATATATATTTTAATAATATATTATGCATTTTATATATATTTTCCAATATCTGTATCCCAAGACTTTTTCACAGACATATTGGTAGTGCAGCTGCTCTGTGCTTGCACATATGATGCAGTGTGACACTAATGAATATGCAAGATCCATGGCACAGTGGTTTTACAGTCCTGTGGAATCAGCCTTAGGGCTGGTCTTGAAGTAATTTCAATCATTCAATCATGAACCAGCTTAGTCTGTCACCCTTGTTGAGAGGCTTTGGGCTTTTTCACAGGGTTCTACTGGATCACATATAGTGGACTTTCAAAGGACCATTGATCTTCTGCAAACATTAACAGTGAACAGTTCCCCTGTAATCCTCCCCCTTCATTCTTTCCTATGAATGTGGAGGGAAAATGTAGTGCACAGACAGCAAGAAGAATACTTTCAGGATAAGTCCATTCTGCTTCACTCCTCAGGATAATGTTCTTGTCACCTCTCTTCTTCTTTCCCTTCTACATCCCTTTACCTTCTTAGCCTATTTTCATGGGTTCTGGATATGCCATGTTGTCATGGATGTAAATTGTAATTAGACTAATGACTTCAACTTCTGCTGTCTAATCCCTACAGTTCAGATGTAATATATTCTCATTTAAATTAAAATACTTCTTTACTGTCTTTGGAATTGCCCTGGAAAGATAACAGGAAAGTTAAGCTTGTTAATGAGGCTTTCACACAAATGTCACCTCGACTCAAGAGAAAGCAGCTAACATGTCATTTGACAGATAAGTGGTCAAAGAAGAGAGCTCTGTTACTTTCAAATATTCAAATATTTGATGTCATGGCTGCAGTTAAGAAAGCAAAATAGCAAACCATAGGAGCAAAGGTTTTACACAGTCCTCCACCCTACACTTTGAACTAATTAAACAAAGTGGTTTCACTGCCTTCAGTGGTGGTACTCATATAGCTGACATTAGCCACTCTCTGATTTGTTTTGCTGGATGGGATCAGGACTCTTAGCATCTTGAAGCATGCAGCACTAGATGAAATATGTATTACAGTACATATTTCTGAAGAGCTGTCCATGTATTCTTTCCATCTACAGTATTAATTTTTGAAGTAAAACATCAGATATCATATGAAATCTAAAAAGTTCTCTTGCCTTATGTTACCACAAACGTAAAAGAACAAGACACATTCTCAGGTCAGTTTCAATTAACATGAATCACAGGACAAAGACCAGTAGCATGAGGTAACTCTGACATTCATGCTGATCTACATCTTCCACACAGTAGACATGTAGCATTTTCCAGGTTTAGGGTAGGTCTGCTTGTCTATATCCCCAAAGAAACATTCTCATTGACTTCTCCAAGAAATTTCACAAGAAACCTGCCATAAGGCAAATTGAGTTCATCAGATGCTAAGTTAATACCTCAACCCTTGGACTACTGGTTCTATTCCCTTTCCTCTGTTGTAGCCTCAGCTGATATTTGTAAAAGTTGTGTTGTCAAGTTTTACCAGCTTTTGCCAGCTGGACAAACTCTAAATTTACATAACCTAAATGCTGGAAGCAGCTCTGGAATTTGCCCTGTGAGGATTAAAACACTTTCCTTATGAGCTTTAGAGCCCTTTGTTTGTAACAAAACAAGGAAAAACACAAAAAAGAGGACAAATGTCAACTCAGACTGCAATGGGAAACAGATAAAAGGAAATCACTCTTATACCCAGAACTTGCTTAGTAGGTATTTGATCTGCTGGTGGCATCTGCTGTTTTATTTCAAAAAGTTATTTGCACCAGAAATGAATGCAAAAGGATGCTCTCCCTCTTTGAACTCATTTTGGCTGTAGGAGGTGTAAAGGAATGGAGAATCTCTTGAGTGTTGATCAAATCATACACAAGCATCTGAAGGGAGAACTTGGCTCCCTTTTCAGCTACCTCATGAAAGAAATCTACAAAAGTCCATTAAACACAAAGAATCTATCTTGAATAAAATGGACATCTAGGAGACAAATGTTGGGCATATTTGGTTGACGTGTGACTGCCTTTTACAGCCTTGCCTGGGCAGCTGCCATTAGCTGCTGCCAGAGATGAGGACCTGGACAAGGAAAGGCACCAGCCTTCATGGGTGTCACTGCTCTTAGGCAAAGCTAAAGAAAGCTGTCCCTACCTGTGTATGTTTTCTTCCAGCTTTTTCACCTTCAGCTCATCCTCTTCTGACTGCTTCCTTCTGGCTTCTTCCTCTTCTGCAGAGCCAGCAGGAATTCCCTGTAGCAGCCATTTTTCCCGAAGAGCTTTTGACTGTAATGTAAAAAAATCCCATATCTTAGGTATAGACTGAAAAAAAATATCTGAAGATTGAGAAGAAGCTGTCTTTGCTTCTGAATTTCTGCTTACTGCTTTAGACAGTTAATAACAGTGAAACAATCAGCTGCTTACTCAGATGTCAAGCCTTTCACATTGAGGAGTATCAGTTTTACAGCATACATTTAATTTACCATCAATGCTTTAATATTAAGTTATTTTTAGTTCCTAATAAAATCAGCAAATTAGCAAGTCCTGCAAGAACTGAAATTTTTGAAGTGTGGATTTCTTGTGAATGAGAAGGCATGTGCTGGAAGGACTAAATTAATAAACTTTTTAAAACTTCAAAAACAAAAGATCAGTGTGCTCTAAATGTAATGTTTTTCATGGAGCATAAAATTAGTCTCCTATTAAATCAATCAAAGATGTTGTTTTTTATTGATACAACAGACTTGTTTCCATATATTTACAGGCAGACAGACAGACACATGTATACATAAACATGAGCACATACATCATCTCTTGGGCATACACAAATCAGAACAAATGAACAAAACTCTTCCAGAAATCATGGAAGTGTTGCCAGCACACAGCCACCTTGCTGCAAAAAGCAGCAATATCTTTCACCCAATATAATTATTCCTGGGAGTTTTGTTGTGCTTTCTACACAGTGTTACTTGTCTGGCCCAAATCTGACAGAGGAATACAGCAGATAGGATAAGGAGGACCAGGAGGCCAAAGCTAAACAGGACTTTGCCCCTTGGACTTTTCCTTGGCAAAAAGGAAATTGAGCTGGTGGAAGGAACGGTCAGCCAGGGGACCAACCAAACTTTCCCTTGCATTGCTCAGTAGAGGGGAGCCTTGGATTTGAATTTACAAAGTGATTGGCAATGCTAGTTCAAGGAACCAGCTCCTCTTCTACAAAGAGGAGTTAATCAGGAAACCATCAGTTCAAGGAAACTGGATTTCAGAAGCAGCCCAAACATGCCGTATGCGTCTTTTCAATACCATGCTTGTTGCTGGAAGAGAACCTGACTTGAGCAAACTATGTATAAAGGGAAAGCACTTACCACCAACAGCAAGCTTCAAACCTTGCCCAAAATAGAAACATTTTTGACATGTCAGACAAGGCTTTCTTGCTAGTTTTTGAGTGTGTGTATATATATAGACATAGTAACTATGCACAAACTATTTTTGTCACTCCATGGCCTATTTGATGGCAGGCAATTATATTTTAGTAAGGTAGCAGACATAAAGCAACACAAAACGCACACGCAAATTATATTTTATAAATTACTCAAGCTTTCACTGGCTTTAACTGTGCTATGCATCAGAGGATGTCTAGGCGGAGTTAAAGTGATTTCTATGTGAATTAGGACTTCTGCATAACAGAAAAGGTCTCATGCTCTTGTCCCACACAGTCACGTTCAATGGCTGGACCTGCTGATTCTGGTGACATACTTTACCTGGCTGAACTCAGCTTTGCTCATGGCCTCCAAGTTGTTAGTTGCCAAAACAGTACAAGTGGCTATCTCCAGCCACATCTTCTGCATTTTGCTGCTCCTTGTCTGCACCACCATCTATTAGTGCTTCCTGCCACATTTCATGTGCTGGTACTGAAATTTTTGTGTTCAGCTGAGCTGATTACCAGCCAGAATTTTCATCATTTCATTCAGACCCACCATACTATAGAAATGTGCCCACAGCAGAGGACTCTCAAGTCACCACATGTACGACGAAACAAAAGGAGACAAAGATGGATTTACAGGCCTTGAGGTGCTAAAAATTTAACAACATGTGCTTTGGCCTTTAAAGTCTCAATAGCACAGCTCAGTGGGTACCTGCTGGGCTTGATCCAGCACTAAGCCTAGTGAAGGCTGACGGCTCTTTAGCAAACTGCTGCCTTTCTTTTCAAATGTGGACCAGCTGCATGAGGAACTATGCTGCTGCTTGTATCTTACTCAGCTGTATACTGAAATCCTGAATGACACTCAGTTGGAAAAAAACCCCTAAGTTTCTAAAGACCAAACTCTAAAGATTAAGACAGCCTTCTCTGCTCTAAAGCTGGTTTAGATATGGCTCCAGCAAAAATAAATAAATATAGCCTTTGACAAAATGCTGCTTGGACAGCACTGACAGTAAAGGCATTAAGTTAACAGTCACTCCTCTCCTAGTCCAGGAGGACAGGTAAAATTAAGACTTTTCTCAATGTGCTTTTACAGAGTCTCCATGCTGATGCTTACAGGAAGAAGCCAGTCCCTTCAATACAGCTGCTGTACACTATAAGTAAGGTATTTTGTGCAGCCTTTGTTTTGATCTTTGCTTATATGAAACACTTAAGCTACAAAATCACATGGTTTCTTTCTCTCTAAAGCCCTAAAGCCTTTTTTTTTTTTTTTTTTTTTTTACCTATTAATAGCATGAATTTGAAACTGGAAAGCATCAATGGGCTTTTTAAAAGACATATTTAGAGACAAGAATGCTATGATCTACTAAAAATCCTCTCTCTTGGGTGAAATGTCAGCATATTTCATCTGAAACAGGAAAACTGGAAGCTTTGATGTTTCTGGCTCTCCTTTTCAATATGAAAATTAAGTCATTCGTTAAATACTATACTGAGGAATTCAGACAAGAAAACTGAGAATGGAAACATTTATAAGTGCGTTTCTAAAACTGCAGAGAGTCTATTTGCCAATGAGGCTGCATGTACTTATGCATTCACTGCAGATGCAGGCATACACCAGGGATGTTGGTCACACCTCTTGCTGGGCGGGAAGTGTTTTCTCCCCAGCCAGACAACTGGTGTAGGAGTGAAGCAGTGGGCAGGGGTGGAAGAATCTCTCACCTGCTTTGAGAAAACACTTCCCAAGGAGGCATTTTCGCCACAAAAATGTAGGGAAGGCCTTGGTGCATATGATGAAACCAAGGGTGGGCAGTGAGGAGTTGGTAGAGCTGTGCTGGGTGCTCAGGCACAGCTCCTGCATGTGAGACAGTCTAGTGAGGCAGCCCACATCAAAGCAACCCAGACAGATGCAAACCAGAGCCACATGCAGGCTGGAAACAAGAGAGAGTTTGCTGCCATCTGTCCTCCATACCTATGAAATTTGGGTTAGGCTTCTTAAAAAAATCTTATGAAATCTTATCCCAGGAAAAATAGGAAGCGTTTCTCAAATGTGCTAAAAGAAGGTTTGCATGAGGATGGGACCCAAAAATACATACCTGTGTGAGTTACCCCTGTTCAATAATATTGTGCATTTGCTTAACAGGTTGTGATTAAAACAGCCATACGCTAGTATTTTAGCATTGCTTCTCCTTCATTGTCTGCTATGAGCTTTAACTCTCCTCTGCATTTTAAAGTTTCTTTATGCACCACAGTTGCGCTGTATGATTAGATATTATCCAAATGATAGAGAGTTCCGAGAGTAGCCACATACACTACTGTGAAAATGCAGGTATTTGTACTGATTATTGCCATGCTGGAATATGTGAATATAGTGAATATTGTGAATATTGTGAATACAGTGAATATGCTGTACTTTCAGTAGGAACCCCTTTACTTACAGAGCAACAGTTATGCTATGTACTGTGTGGTATAAGTATTCTTTCATTTACTGCAAGAGAATGGTTTCTTCAGGACCAAATCCTTCAACAGAAATTAGATCATGTCATTTAAAAGACTTTCTGTACTGGAGTGGAAAGGGCACCAGGCTCAAGACCCTCTAGGTTGCCACCGTTCTCAAGGAATTTAGTTTGTCTGCACAGACTTGAGAATTGAGATTGTAGAAATGACTCGCAGCTTCACTTTGCTTAATTTGTGCAAGCATAGGAAAACCAACTGAATTCTGCACCATGCAAAATCCAAAAAAACAGGTCACAGTTATGGGAACTGACCATAGTGAGGACATAAATAAGTGAAAAACTGTTGGACAGGACAGAAAGAAGTTGTGCAAATGTCTGAATGCAGCAGACACAGCGATGGCCATAAAAATGGTGCACTGCAATCTCACATGCTATTTATTCCAGCTGCATGCTTCAGGACAGTGAAGCCTGAGGGCTTTGAGTTGTTTACACTTTGTGCTCACAAGGAAATAATGCATAGCTTCTCAAATGCACACTGTAGAATTAATGCTGTATAAGCAAAGAAAACCTTTACTGTTAGTGCTGCACTTTGCTTTAATATTGCCTCTAAAGTTTAAGCATCAGAAGACATTTTATTACAGGCAGTAAACCTTTTAGAATCCTTTTCATAAATCATTATGCCTATTCCATGCCACCTCTGCACTCCCTGCTTTGTGAAAGTTGATTAGTTCTAACATCAGTCTTGCTGATTTTGAAACAACTTCCATAAACTTTGTTCATATGAATAATACATTTCAGTCCCACATACAGTGTGACTGTGTCAGTGTCTTAACCAGAGGTCCAGACACATCTGGCAGACTTGTCATGACTTTTTATGACAAGAGAAAAGCCCCAGTCCTTGCTGTGCTGCTACCTTTTGAGGTAGTCCCTTAAATAAGCTTTGTGTGCAAGTAAATGTTGAGGGGGCAATCAGTACTATCTCTCCTTGAAAGAAGTGCTTGCTGAAGTAGAGCACTCCTCTGTCTCCTGAATTCAAGGAAGATGATAATCCTGAGAAGAAACAAAGGTCAAAAGTTGACCCAAGTTGAGCTTCCTCCGGTAAAATGTGCCTGCACTTGTGAAACTTCTGAGTGTGGACTATTCCAGGTAATTATGGTCTTCTGTGCCCTGGAAAACAGCCACTAATGATCTGTCATGTAGTTCCACTAAAATCAAAGTCACTTTTACTGAAATCTTTGCCAAATTGAAGTTTTGTCAAAAGTCCTTGCATTTTGAGGCTTGAAGAATACCAGACACTAACACTTTATAGCTGAAGTTATTTATTATTATGAAATTATTTTCTTCTGCTACCTATTCAATATTTGTGCCATGGGAAAATACGAAGGCAAAAGATTGGTATCTCAAATCTACATAAAATCAGCCCACACCTACTAAAAGAGTGCAATGAACATTTCTTGCCTGTCGCCTGAATGAATTAGATGTTACCCCCCAAACACTCCCATTAGGATGCTAGCATAACTGGCTGCATTTCAGACTTGTTCTCTTTTTCAAAAAGTTACTTTGGTATGAAAAAGTGAGGGTTTTAGGCAGATCTGGAGCTGTGGAGGCAACAATGAGTCTGATTTTGCTGTTTGGCAGCTACCTGGACCCCCCTGTCACTCAGTGGATCAAGAGGGAAAGCCTTCCAGAGCAGTGAAGCCTGCTGTTTGTGCATGTGCCCAAGCATCTGCCTGGGTTGACAAAACTGAATTTGTAAGGGACACAGGTATGAGAATAACCACTGTCAAAAATGCTCTGGGACTCCTCCTTTGTCCTGTCAACCCTTTTTCCCCTCCAAACACTGCATTTCTTGCTGTCATACTCTTGTGCTGCTTCCTGAGCCATCCACCTGGCTCTAACCCAGCTCGTTCATGCTACCCAGCATGTCTGGGTCTGCCCTGTTGATGCACAGCACTGTTGCCAGCATTAGCAAAGAGGTCACTGGGACATGAGGTACTGAGATTCTAGAAAGACTTGGTCCTTTGCCAGCAGGCCTTCCCTTGCCTTTCAAAAAAATGGAAACAAAAAGTTTATTTGCACTGCTGTAGTGTGAGCAGGCATGTTAAATTTAGATGCCCTTAAACATAAACATGCAAATGCAGAGAGGGGCTATAGACACAAGCTGTATGACAGGTAAGTCCATCTGGAAATAAGCAGACTCCCGGAATGTATTCCTGAGTAATGCTGTAGTATTTAATTTTCCATTAGGCAAATGAAACAATCTGCCTCTGCCCAGACTGAAGCAGAGTATTCCTATGTGAGTTTTCAGTGTGAGAGAATCTGCTTGCAGAACAAAGGAGAGGTGTGGTCCTCAGCAAACACAAGAGATTCTATTCTGCTCTGCTGCAAGATGTGGCCTTGTATGGTATGGCTGTCCCTGGAGCTGACAAGCCTCTTGCATTTCCAGATTGCTACTGTGATCTGGTTTTATATAGTAGTAAAACTTTTTGTTTCCTTTCCAACTATCTAAGACACTTGTTTTAGCCCAAGGAGCACATCTGCATGATAGACGGATGTGATTCAAGCATTGCCCAGATTAGGGAATTAAGCCAAGCTCAAAAATTTGCAGCTTGGTTGTAGTCTTTACTTGAATCACATAGTCATAGCTTTCATATATATGATTAAACAAAGAAGTATCCTAGTTGGTGAAGTTTAAGCAGCTCAAGAGCAAACAGCATGTTTATAAGGAAGATTAAACATTATCCTGTAGAGCTGCCAGTTTGCTGTTATTCTTTGTTCAGGAAATGAATGAAACATTTCTTAGAAATATCTTCAGGAAGTGATGTCTTGAATTTTTTTAAAAAATAAAATTACAAGATTACATACAATTACAAAAGGTTACATTTAGTCCAAAAGTTGCAAATGTTGTCCAACAGTCAGTTATTCATCACACAGAACATGAAAACCCATTAACTCTTCCCACCATTTTTAGATGTGTCTGCAAGTCTAAGTCTGTCCTGTAATTGATGACCTTTTGTGATCAGGCTTTGGAGACTGATGGCATAACCTCTTCCTAACTTTCTTTTAAGCCACACAGGCATTGGTAATTTCCTGAGCTTTTTATTTTCATAAAATCCTTTTTGCAGTGGACCACTGAGGCTGGGATCTCCAAGGAATTTGTCTCACCAAAGGGACAGGTGCTCTGCCTGTCCCCAAAAAGTATGGTTCCTTCTTCCCTACAGCTCCTGAAGTAACAGAATTATGCTGCAGCACCAGTGAGCCACCATGTTGTGGCTATAAGGGGGGTATACGTGAGGAGATGAGAAAATAAATAATAAAAGAAGCAAGTAAATAAGGAAATAAAAATTAACAATGGATACTATTATAAGCCCCACCTGGAATCATAGTAGCCAAAAGATTTTGCAGAGATTATGTCCCCTCCCTGTTTGCTTGCTGTAGCAGGTCCATTTGACTGCCCTCCAGCTCTTCTGAATATTTACAATAGCCACTGCTTTTTCTCAAAGCACACATTCAGCACAGCAACAGAGCAGATAGAAACATGTAACACAGTGCCAAACGACTGCAGAAACAGGCAAAGGAAGACTGAGAAAGCTGGCATGATTTGTGTTCACTTTGGGAAGGTCTGCATCTCATCTGGGTGCCCCCATGACAAGGTATGTCTTCAGTGTGAGCCATGCAACCTGAGCTGCAGATGCAAGGAGAAGGCATGTCTGTGGAACCACCTGAGGGATGGGTATGATGATAGCTATAGATGGCTTCTTCATAAGGGTCTCATGCTTTGTCTGTTTGAAAACCTCAGAGGAACAGAAATTGCAGCTGTACAGACAGAGGCCCAATTAGGAATGATTTTTGGGGAAAAAAGCAACAATCGGTTTATGTCCTCAGAGAAAACTTCCCATTCATTACCAAAATCACCAGCATAAACATTCTGAGTACATTGTTTTTAAATTGCTCAGGTCCCATTTATTTAACTTTGTAAATCAAGCAGACAGTTGTGTTCAGTCAAAGATGAAGAAGACAAACTAAAACCCAAGCTCTTTTAGCTTCAAGGACACCTACCACAGCAAGAGACATTGTCAAGACTCTACAAGAGCAGACACAAGTTTGTATCTCTGTCATTCAGATCATTCATCAGCTACAGAGCATTGGTCTGTACAGTTTAGTTTCACTGACAGGGATCACAGATGTGGCCCAATAAAAGGTAAGTGTTTCTAACTTTCATTAAAGACTTGAGATGACACTGATAGGAAACACAGTGAACAATAAGTTGACAGTCAAGCACAGCTTCTTTTCTACCTATATTTTCTAAACTTCCTGTCTATCAGAAAGTTCTGCTTGAAGTAACAGGAAGATACCTCTTCTGGAGAGTTGTGTTTTATGTTGGAGAGTTAAAAGTTTTTTTTCCATGTCTCTCCTTAGGAAATTTCAGACTTTTTCATTGCAAGATGATAATGATGGCTCTGTTCAATTGTTTAATGTTTCATTTGTGGTAAAGTTAAGCACCACAGTGAGAATAAACTATAGACAAGTGCCAGTGGCTGCTGCAGAGATGAGGGAGGGATGAGGAGACTGGGCTATCCTGGTAGGCTGACACCATCAGAGACATTGCTTGCAAAAGGGGATGCTACAATGAGGCTCCACAACCAGGGAACAAGTCTCCTGGGGATGGGGCATGGGATTCTGTCCTGATCAAGAATCCAAATGTATTGGGATGAAGAGATGCATGGCATAAACCTGCTCCTTTTGCCACATTAATTACTTTTTAACTCCACGAGAATGTGTCTCATTCCTAGGGAGTTTTGAAGCTGGACTAAAAAACAGTTGCAAACTAGCTGAAGTTTCTGGCCTTCCTGTAGTTGGACTGAAGACACAATAAGACCCCCTCTTAAAGATACATACATGAAAAGAGTGACCACAGTTTCACGCCATGTTTACAAAGGAAGTGTAACTGTGAGAGAAGTAAAAATTAGTAGAAAGATAAATCTTTTGGGAATAGTTAACAATCTGAGATTTCAAAAATTGTCAAACCTTTCCCCTCAAAACAAATAAGCTTTGCAAGTTATCATTATACAGAGCCACAGTTGTTTTTCAATATTGTCACCCAAAACAATAATTTCTTCTCTATAGTCAGTCTCACCTTTGCTTCAGTTTATCACTCCTTCCCACATACACATACCAGCCAAAAGAGGCAATAAGAAAAGTTATATTTCAATGTCTTGGGTTGCAATACAAGATGTCCCAGAAATGTGTATTCTATCACCATTTGTTGAGGCTGAGTGGGGCACATTTTCTGCTAATGGGCCATCTTTAAAAAAAAGATGGGGCAATCATCTTTATCTTTTCCACAACCCATCCTTCCTCCAGGAGGATATCATCTGCTGCTGGACCATTAAGTCCCACTGATAAAATTACATCATCCCATTGGGAGATGTTCCAGTCACGGGGAGGAGCCAAGCCTTTCCTACCTAGATAAAAACTGAGATTTTGGACAGCAAGATACCTTCTTTCCACTGGATTCCAGAGGAAAACTGGATCTTTCCACATCATCCTGAACCTTCAGAGGAAAACTGCACCCTTCTACAGGAGCACTGCTTCAGCTGAACCACACCTGCCACTGCAGGGGACTGCAGCCACCATTTAATGGGACTGTTACCAACACCCTGACTGACAGAGTGTCAGGTTATATTCTGACTCTGTCAGTGTTTTTGGGATTGTTCTTTGTAATACTGTATTTTTTTTTAAATTTTCCTAGTAAAGAACTGTTATTCCTAATTCCTGTATCTTTGCCTGAGAGCCCCTCAATTTCAAAATTACGAAATTTGGAGGGAGGGGGTTTACATTCTCCATTTCAAAGAGAAGCTCCTGCCTTTATTGGCAGACACCTGTCCTTCAAACCAGGACATTCAGAGACTCCTTTCTCTTCTAGTCTTAAAATTCTGACATTCATTATTTTAAAAAGTTGGATTCAAGTGATGTGAATTCATTTTTGAACATGTTTCAGGCCATCAGCAGGGGCTGGGGCTGCAGAGAGCTGTAAGCTTCCTGGAGCTACATCGACCCAGACTGCCTAAAACAAAATGTGCCGGAGTAGCCATGAGATGATCAAAGGAGCTCAAAGGA
Source organism: Muscicapa striata striata (assembly GCA_030060385.1). Taxonomy (NCBI): domain Eukaryota; kingdom Metazoa; phylum Chordata; class Aves; order Passeriformes; family Muscicapidae; genus Muscicapa; species Muscicapa striata. The sequence continues at coordinate 1,439,383 of JAREIS010000156.1, forward strand.
CCTTGCTACTGCTTGAAATCTCACTGCTAATTTTGATGAGTTTCAGCAAGTCCTGCCTGTATGGTATGTTTATTTACATGATCATCCCAGGATATCTCTGCCCTAGTTCAAATCACAACTCACACATAATATTTTTCCTGAATAAAAGCACAACTTGTAGAGGGATTAAACCAGAATAATTACAGCTGTGTTTCAATGGCATGCAAGCAGATAAGGAATATGAGCTAGAGGACTAAAGCTCTCATCTCTCTATGGTAAACAGTTAGTGCAGCTGGCCTGGATAAACAATTATATTTTTTTTTTATTCTATTTTATTTTGTTTTTACTAAAAGGTTTTAACTGGGGATAGCTTCTTTGTTTTATGATCTAGAAGAGAGCCTCTTGATTCTCAGCTTAAATCCTGGTGGGAGACAAATTTCTCGGGATGGTGAGCATCAGCCCAAAGTGCTAATACACAGAATGGGACAAAGAGGGGTCCCCTGTGCTCTCAAAATGGAAATTTCCCTCTGAATTAGTTCTTAACCTCTCCATGTCCCAGAACTGCTGATGAGGCTCTCTACAGACAGTTAAAAACAAATTTATGTTCACAAGCCCTGTTCCTCATGGGGAACTGCAACGACCCCAATACCTTTTGGAGGGACAACAGCAGGGCACAAGAAATCTAGGAAGTTCCTGGAATGCCATAATTTTAACTTCCTTTTTCAAGTGATAGAGAAGCCAAGGAGAGGAGTGCCATGCTGGACCTTTTTCTCCCAACAAGGAGGGGTTGGCAGGGTATGTGAAGCTCGAGGGCAGCCTGGACTGCAAGGACCAGAAAATGAAGTTTGAGATCCTTAGGGCAGCAAGGAGGGTGCATAGAAATCTCACTGCCCTGGACTTTAGGAAAGCAATCTCTGGCCTGCTCAGAGATCTGCCTCGTAGAGCATCATGGGATAAAGGCCTGGAAGAGGGACCCAGGAAAGCTGGTTGGTATTCAAGGATCACCTTCTCCAAGGTCAGGAGTGATTATCCCTACAAAGAGGAAGTCAGGCAAATATGCCAGGAGGCCTGTGTAGATGAACAGGGATCTCCTGGACAAACTCAGACACAATAAGAAAGCCTGTAGAGAGTGAAAACAAGGGCAAGTGGTGAAAGCATTTTCTCAGGGTGAAGAATACAAAGGGATTGTTCAAGCAGCCAGGGATGAGATCAGGAAAGCTAGAGCCCTGATGGGATTAAATACAGCCAGAGACATCAAAGGCAACAATAAAAGCTTCTAGAGATATGTTGGTGATAAAATGAAGACCAGGGAAAATGTTCAGTCTCCCCAGAAAGAAAAAGGAGACCTAGATACCTGGGATATGGAGAAGGCTGAGGTACTCAATGACTTTTTTGCCTCAGCCTTCACCAGCAAGTGCTCCAAACACACTGCCTGAGATGCAGAAGGCAAAGGCAGGGACAGGGAGAATGTAGAGCCACTCACTGTAGTAGAACATCGAGTTCAAGACCATCTAAGGAATCTGAAGGTGCACAAGTTCATGGGACCTGATGAGAGAACTGGTAGAAGAGAGGGCTAAGCTGTTATTCCATTTTTTTGAGAAATTATGGCAGACTACTTGTTTCCAGTGACTGGAAAAGTGGGGAAATATCCCCAGCTTTTAATAGGGAAAAAAAGGAAGATATGCATTGATAGGCCAATCAGTCCCATCTACCTCAGTGCTTGGCAAGATCATGGAACAGGATCCTCCTGAAAACTATGCTAAGCCACATGAAAAACAAGGAGATGATTGGCGACGGCTAACACGGCTTCATTAAGGGCAGATAAGCCTGACAGATTTGGTGGCCTTCTATGATGGTGACATAAATCACTGGTGAATAAGGAAAGAACAACAGATGTCATCTTCCTGGAGCTGTGCAAGGCATTTAACACTGCTCTGCATGATATCCTTATACCTGAACTACATTTTGGAGAATATTGCACTGACCGTGTAGGGAATGGAGACTGTAAGACACCATCAAACATTTTTTGTGTGCCTGGCTGAGGTGCAATTTGCCTTAAGGATTAATTTACCTGAAAATCATAAAGGGATTCTCTGTAAAGAAATAACAAAGTTCCTTCATTTGCAAAAGTTATCTCTTTTTTTCCCACAATGTTGTACATATATCGAGAGACAGACATACCTATTTATATTTTCTGACAGCACTTCTTTTAAGAATAGATTAAATTGGGGACAGTGATATAACTAGAACTATAAAATTAAAATTTATTTATAGATGAGATAGTTTTAGCTAAAACCATACCCTAACAAAATCTCTATAACAATGTAAAAAGGCTTTCCTTTTCTTGAGAGTAAAGATGTAATTATGTTATAGATTGTGCTCATGAACTGCAGTCTTTAAGAAGCAGATGTTAAAAGAAATAGGTCCTTAATATTTATACCACTCCATTACTAATATAGCTGTGGAAAATGGATTTATTGTAATTGTAATAGTTAAAGTAACAGCACAGATGTAATTTTTCATTCAATTAGGAGATTTTGCTTTGTTTATTTTATTACCATTGGCCACCAAACAGAACTACAGTAAACAATTATATAAATTCTATTCAATTAACTACAGAGGCAGACAGATTTTGGAAGAAATAGTGCTACCCTGGAGTTTATTTGAAATAAATCTCTGTTTAATTGTAAACAACTCTGTTAAAACAGGCCTGCCCAACTGCTGCATAGCTGAGTAAGTTCTTTAAAGAAGTTGTTGTTTTCAGGTTGTATTCTTCAGTTCAACTAATAAAACAAAATAAATTTCAGTCTTTCTCCAGAAGCCAAATAATTTTGATGGATACTGCACAAAGTATGTTTGGTATAAGGTGAATTTTTACCACTTCTCTGATTTTAAACGATAGAAGCTGGAAACACTTCCAGTTCCCATGGAGCAGGAAGCCCCATTTGTAGGCATATGGCCAAGAAACTGCTGAGGCATTAAACTGAAACACTATCTACTGTTAAAGCAACAACAAAATCACAACTCTATCTGCTGTAAGACAACAAAATTGACCTTGGGTTATATGGAAGAAGTATTATTTTCATATTAATGACTGGAGTAGGTGTGAGGTTAGGGGGCCTGTTGTAAATTGCCTCTTATTAGAGCAAAAGAGCATGTTCAATCTCAAAAAATGGGGCTTCAAAGTATCTTTGTACCTGTTCCAATAGGTATAGGCCTAGGGCCTTTCCAATGAAGGCATCTGATTATAGTGTAGACAAACACACCTCCTGCCTTCAGCAGAGAGCCCCAGTGTCCCCAAGGTACTCAGTTTGTGCCCACCAGTCCTCACTTGGCAGTGATTCACAGAAGAGAGGATATGGTTTCACTGACAGCACAAGGGAATTCAGCTTTTAGAGCCTATACTAGATTCTCTCATACTCTAGATTTTCACCTTTGAAGGGTTTCACTTGATTAACTCTGAATCTCACATAGACCATTAATAGCTGAGCTACACTTCTGTTCTGATGTCCTCAGCACTGGCCTCATCCTCAGGAGCCTCTGAAAAATGTGTTGCCAAAGCCTTGTTCACATTCAGTGCTGACTTTTACTAGGTCTGGTGTTTGCTGGGTTGCTCTGCCTAAAGCAGTGGGACAGCACCTGCTGCTGCCTTATTTTCAGCCAGATATGTAAAAAGGGAAAAACGAATGAACTGGTAGTAAAGCAATTTTGTCAGGGGTTTAATTGGTATCAGCAACTTGAAAACCATAGGTAATCAGCATAAACATTTGCAATAAATTATTTCTATTAGATATTTTACCAATGTGAATAAAATTTTCTGAAATTAACAGGAACCCTGTAGCTTCCAGAACCTTTATTAGGTAACCAAACATGCTATTTTACACAGCGCATTTTAAAAAGAAAATTACCCTGACATTGCACAAAAATGAAGCAAACCCATTGAATACTGGCATGAATGTCTTTGTGTGAATTCAAGCTGTTATGCTTGTGGGATCAACCCAGATACTGCAGACACAGGATTAACCCAGATTTCATTTTCAAAGGTTTCTACACAGCAGATTTTAATGAACACTGATATGAAATCCTTACACTCTAAAAAGCCTCAGAGCATTTTGAGTAAATACAGGGAAAACCTGGTCTTTTAACCTAGATGTATGCCTTGCACAGAATTAGATGAAATCCACATAATTCAGGAAATGAATCATGTTCTACTTAATACTCTGATGGAAAATAGAAGCACTTATTTTGGTCTGGTGTGTCAGACTGGGGAGCCATATCAGACTGAGGGACTATATTCACATCAGACTTGGAGCCCCCGATGTGGAGAGGCTCAGGACAAGCAGGGTGAGGTGAGGGGAGCACTGGGTAGGTGGCAGGGGGATATGCAGCTTTGCAAACGAGCAAATCAAACTGGCAGGCAAAATAAAATGTTGGTCAGCACTTTACTAAGCAACGAGAACACTGAATGATGTATGAAACAAAAATGCAGTTTTCTTTGTCTGTCTCCAAAGAGAAACAGAAACACTACCAGCCAGTGCTCCTACTTCCATTTTTAAACATTTTTATTATTTTAATTTTAGGAAGGTTCTAGCAGCAAGGAGGGTGAACTCTGCAATCCCAGTTAGACCTCTGGTATCACCTCATTCAAGTCTCCAAGCAGACAGCTGCTTGGTGGTACAGCAGCTCATAGAGCAGCAGCCACCATGACCACTCCTGCAAAAGCAGCAAAATTTTCCTCTGGTGACAAGTGATGACACTGAATGGAGAGGTAGGGATGATTTTAGCATATCCTGATGCTCATCCTCGCACACAGCATTCCAGACCTTAAGTCTGGCTGTGATTTTAGCTAAGAAAGTTTCCATTTTAAATGTCTCTGCCATTTAATTTCTGTGCCCTGATCTTCCATTAGCTTCCTGTATGATTACTGCTCTTGCTCCTGCCTGTGGAGCAAGGGTTAAAAAATAAAGGGACACAGCTATTTTTCATACGTGTCTCTGAAAAAATCCATGCAGCAGAACTGAAACTCCAGTAATGGCAATCAACATAGCAGGGCTAAAGTCCATGCTTTTCTACATCAGCTGAGGGGCTGATCCTGCTGCACCACCTTGAGGGGTTTTACTTTTCCTGCGGATGATGATAAAATACATTTTAGCAACAGCTATATCAATGTAAAACAGATGAAGCAGAAAATTGACAGAACTGTCTATCCAAAATGTTCTGCTTAAAGAATTCCATGAAGAATCATAATGCAGTTAGCTTGGAAACAGCTAACTGCTAAAAGGAATCAACTTGGTAGCAAGGAGGAGAAAAACAAGCATCATGAAGGTACTGCTGAAGCACCCAATAGTTATCAGAAGAAGCTCTCCACTGCCTGTACTCAACGGAAGCCTGAACAAAATAACAATTCCTGCTGCCCCACAGAAATACAATCACATCTTTGCCTGGAAACATGAATGTTTGACAGACTGGTGGTAAACTTGATAGGGGCATTTGTGTAAGCTGATACCAAATACTTGGGCTTAACTGCATTGTGTTTTCCAGAAAAGGAGGAATAACTCGCAGAATATGGCTGCAGGGTCTTGAAGAGGCAGAAGAAAGATCCTGCCTGTAGCATAACTTGCAGTGTGGTCTACAAGTTCATGTGTGGGCAGAGATACTCTGCACATCATCTCCCAGTGCAAGTGCACTGTTCAAACACACCCAGACACACACTTATTCCACAAGCAACCTAAATATCTTAATTAAAAAAAAAAAAAAAAAAAAAAGAAAGCTCAGCTTACTTGCTGTGAGGATAAACCATCCAGCTTCTTTCAATCATCTCTCTCAGATATTTTAATCACTGTAATTCCTCAGGCTCCCCTACTGAAATAATATAATGAGTTCTGACCCACAAATGTGCACTGGTTACAAAAAGATCACATGTGTGTTTTTGTCCTTATCTTTGCTATGCACAAATATGCTACTGACAGGAGGGATAAGCAATAGAAACAGCAAGGATGGCTTTCAAATGATGCTATCTGCAGCTGTCATGGAGACCAACAGGGACTGGGATTGCTTGGCACCCTGTTAAATATCAAGGCGCCTCTCCATGTAGACACACACATATGCACCAACACCTTCCCCGCATTTACATACATGCTCATTTTGTCATGTCATGCATGCCTAATAACCACACTGCAATTAAATCCTTACATACATACACAGATGCATGCTAACTAACACTCCTTCTGCACCACACATACACAAAACCTAATGACAGGCACCAGAGAAATCCAACGCAGCTCTGCAGGCAGAAACTGCTGGCTGAAGCCATGCAGTGCACACCCAAGCCACAGCAATTGGTGTCTTATCATTATGTACAATAAATAACAGCATTTAATAATAACAGCACTGCTGTGCTGTCTGCACTCACACCCTCCCGACTGCATGCTCATAAACCATTTAAACAACATGGTCCTGTGCATGAAACACATGGCATGAAAAGCAGGCAGGACATGATCACTGCAAGAGATAGGCTCCGGCAGTGAAAGCTGCTTCATGTCAGAGTGGGCTTTTCCCAGCTTTCAGGCGTGTGATCTGCATGTCTAATAATGAACAGATTAAGTCAATCCATCATTTCTGGCATCAGTCCCTTACCTTGAAATGCTGCAGCTGAAGTATCTGATCCTCAAGCTGTTGTCTCTTGCCTTCTATTTCTGTCTGCCTTTTCCTTTTCTCCTTGGAAAAATAATTTTGAGAGAAAAAGAGAGAGAGGGAGAGAGGGAGGAAGTGAGAGAGAGAGAGAGATCTCGTCAGAGAAATGGAGGCTTTAAGGGTAGCAGATTCGTAACAGCATGTAAGCATTGAAACACATCTGTACAGATGTCACCAGTCCCATTTCACCTGCTCCTCTGCCTGCTGGTATGCAAACAGCACTGTTCTGAGAAGATGCCAGCCCCAGACTGGCTGGTTACTTGCCAGTAGGAGAAATTCTCCTCGCTTGCTCCCAGCAGCCGGAGCAGCAACAGAGTGCACAGTCCCAGAGGAGGGGAGAAAACAGGCATAACAGCTGAGAGAGAAGTTAAAGGGACAAAAATGTGATTTTGCATTTGAGATGCTGGGGCCAAAACCACGGAGAGTGTGGTGCAATTGTGTGACAGCAAGGTGTCACAAAAGCAGGGGGTGGCATCATGGAGGAAGAGAGCAGTCTGCAGACCTCATTTTTCCCCAGCAGTGCTGGTGGTAAAGCTTTCCCTGGGCTCAATGTGGGGAAAATGTTTCAGACAGATTGTATAGGATTTACATACAAAGTAAATGGGATTGGTAACCTCCAGCTGGCTGTGTTTAACATTCAAGTCACCAGCACGTGCCAGCAGCTGGCCCTCACCAGGTCCCTGGAGCTGGAGTGACCAAGTGGTGCCAAGGACAGCTCAGTCCTTTCCTTAGCTGAGCTGTTACAGCTCCGTTCATTGCCCCTCCCTCATCTGTGCCCAGGCTGCTCCCTTCAGCAGGCAGCAGACTCTCTCAGGTGTTTCATGAGCAGAATGACCTGCTTTTTCCCCTGCAACACCTTCCTCTTAAGAATGGAAACTGTTTGCAGCCTTCTGCACATTCTGGGGAGCATTTCTCCTCATCCATCCACCCATCCATTCATCCATCCATCCCCATCCTGGACCAGATTCTCTCTCCTGAAAATCTTTTCTTATTTCAGATTTTGTGGCCAAGACAGAAATACCGAGTAATAAATTAAGGCAGTCAGTCTCTATTTTTATAGGAAAAATGGTTTTTATTTCTCATCTGTAAACTTTTTTTTTTTTTTTTTTTTTTTTTTTTTTTTTTTTTTTTGGTTATTTAAATATTTCAGTAGCTGTAAGGTTGGGTTTGAAGGCATTTGGGGATTCCTTAAATCCACAAAGTATTTTCCTTCCTTATTTCTAGGTGCCCTCCTGATGCTCTGGGAATTTGCTGCTTTTGAGGGATTTCAAACCTTCATGCCCCATTCCCAAGCGGTATATGATAAGATTCTGCTTATGCAGAAATTAATCATCCTTATGTTGGACATCAAACAAGACATTTTGAGGGGAAAATATTACATTGAGGGGAAAATATTACATTTACAAGGAAGATCAGGAAACTTAAAACAAAAATATTAGTTAATGTCAAGCTCACTATAAGTAAAACAAAACATGGAGTTAGAAAACTGCCTGGACCACTTCTGCTGAAGAGTTAGACACCAGAATGGTGATATCAGGAAAGGCTGGAGTAATGAACCCAGAAGAAGCAAAGCAGTTAAATGTTGCATATGCCAAGCAGTTCTGTAATGTTTTGCACACTCTTACATGCTGATTATTCATGTATATCTACATTAACATACACAGTCCTCACTGTCTGAAATATGTAAGACTACTGCTGAACAAATATATCCTCATAGAATAGAATCCCAGGATCATGGAATGGTCTGGGCTGGAAGGGACCTTAAAGAACATCTTGTTCCAACCAGCCTGCCAAGGGCAGGGTCACCTTTCACTAGACCAGGTAGCTCAGAGCCCCATCCAGCCTGACCTTGAACACTCCCAGAGCATCCAAAACTTTCAGGCAACCTGTTCTTGCACCTCACCACCTTCACAGTAAATAATTTCTTCCTAACATCTAATCTAAAGCTACATTTTTTCAGTTTGAAGCCATGGTCCCTTTTCCATGCTCCTGTCAAAAGTCCCTCTCCATGTTTCTTGCAGGGTCCCTTCAGGCACTGGCAGGCTGCAATCAGGTCACCCCATCTCTTTTTCAGGCTGAGCAGTCCCAATTCTCAGCCTTTTCTCCTTGGAGAGGTGCTCCATCCCTCTAATCACCCTGCTGGTCTCCCTCTTGCTCCAAAAAAGTCTGCTGAAGTTGTTTTAGAGTAGGAAAATCAGCATTTTCAGTGACTAAAATGTCACAAACTGTGCCCATCTTGACATCTCACTGGTTTCTGCACACAGAAGACAGTTTACTTTTATGCACATACAGGCATACAGAATTTGTGTACACTCTTAAAAATCCTTCTGATACAGAACTGTGAACTGTGGATCATCACTCCTATCTTCCAATCTGCATTAGCCCTTCACATTTTTGAAATGAATAGGGTATTAGATGGTTCAAACCCCAATATTAGTCAGGGATATCTCTCTTTTTTTTTTTTTTTTTTCATTCTGTTATACTAACACTGTACATGGAGTCTGAAAACCAGAATTTGTTTTTTTGCTTTTTCCTCAAATAGCTGGTCAGCCATGGACCAGAACAAAGTAATTCTAAAAGCTGTTCCAGTTAATGACCTAATGTTCTTGGAATAAGGACAATTCTGCCTTCTCGTGTCAGATGAAAAACATTGGATTTCATTTATGTAGGCATTAACACCCCATGTTTGACACTCCATAGACCAGTATAAGGTACATATGCCTTCACTGTAAAATGATCTAGATTGATAAGTGCATATATATATATGTATGTATGTGTATTCTACTGTCCACCAAACCCTTGTCACTAAAACATGTGATGGAAACCACCACAGTACATTCTTTGGCTGGTTGTGTCATGCTGTATAATGGGATGTGACAAGAAAGCATTATAAAAGATAGATGAAAACTCCTTTTCTTTTTGAGAAAGGGAAAGCACTTAGAGTATTTTCCCTGTAGGCAGCAACACAGCAGGCACTAAAATACTTGAACTACTTACTAACTAGTGGATTTCTGTGGAGTTAAATTGGAATATTGCTCACGTTTCCATTTCACTGGCATTCAGAGAGCCTCAAAGTGTATGCCTTTACCTTCTGATTTTGTACAAGCTATGCCTGAGGAATATGATAACAAAAATACCTTTTTATTTTATTTTATTTTATTTTTTGTCCTAAAGACTGTGCAAATCAGCTGTCAGGTCATTCCACCTTCAGGTCACTATATCACATTCCATTTAGGTTTATCCCAGCTATTGAGGGTTGGGACTATATGTGTACCTGGTTTATGTAAGCAGGTTCTGGAAAAGTAGAAGGCTGGACTGGATGACAAAAATCCTACCAAAAACATCCAAGGAATTTAGACATCATCCCATCCTCCACTTAAACAGTCTTCTGATTTGGCAATTTACTGAGAACATGAGATTTGAAGCAAATGCTTAACTTGAGCATTTGTTAAGGCACTTTTCTATGAGTAAGCCAGTAAATGTTCCTTATTACTTTGTTCATCTACTTACAGATAACTTTTTTTTCCAAGTATTCCTGCTAAATTACACATTTCTAAGGGTCCTGTCACCAAGAAAACAAAGTGCTTGCTTTAAAGAAAAAAGTTTACTCCAGAAATGGGTTTGAAGAGAGGCAGAAAAGACCCAAACTAGTTTTATTGTGATTGTGGCATGTTTAAAGGAAAACTTTTGTGTTTTTCTGAGGTGCATCTCTCTGTGCTGCTTTTGTAAGAATACAAATAATCATCACAGACCGTTACCCTTCCGAAACGGTAGAGGAGTACCATTTAGGAGGTAGTCTCAGGGTACTCTGAATATTTGAAATATTAATGAGCAAAACAGGATTTAACTTTTGCAACTGTCCCTTCACCAAGTTACAAGGAAAATGGGAATTTTTTTTTTTTTTTTTTTTTTTTTTTTAAATTCAGATCTACAGGATAGGAAAAGAACGTAGGTCAAATGGGAAGGTGACTCATGTTGTGGAAAAATGAGATTTGTATTCAGATATTCATATGTGGATGTGCAACATGCAAGCCACAAATTTATTTCCAAGAAACTAGATTTTGGAAAGGATGGAATTCTTAGCATTAAAACAATGCCTTTCTGTCACGGCGGAGTACCTAAAAACTGATGCCTAAGAGGCTTCCTGGAACAGAGGCTAGACAGTGTTAAAGGAATAAAGTAGGTGTTTATTAAAAAGCCTTTAAAGGCAACCTTGGGCAGTACGGGAGCCTGGCCACAGCTCTACCCAGGATGGATGACTGCTCACGAGTTTTCACACTTTTATCAGTTTTGGTCCATTTACATATTGGGGTTAATTGTCCAATTACAGCTCCAGGTTATGAAGTCCCATTCTCCCAGTTTCTCTCCTCAATTTGCTGTTGTTTATACTTTTTGGACCTGGATCTACAACAGTGTCTTTGTTTCTCAGGCTGGAAAAGGATTGTTTTGTCTAACTAAACTGTGAGGAGAACTTGCTGACACTTCATAGGAAGTTCGGAATCACGCACCAATGCAACACAGAATCTGAAGAATATGAAAGTTAAAAGTTGGTCAGTGCCATCTTCCTATTGCTAAAAACCAAATGTATCAGATATACTCAGAAAGAACCCCTGCACTTGGAAGAACAAGAGGCTTTGGGAGGTTCAAATAGAGATCTGTGAAATCATGGAAATAGCCACTGGACTTCTATTGCTCACTCTGTCTTCTACGCTAAGGAAAAGAAAGGCCATCAAGTGAAACAGGATGGGGCAGGTTTGAAGGCAATGCAATGGTCTGCTGTGGAAATCCATGCCTCAGGATGCTGTGGGCTCTAGAACATGATGGATGTCCCAGGGGAGCCTGGAGACAGTCAAAGAGAAGGAATATTCTGAGGATGGTTACTACAGAAACTGAAATACATATGGTTCAGGAAGCCCTTGAACCATCAATGATTTTAAAGTCTTTTGCTAAGTTTGTGTATACTTTTGTCTTTCTTTCATTGTTAATCTTAACAACTACTGACTTTTTTTGTCTGAATAGTGTGTTACATTGATCAAAAGAACCTACAGTTTAGTATCACACTTGTCAAACTGTTCCAGTCAAAACAGCTCCAACAACCACAAACCACTGCCACCAATTACAAAAAACTCAAACCCAAAGCAAGTATAAGATCTTGAAGAAAACAAGTTTTACCAAAACTAATCCCTATGATACTGCTTTCACAGAATACTTAATTTTTCCGTTACAAAATCACTTTTGTTCTTGTTTAGAAATCTATCTGGAAAGTGATACAGGGATTACTCAGCCCACCAAGCCACAACTATCCGTGGGGAAACATTCACCTCTACCAACCCTTGGGATAGTAAAGAGCTGGTAAAACCCTTTGATCTACTTGCACTGGCAGAAGCATCTGATTTCTTTGCTTTAAAGCCAGCTCAAACCTGTGGAGAAAGCACATTATGATGCAGCACAGAAGCCAAGCACTATTTGATTGACCTGTGAAAATATATGCCTAAAATTGATGCCAATTATGGTACAAGTATCCAAAAGAACATGCTGGGATGAAAAAAAAACCATCCCCAACTCAACAGAAAATCCAATAGGGGTCATGTGAACCTTGAGGAGAAGGGTGGCACAACACTGGAGGAGCTACCATGAGTAGTTTCATATGTTTCCCATTAAAATATGCATGCCAAGCATGTGTCCAGCTTGACACAGAAGTTGTGGCAATGCAAATGTTGTGACAATGCTTGCCTGTTGAGACAATGCAAAATGAATGCACCCAAAAATGGCACAAGTGGAGGAAAACCATAGTCTGTTTCAAAGCAAGGAAAAAATTACAAAAAATTGTCATCAAATAATTACATTAATTTATTCAGCAAGTGGTTATTTTTTCTACTGTGCCCAGTTGGCAGATATTATTCCTCCTGTATGTAGAACTCACATATTTTTAGGGCAGGAAATGCAGAAAAATACCCCCAAAAAGCCAGCAAAAGAGCTCCTGATCTCTCACTTTTCTGTTGCCAGTTTGAAGACATCCAGAATTTTGGAAAACCACTCTGGGTTCTGTAAAAAATTTCAGCCTTCAGTTCTCATAATCCCAAGAAACAACTCCTCAGAGAAACTGAAACTTTCACCAGGGTGGTTGTTTAAATGACCATTTTCACTGTGGCAACTACATATCTCTCATAAGTGAAATCAAATCTGTATATTTGTTTCCTCTTTGGCTGTTCGGCAGCAGTGGCTCATAGGAAAGAAAATATTAAGAAATACAGAAGGCTCCTCTCCTCTCCTCTCCTCTCCTCCTCTCCTCTCCTCTCCTCCTCTCCTCTCTCTCCTCTCCCTCCCTCTCCTCTCCCTCTCCTCTCCTCTCTCCTCTCCTCTCTCTCTCCTCTCCTCTCCTCTCCTCTCCCCTCCTCCTCTCCTCTCCCTCTCCTCTCCTCTCCTCTCCTCTCCTCTCCTCTCCTCTCTCCTCCTCTCCTCTCCCTCCTCTCCTCTCCTCTCCTCTCCTCTCCTCTCCTCTCCTCTCCTCTCCTCTCCTCTCCTCTCCTCTCCTCTCCTCTCCTCTCCTCTCCTCTCCTCTCCTCTCCTCTCCTCTCCTCTCCTCTCCTCTCCTCTCCCTTTTTTCATTCATGTCAGATCACTTCTTTATTTTAGCCTTGTGTGTGAAAGCAGGAAACTCTCCTGAGACTAACCACCCTTACCAGTTTCAATGACAGAGCCTGATTTTGGCAGCACTTTGCAAACTCCAGTTCTGAACGTTGTCTGTTGCTGTGAACAGCAGGCCACACAAACCACAGCACCAGCAGAGGCAGGATGCAGAACTGAAGCAGAGACACTGTTACATCAGGATAAACACACCTTGAAGGATGGTGGCAAGATGCCTGCTCCTTTTGGATTGTCAATGCCCACTTTCATTACTTGCTGCCAATTGTCCTGCATGACTACACCTGGTGAAAATCCTGCTGTTACAGGTAGCCATGCACACTCTGTAATTGCAAGCTTGTCTGATCTCCTGTTTTGAGCTCTGGGAAAAATACATGCTTTTTCTGATTATGGGAAAGGACTCTCACGCAGCTCCTCCCCTACCATGCTCCAAGCAGAATGAAGCCTATTCTTGTCTTGAAATCCATTTGTTCTCTGCAATCATAGCATCAACAAGACATAAATGCAAGCTACTGGCTTTACTCCCTTAGGCATTTTCCTGCAAGACCCTCTCTGCCTCAGTTCCCTGAAATCCCATGGCCACCTCACTAAGCTTTGTTTCACTTGAAAAATGAGCCAGGGACAACTTCCCTGCACATGTATACTGGAATACATCTTCTGAACTTAAAGAGAGCTGCACTCACTGCTTATATGTAGCATCTAAGAGATTGACACCCTTCTCCATTCACAATTCTCTTGTGCAGAAGGCTCATTTCCAAAAACACAGTCATTATTTCGAGTGTCCTAGGTGCCTAAGCCCTTACTAGACCTCCTCCATACCTAATGGAAACAAATTGTACATTGGAAAGTTCTAGATGGGGTGGAGGGGTAGCAGGAGTACGGCATGCTGCTGGAATGATTTTTGCTATCTTACATACACCCTTATATTTTATGATAAAGTTGTGTCCATTTTCATTACTCCAAGCAAAAAGGAGAAGGGTTATCGAGGAATAAACAACGGGAATCCCAATTGCACAGGTGCAGCAGATAAATATCAGTGGAGAGCAAGAGAAACCCACCTAAAAGGTAAGGGCTGGGTTTAGCTCCATTCCTCATGCCTGTTCTTTCCACAGTTGTATGCACAACAGGAAGCAATGATGAGATTGAAGACAAGGTGAACAATTCATGATCAGGTATGCCCTCCTCCTCCTCTCTTGTGAAACTGGTATAAAATGGAGATTACTGTCACAAGGGTTGATTGCCATTACCCAGCTTGCCACAGCATGCAAGAAATGACTTGGCATGTTTGTTTTGGAAATAGAATAAACTTTATTTGCTGAGTCAGAACTGGGTAAGGGAGTAACTAGAGGATCCAGGAAGTTATGAAAATGCTTTGTTTTTAGAATATTGAACAGGCCCCTGCTAAAGGTAAAGCAGAATTACTTGCAATGAGGTGACCCTCAAGGTGAAGAAATACACTGGCTTTCACTGCAACTTTGCATCTCTTTTCCCTAATAGTGAGGGTCAGAGAAGTCACTTGCTTATGCACAAGGCAAGGGTGGTTTGAGAGAGGTGAAGAGATGCAAGTTCTGGCAACCTAAATGCTCTCCCAGTAAAGGAACAAATAATTCTGGTCTGCAGCCCTCTTTATTGATGATTTTTTGTTGCCTGCATAGCAGAATAAGATGGGGTTCTCCTGTGCTGACCTACTAAAGCAAATAGAATAGCTCTGCTTCCACATGCACATTACCCTCAACACAGTTTTCGAGTAGGAGACCTGAAATAGTCAACTAGTCTGCTTGGGATATCAGAGGAGGAGCTCATTCATACAGAGCCCTGTAAGACTAACTGTGGCTCTGGGCTTCTGAATTATGAACATTTCCCAACTGCCACAAACCCACCTCCAACATCTGAGAGTATCCAAGTCAAAACCGTCCAGGAAGAGAAGGGATCATCTTTGGTGAAGACAGCAACTCCCACAATCCCCTAAAGGGCTGCAGCAAAAATTTCAGCTGCCCTGTGTGCTTGTAATTATAGCTCTCTGGTCACTGAAGGCAACCACCACGATGCACAAAGACAATGAGTGCTTAATTAAAATCACCATGCATCTCAAACAACAAATAAAAGGATGGCACTGCTCCCAGAAAAACAGCCCTTACCGAAAACCGATGAACATGGGATGGAATTTCCTTTTAAAAAAATTCCTTCGTTAGCAATTTTGAAAAGTAATGGAAAAATGTCTTATTGAGATGGTGAAGTAAAATTATTTGAGGAGGAAACATGGTTCCTTTGGTATCCCATGGGAAAATCCCCACTTTGATGGAGCAGTAATGCCCATTTTCATGCAACCCAGTTTTTATATGCTAATCTTCCTTTCACTGAGTCCTACTGGGTCAGTGGAAGCAGTTTCAGGGTCTAAAGCAATCCATGGGCATTTCTGGCTGGGCCACCACCATAATAAGTCCTTGGAGAATGAAGTTTTAGTGAACTTCTTTTCCCCCATTTCTGAAGTGAACATGGGCTGAAACCCACAGATGGTGCTTCCCTTCAGTTGCTGACAGAAAAAAAAGTCTCTCTTTCCTATGAATTTATAATTTGATCATGGGTGTCAGACTCCTTGATGGCTGCTGAGAGGTGACCAGGGTCATTGGTGTCTGAGGATCTTTTCTCTGAGATGCAACAATGAAGCAGTTACTAAATGTAAATGTCAGATTCCCATTATCTATTGATTCCACATCATCATGTCTTCCAGAACTTTGAAGTTTTTTCTCTAACCCTGAAAAAGGGTAAGAGCTCGGAGACACCTGAGTACAGAAGCAACCTTCTCTTCAACACCAATTATTTCTGGAAAGTGCTCAAAAAACTGTATAGAGCCTGTAAGTATAAATAATGAAATTATTTACCCATTATTCTGGATAATCCTTAATAGGAGTTATAAATGACAGGCAACTACACTTCATTACCTAGTGCCTACTACAGCCAGCCTCCAAGATTATATGAACAGCTTGCTAGCTCTGACCTTCTTCTACTGCAGCCTGAGCTAAATGAAAAATTCTGTCTTCATCTAGAAAATTGCCCTTCTTCCAAAAAATTAGGGGAATTTTCTAGATTATATCACATAGAAGAAATTCTGAAACTTCTATTTTATGTAGACAACCAGAAAAATTCTCAAAAAAGCTACTTTTTAATCAAGTATTTTTCCTCTGCATTTTCCTTAAAAATATATTTTGGATAAGGAATGTTAAGCAGACTTTACATTCTCATTCACAAAATTATACAATAAGGAGTTTCTTCAGCCTGAGTAGATTATTTGTAGAAAATCAGTTCATTAACTTTCCCTACTCTCATATTGCTACTAACTGGATTTGGTTTAAATCTATGCCATTCAATGTCTACCCTTTCACTGTCTGCTGCTGAAAAGAAGAAAGCAAAGATTTGGTCTGTGGGCATAATTTAATCACATTTCCACAGCTTCAAATAAATGTCTCTTGTTTACCCTCATGTTCCATACACTCCTTAAATAGCTCTTTATACTACCAGTGAGGCTGTTGTAAAGCCTCACTGTAAAGGTGGAAACACCTCTGATCGCAGCTGAATGTGCAGAGAAACACCTATACAAGGTTTATCTAGAAATGAAAAATAAATCACAAAGATTTTAAGGCATCCAACCTGAATCTATGATTGCTTATGGTGGTTTTCCCCTAAGCAAATATCTCATGAAGATCTCCCCGCATTATTTTTCACTTGGTCACAACTTAGATTAGAATTACCAAGACTGGGATTTCAGGAGAATTTGATTTCCCTCTTTGTGCATTTCAGTTGCTTATATGACAGACATGTTCACCTCAAGAAACTTAAAACTTCCCCAAGACATAGCATATGAAATGTATGAAGTGGTAAAATTGGATTTTCTGCAGTGGAAAGGGAACAAACTGGTCTGGCTGGTCGGCACAGAGCAATGGCCAGGATCCATGGGGACTGTGCTAATTTTGGTACTTGAATCACATCCAGCTTTTAGCTTGCTATTTTCAAAGCACTGGTAAAAAAGACCCAAATGAAGGGCTTTGTGTTTTAATCCTCACATTCTGGCTGGATTAGCAAATTGTTTCAGAGTCTCAGTGCCTCACATCCAAATGTTCTTACTGAGGCTTCCTCCCTCTGCAGCAAGTGTGTGGCACCTTGCCTGCTGGCCCCGAGGCTTTCAGGACCGACCTTTGTGACATCCCACCCACTCTCCTCATGTCACAGGGCTGTGCCTGGCAGTTGTTCTGTCCAGGGATCCTCTGCTGTTGAAAAGCACTTCTCATTTGTGAGAAAATCTTTAGCTTAAACCCCTTTCTTTTAGCTTTTGTCCAATCTAGATCATTAGCTAAGGATACTTAGATTGTCTGATGCTCAGGGATCTGCTAACATACGTGGCAGCTGCTGGTGTCCTAACTACTTTGAGTCCTAACTTCTACATTCAGGAAGAATGTACTTCCACATCAATGCCTGGTTTTACAGAGAAAGAGGGGTACAACCTTCCTTACAAGCACAGTGTAACTCAAAGTCTGGGACTTGCCACTTTCTATCTGCCAGTAATCTTCTAAACTGATGATGCTAATGTGACAACACACCAGCTCACAAACCACCATTCTGGCTAAGTTTTCCTTTCTTCCAGAAGCAGCTGTAGAGGGTTGGGTTCCTCTTGCTTTTTGACCCGCTCTGGAGATCTTACACATTTGCATCCTGTGAAGACTCACACAGGTCTGAGAGGGCACGAGTGCCCCTCTTCAGTCAGGGGGTAGCTCCCTGCTGGGTTACAGGGACTGGTGGGGCTGCTGGACATGCCATTTCTGCCTCCTCTCCAGGGAGTCACATTACTCCAACAGAGAACACAGAGACCATTGACCATAAATGAAGAACCTGATCATGGCTGGGACAGAAGATACATCCATGTGCTTGGTAAAAAGCATGCTGTTATCCAGCTATGTTAAAAATCCTACACAGCCTTGGCCTTGGCATCTTGCCTTTGTAACACATAAAAGAACTGGCTTCATCTTCAGCCAGCTTACTTCTGGAAAGCTTATTTAATCTGACAGGTGTAAGATCACATGCCTCATCACTGAACCTTAGCAGTATGCAGGAGGAATTACTGCTATGTCATTCCTTTAGGTCAGGCATCCCGACGCTTTCTGTGTGAATAGGAACAGCTGGGACATTACTCTACTTATTGCCTAACAAATTCATTTGCTGGCCTTCTCCCTTCACTGTCAAAGACCACCCTGATCCTGGCAATACAAAGTGACCCCAATGCACCTTTTCTTCACTACCTGGTCACATCAAGTAAGGAGGAACTGGTAAGCACATGAAATCTGTGACGTGCCTGATTGCTCTCCAGGAGTGGATTAGCTACAGATCCTCAAGGTTGGGTGCTCATGGCTGAAGACCCCAGGCAGGGTGCAGAGGAGTACACAGTGTCAGTCTGCTGCATTGATGTGGAAGACCCTGGGCAGAAAAACAGGAAAACACAGCCCGGATCTCACCACCTTGATGCTTGGTTTCGGACCCTAATCCCGGCAGAGATGGCAAACTTTTGCTGCCATCAAGGGTTTGTCCCCTTTGGAAAACTGCCTGTATTTTTCTGAGATTTGCATCCCTGCTCTGAAGTGTATCTGAGAATCCACAGCTCCAAGGTCATCTCAGTGACCTGTTGTGTGGTTTGTGCAGGTTTGTCTGCCCAGGTGTTCAGGATTTGTGGAAATCTGAAACAGCAAACCTGTATAGTTAAGAGGAATTTCACACAGCTGACACACACACCTGACATGTTCAGAAAACTGTAAACCATTTGAACAGCTTATTAAACAGCAATGAGTGGACCAAAAAACCCAAAACCAAACCATGCAGGTAACAGAAGCTTCAGGGATGCATGTTGATTCCTGCCTCTTCCTGCCTGCCTGCTCTAGAGTAATGGGGCCTCTTCTACTGAATGTTATGAAGGTACTGTTGAACTACTCCTGTGCAACTCCTCTGTCTTTGCCAGGATGTTCTGCAGACCTCTGCACAAAGGAGGCCCTACTGTTCTATAACATTGAATTTTGAAGCCATTCCTTCTTCTTCCATGTAGCATTTCTGTCAGTTATGCTCTTCTGTTAACTTGAAAATGCATCTTTGCAACAATTCCTTCTATGAAGCTAGGGGACAGAGAGGATGCAACTGCAGACACACCCCTTCTCAAAAGTCATATTCCTTCTTCTTTCTACCATTACTCCATCCGGACACATAATTTTGCACATAGAAATGTCCTTAAAGAAGATTAGATCTTTCTTCCTTAAGGAAGGTCAGATGCCTCTCTGCATCTGCCTCCAAAGGCTTAGTACTCTTCCTTAAAGCTTTATCTTTTTAACATGGATAGCTTAGTCTCCTCCAGGGATTCAGACAACATAAAGTCAGTGAATAGTCATCATCAGTATTCAACACGTTGCCCTGCACATCCCTGTAGGTGTCCCTGTTGAAGGATGTTATTTAATTCAGACCTATGTGAAATGTGTATTTCTCTTTACTCAGAGACTGGATTAATGTGAAAAATACAGTAAGTTGCAATATTTTATGTGGTTACTAAACTGTGATTTCCTGCAGGACCTTGTAGAAAAAGCAAAGGTCTCAATTTCTAGGCTGGCTGCACTGTTGAAACCATGACAGAAGCCATGACAACTTGCAGCAGAGCAGCCAGCCTAGAAATTGAGACCTTTGCTGTGGAAGACATCCACAAGCAAGATCTCTCACCTTTTACATGGAACGACCTTAAGAAATGTGCTCAAAAGACAAAAGATACTTAAATACATTGGCCAAAAGTGATGCAATGCACCACTTAAATTGAAGCACCTGCCTCTCATGCCACAGTGCAAGTATACTTTGTGAGAATTCAACACAGTGTTTGCTTCCTGCTTGCACTAAATTATACCAACAACCATTCTTTATACTCTCAGTGGTAATAAATCTGGAAGTAAAAAGCTGTCTTGTCCTGTAAATGACAATTAATGGGTTCTGCCCTTGCTGACCACACTGCTCCATGGTTTTGGAGGTGATGCTGCCTTTGCCTTAGCAGAACTAACTCTGCTAGTTTACGAGCAGAGAGATGTAACTTCTGGACATGTTACTGGCAAAGGTGGTCAGAGATATTGTATTGCATTGATACAGTGAGTAAGTGTCACTTTTTTACTTTTAGAAGTAAAGAACAAAGGAGAGAAGTAAAGGGACAACAGCTCCCTTTATGAAGGAATTTCCAGAAGAGGTGAAAACCAAACCTCCTATTTTTATTTGTTTCAAACCAAGCTAAAATTACGTGACTTTTAAAAGAGAACTGCTGGGCCTCCATTCAACTATTTACATCTTCCATGCAAGTCTCTTCTCAGCTTGACAGTTGTGCTGAAATGCTGGACCACTGCAGAGCCCAAACAGGATAAAATTACCAGCTTGGGAATGATGCCACAGGCAACTGAATCACTTGTCTTTGCAGGGACCTGCTGAAGAGCATGTCAAGCCAACATTCAAGGTCCACTGTGAAAGACATACCCAAGACTTTTCCAGAGATGTCAGGAGAGTCTAGGAGGAGTACTGGAGATTTATTTCCTGGTATAGAAGAGGGGTTGAAAAATCCCTCTCCTCTGTGGATTAGCACTAATGTGATATGTAATCAGTTACCTCTCACAATGAAGGAATTCAGAGGACGTTTTTCATTGTCTGAATGTTAGTGGATCAGTCATCCTGCACAGACAGTAGCTGCTGAATTCTACACAAAATTAATTTCCCATAGCTCAAGTCAGCACCACATTTGGCTGCAAGTCTCAACACAGGAAGGGATCAAATAGCTCAAATGAAGAAATGACTTAGAAGCCTCAGTAAGGCCTGGTCAGAAAGATATTTTAGTTTTTGCTCACAGTTAGGCAGAGCAGGACGAGGCTCCAGAAATCATATAGAATATTAAAATATTCACATTTTGTAAGATCATTTAACTAGAGAAACAACTCCATTCTTGACCACTCCTGATGATCACTGCTGTTTATTTGGTGGTCTCTCTTAATCTCTCAGTCCATGCCAGAGACAATACAACCCACTGTATCTTGACTGGCTTCCAACTGGTCTGCCACCAGAGACAGGAAACTTTATTTAGACTGCAAGCTTTTTGTGGCAAACACAGTCCCTCTGTTGTGTAATCGCACAAATTGTAATAGAAAGAGGTACTAATTCCTGCCTGGGATTGTTATGTTATGACAGAAACCGTCTCACAGCCAGATGTAAACACTGTGCACAGGAATTCTGTGCAAACTACATGGACTCCTAAATCCTGAGGCTGGACCTATCAAACCCTATAATTCTGTGAATTTTTGTGTCTCAGATCCTCTGACAGGTATCTTGCACATAGTGTCATGCTTCTCCAGTAAGGAACAAATGGAACTTACCTCAACTTTGCCTCCTGTCACATTTCACTGTGTGAGTACAAGCACAGTGGAAGTTCAAGGAAGAGCATATAGTGCTTGTCATTAAGCCCTAACTGTATTCAACAGTGCTACAGATGAACACACAAATTCAGGATGCTTTCTAACTGTCAGGCAAAAACTTTCTTGAGGAAGTGGCTCATAAAAGCAGGAACAAATGTTTTTTCCACAAATGGGTACTCAGGATTTATAACTTAGTCAAATGCTTCAAGCCTTTTTTTTCTTTTTTTCTTTTTTTCCTTTTTTTTTCCTTTTTTTCCTTTTTTTATTCTTTTTAATTTTTCCTTTCTGTTGAAGGACATGAGTTTGACACACTATCAAGCTCTCAGTATAACTGCTAATGAAAACTTTGAAAATACTGTCACTGAGATTTTCAAATGGCTTCACCTATTACCTTTAATATGAAGAGAATGAGGTCACTACCTACACATCTGCAGTACATGCTCTTCCAGTGCAGCAGAATGAACTTTACAGACTACATCACTGATCTGGCAAGTATCTGTCTCCTCTACTACTGAAATCATCTGCAATCCACTTTTGACAAGGGTCAGCTTGACTGCAAAATCACTGCTCTGCACAGCTCCTAGAAATAACAGATTTTCCCTGTCAGAGCAACTAAACTGAAATGTTAAAGATGACAAGTTGCAAGACTGGATACATACCAAAAAGAAAAGAGGGCACAACACTAAGGTCTTACAGCAAGCTGAGTTTTGCTTGACATAGCATGTACAGTGCCACTACAATCAGATCACAGCAAACCACACAGTAGTGAGACTGTTGAAGATCCTGTCCCTGAAATGCTGAGTGTTTCCTTGGTATCCTTCCAGTCAAACAAGGATTAGTAGACAGAAGTGCTCCAGCCTGTAGACAGATCACAATGAATTCACTGCCAGGCAGGTTGCTCTGCAAAATTTAAGATGTAGCCTGAATGGGAGGTGCTATTGACCAGTTCAAGCCACTCTACCTGTGCTCTCCACAATCCTCTGAAAATTAAATGTACAAAACTGCCTGTTGCCAAGCAGGGATAGGAAAAGAGACACCTGTGTCCCCTTTTTGCCAGCAGATAGCCTACAACAGCTTACAAGATGGACACCTGAAGGTCAGGATGCTATCCAGAGGGACCTGGACAAGTTTGAGAAGTGAGCCCCTGAGAATCTCATGAGGTTTAACATGACCAAGTACAAGGTGCTGCATGTGGGTCAGGACACTCCCAGTATCAACCCAGGCTGGGGGATGAACAGACTGAAAGCAGCCCTGCTGGAAGACTGGGGGGTGCTGGTGGATGAAAGGCTGGACACGACCCAGCCATGAGCACTCACAGCCCAGAAAAGAAAACATGTCCTGGGCTGCATCCAGAGCAGCGTGGGCAGCAGGGGAGGGAGGGACTCTGCCCCTCTGATCTGCTCTGGTGAGAGCCCAACATCAAACCCTGCATCCAGCTCTGGGGTCCCAGTGCAGGAAGGACATGGACCTGTTAGACTGAGCGCAGAGGAGCCCACCAAGGTGTTCAGAGGAATGGAGCACCTCTCCCATAGGAAAAGGCTGAGGGAATTGGGAACTGGGAACTGGAAAAGAGGAGGTTGCAGGGTGACCTAATTTCAGCCTAACAGCACCTGAAAGCACCCTACAAAAATCACCGAGAGGGGCTCTGACAAGATTATGTAGAGACAGAACAAGGGGGAATGGCTTCAAACCAAAAGAGAGTAGCTTTATATTAGATGTTGGGAAGAAATTCTTTACTGTGATAGGTTGTCTTGAAGTTCGGATGTCCCTTCCCTGGGAGTGTTCAAGGTCAGGTTGGGGCTCTGAGAAACCTGGTCTGGTGAAAAGTGCCCCTGGCATGGTGGTTGGGATGAAATGGCTTTTAAGGTCCCTTCCAACCCAAGCCCTTCTACAACTCCATGATTCTATGACTCCCATGAGCATGAGTTGGGCTAGGATGTGCTGGTAACAATCAGTAATATTACAAGCTATTTTATTATTCTAATGTCTGAAATGGCAAACTGCTGTATTCCACTAGAGGATGAGTATTTCGTCTGCAGATGGCCAAAATCTAAATCATCATGTTCCCCTGATTAATATGCTATGTAGACAAAAATGTAATTTGTATTTTAGGCTAGTGCTAAGTTATTTAGTACCTGAAGAAAGAGTCTGAAGAGAAAAATAGCTTTGAGTCCATTTTTACCAGATGTCATAAAAAGCATTATAGCATCAAGGAGCTCCTTCTGGAGGTATCTCTACACAGAAACTGGCTTGTGATTCTATAACTTAAATAAGACTGCTCACCCTTATGGTGAGCAGAAGCATTCAAAAGCACCACTGATGAAGCAATTTTGTGGAAAAGAGGGAGAAAACACCAAATGTCAGAATAAAAGGTACACATCATAGAAGGAAGATTTTCAACCAAAGGCTAGTAGACCAGTGTTTTTCCACCAGGTGCCTCCAGGCCCCAGATCTGCTCTGCTCTGCTCTGTACTGTGGTAGGCATGAAAAAGCAAAACCTTTCCTTGCATATTTCTTTCTGCCAAAACAATTCTACACAGCCACACAGGTTCCTGTGTGGACCTCTTTCTCAAGACTTATCAGAACACAGTTGTCACGGCCCTTACTTACAAAGAAAAGGTACTTACTCATCATAACTCTGCAAAGAATGTAGTAAGTCAGTCATTTGTCTCTACCAACTATGGAGAAGAGTAACAAGAAACTGGAAGACAATAGAATGTTGTTTGCCACCCATAGAATATGTAGTTTGCTCCCCATAATCTACTCCTTTTCTTCAGAAGCTTCTAATTCGATGGCAGAGAGCCAAGGGAGAATCTAGAGGAATTATTTTTTTATAAATCCCACCTTTGCTCTAGTCTTTCAGGCATGAATGACATGAAAATTTTCTGGCATAACAGCATGGTAGCAACAGCTGGATCCCATGCCCCTTCCCTGGGCAGGAGTATACCCCAAACACAACTAGTCATTTAGTTCCAGATAATATCTTGCCAGGCTGTCATCACATCAAAGGCAAAGAAATAAGAGATTGAAGACTCTTCTTTTTTTGCACAAGTTATTCTTGTATTGGGAAGTTGCAGATAGTGAGAAAACCTGCTGAGGATCATCTTTTCATCATTGCACAGCATGACCGAAGGGAAATATCCTTGGGTATCAACATCACAGAGAATCTGAGCTATGAAGGGGAATCACTGGCTCATTTTATCTCCTAAAATAGGTAACTTAAAAGAAATTCTGATTCCTGGAGTCATGATTTCTTTTCTGGTCTGCCTTGGGAGGTGTATGATGTGATGCTGTTCCTTGCATTATAAGACTGTATATTAACAAATGTAATACATCCATAAAAACAACAAGCATAATTTCCTCTGATTCCTCCCCCACATTGTTGTTTTTTAGAAACCAGTGTAATTAAATAGGTTGGAGTAAATGGTACCCATACAGTCTGCTTCCTGCTGTTGGTTTATCTTCTTCTTCTTCTATCTACTTCTACTATTTTTAGCACTCTTCTGAGAACTGGAAATATGTTTTGATAAAGATACCATCTTCTAGGCAGGGATACAAATAGTGAATCAGCCTATTCACATTAATGTCACAAGAACAACCACATTCAAGCCAGTATGAGGCAAAGGTCTCTTCAAGGCCTGTTTCCTGTTTGTTACCAATAATTTAATCTGTTTGAGTGAGACAGTCAGGGGATCAGGCTAGACTCTCAGGCCATGCACAGCACACTTTAATCCTGTTGCCAGGGTTTATGCCTCAAGTATGTGCTTTACTGGAAGGTGCCTGTTTGTTTTCCTGTAACTAGCTGTGGTCAGAGCTGGTTATTCTATAGGTCATCTGGCTCACATTCCTCCTGGAAGTTATTTCACGAGCTACAATTTTCAGCAGCAATCTCAAACAAAAATTTCCATAGGCAAAAAAATTGTGGTCCTGCTCTGCTCATCTTAGTAGATGTCTATTTTATGTTAAGTTTTTTTGTGTTGTAGGGCCTTCAAGTTTTGCAAACAGTAAAATGGAGAATATTAAAGCACTTCTAAGAACAAAAGATTCAGACAAAAAAGACTCTCAAATATTCTTGGATTACAAACATCTGCTTTATGGCTCACATATCAAAATAATATTTTTCCTCAGTCTGTATCTCTTCCTAGTCTTCAGGAAACCCCTTTCCCTTACTAAAGCTTACTAACTGAAGAAAAATTACCATGGACAAAGACACAGTGCCCTTGAAGAGCAGCTCGCAAGAACAGCAAATGAAGAACTGATCAAGACAGGCAGATTTCACAGTACCTGTCAATTTTCCCAATGTCCCAAACTAAAAGCCCTTGATTTAAACTAAAATTCCTTTTCATTACTTAACTCAGTAAAACAACTCAGGGCAATGGCTCCCATGTAGCCTGAAGTTTACCACGTTCTTTTCATTCCTTCTCCTTTTAGCTGAATAAGGTCTTGCCTGTATTTTTTCCTGTTTGCTTGTTTTGTCCCCAGCAGTATGAACAGATCTAATAAACATTGCCTCATTCCCTACTGTCATGTGGATGTATATGTCTTTATGAACCAACACGCATATGTCTCAAAAGTCCTTTTGCTAAATTGCAGAACTACTGTCCACCTATACCACACTATAATATCAGCCCTTTTTTCTCTTCTTCATACAAGCAGTATTAATCCCTGATAATCTGCTTTAAATGCTGAGAAGAATGAGTAACAGTTTGTGATAGAAGATAACTGTGCTGACTTCTGGGTACCCACCTTTGCTCAGAGATCTCTGAACTGATCTAAACACAGACAAAGACTGCATCTCTTTTTTTGCAAATGGGCCTGTACTCACAGTACACAAAATAATAATAAAATATGGACCTCTAAAATTCATGCCTTTTACTTTTTCTATCATGTATTTTCATCATGGTCCCACTCTGGCTGAAAATGAAATGTGTTAGTGCTCCTTGGGGACACTGAACGATTTTATGGCATTCTTTGTGGGCCACCGGATGGCACTAGCATCCAAAATACCACTGCCAGCCCACCATTTGTTTCACCAAAAACAAAACATTGACTTAAAAATCAAAGCAATTGAAACAGCAGCCCCTTAGCGACCTGCAACACTATGTTTATGTCTGTCACAATTGCACAGGTCACAGCAAAAGTGATGCAAACCACTGCAAAATATGTCACTTCATCGTTTGCCACAGCTGCACAAAATCTTTGTGATCATACTGACCAACAAATAGACACAATTTTAAATGTGGTATCTGCAAAGTAGCCATGGCTGAGTGGCAAACTTGCCACTCAGTATGTCAATACATCACGGCCTTTGCCAAGTGCTTAAAGCTCTGTGAGAAATCTATTATTTCCAATGAAACTGGAGCCAGGGCAGCAATGTGCCATCCTTTTGTACTCACTCAACAGGAGTCATTCTTCATTTTCCTTCATATCACAAATAGTCTTAGATTTAATATTATCAGAATAGATGCTAAGCCCAGAAAATGCTACATTTAAAACTGATAACCTGTCGTTCAGCAACTGCTTTGCCTATAAAGAGCCATGCGTAGGGACAGAAGGAGAAGGCAGGAATGGTGAAAGAGAAGATGGTAAATAGCAGTTAGAGCAGACAAAAGGGCTCTGTTGCAGAGTGCAAATGAAGCACAGCTGGTTTACAGCTGCACTGTATTCCCCTAGAAGGTAGGGCACTGGGGAAATGCCGTAATGCTTTCCTTACTATCAGGATGGTACAACAGACTGGATGGGCTGAATGGCCCTTTTCTGTGATGCCCATAAAAACTACCATAAAAAATCCATTAGTTCCCTGCAGCCTTGTGCGTCCTGAGTCAGGCTGTCATGCGTAAGACGGTAGGCAGACTCTGCTGCCCTGCTTTCAAGGGATTCACAGGCAAACGTCTCTGAGTAACTCACCAAAATCTGATTTTGAGGACAGACCAGAAGCATTTCAGGCAGAGAATTGAAAGCAAAGATGAGAATATTAAAACCTACTGCAAAGCAGTCTGGAACTGTTGACAAACTACCCTTTAATGTCAGTGGGCTTGAGCCCACTCTGCTGGCATTTCTTTAGCTCACAGTTCAAACCTGGCTCTATACAATTTTTCGTCTCTTCCTTCCCTTCCCACCTGATGAATTTTTGCATGAACCTCCTGAAGACTGCACACCAATTACATCATTACACCTCTCTCCCACTTTTCTTGGCCCACACGTTCATGTCAATACCTCTATTTGTTATTTCCTCCTTCCTGTGATTATAATTGAAATTTACTGGGATAAGATGGGATGATTATGAGCTCAAAAGCTTTTAACAAAAAGTACTCTGCTGTTTGTCTGCCCCATTTAAGGAAGCTCCTGTGTATTTGTGCCAGTCCCTCTTGTCTCCCTGAGATAGGTGTCTGGCTGCTGCATGAAATGGGGCCATGGTCTATAAATTACAGTGACACCAAATCTGAAAGCAAGCTCCCTGGGTTTGCATTTGTTGTCTGAGATGACAAATGAAAAATAGTTACAGTGAACAGTAACTATGCCTCAGACACAAAAGTCATTGCTTCTGCAATGGAGGCAGCAGAATATTTTAAACTTCTGCGTCAGATTGAAGGCTGGAGGCTCCTGCTTTGACCTATTAAGACCTTAGCACTATTCCTGATGAGGTACAGTAGTCTCCTTCTAACTAGGATAGCATAAGACAAATTCTACCAACTATAAATAGTTTCTAAAAGTGGCTATGAAACCCAAGAATGTAATTTTTTCCCACCAGGAGTACATCATGAGCCACTCCGAGTGTAGATGTCAACAGCTTCTTTGTTAAATTTATCCCAGAAGTCTCAAAGCTGGGAAAAATCAAAAGCACCAGCTTCCTCCTTCTGAAGTCGTGCAAGAGCCTTTGAGGTTTTGCTATTAGCAGCCTCCTTTTGCAAACTGTTTATTCCAAGGAGCATTCATTCCCCACATTAAGGTCAACTAAGGGTTTCCTTGAGGCAGCTGAGCCACTGCCATCTCTGCTGGAATGGCCCAGACAGAGATGCAGCCTTAGGATCACTGTCACAGGCACGTGCTGTTGACGTGGCACAAACCCAAAATCTAACTTAGCATGTTGTAGTGCCAAGGGAATCTCATGTTTGACTCCAAAGATAAACGATTGCTTTCTGGTCATTTCCAAAAAATACATCTCTATGTCCCACTATGCTCCTCTGGGAAATAACTAGTTTATCTTCCAACAGGAAGAAGCTACACATGTGCTAGTAGGTTACATACTTAAGGATGAGCTTGAAGGCTTTTTCCTCTGTGCCTTTCACACGCTGCTGTTGCTGTTTGTGCAGTACAATATATGACAGCAGAACTTTGCAGGTAGGCCTTGTGCTTTTCACCACAAGCCAGGCTTGAACACTTCCTTAAAAACAGAAGTGACACTAATCTTTCTTGTTGCTTCACAAACTAAAGCATATAAAAAGATTTCTTTAACTTAATTTCTCTGTGACTGGGAATTCACTGACACTGAGCTGGATGTGTCTGCATGAGGGGATGTATAGATGACCTAAATAGTGTTATTACAGAGAGATGTGATGCTTCTGCAGTGAGTCCAGCATAAGGTTACAAAGAATGCAAGGGGATTGGAGCATCTCTCTTATGTGGAAATGCAGAGGGAACGAGTCCTCTTCTGCTTGGAGAAGAGACAACAGAGAAGGCACCACTCCAGCATCTATAAATATGTGAGGGCAGGATGTCAAGAGGATGGCCAGACTCTGCTCAGTGATGCCCAGCAATAGGGAGAGAGACAACAGGCAGAAAGAGGAAGTTCCACCTGAACATGCAGAACTCTTTTACTGTGCAGGTGACTGAGTACTGGAACAGGCTGCCCAGAAAGCTTGTTGAGTCTCTCTCATTGGAAATACTCAAGTATGATCTGGACGCAATCCTGTGCAATTTGCTCTAGTGGGCTCTGCTTAAGCAGGGAGGCTGGGGTAGATGACCTCCAGTGATTCCTTCCATTCTTACTCATTCTGTGATTCTGTGATCAGGGACTGCCATGTGGAATCAGAAAGGCTTGAACTAGACTGTAGGTTGACAGACCAAAGGTTTTTCCACGGATATCATACAAACAAGATGTCTAACATTTATCTGTGCATGAAACACATTTCCCTATACATAATGATTACTGCAAAACTCTTTCTGCTATTCAACGTAAGTCCCAGATCTTAAAAATAACAAAATGAGTGCAGCTACTGCTAAGACAGGGTATTTTTTTTAATCTTCTGTATCAAGCTTCCTGCACTGGTTTAGCTTTGCAAATAATTTCCAGCAATCAATCAAAACACAAATCTATGGAACACTAACTTCTGTTTTCCAGATGTTTTCAGTCAAATCAACAGTCTAATTTGTCCATCTCCTATTTTCTTGTTAAATTTTGTTATTTGGGGGAGTCCACCTCATATTGGGTAACAGCAGTCATTAAGAGGGATGGTGAATCCACAAATCCCTTGGCAATCATTTGAACTCCATTTTATACAGAGACATACTCATAGCACCCCCACAGAAAGGAAAAACAAATTTCTTTCCTATATATAGTTATCTTACAGCTATAATCAGGTATATTGTGATATATCTCTTTTCTCTTTCCAGTTTTTTTATATAGGAACGAATGTTATCTATCAAAGAGTTTAATTTTTAAAAATGAAATTTATCAGAAGGTTTTATAAAATTTTACACAGTAAATACAGAACATTCTAGATAATTTTGCCTGGAACTCAGTTCTCACCATCCAAAGCAATGATCAATTAAAACCTATGTGAATGTAAGCACAGGCATGTATCTGCTTTCCAAAGGACCTCACTGTTGCAGCAATTACTGTTTTCCAGCTGCCTGCCACTGCCTTCTTTGCCCTGCAGTTGTAAATCTGCTCTGAGTTATCCTTCTCTGTGTAAAGTCAGTCATTTTGGTTTAAATGGAGGAGAGGGGTTTCTTGTTCCACCAACTGTGGAGGCTCCAGAAAAATATTGTCCAGAATGTGGCTGTTGTCACCTTCCCAGGGCTTCAGCTGGGCCTGGAGCACCTGACTATATGTCTCCACTCCTACACAGCTCAGTTGCATTTGTGTAACATGATATAAAAGCAGTCCATGAGGTATTCTTGAAATTGCTGAGTCTTAATCCAGTCCTCGTGTGTCTTTATAGGTCTGCTGGAGCTGCTACTTGTGTACGCATTTTCTCCACTTTGGTTCAGCTGCAAAGAGCTTAACCTGTGTTAAGTTTTTCTAATTGGCATTTAAAAAAAATAACTCTTCTAAGTGCACCGTGAGCATGGAGAACATGATCTTCAACCAGTAACTAAGCAATACTGGAGTCTCCTTTACAGCATAGATAAGTAGCACTGTTCAAGGCATGGCTCTCCAGTGTACAAAAGGAGCTTGCTGTTTCCCGTTCCTCACCGTCCCTTTCGTGTTTGCATAGTGTATTCAAGAAACCAAACTGATTAAGAGAAAACAGCAGCTGGCCAGCCAACAGGTGCCTGCTCCTAGTGTCTTGCAGAAGCCTTCTGAAGCAAGCTGGGTATCACCATTTGACACCATGCATGTCAGTACCTCCAGCAGTAGAGGGGTGTGAGCAGACACTGCACAGCTTCTGGCTAGCCAAAATGCAGATGAGATCCAATAAATACATTTTCAGACAACAATCCCTTCGATATCATAAAATGTCAAGTCTGCTATTTCTTAATGAATACATCAGACTTAAAATAATTGAGCTTTCCTCTACTAGAATTCCAATCTGATCCTATTAAAATGAAGCAAAATTTATCTTGATTATGGTCTGGGATTCATAAAAGGCTGAATTCTCTTTCCTGTCTGCCATGCTTTTTTTAGCAACTGGCAGCTCCTGTCTATCAGGAGAGCAAAATTGCATTGGAAAGGGCCAGTTTTGGCCCTACAATGTCACTGGCATATGAAACATTGTTTGTTGTGGGGTTTCTATGCCATTCTGACCCATCATTGTTCATAGCTGGCTAGAGACATGATGAGTGACATCTTCACCAGACCTGATAGATCTCATTGAGCTATGAGATAGTTATATGTAGCTACATGCTACTTTTAAGGTCTGTTTTAGAGTCTGTGTTCACCTGAGGGGTGTTCACCTGCTACAGCATGCCTGCAAAACAAAATGGTCTGTGGGCCACCCACAAATCTAATTCTCCATTTCATCATATGGTTCTTGCACAGTA
Organism: Muscicapa striata striata; assembly: GCA_030060385.1. Taxonomy (NCBI): domain Eukaryota; kingdom Metazoa; phylum Chordata; class Aves; order Passeriformes; family Muscicapidae; genus Muscicapa; species Muscicapa striata. Next base: position 1,471,365 of record JAREIS010000156.1, read on the forward strand.
GGGCAATTACCTATGTGTCCATTTTGTAAGATGGGCTGACAATGAAGAGCTGTTGATGAACACACAGTCTGACTTAAGTGGGGGACAGTGTACAAACTAAAAAATTAACATTTTAATTTTTAACCTATTCCATAAGGCATGTTTGTGTTTCACATCTAATAAACACTATCTGCTCAAATAACAACGAGAAATAAAGAAATTATTTAAAATAAGTAAAATATTTCATCAAATGAAAAAGAATTATTAACTTTTACTTGCTGGGTGAAGTGTTTCTTCTTCATTTTTGAAAGGACACTGCAGAGTTTTTGAAATCCTGTGGAGTGAGAGGAATACTTGCCCTCTTCTCATATCTAGTCCATACATTTTAGTTCAAGAATGCACAAAAATTACACAGCCCTTTCCTGCAGCTGCACAGAATAATAAGAGGAGCTACAAAGAATAATTTTATTCATTTTTCCACAGATTCTCAGAAAGCACAGATTTTTTTTCCCCAACCAATTGGAAATTTTTTGTCTTCTGTACATTCTTCTCTACAGAAACATCTTTTCTCTGCTTTCTGACAGATCACTTGGCTGTTTGTGCATTGCTATTATTTTATTATTGTGGCTTCTAAAACCCAGTCAGCCAGCTGTGAGTGGCAGTGACTTAACTGGTTCAACACAGAAAGAAACAACCCTGAACAGTCAAATTTGCTGAACTGCGTGTTACATCCTTTTGTGCCATGACTGCCTGCTCTTGTGATACTCCCTCAGGCTTTCCAACACCTCTGTGCCCAGCACAGATAACTTGGCAAAACTCTTAGGTGCTTGCAGACATACTATGATGGGGATAACAAAAACCACTATTATTTGCTAACAGGTGGCTAGAAGAGTTTGCTAGTGGTAGGAATCCTCAGCCAAGGGCCAGTTTGCAGTGGTGTCATGGTTTGATACTGGCCGAATGCCAGGCACTCATGAGAACTGTTCACTCACTCTCCTCTGCTATAGCTGACCAGAGAAGGGGAAAAAAAGCCCCAAAAGGATAATGAACTGAGATAAGGACCAGGACAAAATATTTTAAAGGCGAAACAGGCTCAAATGTAAAGGTATAAAGTAAATTTATTATTAATACAGTCAGAGGAGGATAATGAGGAGTAAAATATGCCTTTTAAACACTTTGTTACCCCAGCCCCTCCCTCCTTCCCACTGACAGCACAGGAGACAGGGCATGGTGGAGGGGGGATTGGTCAGTTCATTATCTGAGATCTTTGAATTTTGTTCAGGCTTTTCTTTACTATGCTGTGAGTACCTCCCATGGGCGAGATGGTTTTCCCAGAACTGCTGTGTCGTGGGTCACTTGTCCAGTTTTTTAAGAAAAAGCTGCTCTAATTTGGAAGCAAGGGCCCTTTGTCTCTGGAAGCAGGGGTGCTCCCTCTCTCTTCAGGTCTCCCACTGGATTACAGCTTTTTTTGATGTCCACTTGCTCTGGTGTGGGCAGCTTTGCCATGGGCTGTGAGTGGATTTCCACACCCACCACTATCAGTTTGTTCCACTATCGTCCTCAGCACGGCCTGCAGAGGAATCTCAGCTCTGACTTTTGGAGCAACTTCTCCGGCTCCTTCTTTTCACTGACCTCCGTGCTGCCATGCTGTTTTTCTCCACATGCTCTCACTTTCTCCTCTTTCTCTGACTAAAAGAAAAATTGCTGCTTGTAGGTACCACTGTCAGCAAGTTTCATCAATTCAAAATTTCCTGTAATGTCTCGTCCAGGCTCTGTGCTGGGGAATTGCTCACCACGCTTCTGCCGCTGCCCGCGTGGCTCCCCCACCACCGTGTGGGTGGCTGTGGCTGCTGTGGCACTGGTGCTATTTAACACCTCTCTTCACACGGGGCACCGAGAAGGAGAAGCTGCCAGCACTGCCCCTGCCCTTCTGCTCACAGTGCAGCTGGCTGGAGGTGGCCAAGCAGGCAAAGTTTGCTGCAGACCATGCCAAAATGGTGTCGGTGGCAGGGATGCCCCAGCGACAGCACCTCGCCCCCTAGAAAAACTGACTGCACACTGTTTTGATTTCCTTCTTAAATATGCCATTACCAACCTCTCTAACTGGGGCAGTGGCACGTCCATCTTCAGAGCCATCGGAGATTGGCTCTGCCAGACACAGTGGAAGCTTCCAGCAGCTTCTCACATAAGCCACTTCTGTGGCCTTCCCTTACTACTAAAACCTAGGCTGTGCCCAAATCAGCACAAGTGGTCAACCTCTTGCACTTGGCACAATGAGGTTTTTTACTGGAGGAGCAGCCCACCTTGGCTCGATACTAGTAGCCAGTCGAAGGAAGTCCTAGAGGACATTTAGGCTGTCCTTTGAGTGTTCTCAGGATAGGTGAGCAGTCAGTCACTTTGATTTTGTGTGACAAACAGTTCATAAGAATGGTCTAGCCTTTAAGCAACAGGCCTCACATTCCACAGAGGGACTTAAGTGCTGGTGCCCACCATTTTCAGTAGGAACAGAGAGCCATGAGACCTTTGTGAGGCTGGATATGAATGTATACACACAAGAGTGAGTTGGTCTTACCACCCAGCAGTCCCCATATGTTGTGAAGCTCACCTTCCAACATAGTGTACCTACAATCCTGATGTCACTGGCCTAGTGCTACCCAGCTCAGGCAGGGAGGGGAACACTGAGGATAGCAATGCTCACTTGAAGTGTTAGATAACACCTCCCTATCACAGCCTTCTTTCACTTGAGTCATATGCTGCCCAACAAAGGAGCCTTAGCCTCTTTAACCATTGACGTTTCAGGTAAAACTCAAAGCTGAGCACTTCTGCTATACCATCTCCATCTTTTCTGCCTGTCTTTGTGCCCTGTTACTGTGAAATCCTGCAGACTGTGGATGGTACAGGACAGCTTTGAAACACTGCCTGGTTGGAAGTTCTCTCAGTCTTTATATTTCACCATTTTGCAATACAGCAATGGCCAGAGACCCTCAAAACCTGGAAAAAGAATTTCCCAGTTACCTAAAATTTCTTACAGATAGCACATTGTACTTTTCTAGACCTCCCTGAATGCAATGAAACAAGGCTTGCAAGCCCAAAGAGCATTTAGATAAAAATTTGTTCTGGTTTTCAAAAAAAGGGATGTGATTTTTTTTAGGGACATATAAAAGCACAATGTTTATTCCTACTACCTTCATCTTCATTCTTGAATAAGTAGATGTCACGTGGTATTTTCACAGATGCAAACTTGGAAAACTTTCCTGTGCCAGCTATCTCAATATTCAAACAATATTATGGTGACAGCTAACGTGGCTTCTCATGGGGAACAACCACATGTGTTACACCAGGAAAGAGTAAATTCTTCCTGTATCACATGTGAAAAGTTGTCACTACTCTGGGTTAGCTCCGTGGATACACAAAGCTATCTGGGTTTTTTTGTAGGCAAACATTAATTCTCCAGTCTTTCTGTATAATTTGCATGTTTCTGCAGGCCCTGTGAGGAGCATCACAACAAGTAATATTTTCCAAGTCATCGTGTAAGCAAGATCATACTTGGTTATGCTAAATAAATACTTTGAGAGAGAAAAGTGCATTTAACCTGTTATGAGATGATGAATTGGATCAGGGAACAAAGGGCAGATATATTAGCTTAACAGGGCACTGCTTATTTTTATAATCAAATTTATTGTCACCATTTAGTTGATGTGCAAGAGAAACAATTTTTTAAATTTTGTATCTTGAAATTCTGAATTATTCTAAAGGAACAATTAAGCTTAGGCTTAGGAACAGGTACTTCCATCTGCACTACAGTAATACCAAGAAGCCCCAGATGAGGAGACAAAACTCCAGATTCATTTACATCAACTACCAGATTTTCATTTGAAAACGTACAGCAATTCTTACTCATACATAACCTCCATCATTGCTGCAATTCAATTGTATTTCACCCTGCAAAAGTTATTTTTAAAGGTGTGGTCACTATGGAAGCAGTCTTTAGTTAATTGTAGGTGTACGCTCTCAACTTTTCATGTGCTCTCAGTTTAGGTCTCAAAGGATAAGTTTCTGATACTTAACAAAATTTCTCCTTGCTAAAAGCAGATCACATCCTCTGCAGACCTGCTAGTAAAAGACTTATATGTCACTATGGCCTATGGACAGGAAGAATATCAAAACCCTGCTTTGCCAACTCTTGTGATTTTGTTACAAGTTTCACAGTATTTCCTACTTTTTTCAAAACCTTAGTTGTATAGTTATATGACTATATGGGAATCTTAGCTTTCGTATTTAAAAAGGAATTTAGGAGTCCTTACGAATGCAGAGAAGAGATGGAAGTATGACTGAACTGTGGAAAACAAATTTAAAAGTATATAAAATATACTGCAGTGGGTTTTTTTATTATCTGTATTTTACAAGCCGTATCTCCAATTCGTTATGGAATCAACATTTAACCATATTCTTCCATGCCAACTGGTAAGAATGAACATCCCTCTTTTACTGCACTGTGATCCTTTTTGCTCCCCTGTGTAGTGGTAATGTTATGACTCCACAGATCCAGCTGGGCACCTTGGTGTGCATCACAGCATCACAGGCAGATCATCTCTGTGAGATACACGTTATTTTCTAAATATCTTTGCCATCAGCTTAAGCTCATGTCAGTAACACATTGTCATCAGGAAACAAGGATGATAAGCTTAAGGCAATAGTGCTGCCAAGGAAGTGACTGAATGCAAATTAAATCTTAACTCTTGTTTAGATATACGTGATTTTCTTTTTCAAATGTCCATAGCATTTTTACAAGTCCTCTGCATCATTTTACAATCTGAAGATGGAATAAACAGTAGGTCCTACAAAGCTTTCCCTCTTGTCCCTTTTCCCTATAACTTTTGCTTATTTAACTTATAATAGTAAGCTTGCCAAGAATTTCCTTCTGGAATAATTTCCTCTAAAGTGTGATATGAGAAAGATTTATCTGGTAAGTGTTATGGATGGTTCTTGTATCTTGTAATTGATTCTTCAAAAACAGAAGTCTGAAGAGACTGAATTATAGGGGGTAAAAAGTTTAATGGCAAGTAAGTACATAACCAATGTATCTCATTTACCCTCTTCCAAAGGAAAATTGAGAGACAGAGATTCAAACGCTGCTAAGAGAAACAAGAAAGTTAAGTTTTGAGTTAAAGAAAGATTTAGGAAAAGAGCTGAATTTCAGTCTTGGCATTTGCATAGACAGACATCAAAGAGGACAAGAAAATGAGAAGCTGGGATAGAGTGTAAGTATGTGTACATTTATAACTTTCCTTTCCTTTAGGTTTCTAAAACATTTTCTTATAGTGTGGAAACAGATGGGATCCACCCACCAGGAGTTTATGTAGACATGTTCACTACATTTAGAGATATATTATGAAAATATAACCCATCCCATACAGAAATGTAAGGGAGTGGGGGCACAAGAGAGTCTGTATTTTCAAGGGTTTTTTTAATTGAAACTCTTTCGTGCCGTATGCTGAATGCTGAATTCTCCTGCAAATCTGGTCAAGAGTTTGCATTCTGCAGAAAAACTTCAATTCAGGTTGATCATGGGTGAATAAAAGAAACCTGACAAACAGGAAGGATATTAGAAATGTGAAGCCATACAGAGGATGAAACAGGAGCTATACAAGCTCTTCAGTTCTCTTATCAAGGGGAAGGAAAAAACCCTTAGAGAAAGTATGGTGCTGAACAATGGATTTTTCCATGGTAAGGTATCTTTTGGACACTGTTCATTGCTACCGGTGGAGTTTTTTTGTGCTGCATCAAGCTGAGTCTTCATTGCCATCCAAATATGACAAGGCTTGAACTATCAAGCAATACTTGCAAAAGATGACTTTACTTGTCTCCAGTACAGCCAGTTGCCATGCTGCGGCTACACTACTGGACTGCTACAGTGCTTAGTTCAAAGACATGACACTGTCAGAATTAAAGAAGAAAAGCAGAAAAAAATTCTGATGAAGTCAGTCTGATAATGAAACAAACAGAAGTTTAGGCACATCTGCAAACAGTTAAATCTCTGGTGCTTGATAATGATATATCAAGTAGAGGACAAAGACTAAATCTGTATGGATTCATTGGAAAGAGGGAAGGTTTAGAAATACTTTTTTAAACAAACTGTTAACAGCATGTCTTGGCCCATATGGAGTATTCAATGGGAGTGGCAGTAATACTTCTCTCTTCCATTTATAAGAAATTCTCTGGAACAGGAAGAGATATTAAAAAAAAAAAAAAATCTTTTCTGATGCAACTTTTGTCAAGTTAAAGTCTGCCAAAATGATATTTTCTGCTGTCTTGTGCTAAACAATTATCATTCAGAGAAGATACGCATACTAATAAAATATGATCCTTTTACCACTGCTCGTTGTGAAGGTACATCCTTGTTGAGCAGCTGGCTGGCTGACAGTCCTGATAACTGCTGGTGCTTGAAAACACTCTGTCCCTGCCATGAGGATTGCTAGGAAACTAGCATCAACACTTTCACCTTTTTGGTTTTCCTCTCTAAATCTTAATCAAAATTTCCCACGACCTCTCCAAGATCACAGCTTGAAAGTCAGAGGCAAAAATGATCCATTCCACTGCTAAGATTTTTGAAAATATATGCCACAGTTATGTCATTTGTAATGACTTGGACCGAACAGTTCTTTCTATACAGCTGAAAATATTTCTGCCACTGCTTCTCCTTCCTAAAGTCCTTCTTTACTTGCAGCCTAAACGATTTTTTTCCTTTCTAAAGGTTATTACTTGCTCTGGGGCAGTACCTTTGAATACATCTGTGAGCTAAAATAGAAAGGGAGAGAAATCAAGCTAGATTTATAGGTGCTGTTGCTGCAGAGATAGAAAGTTTCCTAGGTCATGCTACACTGTGAGCGGATGTTCTTGCTTTGCTTCCCTAGAAATAAACATGGTATTCAGAGAATTGTATAAATGGTTTGGGTTGGAAGGGACCTTACAAATGATTTAGCTCCAACCACTCTGCCAAGTCCAAGGCCATCTTTCATTACACCATGTTGCTCAAAGTGGATTCCAACTTGGCCTTGAACACTTCAGGAATGGTACATCCACCCCTTCTTGAGGCAACCTGTGTGGGTGTGTCACCACCCTCACAGTAAAGAGTTTATTCCTTATATTTAATCTAAACCTACCCTCTTTCAGTTTAAAGCTATACTTCTTGTCCTATAAACTATATGCTTGGTAAAAACTCCCTCCCCATCTCTCTATCCCCTTTAGGTACTGGAAGGTGCTATAAACTCTCCCTGGATCCTTCTTTTCTCCAGGCTGAACATTCCCAGTTCTCTCAACCTGTCTCTTCATGGGAGAAGTGCTTCAGTCTCCCAATCTTCTTCATGGCCTCTCCTGGACTCGATCCAACAATTTTGTGTCTTTCATATGTTGGGGGCCCCGGGGCTGGACACAGCATTCCAAATGGGTCTCACCAGAGAGGAGCAGAGAGGCAGAATCCCCTGCCTAACCTTGCTGGCCTCACTGCTTCGGATGCAGCCCAGGGCAAGTTTGATTTTCTGGGCTCTGAGTGCACATTGACAGGTCATGTCCAGCCTCTGATCCACCAGCACCCCAAGTCATTCTTCCAGAGACTGCCCTCAGTCCATTCTCTGCCCAGCCTGTGCTCGTGCTTGGGTCTGCTCCAACACCTATAGGTCACAGACAATGCTGCAATACATATTCTACGTGAGGATTTAACAGCTCCGTAACTCCATCCCTTATTGCAAAGATATTTAAAAAATCTGCCCCTAAAGCCCACCAAAGTAGACTAAGCAAACAATTATAGTGATAATGAACATCAACAAGAGGGAGAAAAGCCATGTCTGGAAGCTGGATCGAGGTTTCCTTCTTGTACCAGTGTCTCTGTACTGGAATCACCAGGCAGCTGTTTAATGCAAATTTTGCTCCTCAGACACCTCTGAAGGACCTCTGAAAGTGTGTTATTGGTATGGCTGCTCGCATGTATGATGGCAGTAAGGAAGAAAACCGATGGGTTAATTGATTGCATAGATTACATAGTCAGAGAATATACATGATATGGCTGAGGAGCAGCAGCACAGCACATGTAGGAAGATTCAGTCCATTGATGCCAGCTAATCAAAACACATGAGAGCTCTACAGAAGAGGGTCTGCTGAAGGGCTTGCTGGCATGGCCTATGTAGGTGGTGCAGATATGGGACACTAAAGGATCAGAGCATCCTGCAGAGAAGGTAGATAAGAAAGACCCCTGTGCCCACATAAGATCTTTCAGCACCCTAAACAGAAGCAGGTCAGTGGATTGTGTGTTTCAGTGTAGGGTGGGAACCTTTGCCCACAGCAGTTAACATGGTCTTGGGCCATGGGACTCAGTATGGAGCCTGCCACTGGATGCATGAAAAGACGGTTCAGCTTCCTGAATGTCTTGGGTAAATTATTTCACATTTTTGTGGTAATTTCTCATTTTTCCTGCTCTATGCTCTGTTGGAGGCTGGCACTGGCCACATGTTTGCTGTTTTGCTGGCACAATGGGGTGTAGACCTCAGCTGGCACTGCTCTAATGCCAGTAATGAACAATAGAAATTGATCTTCTTCACTGCCAAAACAGAAAGAAAACTACTCTGAAACTATTCAGGAGGTGTTTAATGCGGTTTTGTTTGCCTCCTTTGTAGCATCAAGCTTCATCAGCTGCTGGAGACAGAATTAAAGTCTGGGAAGCACTTGTGCCTGTATTTCCATCTTCAAAGCACCATTTAGATTTGATGTAAAAGGTTTTCATACTGTTTCTGTGCCACAGTAAGTATCTCAATGCACATTTTGTAGGGAAGGATGGAGCCACAAGTTTAGGTGGCATGAACAGCCTTGTAACTCTGTGACAAAACAAAACTATTAGAAAGGGGGGGTTTGATGGGGTTTTTTTGCATGAACAGTGCTGCTGCCTCCAAGGTGTGTCTTTTATTCCTCACTAGTGATAAAGTTAGTTTCTCTCTGTCGTTTTATGTGTGTTTTAAAGGAGAAACTGAAACAAATAAATATTGATTTAAAAATATGAAGACCAAGGATGCAATCACTGCAAAAAGGGTAAGTGGAAGTTTTTCCTATCACTAACTGTGCTGTTGTTCATTCTGCCACTTGTGAAGCTGTCAGAATGAAGATTTGCTTTGGATTTCTAGCAGATGCAAAACTCACATGCACTAAAGTTTCACAGTGTCTTTCAGATCAATACAACAGTATTCTGGATATTTGAAGCATTACATAACAACCTACCTTCTGAAAAATGGAGCCTTTGAAAAATCTCAGGCCAAGCCAAGAGCTACTGGATACTTTTGACAATATTGCTTTCACTCATACTCAGGGGAAAAGTGGGTAAATAGCTAGTCCTTGTCAGAACAACAGGGAAAAAAAAAGTAACAACTCAATGTGATGGTGGTTGGTTGGAAAAAGATGCCTGAATAAGGACATTACCGAGAATAATAAACGACTGTACTGTCTCCTTTCTGAAACAAAAGTTTAGACTTCATGCTGAGTTTACTGAGTAGGGCTCTTTGGCACATATTTTTGAGTCAGATGCCGAGCTAATGGATGCCATACACCACAGTACAGCGCAGAGGCAGCTGTGCTCATCCTAACTGCTCTCTGTTTTCCTCAAATGCTTATCTTGGAGCAGGTTACCAGCTTGTTTCCATTACCTTTGATATGTTTGTACATCCATTCCAGTAATCTGATTTATTACAATGAGGACATAGCAGACCTAAAAGCCAGATGTGCATCTTTGCACATAGGTAGGTACTACAGTGTAGGACTTAGATATGCTCTAAACTATCACAATTATTCTTTTAATGTATTTTAGCCAAGGAAAATATTTCCAACATTTTGTGGATGAGATACTCTATATTAACTTTTGAAAGACAATACAATTTGAAAGCTGAATGCCACTTAGACAGTGACTTTTTGGTAAGTGATGCTCTTCACAGTAAAAAAAGCTCAACTCTTGGACCAGCCAAAACCACTGTTACTATTTCTCAGGTATCCAAAAGAGCTTTTTGTTTAGTTTGTTAAAGTGAGAAGAGCTGGTCTGGAAAGACAGAGTGGAATTTTTAAGTCACACACAATGTGATAATTGTAGCACTGTAAAACTCAGGAGGTAATTTCTGCTGCAACACATTAAGAGGCTGTCACCAGCTTTGCCACCTTTACTCTCTATTAAGTACTGAATATCTGCAATTCTGGATTGCACCTGGAAACATACAATGCTTCAGAAATATATCCACAAGCAAGCCAATTGCTTATTGTTCATGGTTTAAGTGGGGCTTTATTAAGATTAAAAATTATGCTAAAAAAGGACAAACAGCTTGAAATGGTGTTGGGTTTTAGGAATTCTCCTTTTGTTTTTTTTTCTCTCTTAGGGAATTTTTCCCCCATGCGTGTTGCTAGGAGACAATAATGATGGGATACTTAAGAGAGACAAAAGAAGTTGTCACAGCTCAGGGGAGAGGTGCAGCTGGCTGCTCTCTTTACCTGGGGTTTCGAGGAGAGCAGAGATACTGCGACATTTGGGCATACAGGTTTGGGTGCAGCCCCTATCTCTCATCCTCTCAGCATTGGGAGGCGGGAGGGGCTTTGGCTGCTGTGGGGAGAATTCATCACCACTGTGGGGCTCTGTCTTCTGCTGCTTCTCTTCTACCATGAGAGGAGCTCTGGTCATAAGAGCAGCCCTTGCACCCTACCTACCTCCTAAAAAAAGGGACTTTTCACCATCGGCTCGGTACCTCAGGGGAAAAACCCCAGAATCCTGAGGCTGCTTCTCCCTGCCCTGCTGGGAGCGGGGCCGCCGCTGCCCCATCCTCACCGCTTCTTCGGCGCTGCTCCGAGCTTTCAGTGCAGCCCCGCGCCCCTGGCGCCGAGACATCCTGCTGGCACAGCCTGCTGCTCCCGACAGTCCTGCGGGGGCACCGGGGTCGGCTGCACCACGGTTTATGAGGCAAAGACTCTCCCTCACCCCTTCCCGTCGGGCACTGGGATCAGCTGCCCCAGGGGTTTTTAGAACCAAATCCTCTCCCATCCCTTCCCGTCCGGGCCCATCCCCGTTCCCGCGCTCTCCCCAGCCCGCCCCACAGCGCCCCCTGCAGGTGCGGGGGAATCCCCGCCCTGCCCTGCCCGCCCGGAGCCCGCAGCGCCCCTGCCGGCCGTGCCCGGAACTGCACCCGGGGATGCCCGCGGCCCTGGAGGGTCCCTGGGCTCCTGCTCTGGTTCGTGTTAATGCTGGGTGTTGTTGTTTGTTTGGCTCCTGCTCCGGTTCGTGTTAATGCTGGGTGTTGTTGTTTGTTTGGCTCCTGCTCTGGTTCGTGTTAATGCTGGGCTGTTGTTTGTTTGCTTTATTATACACACTAGTAAAGAACTGGTTTTCCTATCCTCATATCTTCACCTGACAGCCCCTTAATTTCAAAGTTATAATAATTTTGAGGCAGAGGATTTGCGTTTCCATTCCAAGGAAGGCTCCTGCCTTCCTTAGCAGATGCCTGTCCTTTAAACCAAGATAAATAGAGTGCAATATTAACAGCACATCAGCAGTGAAGGCTCTCTCTGATCAGTTTCTTAAATATGATGTGAGCTATATGAACAGAGACAGACAAATCTGAGAACCTGTTGCTTTACCTTAATGCATGCTGAAAGGCTTTCTGCCCATATAGGTCAAGATGCACCTGCAAAGAAACCTGCCTGAAGCTGAGATTTCTAGAGACCTTTGACAATTTATTTGCCCTACAGATCATGCACTAGTTGTTTTCCAGCCCCCAAACAGGTCCTAAGGACTGGCTCCAAAGTTTCAGTGCAGAGTTTTGCATTGTTTTGCAATCGTAACTCATAGCAAATTTCAGTTGGATAAAAAGAAGAACAATTAAATTCAATCACAATATTGATACTTTAATTCTGTTTACAAAAGCTGAAGGGTAGGGTTCTCATCCCCTTTGATTTTAGGATAGAGCTCTGAGGAAATTTCAGCTTGCTGAGGCTTCACGGTTTCACAGGATTAAAAAAGAAACCATAAACGTGTTTTCACTGAAACTGAAAATACTTCTTCTTTTAAAATTTCTTCTCTACCCCCTGCCTGAAGAGAAAAAAGAGATGGTACCATCATTGCTATCTTTCTTTTTATTATTCCAAATCCCCCCGTCCCCTGCTCCCATTTGTAACATTTCTACCAAGAGAAAAAACTGTTGAAAAAACTATATTGAAAAAGCAGCTCCTTGCAAAGCACAGTTAAAGCATGGGAAGCTTATCCAGCAAAGGTATATCTGTAACATAAAAGGGAAGAAGTCAAGAGCAGTGGGTAGGTATTACGGGAACCAAGTTGTCAAAACTATCTTTCTCCTTGTGGGCGAGCAAGAACACATGGAGTTTAAAATCCAGCTGTTTTTGTTTGTTTGGGTTTTTTTACATAAAAAGCTGAATTTTGGATAGGCATATTTAGGTGATTTCTAACTGTGCCTCTCTACTGCTGATATGAGCATTTGACAAATGGCAAAGCATGCAACTCTCAAGGTTAGACAAACTGTGAATCTCACTTTCTGTATTCATCCTCATCTTTGTGGTTTCTCCTGGGAAGTCTGATTTACATGTCTGATTTGGCTCAGATCTGGCATTTTTTGTGATGATAGAGTTAGAAATGGTGTGAATATTTATGGGGATACTATGGGTCTGTTCCTGCCCACCACTGAAACTAGCAGCAAAATTCCTATAAACTTGATTGGAAGCAGAATAGGGTCCTGCTGCAGAACAGAATAGGAACTGGTGGTTTTGCTACAGGAAGAAAGGTAGTTTTAGGTTCTCAAACATCATCAGGTTACCCAATATATCTGAATTCTAGTGCCTGATTACTCACACACTTAGTCTATTCAAAATGCAAAGTAAACCAACACAGCTTCAGATTTCTGCCACTCCAATTGGGTTAAATTGCTCTTCTGGGTCTGCAAGCATCCATATATCAGCTGCTAAGTCTTAGGGAAGGATTGTGCTTGGCATTGAAAAGAACTGACTGGTTGCAGAAGAACCCTTTATATGCAGACTAGTTAGCACTGGTTGACTGAGAAACATCTGAGAACAAAAAGACTGGTGATCCACCCTAGAAAGAATACAGAAGGTCTTTCTACTCTTACACAAGATCAGCTAAACATCAGTGTTTTCTTCACCAGGCCAGACAGTTCTGTCTTGCCTCAGCAGCAATTTTCTTCCACTCTGAGCATTCTTGACTGTCCTGGACTCTTTTCCATTGTGCCCACGGATTTCTTGGAGACTAAGACCCAACATGGGTAAAAAAACTATTCCACTTACAAACAGCATTCCAGAGTATATACCAAGCTATTTTGGGTTTGTTTTTGTTGTTGTTGTTTGTTTGTTTTTTGGTAGTTTTGTTGTTGTTGTTGTTGTTGTTGTTATTTGGGTTTTTTGAGGGTTTTTTGGGGGGTTGGGGGGGGTGGGGTGTGTAAAACCACACATATATGCACACACATGCACATATATACACTCATAATGCTTTTTCCATGAAAGATGAGACTGCTGAGTAATGTTCACAACATTATCCACTATCACTTTTTCTTCAGAACTGCTATACAGCAGTTGGTAAGTAGTAGGTGCTAAGAATCCTTGTTTTGAAGACACCACACGAAAAAGGGTAGTGAATGCCAGTATCATTATGAACTCTCTTTTCCACTTCAGTTGCACATGGATGAGCTTGATCAAACCACTCTCCAATCCATACAGATAGTAACAGTATATAACTACCTTGCCTCCTTTCCACCAGTCATCTGATTTGCCCACAGTCACATTGTTACTGTTGTCCACTTTAATGGAAATTGGATTTATTTCACCAATGAGTATGTATTTTCAGACTAACAGAGACCTAAGACTATTTTTTGTTTTCTTATATGTTTAAGCCAGGATGGTGGTTTGTCCTAGACTGAAATGTAGCAGAAACTGCAGCTGTAGATACTCAGACCACTGAAATACCACTGTTTTTATCCTTAGATCTGTGTTTCAGGGTTGCTTTCCTGGGCAGTGAGTTTGCAGGCAGTGTAGTCCAGAGATACAGGGACCAGATCCAGAGGGGCGTCCACCCCTGAAGTGCTCTGAGATTTGCAGCAGAGTTGTAAAATTCAACTCCTACCAGCTTTCTCCATCTCAGAAGTGGAATAATCTTTGAACACTCCTTGCTTTCAGAATTACAAATGATTATATTATATTAAAATCCCAGAAAAAGAAAGTAAAGCCTATGTTGTAAGCTTTATTGATTCAGGAACAACTCCTCTGGAACACTCTAGAATTACTGACAAATTCACAGAGGATGAAATCTGTCACACATTAGTCTTACCAAAACCTTGGATCAGCATCATAAGCAGTGTTGCACATGATAAAGAAAAGACTACGCATAAACCACTTCAATTCTATTACTTTGCCTTGAATAAACCAGGAAGCTGGCAATCTGATAATCTAAACCTAAAGCATGAGAAGTGTGAACAGGTCTCTATTTCATAGAGGAGTTTCAGACATCCTATACAGTCTATATTATATATTATATTTTGTATTGTATTTTATTGTATTTTAGTCTAAATCTTGTACATTTTGAAACTTCAGCAATAACAACTGTAAATTTAGTCCAAAGAACTGGTACTTATCAGTGTTTTACTGATTCAGGGACACAGTTCTTTAAAGTGTTACATTTAGACCGTTCTTAATTTAATTAAAAACAAAAACAAAAGCAAAACCAAAAACCACTAGAGTTTTTTCATCCTGTCTGAAGTTACTTCCTTAACCAGAATAATTTGCTAAGATCTTGGTGATGCTGGGATACAGCAGGTGTCCCTACAACGAGGAGCAGTCTTCAAGATGCAGCTTTCAATGCTGAATCAGACTTCTGCTGGAGCCTATTTCTCTGATGTGCAGCAAGTACTGACATATGCTTGTATTTATTGAGAACAAATACATGACCAGCAACTGAGCCTTACTTTCTATGTAAATCTAGTGAAGGATTCAAAAGAGGTAAGGGATTAACTCTCAAGTAATATCTGCACAGAGCTGCCAGAACTGGCCAACATTTTAAAAATACCAATTTTGTACTAATGCCAGCTCATGAGACAATCCAGTCCCCTCTGCTGCAGTTATTGTAAATTTAGTGACACCTTGGATGCCAAATGCTTGCTTTATGCTCCAAATGAGAAACAGTTGAATGATTAGGGATCCTTAAAAAACCCATGGTTGTCAGCAGGAGCTTTACCAAGGACCTGGCACGTGGTGGAGAGCAGAGCTGCTCCAGGAGAGGTTAGCAAGGAGGGGCTGTGTATGTGCTCATATACTCTCTCCCTCTGGGAAAGGCCAGTCATTCCTCAGTGGCACTCATCTGGTTAATTAATGGCCAGGCCCACTGCGAGCCATCTCAGCCCTGCGCTGCTCCTGCTGCTGCTGTGCTGTAACGAGGCTGCAGCTGGGTGACTGCAGCCAGCGCCACGGGCTGCTCGCCGCTCCCTCCTCCAGCAATAAATTACACACTAACCCGGCTTCTAATTTCTGTCTGCAGTATTCACCTCTTAAAAGGGTCTCCATTACTTGTACAGGTTACTTCCCTCTACTGCAGCGCTGCTCGCAACTCTGCATGGAAAAGGAACATGGCTGAAGCAGAGGAGCTGACAATGACATAGCCACAAAAAACTGGAAAAAACCTTTTATTTAGTCCTCTGCTGGTAAAATGAGGGCTTTCTTTACAGATCTGTACTTTTTTGGAAATGTCTGAATACCTCTCTGCTGTCCCAAATTTCCAGCTGATTGCCAGTGACTGCTATTATTAGGAACTGCAGAGGGGCTGAGCCCCACCCTGCTGTTGTCTGTGGATCCTGACAAATTATGCTGGCAGCTCAAATTAAAACAGTCTGAGCACTGCCTAAATCAACAACCTGAGCTGTGTGCTGTCTGGAAGGGGCAGCAACTCATAGATGAGGGCAGGTCTGGTTCCTTCCAAAAAGGGCTCTCCAAACTGCATTGGTTGCTGGCCTTTTTTTGTGCACAGAGAGTATTTGTTTTTACTGGCAAAGAAGAAGAAAGCTTTACATGCCTCCAGCATCTAACCTCACTGGAAGTGAGCTAAGTAACAAAAAGCATCTGTGTGTCAAGAACTACACAGGTCTGGTGTGCCATTGCCAAAAGGCCATACCCATTTCACTGCCACCCAACTTGTCGGGTGATGTTAACCCTTGCAACCGCCTGGCTTACAGAAAATGCTTTTCTACTCTAGAGTATTAGGGCCAGAGGCAGGTGTAACATCCCTTTCATTCCTAGTCCTGCTTTTGATAGGCATCCTCAGTCCAACCAGTGCCTCAGTACACAGAAGCTCAACACATGCTCCTGTGCCATTTCAGAGTAAATTAATAATTTACTAGAGGTGCATAGTCCAATACTTTACCAAATACACTTGGCAGATGAACCATCTTGCTGTGCTTTGCAAGATGGATACATTTCATTCTGTGCAAGAATAAAACAGTATTTGTAAAGCAGGTAAGGAGTTAGATACAATAAGTGATTCCTGAAAAGGACTGCTCAAGGAGAGGCTGAGTATCACTGTGGAACCCCTTTCAGGCCTATCCCACCTTCAGCCCAGCTACCTAGCTATCCATTACTTCAAGCACAGCATGTAATCCCACAGTCTGACCTCAGATGAACAGCTACCCCACTAATACCATGGTATGGGAAATCCGTCCTTAAAGTTACACTCTAGGCTAGAGCTGTTCAACAGCTTCTGAAAATGCAGATCTTTCACAACTTTTTTCTTTAACCAGAGACTTCCAAACAACAACAACAATCACAAAACCTTTTCACCCATTTTCAACTTCTTTTTCAAAATATAATTTGAAAGGCACAAAGTAAAATTCAGTATCTCAGCCTTCTTGTCTGTGCTCAAGAAATGTTGGTGATGTGTTAAGGGCTAGGAATGTGCTGTGGAAACAATTCTAAATTTAAACAGTTGAGTTTGAGTTAGTCTGGAAACTGTCTAGAAATTTCTGGAGAGCAAATTGGTTTCTGTTTCTCTAGTTTTTTACCTAGTTTTCACAAATACTTTGACAGAAGTATTTTTTCTTCCTATTTCTGCTTCTCTTGTCATCATCTAAACATTCCTAGAGCAAAAATATAAATAAAACTTGAGAAGACAATTTTAGTTTTCAGATATTTTAGGCATTTTTGCTTGAATTTTGGCTTAGTATGGGCAAAGGCTGTAACATTTTGTGCATGACCTCTCAATGCTTTATATGCTCCAGAAGTAAAGTCAAGATACAACTCTTGCTTGTGTGCATTTCTCTGTGTAAGGTCTGCCATGAAGCTGACTCATGGTATTGCTGCAGTCCAGGATAGGGCTGCAGATCTGTGTGCAGGGAAACCTCTCTTCATCCTTTACAGCAATGCAAAAATAATTTCCCTTCTCTGGCTGATTTGCACTGAGGTTCACAGGAGTCTGGCAGATTCATCTCATGCTCACACTACAGATCTAATTTAGATTTAGTTTGTGCTAACTCCTAGTTTACTCCTGCTGAACCCATCCCTGGAAATATTTGCAGCAGCATGCAGACTCAACTCTGCCAGGATTTCCTTACCAGAGTGCTCTGGAATTATGATAAGGTCTCACTAGCTCTCGAGTCTTTTAGCACAGAATGTAAAAGGAAGGAGAGCTACAGCTACAGAATGATTTTTTGTTTCAGGTAATTGGATGTTGGGACCACTGAGGAATGAGATGACAGAGGAGTGGTTGCAATTAATCAGAGCCATAAATATGATAAGTGAACTATGATAAATATGATATGATAAATATGATAAGAGCAAATAAAATAATGAGGGGGAAATGGGCATGGGAAAATTAGATTCAACTATGCAATATTCAAATGAGTTTGAATTCAAATTACTATTGCAATGGTGGCTTGCTTTAGTGTCAAAACTCCCAGATTTGGCTACTCCAGGAATTTGAGTTGAGTACACAGCATGGCTGCAGTCCATCAGGACATCTAGACCATGCCTCACGGTGCTTAAAGCAGAACTAGGAGCATGGCAACCAGAAAAAAACTTCTCTGCCAGCTTTTAATAATCTGCAACTCAAAAATTGCTTCTAATGAGAAAGTCCTTTATGGATTCCACTTCCATGAGTACGCCTGGTTTGTTCTCAAGCCCAAGTGCACTCTTCAGCATCCACCACGTCCTGGAGAAGGGGGCTCAACAGCTTAACAGCTCACTACAGGGAGAACATTTTTTTTGTGTTTGTTTTGTCCATAACTGTTACCTTCCTTAGATACCCACTAATTCTTGTGCCAAAACATGTAAGTAGTATTTACTTATCTTCTCCAAGATACTCATTCCTTCTGCAGATTCTTCTCACTCACCTACTTTCCAAGCAGAAAAGTCACTGCTGGCTTGTTTTTTCCATATCTTGCTGCATTTTTATTTTTTTCTGCAATCTTTAGGTCTGAAGACAACTAGATTAAGAAGGATTTGATCCCATGCTTCACTTAAAGAACAAAAGCATTACTTCATAAGTGAAGGCATTGTAAACTAGTATATTAAGCGATCACAGCAATAGCAAACTTTGATTAAATCAGTTTGCCACACCTTTCTAGGTGATTCTCAACTCTAATTTCGCACATGCTAATTTTCATGACAATGCTCTCTGAAAGGACTCACAAAAATTGTGGAGCAGTGTTATAGTGAAATGATAGTAAAATTATCCTGGATATGATGTACTAGTCACAGGTTTTCATTTTGTGGAGTAACAGCTATTGGGGAGGGAGGGTGGGAAGAGGCAGAAGGGATACTGTCTCTTCTCAGTAAATTTTCTGAAAGCTATGGACACCACAAGATCACTACTCACTGCAGTTGTTGAGTGTCCAACCCAGAAATACAGAACTCTTAGCTTACCAGCAACTGTGATACTTAAACTATACTGGTACTATCTTTCCAAAAGATTTTACTACTATTATAATTGTATTAGTATTCTCAAACACCTATTGAAAAATCAGTACGGTGCTATATGTAAACATGAACACACATAGCTCTCGTTTGGGAGGACTCTAAAACCTCACCTGGTGTAGGTTTAACTGGTATGAAACTATTCTCCTCTGCAGGACAAGGATCCCTCTCCTTGCTCCCGTTGAATTCCCTCCCACATTAGCTCTTGTTCCTTGCCAAAGACAGTGCTGCTTGGACTGCAGAGCCCTCTTCTGTGGTGCTAGCCCCATACTACCTTAATCTGGATGTACAAATCCATACTGGCCTCTCTTAATGCCAGCTGTACACAGGTGTGAAGTACTTTAAATGGAAGATCCAGTTTACAAATAATCCAACTTGCTCCCTTTATGTAGTATATCAAACTCCTCCACCACTCGTTATGTTACCTGCACACCAGCAATTTGCATTTATATCAAAATACAACTAGGGAACACCTTCAAATCTTGAAAAGCTGCTTCCTGTAAGTTCTCCCCCACCTTTGCTCTCAAGGAACAGCAGCCTCCCTCACAAATGGCAACTTTTTAAGGCCTGTCAGAAAGCCACTCCTTAATCCATGTAAGGCAGACCACACTGATACAGAAGGAGCCTGTTTTTAAACACTACTGTCTTGTCATAGTGTCAACCCTGTGATGACATCTATGTAATATTAGATTCAGCTCAACAGATTCATCATCTCACAGAAAAAGCAAGAATGGTCTTGCTCGACAGGAGGTATCTTTGGTGTGGCTAACTGAATGTCAGAGATAGTTTAATTGAGTTACTGATTCTCTGAGCTGGGCAGTTGTAACTAAAGGACCATTGCTGTTGTTTTTATCTGCTAAGGAGTCAGTATAGTAGCTCCCCACTTGAATATGTAGGCTGGACAGCTCTTGAGCCTGGAAACGTTCTCCAACTCCTGCGCTGGTTGTTGCTTTCGTTGACAATTTCTTCTCCATGCTGCCCCTCAATGATTTCATTTAATTCACCTGATGTATGGATAACACATGTTCACTGCATCATATGTGCATTTGCATCCCAGATGCACCAATCTATACTCAACACCCCACTTCCCAGCTTTGTGACTGCTAGATAAGGGACAAAAAATACTTAGGTTCTGTAAATGCTTGTCTATGTTTAGATTGCTGTCTTCTGGAGTTCTCTACAGTCATAGAGGAGGATCCCTATAAGAAATTTTGGGGCCACACATGTTGTTTATCCAAAATAAGATAAATTAAGACAGCTCACCTGTCCCCAGCCCATGACTCTGGGACTATTTGAATTCCCAACTACTAAGCAAATTGCAGCCAGCATATTTTTTAAAGCCATAAAAATGCTTCCTATTTTACCCACCAAGCCCCTTCAGGAAACAAGCAGATGCAAATACTGAAGTGCTCTATACAGGAACAAGCTGAGAGAGAAGATGGCTTCAGACCTCCTCTTTTAACCTCTTGTGTGCCAGCTGAAGGCATCTTCCTACAGCGTTAAGAGTGGGCACCACTCAGCTCCATTCCTGGTGGGGCAGCAGATGGATGCTGTGGCGATTCAGGCTCAGGCAGATGTTAAGAGCAGCGTGTCATGGCAGAAAAATTTACCAGTATCTGTATTTACCACGTCTGTAGCACACCCAACATGCAAGTTGGGAGACGTGATGTGACCTCTGCCCAAGTAAGGATCAGAAAACCAACCGCTCCTAGTCTCTGCAGGACACAGAGTTTATGTTTTTTCCCAAGCAGAGGGAACTGGGTTCTAGACTTTAGTAGCTGTCTCACATCTTCCTGCTTCCCAAACCAGATTTGCACAGTGCTCTGAGTCTTGCTATAGTCAGTGTGTGAATTTTAGGAACTTCAGAAAGATCTGAAAATCACAGCTTAAGCATTTCAATGACATTAAAACATACACATTTGAAGCTTCTCTGGTTTTGGAATCCCAAATTCTGTTTTAAAGATCTGTTCAGATATTTTTTGTCCTGATAAACCATGGCATCCAAGTACAGATCAATCTTGCATGCATCCCTAACACCTCTGTAAGACAAGGGCAAAGTCTGTTGTTCACAGTTTACAGATAGAACATGAATGCACAGAGAGGCTATGTATTTGCTGCAGACAAAACAAGTGGCTAACTCATGTTCACTGAGGTTTAGAATAATGCCCTAACAGTAGACTCCATTTTTTCTCTTCCTATGGCACTTGCCTCTGTGCCAGAGAAGCATATATTAAAACTGTGATAAGTCAAGATAAGAAAGTATAAAATTAAATGTTTCAAAATCAGTCAGCTTTCTGGTGTTAAAGCTCATATTTCTGTTTTTGGATTTGTTCTCTTTACACATTCAGTGATAAACACTTAAAATTTACTCTGCAAATTTCCCAGCAAACTCATTTACCAAGGTGATTATAGAAGCTAATGGACAGAGAACATTGTGTAGATAACCCAGTGGTGAGTGGATGTCTTTCTGTAAGTCTAGCATTCAACCAGTGTGATTGCAGAATGCTGGAGTAAGCTTCTGCTCATCTGAGAGATACTGAAGCATGTTCAAACAGATGAAACACCAAGCTGAATTGAAATGCCATTTCTTTCTTCTTCTGAGAAAGGCCATACAGCATTTGAGAATTTACTTTATTTTAGCCACCCAGTGGCAGAAGGAAATACCTAACTTGTGTCATGCCACTCATTCTGATGAAGCAAAGCTTACTCTAGAAATTAACTTCTCTGCATTCTGACAAACATTTGCAGCAGGTCAAGCACTGGATAAAAGTCAACTTAGAAGCTTATATGAAAAACCTGTTGCTCTGCAGAGTGCTAAGCAAACAAGTTGGTTCACAGACCAACACTAATGCATAAAATAAGGCTGAATATTTTTTATGCTGAAGTAAAATTCTTTCAAACTAATTAACTTCACACATTGCTTACAATATTTTATTAATTACCAGAAATAGAAATCAAAAAGGAAATATGTATAAAAGGTTAAGGTCCAGACTCTCAAGGCCTTCTATTATGTCAGCCTATTTTACCTACTGTAAAAGCTGCACTACACAAGGTGATAATATTAAATCCATAATGGCCTCATTGGTGTGAGATGCAGGGCACTAAGAACCAGAGCACTCGATCAACTTTGGTGAAAGATTTCAGGACATCATGTGGAAATGAGTGTTGTTTGGTGTTCTGCTACATAGCAGTTAAGCAGTTAAAAGAAACAGCAATAATGTAAACTTTTATTTTTTTTTTTCTTATTGTGGAGACAGAGGCGTTTCAGAGCTATGCACTGCAGCACAGCACAGAGCAGCTCTGCAGTACAGTTCTGCCATAAAGGAGTCCCAAATCACTGGCAGTGGTGAGGTTTGCCTCTGGGGGAACATTCCTGGTGTTTCCACTTGAGATATGGCAATGCCTATGTTGATAGAAAACTGAGAACCAGCTTAAAAATATGCATCTGCTTTCCACTGCCTGAAAATTAAATGGTTATAGCTTCCCTCCTCCCCATATCAAATGTTACCATTTACTCTTTTACAGTTAATGATTTAGAGAGAAAATCCCTAGTCTGTTTCTTTTAAATCTGGTTGTTTTAAATATCCATGAACATATCAGCAGAGTAGTGGACTTCAGAAAAATATCTTGGAACAACAGCAGCAGCAGAAGCAGCAGCAGCGGCCATTCCTGTTACATTACAAAAGAAATCTGTAGCCTGTGCCAGCTACAGAAAAATGTAGCATCTGTTGATCACTGGGGCAACTGGGGAAGAGAACTTAAATCCTTGTGGGCTCTGCCGTCTTGTTTCCCTTCAGACCTCCAGGTGTGTGGTCCCCGGCACGGACCGTGCCATCCGTCTGGGACTGGCACAGCTGCATCAACATCTCAGCCGTGGGGAAGAAGAGATGGGTGTCACTCGAACAAGGGCAGGCTGTATGGGGCTGTCTGACTGGCACTGCCCACGGAAACACAGGCCTTTTGACATGGTGCCTGTGACATGCTAGAAGATGAGCTGGCAGTTTCTGTGTGCCAGGATGTCTGTGGATCCTTAACATCCAGGCCCCTTCCTCACCAGGTGTCACTACCCACGTTCCTTCGAGGTCTGCACCAACTAAACTCATGGTTCAATCCAAATACTCTACTAAATGTGAAAACAAAAGTTATAACTAAAATGAGGCTCAATCTGCCTATATTTTACCCCTGGCATAACACTGCTCAGCAGGAAATTTTTCTGAAATCATGTGCTCTGCTATGGAGCTGAGATGACAGTTTAACTAGTAGATCAAACAGTTACACAATTTTTAAAATGTAGTGTCAGTGTTCGATTGTCTTAAAATTAGCAATATAAAAATTATTTTCTTACTAAAAGCCATCCTGCAGCAGATAATTTTGCTTGACTTCTTCATCAGCTAAGCAAAACCTCCAACTGTGAAAAAATACATATTCAGCAGAATACTGATTTTCTCCTGCAATCTCCTCCCCATTTATTCCTTCTTTTCTTCTCTATCATCAATCTTTTGAGCATGCCACTGTGCATTCACATTTTTCTTTCTGCACGTGCCAGCTCAACGCTCTTCCTCAGAGCCCTCTTTCTCCACCAAATCCCGCAAAGCAGATTTTAACCACTCATTTCCCGAACAGGGAATTCCACACACAACTTTGCACAAGCCAGGCTCTCTGGGCGCTTCCCAGCCACTGTGCTGGAATCCCCCCTTCCCTCCAGTAACCCACGGCTAAGGACAAAAGAGCAAGGAAAAGGAAACTGACTTACTGCTATGGCTTGGAGCCTTTCCTTGTGCAACTCTGCTTCCGCCATCCTGGAGAGAAGGACACGGGAGGAGACAGAGGGAGACCGGTGGGTGGGAGGGAGAAACGAAAAGGCAAACAAAACCAAAACGGAGCGCACACTGCAGTCACCGGGGGAAACTGGAGTAATTGCAAAGAAAGCCGAGCTCCTGTGTAGCAGTCAGCCACTTTTGGAGGCACTGCAGGCTGGCTCACGGTACGATCATTTTAGTCACTGGACCAGTGCCTGCCTGGCTGCCTGTCTCCCAGCTGTATTGCTAACTGCATTTCAGGGCTGCTTCTGTGTGCTGGTGCTGTCACACAAACCATGTAGGCACTCTCCAAGCAGCTGAGCAGAGGGATAGCTCGCATGGCTATAATTTTTTGCGTTGACGTCTCAGCTCATTTGCTCCTCCTATGGGGTGCTGGGTCACGACAGGAGCTCGACAGCTCAGCAGCGTGCACAGCAACACAAACCTGTCTGACTGCAGCAGAGGAGGCAGACAGCTGTGCCACGGCGCGTCCTTAGCGAGCAGCGCGGCGCGCAGGGAAGGACGGCGGCGATGGCGCAGGGAGGGAGCTGCGGCAGGCGGGCGGGCGGCTCCAGCCCCAGCTGAACCAGCCTGGGATAAGGGAAGGGACAGGGCTGCTGCAGGAGGGAGAGCTCGGACCCTGGGGCAGCTGCACAGACACTTGTGAGCGCCGGGGTAACGCGGCACGCTGCGAAAGGCTGCTGCTGCAGGGCAGCCCTGAGCACAAGTGACGAGGAGCATCTGGATGGGGAGGGAGAAGTAAGGTGTCCGCACATCCTGCGTGTGTTGAGGTACTGGCATCAGACATTCAGAGTGATAAAGCTGTGTGCACAAACCGTCTCACTGAAGAATCCAGTGTTATAAACGGAGGAGAAGGAGGCAGGTGAGGAAGTGAGGGCACACCTGAGCCTGTATCACAAGGGTACCCATGATTTCAAGCTTGGCTTTGGTTTTGCATGCAAACTCCTCACACTTTTATTTTTACTTGTATGACTGTCTGTCTGCTTCCTTTTCTCCAAGACAGCAGTGAAGCTGCCTCACTCCCTGGCAGTCCTGTCCATGGGTGCTGCTGCACCGTGAACGCGGGGCTGCCCCAGTGGAGGGGTGACCATAGCCCTGTGGGGCTGTCCTGCCACGAGCATTATATGCTGCAAAATGCACTCCTGCATGTCTTCTGCCACGCAAAAGTGCATTTTGCAGCATATAATTTTGATGTAATAACCTCTTGCTGCTAAGACAGGGAAACTCCATCATCGTGAAGGAAAGCAATCTGGAAGTCACCCTGTTTCCCGTGTGCCTGCTCTATCAAAGGCCACCTAGCCTGGAATTTTAGTTTTCCACATCCTGGTTTCCTCACTCAGACATCTTCCACCTTCATCCCAGTTCCAGTTCCAGGCCAAGCTGCTTGCTGCAGGCTGTTTTTCAAGGCAGCTGCTTTGTCAGGAGTTTTCACCTCCTGGTCCTATTTTCCTTACTGGTGCACAGTCTCCTTGTCTCATGACAGCATGTCAAAGTGACTTCTTGCTTAGCTTTACCTCTGTGAAAGAGGTCCTTTCGTCACCTGAAAACCCACAAACCATTATATAATTCCAGTAGTCACTGCGGCCAAAAGACAAAGTTTTATTGCCATATCCCAAGTGGAGCAGTATGAGTAACTGGGCAATGGGGGGATCAGAGCTAAGGAAAATGCAACAATAGCAGCTACATACTGGAATACTCTCTCAGTCTTCCAGCTTTAAGTAATTTATTGAATAGCAGCGACCCTCTAGCCTGTTTGGTCTCCTTTTCTTGTTGTTGCTCTTCAAAATCTCTCCTTTTTATTTTCCATTACCATGTAAAGGTCCAGGCATTGCTACTTCTATTACTACAGCTGGCTTTGAAATATCCCATCACACAGGATCCAGACATCTCTACTCCCACATGTGCTCTGAGAACATATATGGGCAACTGCTACTAAGGCTTGATAGCTATGCAATTAAATCCCTTCAATACCCTTCTCATGTTTTGCTGTTAAGCCTTGCCCAGGGGAAGAATTCTGCTACAGGCTATATCCAGCAAAGGCAAGGGTTATGCCCCAGTGCTTACTGGAGCTGGAATGGGCAGCCTATTCATGCTACAACCTGTAGTCACATTACACGTTGCCAAAGTTGTATGCATCACTTTAGGCCATCCCCTCTTTCCTTCTACATGACATCCACTCAGGAAGAGATTTAAGCATATATTTAAGTGCATTCCAGACAGTTGCATATAAAAATGGATGTGTATTTCAATTATGGTACAGAGCAGGACTCTACACCCCCCTGCCCCCCCCCACCCCCCCCTTGTTTAACCTCTCTCCAATTTAACTGCAATGCTTGTTGCCAGCAGGAGATAAGCAGGGTGCATCCCTAGTCTGTGCTGCAGCATTCCTGGTTCCAATGGAACATGCTGCAGGGCTGTGCACCCCTCCAGCTCAGTTTGCCACAGACACATGAATCAGCTCTGTTGACTCCTTGTGACTGTACAGGAATGATAGAGGTTGCATCTGCAACTGCGTCAGAGCAGTTTCTTGCTCTTGTCTTACAGTGGGAAAAGGCTGTAAGTCCTGCAATAGTAATAGCCACTAGTTTCTCTACATCTAGTTCTGTATTTCTCTACATATAGCCTTCTCTCATATAGCTTGAAGCCTGTGGTGCAATGGGGTTGAAAACCTCTACCAAGGCATTTCACAGAGCACACCCAGGTGAAATGACCTCTGTGAGGTGACTTACTACACCATGATGGAGTCTGCAGCAGACAGCCCCTGTAAGACATTTAGTTAGTGAAAGCATTTTAAATGGAACAAAACAAACATATTTCAAACATATTTTTCATTCATGTTTGTTAAGATTTTGTTTCCAGAATGTTTTGTTAGGTTGGTAAGGGACTTGAATTTAAAAATGAAGAAATTTTGTTAAATTCTAAAGAATTTTTTTTTATCCTTACTTTTAGGGGAGGAAACCAGGACGATATTTCCAAATTTTGAAGAGACTAGCAAAACAAGAGAGAATGGAGCTTGTAGAGAGGAGCAAGGAGATTCTGGAAGAGGAGGTAAGAGCCAATTTAATATACTTTGTTCAGTAGCTAAAAATGGAAAGAAAGAAAAAAATATTCCTTTTATTTCTTGAAATGTCAGTTCAGAAGCTATTCTTTCCACAGCAATTTTTAAAAGAGCAAGAACTGCTAAATCCTAATAACGTGTGAATTGCATCCCATTTCCATGCAAAACAGATTTTTATTTTCATTTCTTTGGAAAAGAGTGTAGGAAACAATCTTCAGACCCTCTTCAGTGCTGGAGAAGATCCTGAAAGCATTCTGAGCTATGTGTAGCCTGAACTTTAAATGAGACAGCTTAGTTATGTGGTGAAAATCAGGTTATTGTCCTTGCCATGCAGCTGAACTGGATTAGGAAAGGTTCTAGTTTAAATCACCTGTGTTTGGTTTTGGTCAAGCCTGCCAGGTTGTTTTTATGCTGTTGCTCTGCATACTATAAGAACTCTTCTGCATGATGCCAGGAATCTTGTCCTTAGGAAGCCTCTGGCTTCCCATCCTCCTGGCTGTTGGTAGACTGATTTAGTCTATGAAACCAGAGTTTGTCCTTAAGACTGCATGAGGAAGGCACATGCACACACATGACGGCCAGGATTAGCACCTCAGCCATTGCAAATGATGTATTTTTGAGGTGACAAGTTACTGGTTGGATCCTGGCAGTGTCTGTTAGGAAAACACAGAGCAAGGATGGAAAACAGGCTTCATACTTGCATTTCAGATTGTTTAAGAGAAGATACTTCTGGCTCATAAGATTACCACATGCCAACATGTTGCATTGTGCTGCACTAACACTACTCTGGCATCCTCAATATTGTCAAGCATTCATGCCTACAGCATGTTTGAACCATATTATTTTCTTCTAAGTCGAAATTCTGAGATTTGATTTATCTTTTTTTTACCTGTCTCACCAGAGTCTGGCTATATTAAAGTAGTTCAGGAATGAATAGGTTATCTAAACTTTTGGATACCTGAGGTCATCACCCATGCTTGTTTTTTGGACTTCTTCAAACACTGTGCCTCACACTACATACCCTTCAAAATTTCTGGCAGTGTCACCATACGAAACTTCCAGGAGAGCTATTCCATCTGCAGTTATAATTGCAGCTCTCTGCCTTGCCACACAAAAGCCTCTTCCTGTCCTTCTCTCACCTGTACCCAGACAGCTGGCTGGGGGTATGGAGTACCTACAACACCAGGGCTTGTGCTTGTGCCTCTTGGAACTCACAGTTGTGAGCTGCAGAGACCCTCATCCTAGTGGGACATCACTCCAGGACAGCTGTCCTCATCCTGCCTGGACACATTAACCCAGTAAGTGGTGACTGTATGATGTATGTGGACTGTTGTCCAAGCCCTTCACATTCACTCAGTGTGGCTGGTGGCAGGAGGTGCCCAGTATGTTGTCACTTGTGGCTTGCAGTGGTGAAAGTGAGAAATTGAACACCCAAATACATGTCCTCACCCTTCTGTGGAGTAGCAGATGCTACCACCAGTACACTTTCCTCATTCCCATTCTTCTGTGCATGGATTTTCATGGGCAGAGCCCCCAGGCAGTGCGGGCTGGTGAGAAAACCAGTCTGTGCAAGAAGACAAGCAAAGGCTTGGAAATCTCCCCTCCATCCCTCACAGCACTTTGCATCTGGAAAATGCAGATGGGGAAACTATAAGTTTTATGTCTGAAGTTGAACAAGAGAGCAGTGGCAGAGTTCAACCTCTACCTCTGAGTCCAATTTTCTAACAGTGATCACAAGATCATCCTTTCTTTATAGAAAAGAATATTTTTTTATCAAACTTGGATTAACTGAAGTTACTTCTTCTCCCCCTTTCCCTTTTTTTTCTCCCCTGTTTGCTACTTGTTATCAAGACATGGAGTTAAAATGCATTCAGCAGGAGATAGCATTGTGTAAGAAATAAAAAGCTAGAGCACAAGGCTTTGTTTTAAACCTCCCCAAGACAGCAGGCTTATGAATAGGCAAGCCATAAATTAATAATAAATACAGTCTATAAAGTTTTTCCATTTTTTTCTGGAGCTGTGGGAAGGTTGCACTGGGAAGTCCTCTGACTAGAGGGTCTCCATGTAGTCATGACACCTTCATGGCACTTCCTCTCAACAGACCACCAGATGCTGGGAGTGGTAGGGGCCCTCGAGAGACTTCACAGACCAGAAATCTGGCCAAATGATGTTTGTTGTTCCTAAACAGTGGCTTGTTTCAGCTGGAATGAGGGATTAGAAGCAATTGTTTTCCTGAGACCTGTTGTTCTGCCATCCCCACCATAATGCTAAAACAGCCTCCTGTTAGCTTGTGGTTTATTCAACACCTTGCAGTAACTTGGCAGCTACTGATGTCCTTGGCAGTAATTTAAGAAGTGAGCCACAGAGCATTCCCTGCCAAAGCTTTCAGATGAGCAGCTCTGAAGATGCTGTTTGCTGTGACTTTCCTTGAAGTAGGGAAGAAGAAGAAGAAATTATGTATGAACTTATCTTTTCTCCCTCTTTTCCTTGCCAGGTAGCTGGGTTATTTGAAGATTCCCAGGTGGAGGAAGCGGTCTGTCTCCTCTTAGGATTTCAGTGCTGGCTGCTAGCACTGTAGCTTGGTTACCCAGCTGTAGCAGCTGGGAAACTACAGACCTGTCAGCCTGACCTCAGCAAGGCAAGGATATGGAGCAGATCATCTTGAGTGTGATCAAATGGCACCTACAGGATGACCTGGAGATCACAAGCAGCCAGTGTGGGGTTGGGAGGAACAGATCCTGCCTGACCAACTTGATCTCCTTTCATGACCAGGTGACCCACCTGGATGCAGGAAAGGCTGTGGATGTTGGTAGCTGGACTTCAGCAAGGCCTTTGGCACTATCTCCCACAGCACAATCCTGGAGAAGCTGGCAGCCCATGGCTTGGACAGGAGCACTCTGTGCTGGGTTAAGAACTGGCTGGATGGCCAGGCCAGAGTGGTGAATGGTGCTGCATCCAGATGGGCATCAGTCACCAGTGGTGTCCCTCAGGGGTCTGTGCTGGGACCAGTCCTCTTCAGTATTTTCATTGATGACATGGATGAGGGCATTGAGTCCTTCATTAGTAAATTTACAGATGACACTGAGCTGGGAGCATGTGTGGATGTGTTGGGAGGTAGGAGGGCTCTGCAGAGAGACCTGGAACAGTTGGATGGATGGGCAGAGTCCAATGGGATGAAGTTTAACAAGTCCAAGTGCTGAGTCCTGCATTTTGGCCACAACAACCCCTGCAATGCTACAGGCTGAGGATGGTGTGGCTGGACAGTGCCCAGGCAGAAAGGGACCTGGGGGTGCTGGTCACAGCTGAGTGAACATGAGCCAGCAGTGTGCCCTGGTGGCCAAGAAGGCCAATGGCCCCTGGCCTGGATCAGGAATAGTGTGGCCAGCAGGAGCAGGGAGGTCATTCTTCCCTGTACTCAGCACTGGTGAGGTCACACCTTGAGTGCTGTGTCCAGCTCTGGGCCCCTCAGTTTAGGAAGGACGTTGAAATGCTTGAGTGTGTCCGGAGGAGGCAACAAGGCTGGTGAGGGGCTTGGAACACAAACCCTGTGAGGAATGGCTGAGGGAGCTGGGGCTGTTCAGCCTGGAGAAAAGGAGACTCAGAGGTGACCTTATCATTCTCTACAGCTTCCTGAAAGGTGGGTTCAGCCTCTTCTCCCAGGCAAACAGTGGCAGGATGAGAGGACAGAGTCTCTTAAGCTGTGCTGGACGAGATTTAGGCTGGACACTAGGAGCAAGTTCTTCACAGCAAGAGTGGCTGGGGACTGGAATGGACTGTCCAGGGAGGAGTAGAAGCCACTTTCCTGAAGGTGTTAAAGAAAAGGCTGGACATAGCACACACTGACATGGTCTGGGTGACAGGGTGGTGTTAGGTAAACCTAGGTAATAGGTTGGACTTGATGATCTCAAACATCTTTTCCAAACTAGTTGCTTCTGTGATTCTGTCACTAGCCCAGCTCCTGGGGAGCAGAGTGGGATTGAATGACCTGCAGAGGAGAAATGAAAGACAACTTTTCCCAAATTCCTTTAATCTCTGAAATTACTCAAATAGAAAATCCTGACTTGTCCTTGCACTTTCTATTCTCAATGCTTCCCTTTGCATTCAAATCCACTTGAGGGTGAGAGAAATTATGAGAACAAATAACACTGCCAGCATTACTGTGCAGGACAGAGGCATATCTGTGAATAGGACAAGTCCCTTCACTAAAAAAGGGAATTTTTGTTGAATTTCAATTCTATCAGCAAAATTATGCCACTGAAATAGGTCACCATCCCTTAGTTGTCCATCTCTCTGTAGCTGTTAATGAGCTGAGAATTGTGTGTACCTAGGACTTGTTATCCACCTATTTGAAACATTTTGTGGCTTAAGTTTCATTGTTCCTGACAACTGTAGTGCTGATTCAGAGGAGGCTCTTGCCCCTCCAGTCCCTTAAAACTGGCTTGGTTATTCATTATGCCAAGAAAAAGTGTACATTTTTTCACTTCAGATTTTAAAACTAAAGCTTGGCTCCTTGTGGGTTCTGGCATTTCTCTCTCTTTTCAAACAACTCAGACTGCAGCAGGAAAACTGCTTTTAGTGGTTTTTATTTCTGTTCTTGTGTCTTCTGATCATTCTCCACATATAGTACATTGCTGAAATGATATTCCCTTAAAAATGCTAAAAAGTTTAGTGCTGAGGTTTGGATTAGTACACTGAATTTTGCTTCAGAAGTGAGATTGTAAAGAAAATAAAAAGTTTTCTGCAACCCAAAAGACAAAAGCTGTAGAAAGGTGAAAATAAATGAGTGTTGCAGAATGTAACTGGGGCCAGAATCTGAATATCTGTTTTTTAATACTGCTGTGATCACACTGTAGTCTTTGGGGCTGTTCTCCCCTACATGTGACCAGAAGATAACTTAATACCTACTTTTTAAACATCCTTTTGTGACCAAATCCTTTAGATCCTTTGTCTCCCATCCTTAAGCTCCCAAAGAAGGGCTATGGTATCGGCACTGGATCTGTAATGCAAAAAAAAAAATTGAGGAATCCATTTCAGTCTACAAGGGCAGCTTTTGTTAATGACAAGCTTTTAGCTAAGGTTAAAAAGCTGGGAAAATTATGATATTATTACCTTCCTCCTCAGTGGAGGGGCTGCCCAGAGAGGTTCTCTACAGCTTGTTTGCATCAAGGTTGTCATTTAACAATGGGCATCTAAACCAGCCCACCTCAATTTCAGCTCCTTATAGGAATGTAAGAACTAGAATTTTGATTTTATCTCTGTGATAGAGAGGAGTTAAATGCATCAATTAAAATAAGAGGCCTTGACAGTACTTTGAAAGAGTGAGTCAGATTGGAGTCAAGTCTATTTATCACAGTCCATCTTCCTGAAATCCTCCTGAGACCTGCCATGTAGCCTTTGAGCCTGCTAGTCAGTGGTGCCAGCCCTAGAAAAAACCCAAAAACCAAATCAACCAAAAAACCCAAATGAAATTATGTATTTTCAGACAGTGCGCCATTTCTAGTCCTCTGACCTGACAAAAACTGGAAACCTTTCACACAGAAATCATCTCCTGGCCTTTTGGCCTTGGCTTCAGAGAATGGCAGAGTCACAGAGAGACAAAAATAACTGGCTACTTTCTGGGCACATGCTGAAAGTTCAATGTGAATTTTGGATCAGTCTACACCACATTCAAAGTAGTACATCTGATTTGTTTTGCTGTTGAGGGAATTCATTTAGCTTTTCACAGCCTGAGGCAGCCAAGTTCCAAGATTTTGCTTTGAACACAGGTATGTATTTATTATTTGAAGATCCTGCACTGCATATGTGAAAATGGTTCCTTCCAAGGATCATTAAGGCTGTTCCTTTTCTACAGTGCTACAATCACAGGCACACAAGCACATTGTCATGTCCCTTTCCTGGGAAATGTATCCCCACTGGTTCCTTGCTCAGGGTCACGGCAAGAAGGTATTATTCCCCCTAGTGCTTTTCCAAGACTAGTACTACAGACAGAAGATGCTGAAAAAATCTTAATCAGAATTCCTGAGGAATATGCAAATTCCACTGACTTCCTATTTGTGTCACTGTAATGCCATTATTTTATGCTTTAATGCTGTAAGGTACAAACTGGAGAAATGTTCTATGTTGTATTGCATACCACATACAAGCCTCACTCAAGATGACATTACCATTAAACTAGTATCTCTGGTGTGCATCTAATTAGTAAATCATCTTTATATTTTGCACCTGTAATGTACAAAGTCCTGATTTGGTAAGCAGCCTTCAGAAAAGACAGTGTTCATTAAACCTAGTAGTCAGAAGTTTGTAGGATGATATTTAATGCTGGTTTACAAAGCAGTCTTAATGATTGACATTGTCTTCAACTGATTTTAGTGAAAAAAATGATTCTTAAACCTCTAGACTGCTTTGAAATTCCCTGTCAATGTGTCTACATTTTAAGCTTCTGCATATACTCCAATTTTGAAACCTGGAAGAGAATAAAAGACATTATTATTTCAAAACTAGGCAGTCACCCACCCTTTTAAATAAAGATATTTGGGAAGATGTTGAATACTTTAACTTTGAAAAGTTCCAGTTATGTCTTAATTTAGTACTTAAACAGGCTTTTCATCATTCTCCAACTTTCTCTGGTTTATGTCTCCTGTACCAGAGAATAACACATGGGGTGAGCCTGCAGGTATCCTCAACTTCGTGATAAATTCAAACTTCTCCCAAAAGGTCTGAAGTGTTCTCTTGTAGTTAGGTTAGTTGCTGCTAGGTGTGCCAGGAATGAAAACAGAAAGGCTCCCTAAGAGGCTGGAACAGGTTTACAAAGGGCACACACTGTGAGAGAGCCCACTGTAGCTCTGTGCTCTATGTATTTGTCCATTATGCATTAAAATAATAGTAACCATGTAGCAGTGCCATCTGCACAAATGGAGAAGAAATCAGCATGTCAGGTTGTTAATTTAACAGTATAAGTTCTCTTGAATTATTCTCTTGCAGAACAAGAACTTTGCAGATTTAAACAACTTTTAAATCATCCTTCCATGAAAGTGTTTCTTTGTCTTCTTGTCTTCTCATCTTCTTGTTCTTCTAATGTGAACGCTGCAGTACTGGGACTGCTTGCTGTGTGGCTGCTGAGGAAGGATGATTAGTTAAAGGAGGATTAGTTAAATTTCATAATACACAAAAACTTAGAGATTATATGTTATCTTTTTATTTTGGTTGAAAAAATTATTTGAAGTCCTTCTTATTAGTATCTTCAAAATAATTAATCTTTGTCTGGGAGTTCACAATCACAGCTGGATAAGCATGTCTGGATTTGATTTCCCTTTCAAAATGCACTGGTTTTAAACCACACTGCATTTGTTACCAGCCTAAGACTCTAGTCCTCTGCTGGCTGATTGATAATTAGTTCTGACTCTCACCAGTACTGTGGCAAGGAGTTCCACAAATCAGCTCCAAAAAATGCTTCTTTTTAATAGCCATTTTTTCTTGTTTTCAGTACACTTGTTATCCAGATATCAGAGTTTTGATTTAGTATTCTAGACTGCCTGTCTCATCTCTCAAGGAAAGTGTACCAGCTGTGAAATTTTGTAGTGAGAATCATTCCTGCACTTGATTTGAGCAGTTTTCCCAAAGAGCACAGAAAACCCACTGCTGCAGAAACAAAGGGTATCTTGCAGTCTTTTGGAAGGAGGCAGAGAGGAAAAAAGATGCAAACTGAAAGGAACTTTCTTGATACTTTGAAGAGAAACAAAGAGTGTACTGAGAAAAATGAGTTAATAATGGAAAAATGTCAGGAAAAACAGAGGTTGCCTTTAGATTGGGTATCTTATGTGCATTTTCAAATTAAAATGATGATTCAGGGAAAGCAGCACTAATATTTTAGTCAGTTATTTTTGTGTTAAGAGTCCCACTGTAAGTATTAGCTTGTGTCTTGTTTGCCTTGAGTGAACTGCAATTTCAAGTGCTATGATGCTGGAGAGTCAAATGCAGCATTGCTGCAAGTAGGAAATTGGAAAAACCTTTCAGCAGTGCCCACATTAGATAGGACTGTAAGTAAAAGTTGATCCAAAAGTGCTTAAAAGGTGGGGGGTTTTTTTGGGGTTTTGGGAGGTTTTTTGTTTTGGCTTGGTTTTTGTTTTGTTTTGGGGTTTTTTGTGGTTTTTTGTTTGTTTGTTTGTTTGTTTTAAACCAACTTAAACTATTAGAAGTTAGTTGGTTTTGGAGATTAGCAGATGCAGCTTAAATTTTTATATGAATGTCCCTATTGGTATACAGAGTTCAACATACAACATAGGCAGTTCTTTTGTCTGTTTCTGAAAATAAAATCTGTTTCTGCCCTAACTCTGGGCAACTTAACATCCATGGATACTGTGATTATTGCAGTTTTAATGTTTAATTAAGTCATGATATTTTGGCTCTGAATAAAGCACAGTATGATGACAAATACTGGCTACTGATGTCTCAGTATTTTTTGCCCTCAAAGCAGATTACAGTTTATTTCAGAGCCTTTGAACACATCACTTTCAAATGTAGCCCCACTGAAGTCACACAACCCTATCTCTGTGGGTCTTCTTTTGAATTATTTCCCCTGGATTTACTCAGCTACCAAAACTATGTTGTAGAAGTTGGTACCACTTGGAGGTTTTTGAAATATGGAAAATATGGAAATATGGAAATATGTCTTTCTTGGATGTGGAGAGAGCTTAAGGAGTGGGGTTTTGCCTGCAGGAGATGGGATAGCCTTCTGGGAGGGGGCTGAGGTGCAGGAAGTCCAAGGTCTGTTCCTGTCTGTTTTGCTCCCTGTATTGCCCCCACATTGGGCTGCTTTTCCCCACAACTCCAAACACTTGCAAAGACCAGGGAGCTTTCTGACAATGTGCAGCCTGGCCAAGCCGCAGTGGGAATGCTGATGGGAACTACAGGAGAGGCTGAAAGAACTCCTGAATTTCCCCAAGTCTCTGTTTCCCATGGCTTATAACTCAACCAGAGGATATTTTAAGTCAAAGCAAAACATGTTTGGCTTTCAGTGGTTAGCGTTCCCCATTTCAGTACTTTAGACTTATCTGCTGATGTTTCAGAGCTGCTAAAATAAGACACAGACACACCGAGAATAGAAAAAGCAAAATGTTTCTGCTGCCCTGATATAGAGTTGCTGCTACTGTTGCAGTTGCAGAGTGGGAACCAACCGAGAGCAAGTTTTAACTCATGGCTCTCAGCTTCAGCAGCAGAACAGATGTCTCCCGAGAGCAGCAGATCCCCTGCCTCACCACTGAAGAGGGTGTGTAAAATGGTACACCACCAATCTTCCCAGAGCACCACAGCTGTAACCAAAGTCTGTGTAAAACTCAGAAGAATCTCGATGTATTCTAAATCATTCAGTCTTTCCAGTAAGGACATGCACACTGGCAGAGTTAAATTTTTGCACTTCCCACCCTTTACCCTGAGCCCCCATTTTTACACTGTCTGTCAGGACAGGAGCTGGGAGGGCAGTGGGTTAAGGCAGGCAGGACAAACGTGACTCTCTGAGCAGAGAAACTGTGGCTGTGATCTGTTCCCAACAGCCTGACACTTGGAGGGGCTGTCATGCGCTTGTGCTGGAGTTAAAAGGCCTTATAAGGCAAAGCCTGAACAAACTGTTAAGCAGTCTGAAGTGTTCCTCAATGCTGAAAAACCTCCAGGGAATGCACAACATATCCCTGGCAAAGATTACAGCATATTTTACAGCAAGCTCATAGACTAACAAAGCAGATATTGTATCTTTGAATTTCAGGCTCTGCAGGGTAGTCTCAGCAAGAAAATTTAGATTAGGTCCCCTTCTTGGACTCATTTTACTGCAGTGAGAAAAACTAAGTGTCATTCATTAAATATGTCTTTAGGATTTCAAAAAGGTTCACATCAAGTCCTCTTCTGGAAATACACTCTCCACAGCAGAATACTTATTTGGAGGTCTCTCTGAGCTCATGGCTGGACAAACCAATCTATTTGATCAGTAGCAGTAGTAATATCAATGACAAAATGAGCAGACCTTGCACTGGAAATCTCCACAGCAAACCACAGTTTTTTATATGGAGGGCCAGATGCGTCCTCAGCAAGACTGTTGACAACACAAAGCTGGGAGGAGTGGTTGATACCCTTGTGCAGGACCTCAACAGCCTGGAGAGATGGGCAAAGAGGAACCTTCTGAAATTCAGCAAAGGCAAATGCAGGGTCCTGCGCCTGGGGAGGAACAACCCCAGGCACCAGCACAGGCTGGGGTGACCTGCTGGAAAGCAGCTCTGGGGAGGAGGAGCTGGGGGTCCTGGTGGGCAACAAGCTCTCCATGAGCCAGCAGTGTGCCCTGGTGGCCAAGAAGGCCAGTTACATCCTGGGCTGCATTGAGGAGCAGTGCCAGCAGGTCAAGGGAGGGATCCTGCCCCTCTAGTCAGCCCTGGTGAGACCTGGAGCTGTGATCTGTTCTGGGGTCCCAAAAAAAAAGGAAGGCACAAAGCTCCTGAGGCAAGTCCAGCAGGGGTTACAAAGATAATCAGAATTATATGATGGTTTGGGTTGGAAGGGAGCTTAAACATCACCCAGTTCCAACCTCTCTGCCATGGCCAGGGACACTTTCCACTACACTGCAGAATCACAGCACCACAAAATACACTGTGTTGGAAGGGACATTTAAAGGTCATTTAGTCCAACCCCCTGCAATGATCAGAGACATCTCCAAATAGATCAGACTGCTCACAACCCTGTCCAGCCTGATCTTGAATGCTTTCAGGGGTGAAGTATCTACCACCTCTCTGGGCAATCTCACTGTAAAAAGTTTTGTCCTTAAATCTAATCTAAACCTACCCTCTTCAGGTTTAAAGCCTTGTTTTTTCACTACACAGCATTGTAAAAAGTTTCTCCCCAGCTTTCTTGCAGGTTCATTTCAGGTACTAAAAATCTACAGTATGGTCAAATAAGGTCACCCCAGAGACTTCTTTTCTAGTTATTTTAAAAGAACAACCTTGAGTGAATAAAGGCACTAGAGCATCTGTCTTATGAGGAAAAGCTGAGGGAGATGAGCCTTTTTAGCCTTGAAAAGTCAGGCAGATGGTCTAATCAATGTCTATAAGTATCTGGAAGGAGGGTGCCAGAAAGATGGATCCAGTCTCTTCTCTGTGGTGCCAAGCAATAGGACAAAAGGCAGAAACTGAAGCACAGGAAGTTCCACCTGAACATGAAGAAAAATTTCTTTACTGTGCAGGTGACTGCACCCTGGAAAGAGCTGCCCAGAGATTGTGGAGATACTCAAGAAGTGTCTGAATGCAATCTTGTGCCATGTGCTCCAGAATGCTTGAGCAGGGAGATTAGACCAGAAGATGCATTGTGATCCCTTCCAACCTGACCCATTTTGTGATTCTGTGGTACTTTGTGGTGCTCGCTCACAAAGCACTCAACTGCACAGGAACTGGCTCATCTTTTTCCCTTGTAAGCCAGATGAAACTGCTGCAACTCTAACAGCTGATGCCCCCTCACAGGCAGTTTCTTAAATCTCTTCTCTTTTGGCTCTGTTGCTTGCACTTTCTTACTCAAGCCGTTTTACTGTTCAAGCCCTTTCATTGTTGTTTTCTGATGTTTGAAAATAAATCCTTTCAAATTCCTTTTTATGTTTCTACTCAGCTGTTTACATGTCTGTTTACATAATGCAGGTGCTGACCTAAAACTTACATGGGCATCCAGAGGAAAAAGCATGCTTATTCACTTCTCTAAAGTCAATGTGGTTGCACTGTAAGCAATTATAAAACCAGCAGAAAGTTGTGAATGTCAGTATGAAATGACTTTCAGAAACCAAGACCATTGAATTGAGATTTGTTTTCTTTTTCCTACAAGGAAGATTCATGGAGGTGGTCTTGCTACAGCTGAGGATTGGACATCTGTCGGATATCCATTGACTCTTCATACACTAACAGATTGTCATGATTTAAGATGGGTACTTCCCCATTTAGTTCTCCTTAGAGACTCCAAACCACACTGTCTCTTACTCCCTTCACCTTCCCCTCCCTCTTCCCACTTTGGTTCGATGGAAGTGAGAATTGGAGGCACAAAAGGTGAAAATCATAGGCTGAGATAAGAAGAATTTACTGGAAACAGCAATGAGGTATAAGACAAAGAAAACATTTGCATGTAAAGCCTGTGACAAATACTGAAGGCTCTTCCCCACCATTCCTTTTCTCCTGACCAGAAAAGGACACCCTTCTCCTCAAAAAAAGAAAGTTCCTCCCCCCTCTCCACCCCTGGCAATGATTCCAGGTAGTATTGAATAATATTAGGGTCTGGCCATGCCCCCCACTTCCCAATTGCTGTAAAAAATTCACCCTGTCCTGGCTGAAACTAGGACTTACATATCCATGTGAGAAGGACTTGCCAACACATTTGCCATTTGCAACTGGTATTTTGTTCATGGATGCCAAAAATTGGATCAGAAGTATGTTGAAGTATGTCTATAATTCACCTCTGTTGTAAGACAAATTCAGATACATTTCAGCCTAGTCCATTGCAGTGATGCATACTTTGTCATGGGTGCAAAGGTGTACTCATACATCTTCGTTACACATACCAGCCATCTTCATCAGGCTTATCCTACCTAAGTTTTGGCAGGGCACTGGATAGCAAGACACAAACACACCTGTAAATCTGTCCCCAAAGGTAATATGAAAATCAAGAGCTAAATAAATAACTGTGATTGAATGAAGAGCTGATAGGAAGTCATTGTCCGCAGATGACAATTGACAGCAACTGAAGAGGGTTACAAAGTGCCTTTTGTCCTGTAACTCTAATAAACCCAAAACATTGTAAGTACTCAAACTTTAACAAGTTAGTTTTGACCATTAACCTACCATTCTGTGCATTGCTTTCTAAAAGTGGACTAATTGAACTGGAAGGCACTTCCATAAAGACAGAGCATTAAACGAATATTTCAGAAAATCACATTTGAAATCCATCAGCATAAGAGCATTCTCATTGAGAACACATAATCTCTAGGAAATGCCCTCTTTATAAACTACTGAATAGCAGCAGCTGGTGACCAGAAAGACTCAAACTGAAGTATAGTAATTTTAAAGATTGGTGGTAAAGACAACTAAATAGGAAAAAAAAACAACCCATGGAGAAAAGCAGTGTAAGCAAATACCATGCAGAAAAAAATGCACTCAAATCAGTACCAAGTTTGGGGATATTAAATCACTGCTAAGCAAAGGGCCAGAAGAATAAAAGCAGAGAAATGAACACAAAATTTTCACTAGTCGAATTAGATATAACACATAGACCAAGACCTGTTATTAAGGTTGGTTGTGGCCAGAGACTTGAAGTATGGTTTAGTTTGATGTGTAACATATATGACTGCTTTGCCTCTAGCTGCAAAAGCCCAGAAGATAAGGGACTAACATGTATGTCTCAAATACTGATAGCTGGAGAGCTTCAAGCTAAACAAAGGACTGATAGTAAGAACATGCTGTGAAAAAGAACAGAATATGTCAAGAAAAGGGGACCAGACAGAGGTAGGACAGTATTTTTCTGGGTCAAATACCCTTATTCTGTCTTCTGGAGATAAGCACAGTACAGCACAAGGCAGACACAGGAATGAGGTCAAGGAGCATGCATGGACTGTCAACTAAAGGCCAACCCAATAGAGGTGAGATCAAGATCACTGAAGACCCTTGAAACCCTCTGACCCATTTTCACAAAGGTATAGAAGAACAAATTGTGCATAACAAATAATTTGTGTTTAAAGTGAGAAACTGAGAAACTTAACTCCAGAGTGGGGAAGGTTGTGTATAAAATGCACCTCCATGAAGTCCAGATGGTGCCTCTAGGACCCTAAAACACCTCATCAGCTGTGTCACATCAGCTGTGGCAGTGCTGGAGCCACGACTGGTACTGATGATCAACCTTCCTTCCTTCCTGGAATCCTTCCTTCCTGGAATCCTTCCTTCCTGGAATCCTTCCTTCCTTCCTGGAATCCTTCCTTCCTTCCCTCCCTCCCTCTCTCCCTCCCTCCACACCTCTATCTCTCCTCTCTTTTAATCTCTCTCCTCTTTCACCCTGCCTCTTCAAAATCCACCACCATGTGTTTATACTGAAAGATAAGGGACTAACTTAGTAACGTGTACCAATTTCCATGCCCTGTATATAATTTACCAATGAAACCATGCAACTTTTTGTGG
Organism: Muscicapa striata striata; assembly: GCA_030060385.1. NCBI lineage: Eukaryota > Metazoa > Chordata > Aves > Passeriformes > Muscicapidae > Muscicapa > Muscicapa striata. The sequence continues at coordinate 1,512,386 of JAREIS010000156.1, forward strand.
ACCCTCTGACTTTTGTTTTTCCTTTTTGACCATGAACATCTTTGTGTTTGCCTGCCTTTCAGGGTGGAAGGCACCACTGGCTAATGGCATTACAAAGCCTTTACCAGTCTTCTGAGGCAGTCCTCTTGTGGTGTAAGTTAAATATTGGGTTGTCATAAATTGCTGACACTGGAAACTTCTTTATGTCCTCCTTTGTGTTTTGTCTACACACCCCCTATTTTTGTTAATCTTCAGAATTATTTTCTACGCTAGTAATTAGAAAAAAAGAACTCTAATGATTTCCAGATCTTATTGAAATAGATGGCATTTTCTGAAATCAGAAAATAATACATGGATGCTGGGGTTTGACTTTGCTTAATCCCCTAATATTTACAAATAAAGAGTGCCACGGAGGTAAGATAGTTCAGTGTTGCATGTGTGACTCAGAACAGATCTTAGATAATGCTGCCCTCGACTGGTGTTAAGACAGTGTATTCAGGAATGATCCAGAACCTCAAACAACAATACCTGACATTTACATACATTGAAAAAAATGCCTATGCAGACAAGTATAACTTTGTAATTTCTGATACCTACTTTTAGACACAGATCTGATGGCTTTTTCCTACAAACCTGTGAAGGCAAGAGGAACAGAGTTTGTAGAATTTAGTATTTTATATTTACACTGTTAAGCAATGAAACTCAGCAATGAGAAAAGCATTTTTACAATGTTCTTCCATGTGAAACCTCTACCAACTGAAAATTCTAATGTTTAAAAGATATCAAAAAAAGCTTTTGTGTCTGACTAGAAATTTTTTGTTAAGCCTATTTAGGTCCTATAAAAATTGACTTCTGCTCTTTTGATGAGCAGCTTGAAGCCTGTGCCTATTTAAACAGGATTTGCACTAGTCTGGTCTGCGAAAATGAGCTGAACACTCATTTCCAAGGTTACCCTGGGTCAGAGACTACTGATGGGTGTGTATCTGGTGTGGGAAACTCTGGTCTTTGCACTTGAGATTAAATTCTGTAGAGCTACAAAACTATTTTATTTTCTAGGATAAACCTCTGAGTGTATGCTATCCTCTTTGGTCAGCAAGAACAGAGGAACCTGACTGCAAGCAAAATGTTAGTGAAAATATAATTACTGAGCTGACTAACTACAATACTATTAGAGGGAGAAGCTGCATGGAGGGATGAATTGCTGCTTGTCTGCTTTATGATTCATTCATCTTATTATGCCAATTGAAACAATTTGCTGCAGTGTCTTTTGTACAAAACCAGGAAACACAGAGGCTCTCAGAGCTCCAGTAGTTCTCTCATTTTTGTATGGCTTGGTACCATTTGAGTCAACCTGCATGTAATTAGACTCCAAATTTTCCTCCATCACACATAGAGGCACTTTTCTTAAGAAAAGCTGGCAAATCCATATTAGGTCAAATTTGCCCAGTCCATGTAAACCAGCCTGTGATGGTAGAAGCCATGTAGAAAACAGGCATGCAAGCTTTTGAGATCAAGGGAATTAGTGAAGTTGTACTGACTTAATGTGGGCAAAGATCCCAGAAGAGATGACTGTTTATGACTATGAACCTCTGCATGTGGCTGGTAGGAACCCGAGCGTTTGAATTAGTTCCGTCTTGCCGTCTCCCAGAGAAATGATCCAGCTCTGAGTATGCCAGTGAGCCTCTCATCAGTAAACATTACAGAAAGCCCTAGGCACGGGCACCCTTGAAACTGGCTTCTCCTGTCATGACTAGGTCTTTCCATGTGTCCTTGTTCTTGACAGATAAGAGTAGATCTCTTAAGTGCTTCTTGGCTGACACTGGTATCTCAATAGACAGATAAAAAATAGAGAGATTTCCTCCTCCCATACACAATTGTCACTTATCTCCCCAGCTAAGACAATTATAGTTGCTCAGAAGTGTCCCCACGAAGAAAGGGAAGCAGACAGACAGACACCAATTGAATTTCCTACAGGCAGTATACAGAGGTTTTTTGTTCCTGCAACAGAGACATTACTCCCTTGTGCCACTGGTGACTCAACTGACAACTGAGCCAAACGAGACAAAAACTATGCAATATTCCTAAAAATCCAGCAGAAATTGCAGATATAATCTGAAAGTAATTATTTTGTTATCGAACTGCAACTTAACCTGTACTGTTTCAGTAAGCTGTGAAGGGAGAAAAAAATAAGAAAAGAGGAGGCGAGAGAAATGGAGAGGAAGGGAGACTAGGGAAGGAAGGGAAGAGTAAGTGAATCTCTCTAAACTTCACTGCCTTTGTACATACAGCTGATGCCATCTATTACCTTGTAAAAAGAAAAAGATGTCACTATTTGGACTTCAGGAGAAGCCTGGCCATAGACAAAGACTTCCATTGAGCCCGTCATTCATTGCACAAATGCTGAATGAAATGCAGCCTAAGGATGTCCTCTGCAGGAGCTAAAGACTCCTCTGCAGAAAGGAGAGGCATGTCCATGCCAGATTAAATCCATCTAATTTGGTCAATAATGTAATGTATTGCAGGGCCTCTGCAATACAGACTGGACTGTTGGTTAGCCATCCAATTGGGTTTCCAGGCTGCAATTTGCACAGATGTTCTGGTGCTGTCCAGGCAGCTGATACAAAGCTACTGGGTGCTTGATCCCACTTTGCAGCTACAGCTCAGGTAACACTTCAGTAACGGAAGGAATGAAAAGCAACAAAAGGGACTCTGCAACCTACCAAGGGCAGCATTCAAACAAGCTGTCAGTAAGTTTGATGTGAACTGTAATGAATAAAACATGTTGTCAGCAGAGATCAGAGTCCTAAAACATTGTCAGATCTTAACAAGCCTGCATCAGAACAGTTTTGTTAGTATACTTGTTTACTTATATATTTAATATACTTGATTAATATTCATCAAACTTGCAATGGTGAAATTTGTAGAGCTAGTGTGTATGCTTGCAGACTGTATTAGCAGAATTTGCACCAGTATAATTGCATGAAGTAAGAACAGTTGAAATACACAAGGGTTTTTGGAGCAGCAGATTTGCAGAGCAAAAGTATTTGTTACTGACAGAGCACTGTTGCAGTATTTTCTATTGCATGACCACCCAGCCCTAATTCCTTTACAGTGTGTACTTTATTCCATTTTCATGGTAGCTTCAACATTTTCACAAGCTAAATCATGTCTATCCAGCTCTGTCACTGCCTGAATATTGTTTGATAGGGCAGGAGGCAGAGTGTAAGAAGATGGGGAAAGGGAAGTTACAGTTTTACAAAATCTTCAAAGAATAAATCAGAAAACCTTCATGTTTCTAAAGTACTTCAGATTGCCGATTGAAGGATTTCATTTGCATCCAAAATTGTGTAAATTATATTTTAAATGCAGATGTTGAAAGCATATGAAAATCATGTACGTGTGTCCATATCACATAAAGTGAAAAGTGTGGTGTGAAAAATACATTGCTTTAGCTCTCAGCAAATTCATTCATATTTAATCCCAAAGATAAAGGAACAAGCTTTTACCCTCTCTTTTTATATACCTAAACTAAGTGCCCAGCCTTCAGTTATGTCAGGGACCTGTTGCTTGATATCAGCATCTCAAGTTTTTTCATTGAAAAATAGCCTTCACAAGAAAGGCCAATCCCACAGCTCAACAGTGTAATTGCATCAGGTGATTGTCACAGGCATCCATTTTACTCAAGGACTCAATTTTCTTCCTACAGCCTTTGACAAGACAAAGGCAAAATACATTTTTGAAATCCAGTGAGAAAGCATTATGAAGGTATGTTAATATTTGGAGAAGTCATCTCATGTCCTCTCTGGGCCCAGCATCCAGTAGTTTCAGAAATGTTTCAAACAAAAAATGAAATATAAATCTTTCCTAGTTTTTAAAGTAAAACTCTGTTACAAAAATATTCTATGATCAGAACAGATTAAAGGCAATTGGAGATAATAAGAATTTAAATGGCTGCAGTAAAAGGTAAACAAAAATCTGTTCAGTTCCTAGAAACAGTTAATGGTCTTTTGGTGGCTAGTCAAGTTACTGAAACATTAGCAGCACTAATCCAGCTCAAGGAAGGCACTTTTAGCAGGTTTTTTCCTTAATATTTTTTTCTGGCTCATGTCATGTAATGTACAATTATGTATCTCCCCACCTTCTAGGTCAAGCCAATGAAACCTCTGTACTGATGAGTCATCTCTTTAATGACAGGAGACTAGCATTGCTATAGAGCACTGTAAATCACTGCATCTACTGAGACCAGGTGTTTCATCCTCAGATAAGCAGAACTCTCCTTGTTTGTACACCTCTTTCTCAGACATAAACATGACTTTGCAAGTAACTTGGTAAAGGTTTATTGATTTCTCTGGCTACATTTTGCTGTTTCGTGTTATTTCTTACTGCTTTCACTAATGGAGGTTTTTAAAATTAATTCACCATCATTCATTGGAGAGTTCCAGAGTAAGAACACCATCACTATTGCCTGCTGATGTTATGGTAGAGAGTAACTCTTTTTTTGCTGTTACTTGTCCTTTTGGAGGTGCTGGTGCATAGATTCTTTAGCCATACTTGTGAAAAGCGTAAGATCCTTCCCCATCATTTAAAGGAAAATATGTGCTTCAGGTGGTGACATTTGATGGTACATTCTGGCCATCTGATACCTAGAATTTCTCTTCCAGTTTATAAGACCAAGACTTCTTTTTCTGGCACCAAGGGTTTCTCTCATCTGTGAGGGCAGGGGGTGATAGACCCCCGCTAAAACATATGGATACATCATTGTTTCACTTCCAAGCAAGATTTAGCAAAAGTGCTTTTGTACAGAGGATATTTTGCCCTCCCATCCACAGTCCTTTTCCATTAGATCATCTTTATCAAAACATCAAAAGAAAATTCGGTTACATTATTTCTTGTTGAGCACAACAGCTCCTTAGTTAGGGGAAACTAAAATTAAGTGTTAGTAAGAGTTTTAAACATATTGAATCCCTTTAAATATCTCAGACAATGACTTCATTAGCCAAGTCCTTATGCTCATTTCCTACTTTCTATCAGCCTCTGATGCAAAATTGGGTAATCAGATGCATTTCAGGGCTACTTACCTATGGTGTACCTTCAAGATTTTTTTGCTACAGTACCTCATGACTTGATTTTCCTTCCATTAGTAAGTATTAAATAAATTCTAAGGAAAACTTACATAGCATAGTGTCTAAAAATGCAATTCTATAAAAAAGACAAAAAGATGTGAATTACTGGAGGCGCTTACTCATTTGTTTTTCCTGAATTCAAGCATTTTCTATCTTCTAAGAAGCAAGACACTTTTGTGATCTTTACATCTGTTACTGCATCTCACTACACTGACACTCTTATACTGAAGTTGAATGCATTGTAGAGGAATTTTTGGTCAGACTGCATTTGCTAATGCCTGTATGCTTAATTGTTCTAGTTCATCAACCTCTCTGAAGTAGTTGTTAGTGCAAATATGCTTTGTAATGAGAGAAGGAAGCATAATTTTCAATAAATAGTCTGGCATTCTCCTCTTCTTCTTCTTCTTCTTCTTCTTCTTCTTCTTCTTCTTCTTCTTCTTCTTCTTCTTCTTCTTCTTTTTTCTTCTTCTTTCTTCTTCTTCTTCTAATAAAACAGTATTTTAGAGTATACAGAATTGAAACAAGTAACTTGAGGCAGACAGAATATTTTGAAGTCATGATCTGTTGTGTCTCAGGTTAGCCAAAATCTATAGTCTTCACTGTGGACTCTTTAGTTCAGTGTACCCGTGTTTATTTCCAACAAATATGTTTTTCTTCTTCCATGAAATAAATGTTTGCATTGTGAAATGAAGACTGTCAATTTTAGCTGTAAATTAGTTAATTTGCAAGAACACTTTGTGTTCTTTACACTTCAAACACGTTGATGGCAAAAACTATTATGGATAGAATCCAATTATTTAAAAGGTTAAATTAGTTTCCTTGACCTATTTTTAGTAAAGTAAGACTGACTTATATCTGCAGCTTTGCATATATCACAAGGCACAAGGCACAGTACCTAAGAAGTAATTAAATATTATGTGTCCTGTAGCTGCAACATTAAAAGCAGTACAACTATTATTTCCACTCCTATTCTTTATTCCCCACAGTGTTCTTTTTTTAAAAAACATTTTGTTGATGGAAGAAAAGACAGGCAGATCATATAGAAAAGCTTACAAGTTTCAGCCCCAAGAGATCACACAACGCAAGAGCAGCTATGGTGTGCCAGACCAAAGAGCTGTTGCCTAGTGGGCCATAACAGATCCTGAAGGAGGAAGGGGTGCTTTAAAAGGGCAATCATATGTATTATGCTTCCTCCCAGTCTCCAGCCATTTGAGGCTCAGAGATTTCTGGAGCTGGACATAACCCTCCTTGGACTTTGCTGCCTTGGGCTTGTACACTCACTCTTTGAACCTCAATAGTCCTTTAGCATCCACAGCATCCTTCAGACAAAAGTGACTCTTCAAATTATTCATGCTTTACATGAATGCTTTACCATGCTTCCCCCAGTTCACCTCTTTCCAGGCTAATAAATCTCTGTCCACTACCATCCCTTGCAAGAAAGGATGACCCATCCCTGTGGCCGTCTTTCTCTGCCTTCTCCTAATCTTCTCCAATTAGTGGTAATATTTATCTAATCCATTATCACAAGTTATCTACATATATATTTTTTAAAAGTGCCATGGGATCTTTGCATTTCAGTTTGAGCAGCTTCTTCAAATTGCTGAGTTTTCCTACCACACTGTAGCTAGAGTACATAAGCAAATTAATTGAGGCTTTGAAGCAGCAGCAAAGCTTTCCTTTTGCTTTATGCTTACCTAACAAGGGGTAAGTAATCCTATTAGAGACAGGTGCATGTCAAGCCCAGGAGGATGTGTTTGGCGAAGGGCAGCATTTATCCTTCAGCCTGGCTGTGTGATGCAGTTCTTACAGAGGATGTGGAGCTACACTGCTACCCTAAAGGACACTGCCTGGAAGTAATACACCCCGTGTCCCTGCTCTCCCATGCTGCCTTGTCTGTGTACCTTTCCTATGCTCTACATGAAATTAGACTGCTGTATTCACATTGAGACTCTCATGAACAGACTATCCCTGTGTGCTGAAAAATGAGTTGACAAGGCAAATGTCCAACCTGGATGGGCAATGAGGGTTTGAAGGAGCTTAGGAATAAAAGAGGATGTATCATCTATGGAAGGAGGGTTGCTGAGAAAGACATTTTTTACTGCCATCTTGTTTTACTTGCAGCAAAGCATTATTATTGTCTGAATGACTTTAGGCTTGACAGTCTAAACAGGCTGCTTTTCAGTAAAGGGAAATTCAGCTTCTTAATTTTACAACATTTACTCCCAATTTATGTAATATCAATAGAGAGCTAGCATCCCCATGCATTACCTTAGGGTGCTACTTTTAAACATTTGTAGGTATGTAAGAAACCCAGAAGTTTTGCAATCTCTGCAAGCTGCATTTTCCTCCCCCTGAAAATAATAACGTTCATTGGATTGCATTTGATCCTGAAAAACAGAAATTCTTAATTTGCTTGTCATCACTTCTTCACCACCTAACATAGAGCTTGGCATAGGGTACTGCTGGCACTCACTTGCTGACCTAACTATGGGCAAAGAAAGGATATGTGAAGTGTATGGAGAATTGAACTGCTGCATAAACATGTATAAATGGAAGGTGACTTCTTAAAGGGATGAAGGTACTGCTGAACAGACAGTGTTTTTTCTCTTCTAAAGAAAAATTATTGTGCAAGTCCATCTGGATGATGTTTCATCACAGGACCTACACAGAACAGGAAATAGCATTTCCAGAGCATCTGCCATGGCTGTCTACAAGAAGTGCTTGGAGTGATACTACATTGTAAATCAATGAAGATTATAGGCAGCAGCACGTGTCAGACTTATTTTCTGAACAGTGGTTGTTCAGTCAGAGCCTTGGACTCTGCTGCTCTGAGACATGACTCACAACAGGATAATGACCAAGAAAATAAATCCTTAGGTTTTAAAATAATTCTTGATAGAATCATATTACAGAGGAAAAGCTTCACCTTTCAGAAGAACTATTTTTGGAAGCAAGAATAGCTGTTATGGTGTCATGCATGGCTAGAGTAAGGCTTTGGCAAAATTATTATTTTCAATTTTAGCTTTTCTTTATATCTTTCTTTAGTGTAGACATTAAAAATAACTTTGTTCATGGCTGATCCTGGTCTGCAAGCAGGAGCAGCACTCAAAGCTGCTGATCAGGGCGTACAAAGTTTTAATGATGTATAACAATCAGTCTGTGAAAAATCAACTAACATTACTGCATTGTGTTGCATTATATCTCCATACTGAAATGTTCCATTAGCCACTGGGTCCAGATGTTGTTTTGATCTGCTGACTGTATTTGATCTCCTTTATTAGTATCAGCCTTGGTGTGCCCTAGAAATTATTTTGTCTTTCCTTTATGCTAATACAAATTTACAGAGAAGTATGATGTAATTTGTGAAGGAGTTCTATGGTGCTTTCAGCTCACATTATGTAATTTTTCTGGCAGCTTTTTGGTATAAACTATCCAAATTTGTATTTATTTGGTCTGGGTTTGCTAGCTGAGCTTTGTGGCTTCATTGCAAACATCACAGGCTGTGATAAAAGTGTGTGAAAGCTTACAGAAAAATAAGGAAATTAAAATAGAACCGAAACAATGTCAGCACACAGACTCTGTCCATGGAAGTGCCATGAACACTCAAGGATCTTCATGTCTTGTATTCTTGGTAGTAAAGGCTGACCACTTCTTGTTCTATTTGAATAGCACTGTACCATTCATGTTTTAAAATCTTTCAGAAATTATAAATGCTTTGTCAAACGGGAAGTTTTCATACACAACAGGAACACAAAAGCTTTTGTCAGCTAGGAATTCAATTTATTTCTGTTTTCATTACTATGGCTCAGCAAGAATACTTAAAATAATTATTTGAACTCCATAAAGTTCATTACAACTGGACAAGCTGAAGAACACCACATATTCATATAAATGTGTTCAATTGTTTCACAATCTTTATCAAATTTTCAAGGACACTCTGCAGCCATGTCATAAGAGAAACTTCTGGCAAGAATAAGTAAAAGTGAGGCCAAACTTCTCAAAGTCATGCAGGAACCTGTGCTACCCAATGTATTAATAAAAAACCTGGGAAGGACATGAGCTATAGGATGGTGACATTAAGGGTAACATCTAGAAAAGCCAAGTGTGAAGAGCTGCAGAAATATGTGAGTGATTGAGCAAGAAACTGGAATGAAATTTGGTGTAGGGAAATCTTACATAAAGTGTTCCACAAGGCAAAATATCTGAGCTTTCTGCATAAGATAATGGACAATGAGTGGATGATGACTTCTTTAGAGGTCTTAGGGCTCTGACTGATACTGCCAAGAAAATGTCATCTCAGTATAAAATGGTGCTCAAAATAAAAGGCAAGTCAAAAGGAACAGAGAGCAAGCGGGAGGGTTTGTTTGCCACTGAATAATGTGTTTTTCTCGTCCTTTGAATACCGTGTGTAATTTCAGTACTGTAGTTTCAGATATGAAGGAGTCGAGGCAGGATAACTCAAGGGTATGAAAAGATTGGGCACTCTATCTGTACTGGGAGCTGCTTAATAGGTGGGGATGCCTCAACCTGCAAAAGAAAGAAATTTGGCAGTTATTGTAGAGATAGATCTGCATACGAAATTGTGAGCACCTGAGGGATTGGTCGAGTTTACTGTTGTCTGGTTCTACAACAAAGAGGCTTCAAATTCAGAGTGGGAACAAGGTTGAAAACAATGTGAAATGATTATTCAGGCAACTGGTCTGTGAAACTCCTTGCCAAACAATGCTGCCAAGGTGCAGTTTACATGGCCCAAGGGCCACTAGGGTTAACTAAACACTCAGAAACACATGCAAATGCAGGAATCACCCTGAAGTGGAAATAGCTGGGGGCTGACAGAGTGTTACAGAGAAGTGTCATATATTCTTGGCTTGTATATGTAGTTTCCCAGGCATCCACTTCAAAATGACTGCTGGAAGCAGGATAAGGAACAAGTTAGACTTTTGGTATGGCACAGTGTGGATGGCCTTAAGTATGCCAGTCTCTAAATAATGCCTCTAAATATTCCAGCTATGGCAAAGAGCAAGGAGGTACTTTTCTGTGTGCTACTGACTTCAGAAATAGTACAGAAGCACAGAGAGGGAGAATTGTTTCACTAGGTGTAGCTTCCTTCAATCGTCTTGGTGATGACAACACAATTTTAAAAAATCTTCTAATCTGCAATAATTTCTCTCTTCACTTCTGGTAAGGACCTCCTTGCTTGAGAGCTTTCCAAAACAATACAGCACAAGGCAGAAAAATACATTGAAAAAATCACAAGGTGTGCATTGCCTCTAACATAAACACATCATCATCTTGGCTATTAATATGTATGTTTAGCTGAACTTTACTTTGTGCAAGGAATATTTGGGGTTTTTTGTTGGGGGGAGGGGGAGGGCAAAGCTCTGAAAGAGAGGGAATTGCTACAAAGAGTTGTCATCAACCAAGAGCTGCCACAAAGAGGTGTGTTTATGAAAAAATGTCTTAAGCAGTGTCTTCTACATGGATAAAACGTAAGCTTTGGAAAATTTAGAGATATCTAACACAAGGTTTTCCTTCTACAGCAGCACTGTCAAACACCACCACCCATATATTTGCATTGAAAGACATAAAATCCATCTAAACTGCAGCTGCTGCTGCCGCCACATGCTGTACTGTCTTCCCACACAGAATAACAGAATAGTTTGGGCTGGAATAGACCTTCAAGATCATCCCATTCAAATCCCTTTGCCATGGGGAGCAGCACGTACCCCTAGTGCAAGATGCTCACAGCCCCATCCAGACTGGCCTTGAACATTTCCAGGGATGGGGCATCCATAGCTTCTCTGGCAGCTCTTGAACACAAGGTCTTCCCTCCCAGTGTCTTTCATCAGTCTGTATAAATGGGCAGTTACCCAGCCCAAGGAGTAGATGCATCAATGAGTTAACCTTGCAAAGAAAAATTTCTGTTTTCCAGTGGCATCAGTCCCGTCATGCACAAGGGGTAGGAGCAATGCCAGGGAGGGGCCCTGTCTGGTCAACCACTGGTTTGTGCCTTGCTCCTCCCAGTGGGCGCTGACTGAGGTGAGAGGACTCTTTCCTGTACAGAAACTATTATTTATCAGTGTTCAGTAAAGGTAAAATGATAAAGCAAACACTGTGAAGGCTTAGTAACTTCAGTGGTTCAGTGTGACCTTTTCCTGGCAAAAGGCATTTCAAACATCTCTGTTGTCATTTGGAAGCACCTTTCCTTTTCTCGAAGAAGTTTTTTACACAAAGTCTGGCAAAGTCATCTTTCCTTTAATCCTTCTTCTGGAAATCTATTCTGTGACAGTGGAGGAACTTGTGAAAGTTATCTTTATAGGACTATTGCTTTTTTAATGGCTGTGTTTCTTTCTCTTCCTATGTATAGGTTTATATACTGTAAGACACTGCAAAATCAGCCTTTGCCACTTGTCAGTGCCTTAACCAAGAAATAAATATCTCACCTGCTCTGACCTCCAAAATCCAAGCTATCCTGGGAAAGGTGACTTTTGACTATAAATTGTAACAACATGCTGTATTAAAGAGCATGTCAAAATAGATCTCTTTGCAATTCTCATTTGTGCTAGCATCTGGAATAATTTAAATTATAAATTAAAAACTGACCTCTGTGGTTAGTCAAATCAAAAGGCCTGAAAGGCTTCATGTTTAAAGAACTATTTGATTCCTATACAAATCAGGAAGTTGGAGAAGCCAAAATCTGACCAAATCCTTCAAAAGAAAATAAGTAGGACAGGAAAACAAAATAAAAAGGGGAAGCGGGGGAAGGGGGAAGTGTAGGAGAAACCTGTTTACTGATCACTAAACCACAAACCTAGACATAAAAAAAGAAAAAAAGTAATGTATACATTCTGCTAACCTTGGAGCAATGAACTTACCTGGTAACCATTTCAATGACATGCTGTAACTCAAAGTTTTCTGCCAAGGACTTACTTGAAAGTTAAGCATATGTTTGATGTCTGTAACAAGAAGAGATGGATTATTCATGATGTTTAATGTTCAGGGATAGATTTCACCAGGGTCATACCGAGGGGAACATGCTGCCTGAATGCAAATTCCTTATTGGACAAGCCTCTTCTATCAGGACTGCAGGTATAGAACTCCTGCTGGTGCTGCCAGCTCCAGATCCCCAGCCCTGTACCAGGTGGAGGAGAGTTCAAACAGGGCCAGGCAAAAACTTCATGTGGTTTGGAAGCTTTCCAGTGGCTTTTCTCAGTTACATGAGTAAGAATTGTTAAATATATGCAGTCAGCACTGCGTGGAGCAATTCTGCTGAAAAATGCAATATCCTTTCCCTTGATTTAGGCAGGGGATTAATTAAAAACACATATGCATGTACCCTCCTTCCAGAATTCAAGTTGATGTAACTAGGCTGGCAATAAATTTTTGCCAGTTCCCGAGGCATCAGTCTGAATTAGCACAGCATGTTGAGAGGGACAAGGTTAGTTCTTTCTTTGACCAGGATGTCTCCAGCTCAGGTAAAGACCTTCACCTTTATGCAAAAGCAAAGTTTACCAGATTATGTGGGTGCAGGAGGATAATGTAGCAGGAAATGCAGGCTTCTGTACCGGAGTGGGAACTGCAAATGTCAGCTCAGTGTACTGAGAAAGCAGTCAGCCTTAGGAAACTCAGGTTACATTATGATACTCAGTGAAGACTGGCTGGCTAGCATAAATCCTTGATATTTATTCTGTAACTGTTTTCTTTAAACATGTGATGAGGCAGGTCCTTGCTTTGCCAGCAAGTAAGCATTTGCTCCATTCTCAAATCCTCTGAATGACAGAAAAGGTCAAAATTGCTGCATAATCACTTCTCAGCATTTCAAAATTAATAGCCTCACAGCTCACTATCAAATCAGTAATCTTTTATTTTTCTTAAAAGTGGAAAGCACTGAGTGGCTATAAACAAGGTCTATTACTAAGCTATTCTATTTTGAAAGATATTCAAGTGTTCTGGAAGTAAATCACAAATTGGTGTTCTCTGATGTAAGTACAAAATCATATAGCCATGTCTTTTTAAGTACTAGGGCACAGAAGAAGTAGTTTCAATGTTATAGAAGAGGCCTTTAAAGAACTAGTTAATGACCTCTGTGTAATTTAATATTTCTTACTATATTTCATGGAAAAAAAGCACACAGAGAGATTCTCTAAACATCTAGTTCCTATAGTGTTTTTGAATTACACATTTCATTTGTTTTACAAGGCAGCTTGTGGAAAATTGCTAACATGGAGATGGAAGCATGGGTTCCTAGTAAAGAATAAGGAAACATGAATTCTTTTCCTGGCTCTGCTGTAATTTTCCAAATGACCCTAAGCTATATTCTTAACATTTGTGCACTTTTAGTTGAACACTCTAGACTAATGTCCTTTCCCCTCATACTGTCTTTGCTTGTCTTTCTCAGTAGCAAGCTGCTTGAAGCATGCCAATTCTCACCACACACTATGCAGGTCCTACGACAACAATATCTGATTTTAATGATTACCAGATCCATTCAATGAATAACATCCAAACTAAAGATGGAAGCATCACTCAGGAAAGAAACCAGCAAGCAATGCAGGAAAATGTTATGAAAGGAACTAAAAATTTCAATCTTTTGGGCTTTGTGGGCAGAGGGGAAGGTAAACTGAGATGTGATGTGAAGGCTGAGGGTGGAATTTGTCTGTTGAAATGAAGGCAAGACATAAAACACTAGCCTCACAATACAAGAAGAGTCTATCTTATTTTTCCCCTTTTCTGCTTGTATTTATTTCACTAGAAGATGCCCCTGGAAATACACTCCCCTCCTTCTACTACCAAACAAAAGGAGGTTTTAAAAAAATGAAATTAAATGCAGGCAGCTTCTCATAAATTTGAAGTTTGCTAGGCTTATGAAGTTGCAAGAGCAACCCATGCAACTGTATCTCCCAGTTTTCAATTATTGTAGGTTTAGGCACAAAATCACTAACATTTCCATAGGGAATAATGCTAACCTGTAAAATTTGTCCATAAATCACTCAGGGGTAATGATAATTTCATTATTTTACAATCAAATTCCTCCCTAAGAGCAAATTTCGTACAATTTTTCTTTAATCACCACCCCTTCCTTCCCCCTGCCTCTGCACATGAGTGCTGCTATGAAAAACCAGAGAGGAAAAAAATTCTTCTGAGATAGCTTATACTAAAAGGCTCCAGCCAAGTCTAGAAAGCTTGCTCCCAAAATAGAAAATGTTTCTCTAAGTTAAATGATTTCAAGACTCGCTTTCTGTCAGTTTCCTCTGCTTTTTTATTCTGGGGTGTTCAGTCTAAGTTACCATGTGAGTGTTGCAGTGGTGGGTCCATTTCACCTGCCTGTGCCCTGCTCATCTGATGCATTTGCTCTTACAACACCTCACAGCCCAAGGACTTCTTCATTCCCAAAGCCTCAGTAGTAAAAAGCATCTGTCTGATACTATTTGTATTTAAATGCAATACTATATCCAGTGTGACACTATATGTACATATAGTCTAGTGGTAACAACAATTTCTACCACTGCTAATGAGAACAAATTCGATATTAAAAATGGCTTGAAAAATTCTTCAGCCTTTACCATGTATGGCTTCTATGCTTCAAACCCTTCCTTCTGGCTTGAACACATCTATATGCCACCTCGTTATAAATCAGACCAGAAAAAATAAACAGGGGACAGCTTTCACTTGCAGCAGGAGGGGTGTGAAAAGGAAAGGGGTGAAAGGTGAAGAATTGCAATAAAGCACAACTCCTTCCACTTTCTGCTGTGAAGTGCCAGAGAACTGTCTTCACTTTTCCCTCTCCTTTCTTTGTCCCAAATCACTCTTGTCTCCCCTGCCTCACAGATACTGGCCTCTGCATAAGAAAAGATTTTCCTCCTCTGGAGGAAAATTAATTGACAAATTTAATATATGCTTAATTCTCAAGTTATTACCATGATACCATTTTCATGAAAAAAATAACACAACAGTCATCTTTTCTTTTACCTGGGCAGTATCAGTTAGCTATTTCTGGATAGGCAATGATATCAAGAAAAAAAAAAGAAATAGGAGTGCTGCTGTCATTTCGATTATATCTTTGCAGGAAATTTTCAATGTGAGGTCAGAAATACCCACCGTTTTTCACTAATGGTTATAGTGACTTTGTTCGCCTAAGTGCTAAAAGCCGATAATAGCATGTTGCTGTGGTCAAACACCGTGGGCTGTGAGGCAACAAAAGAACTGCATACCTTTTCTTGTGTATGACAAGCTACAAAACTCTCACATGTAACAACGCCACCTGAGCTCTGAATAGCCTGGAATACTCTTTTGTACCACACTGATTGCCTGCTATTATAAAACAGTGGTTATTGCTGTGTTGCATCCAGATGAAAACTTTTTTGTTGCCTAATTAAGCCAGAATAAATGTACTAAAGTACTAAATGAAATGCAAATATTCATCCTACGTTCTCCTTGTCCCAGCCATTGATTCTGCACTGAAGCTGGGAATATTTTATGAAGGTTAAACAAAATACTTGAGCAAAGTCTGCTTTTTATAAACCCTGTCTCTGCCTAACCTTTCCCTCTCAAAAGCATGAAGAAAAAATATACAGTACTGAATGTCTGGCGGCAGCTCCCAGCCACCTTGACACAGTTACTCTGCTGCTAAATCACGTTAGCTGCAAGTTTGCAACAGTGAGATGTTCTTGAATGTTTCGCCTCTGTTTCCACACAGCAATGTTTGGTGTGAGATTTTTGCTTAAATTTCCTTTTCTACAAACCTTGCCCCATTATTTACGATGGCTATCCATTTTTACAATGATGCATTTAGAAGATGCTGGTGAACAACCTCTCTGTACCTGCTGTTGTTTCTTAATGGAAAGTTTCTGAAATTGCTCCAAAGTTCTCTTTGGTTTGTTTGTCATTGAAAGCCCCAACCTGTCTTTGTCCTCTACTCCATTTTGTTTTGGTAAATTTAGTTCTGTTTCTTGATTAGGTGCAAGTGACTGAACAAGTTTTTCCTGGACGATGTGTACTCACAAACATATGTTTGTTGCAAGTTGAAACAAGCTACTGAAAGTTCATTATCCCCTCTGTGCGCAAAACATTAATAAATCAATGAAATAGGTGAAAAAATTCCAAAGTCAATGTATACTATGAAATCCTTCTCCAAGGCCTAATATAGTAATGAACAAATATATATATTTTTAAAGATACATGAAGACCATGGCTACAGGATAGTTTTAAAATAGATAGATAAGCATTGTTCAAGAAAATCAGAACTTTAATTCTGTTATGGACCCAGAAAAGCACTCAAGTTGATGCTCAACTTTAAGCTGATGCTAAAAGTGGGCACTGATAATGGGTCTATTTTCGTTTAAAGGAGGACAGCTGTGTTTATTTCTTTTTCGCCTTAATATTGGGCAAAAGTGCCTTGAGCACTGGGATAGATGGTTTTGTTAACCCCCTAAATAAATCTAAACTATAAACTAAATAATAATATATTAATTTGGCCAAAACCTTTCTCCCCTTTAGCTTAGTAATCTGATGAGCCATTCTTTCCTGCTTTCCATCATCCCATGTGTGCTGTGATGAAACCTATGTTTCCTTAACAGCTCAATAAAAGGAAAATGCTTTTATGAGGTCTCAGTTTAAATTTGTAGTACTTTACTTATTAATTTCCTAGCCTTCCAGTGTTTGTTTTTGATAACAGCTGGCATTGCATTTCATCCCCGTATAAAAAGGATGGCTCTGGCTCTGTCTGCACTCAGAACCACTGCCTAAAAAGGGAAGCAAGAACCCACCAGTCTTCAGCTCACAAAAAAAGTTTGCACATGAAGGCTGTTGGTAGTTCCTGAAACCAAGGGGCTGCTTGTATTTTTCAGTCTCTGCTCTGCTGTAGACTGCTGCCTGGTGGAAGTCAGTGGTTCTGCTTGGCTTCCCATCTCCATTACACCATCAGACTACGACTTGTTATGGTCCAAAGATCTTCTAAGGGATTCCCATTGCCCCTTCCTCTTCCTCACAGCTCAGGAAATGTTCCTCCATGGCCACAGATTGTGCGGTCATACTGAGAGATCTGGACCAGATCCCATTTACTGTTGGATGACTTCAAGGATCTTTTCCTGTCTAAATAAATCTGTGGTTCTGTGGTCAGTACTGCCAACACCTTCAGCCATTCTTAACTGTCTCTTTGTCCTGAGATAGACATTTCTCATCCATTTTTAAATTAGAAGCACTCGGGTCAGTGATTAAAGAAGTACATTGCATACATGTTTATATTTTGATCAGACCTGATAACTTTCAGGTTTTCTGCATAGGCATGTTTCAGAGCAACCTAAATAAATAAAAATAGCTAAACTAGTCTAACAATAAGAAGAACTGGGTTACCATTTTGCTTTCTACTGGGCAAAGAAGAAAAAGCCCTCTAGAGTTACATTTTCTAAGACGAGAGTCTCTAAATATTATTGAGTGGCAGTGGATAACTAGATTACATGAATGCTGGAAAAAATCAGTGTGCCAGTGCTTAAAGATCTTCTGGGAAAACCATTTTTGCTGACTATATTCACAATCAACAGATGTTAAGTACAGGTATTTTTGCTTGCTAGTGCTGAAAGCAGCCAGTTTATTTCAGCTAAAGAACTAGCCCCAAAGTATCATTCATTCACTTCATTTAAATAGAGGTTTACTTGTCTTCGTCAGGATCAAGAAGACCTGGATAAGAGTGAGAAAGATCCACTGACAGGTGTTCCAGCAACCTCCTCACCTCTCTGCCTACAAAAGCCTATGGAAGAAGATAGTGTAGCTCCCACTCTAAATTTTAGCCATTTAACCATGTCATCAGCTCTTAGGGGAGCTGCTTCAAGTGTCTTCATATGAGCCCCAGAAATACACCATTACCATGGTTTGGTGGCCAACAAGACCAATAAAGGTACAGGAATTTCAGTCAGGAAGCCCTTAGAGTAAGGCTGTTGTCATATTCCTCCTGACATTAATGGTGACCTCAGTAATCCAAGCAAAATTAAACAGTGGCAGATCAAAGTCCTGCTGCTGTCTCCACTCTCTGAGCTCACCATTCAGATGCAGAGCTACTCTCAAATAAAAGCCAGATGTTGAACTGGCTCCATTTCCTGATTAGCTGAGATGTCACTTTGAGAGCTGACTGATCCCAGTCCTGAAACTGAACCAACCTTTCCTGTGGGACATCAAGGCAAATAAAATAAAAGGCACAAAGTTGTGCTGCTGGTGATGAGGACAGATTATCTCTTATAAAGTAGTCCTCTCACAGAGAAGGGGTAAAACTACTGCAGGGAAAGTAGCTGTTTGTTCCTGTGCTGCATTACATCATCCTCTTTTAAACCAAGCAATCTGCAGAGCTGACACAAGCAATGCTTCTCATGGCTAATAACACTAAACACTGACAGAGTAAAATATGCTGCTCCTGGTTGGAGGTAAATGGGGCAAAGACAGCCTTGATCCTAATCTTGGCAAAGCTGAATTGCCTGTATATTCTTCTGAGAATTAAAATCTTGGAAAAAGTTGATAAAACCTGGAAAAAAATCAAACTACCAATAAAAAAATAATGAGAGGTTTTTTTTTTTTAACTTGCTTTTGAATGTATGTTTTTGAAAACCCTGTTTTATTTAAATTTGCAATGTTTAGATTTTTCCTAAGATTTTTTTTCTTTGCAGTTTTTATCCAGAAAGACTGGACTTCTTTTTATCTCCTGAAGTTTGAATTTTCCATCAAAAGAACCTATCCAGCTCTAAATTTTGGAAATTTTGTTGTGATTTTGGCAAAAGTAACTTCCATTCCTGTACAATTTAGTGTATGAATATTGTGGAAGTCAGCTTTCCTGTGTCTCTTGAAAAACCATAAAAACCATAAACCCCCCCGTGATAAAACATGATTAAATCTGTCTTGTCAGCTAATCTTCTAAGTCCCCATCACTACTTTATACAGACAAAACTCTTCCAGCCCATATGAAGTCAGTTGGTTTAAGCTGTAGAAAAGATGTGTTCCCAGATCAAATACTTGATTTTAACACTGCCCTGCTAACACTCCTTCCTTGCATTGATTTGGTGAGAGATCAGCTTGAAATATCCACAGTAATTTTTGTCCAATAAAGAGCTGCTATCAAAATTTTAAGATTCTGAATTTCTCTTTTATTTTCAAAATATACAAAAATTGTTTTGGATATATAACATTAAGTTTGAGCAGCAATTTAAATTTAATAAACCCCTGTGATGACTACCCCCAGAAAATGAGTTTATGTGGTTAAGACCCAGCCCTTGGATTTCAGCATTAATTTGTTTGGTTGCTTTGGAGTCAGCAGAATGAATGGATGTGCTCCTTACGCGAGAAAATGTACCTTTCACAGTTTGTTTATTCCTTGCCCCTGGCTCTCTTTTATGAGATCCTCCTGTGAAGCCTGAATTTGAATTTATAGCTTCATACTCACTTCTCTGGAAACTGACTAACAATAAAGATTTTAGAAGGGGTGGCCCCTCCAGTTTCAGGATTAATATCAAAGAAAATGCCAATTGTTCTGTCAAGAAAATGCTTATTTATAAATATTCCTTCTTTCCAGCTTGTAGGTACCATGCATGAAAGTAATTTTAAAATTACCTATTTTCACTTTAAATTCCATTTAAATCTGTGATCTCATAAAAAATTACTGCAGGTATACTGACCTTTTATTTTTTGAAAATTTAAATTCTTTTAAAGATATGGAACAAACCCAGCTCCAAACTACAAAGGCAAACATGAAATGTTATCCTAACTGAAATAATTTGCCATTGGTTTTCATTGTGTTGATGGCTTCCATGGAGCCAGAGTTTTCCCACACTGGATTTTAAAGACAGCCAGTTGCAAAAAGTATGAAAACACTGTGTCCTTTTCCTGGAGAGAAAGCAAGAAAGACAGAATACCCTCATGCTTTTTTTGATATCCTCCTTTTCTAAAAAAGCCTGCTTTTTTTCCATTTCACTGTGTCACTATTCTCCCTGCCCCCACTTGTCTCCTAACAGGTGAGGTTTGGCCGTGCCTGGGTGAAGGTGGCATCTCTTAGGGCCCCAACCTGTGCTTTAGAAATTTCAGACTGGAAGAGCTTTTCCTGCAGTGCCAAAGGCCAAATATTCCCTCCCACTCCCCATTTGTCCATAAAACCCCCATGGTCCAAAGGACAAATTGGTTCCTTCAAGCTTTGGAGTTGTGACTTAACCTACCTGCCAACACACCAAAAGCATGGTGGAGTGGGGACAGGTCTTATTGCTAAAGAAAGTTAATTTTCTTCAAATGAGAAATATATTTAATTTTTTTTAATAAAAAGGCTGATTTTTATTTATTTCTTTATTTCTTTATTCCATTTCTTTTCATGTACACTTTTTCAAAGCAATTAATATGTACCAGAATACAAAAGAAACCATACAGCATCAGAGTTTCTCACTTAGAATTATTTTAGAAGGAGCATCTGATACTGATAATAATAAAAACTTTCTATACAACCACATAATATGCCAAGGGTTGAACATAGAGTTGATTCAAAGCAGTAGTTGAAACCTTTAAGTTACTCCCCAAAACTTCTGAATTGGCAGGTAATTACACAGATAATGGCAATTTTACCATGCTTATGAGCTTTTGCTTCACTAATAATAAAAAGCATATTTTCATTGCTGGAATGACAATTGGATTAATGAAGCGTTGTGAAAAACACTGGGAATGGTATCACTGTATAACACCACTTAAAATCAAAAAGTAAAATGTGGTATCAGTACAGAACCGGCACAGTGATTCTGTCTCTGAAGTGCTTTTCCCTCAGAATAAAACAACAAACAAGAGTCCTATTTTAGTTTAATTTACTTAAATTTATTACTATTAGTGCTATTCAATTTAATTTTTTTACTACCTCTCTTTTTCTACTTGTTCTTGCTTTGGTTTTTTTCCCCCCCAGCCTTTAATACTTTTCAGCATGAACTAATGAGACAAAGAATGATGAACAAGAATCCTGATCTCCAAAGGTCTTGTGGCATTTCCCAGAATCAATACTGGCTAGGTCAACTCAGCACACTCCCACAGTGATCCAAAATCCATCCTGCCTGGGAGGATCAGCACTGGTATCTACAGTGCTCTCAGTACTGCATAGCAATAGGAGAGGAGGAAACTCTTGACCTGCAGATACCTTCAACCTCTGCTACGGATTGTGATGTCTGAAACAGCAGCAGGAATCACTTTGAGGTTCACTTGCTGCTTTCTGTGGCCCAATTCCTGATCCTTCTAGGAAAAAAAAATAAAAATTAAAAAGAACCAAGGAATTCAAGGGGCAGCTCACCAAAGGCTGACCTCCGAAGGCCCTGTGGCACACAGTGGGAATCCCTACTTATGTCAATGCACAAAATTGAGAACATACCTGAGTGCAGTACAGAATTCTCAGGGAGAAGGTTTCTTCAGTATCTGTATGTTTCTCTGGAACTAAACAAATCCAAATGCTTTAAAACCAGATAACAATCTTCTGCTTCAGGCTAATGTAGGCATTGTGAAGCTAAAAATGTCATCAGGTAACCTCACACAAAATCTAGCCCCATTTCTTTCTTTCTCTGTGCTTGGTGCTATGTAAAGATACTTGTACTACCAAGCATTTGGAACTTGTTTGATTTCAGAGAATAAGTCAGAAATGAGTTAGCATTGAGTCTTTGAAAAGTTGTTTGTTGAAAAGTAGCAGCATTAATTAAGAATAAGAAAGCCTCACAGTAGGTCTGGCAGCTTAAACCCAAAGCAGCTTCCCATATTAAAAATATACAGATATTGAAGACGGGAAACATTCTCCCTGAGAATTCTGTGCTGCATTCAGGTATGTTCTTGATTTTGTGCATTGACATAAATAGGGATTCCCACAGTGTGAATAGTCGGGCTTGTGACTTTAATCTGCAGCACACATGTGTGATGATTTAATGGGCCTCCTGTTTAGTTTATAGCCTATCCACCCTCCCAGAAGCAGAGAGTAATGATCACAACCCAGGACAGTTGCAAAGCATATGTGGAACGCTTTTCAGCCCTAAGGCTCTAACCTCTTCTGTGGGCCACCACTGCCATGTGGCGAGGCTGTTACCATCCCTGACTGAAGCACAATTCACAAACTCCTTACACATGGTTGATGCAAACCTCTACAAGGCTGTGCCCCATTGTTTGGCAGGCAAGAAGATGCATCAGCCTTTGCTTCTCTTCTTTTCTTGCTGTGCCTGAGAGAAAATTACTTGTCAATGTTCATTTATGAAATAGTAATTGAATTTTTCTCCTGATGATTAAAGAAATTACAGATGTTGACATGTATATCTTAAATAAAAACAAAATGCTGACCAAACCAGAGTCATGTGGAGGGACCACTGTTACCTCCTGATGCAAACTACAGACCCCAGCTGAATCCCAGATGCTCGCTGGAGGATGCACAAAGAGGACTCTGTTTATTGTCACTGCATGGTTGTCTCAGCAGTATGTCCAATATAAAATGATAAAACTTGCTTTTAAGATATTTATCAGATGAAGAAACAAACCAAAAAGCTTAGGAGTCTAGAAGAAGTCTTGATTGACAAATGAGAATCTGAATAAGAATTGTATTGAAAACCCTGTCAGTTTACAATTATCCTTTTTGAAGAGGTCCTTCATTTATTTTGTTTACCTTTTTTTGGTTGCTATTTCTGTTCTCACTCTCTCAGTCTTTCTGACTAGGTTTTAACATCCCATTGCAAGAATAGGAAAACTGTGAGGAGGAATCTAAGTTATTACTTCTGAGCACATTGACTCTTAATGTGAAATGGCCACTTTGATGAGAATTCAATTCTATTTCAATAAGAAACAGTTGATTCTCTAAGTTTGCATAGAAAACAAGTGTGTTTTAATTTAAAAGATTATTAAATGATGACCGATTTTTTCCTACTAAAACATAGCTTTTATGGAATTACAACCTATGGAACCTGGACACATTCTTCTGAACAAATCAAACTAATTATGGGAGCTGTAGTAAGTTATCTGGAAAACAGGAGTTTTGATAACACAAATCAACAAAATTTAAGCAATGCAGGGTCACGCCTCCTCCTGGTTATGACTGGAAGAGATCTGGTGATTTACACTAGCAGAGAATGTGTTCTGTAAATTTCTCAGTTATTTTTACTAAACAGAGAAAACAGTCACAATTTTTTTTAAATTATTTTTTTTAATTTTTTTTTAATTCTGTTTTATTATATTTTTTTATTCACAGTCTACACAGATCTCCACCCATATCTTGAAAATCTGCTGGCAATACTTAGGCTGGAACACACACTTAGGCAACAGGAATACATTTTGGAGAGAAAAACTTTTATAGTGGAAAGGCTTACATACTCCAAAGCATTCACAGCAAAGGCAGTGGAATAAGAGAAAGGGAAAACACACAAAGAACAAAATGTATTCTTGCAAGAAACTCCATGAGAAACTGCATTCCAGTTAATACTGGGTAATCCCGAGAAGAAGAGCTTTAGCTTACTATTTTCTTGCCCACTGACACCTTAAAGCTAAATGTCACTCCTGTGCTTGGGGTCTTTGTACACATACCCTTTAGCAGAATGATCATCTTAAGGTTTGTTTTCCATGACCAGTATGCCTGGAATTTGATTCTTTCTTCCTGTTATGCAATTTACAGTCAAGCTGTGGATTTTAACCCAGTTCATCTTGCAAGATTTCTGGAGCAAATCTTACCAATTAGAATATTGGAGTGCTTTCTGGCTATGTTTTATCTTATCTTCAACTCCAAGGTGCTCATTCACCAGTTAGAAAACTACGAAACTGCAGCATGTCCTCTTAGAGCATGACTCAGATTTTAAAATAAAAAAAATTTAAGAAGTAAGTGTGCAAATGTCTGCTGGTAACAAGAATCGAATAATACTCAGAATCAAGGATTAAACCGGAAGAAGATTAATAACTCCACCTTTCTGTTCATTGCCTGGTTCAAATTTTGATGTATTAAATAAATTAAATACTTGATGTGTCACATATTAAAAAGAAGAGAAAAATGTAAAGATTTGTAGATTTACTTACTTCATCCTCTAGCATTCATACTTAGTCCAAGGAAGACTGTAAGGATTACAATTCTGTTAGAATTTGAAACCAGTATTTAGAAAAGAATCATTCTGCATCTTGTATTTTGTGATATTTTATGTGTATTTTGGGATATTGTAGTTAACAGAGATCATCAATTAAATATTTTGTTTGAGGAATACATTTTGCATGTGCTAGTACTCCTCAGAGGGATAGTGCTATTTATGTTTCTGCATTCTTCCACTTCTATGGAAGGAGTGAACTAAATACGGCAAGGGGGAGGCATGTTCCAGGCATTGTGGGTCTCAGCAAATCTGCAGCTTCCAAGCCCTTGCAAACCCTTGGGAATGCAACTGCCTGAGTTGAAGTCAGCCTTACATGGATGATTTTGAAAGCAGATTGTGGGTCAACAGCCAACTGCAGCTACGGGGAGAAAAAATCTCCAAGAGTTTATAGGACAACTGAGTCCTGGCTGGAGACAAACTGCATGACAGTGCTCTGCCTTTCTGTGGGGACGGGGCTGGGCCAGCCCTGGACTGTGCTGACAAGGTCACCTCTTGCTGAGCCCCTCCTCGTGCCCCTCTTGTCGAGGGGCAGAGTCACCTGCTCAGGGTTTTGGCTCTCCCATCACTGGCAGGTAACCCAGCCCGCAAGAAGTGATGCAAGCAAACTAACTTGAGCAATGCTGCCATGGCACTGGGGAAGGAAGTCAGAAGATAATGGATTAGCAATTCCAAGGAGAGGTTACTCCCATTAGTCATGGAAACTATTTTCCTTACCATTCAGGGACATTAATAATAGTGTTAATTACACCAATTAACAGCCTTCCATGGTAATATGAATTATAATTAGTATGAAGGTTTTGCTAATTAAAACTTGAATTAACCCCAGTACCAACTAATTAAATTAGAACCACAATCAGTTTACTTTAGGAAAAAACATGTATAGCTGTTTCTGCCCATCTGACCTTGAATCCCCTCCTCCCCAACTTCCCCCTGCCCCAAAATCTGTCACTAAGTATGATTCTCCATGGTGCCATTCCATAGCAGCTCTGTGCAAGGATTTCTTGTGCTTAGGAGTTGTTCTCAGCTGATTGGCCTGCTTGGCTGTACAAACAGCTCCTTGTTAGGAATACAGGGTGATTTTTCTGATAAAGGGGAATACCTTCAGACAGAACAAGGTGAGCAGAGACAAATGTCTTCTCTTGACAGAGAAACAGGAACAATGCTGGTTTTTTGCTAGGTTACTTCTTGTCATTGTTGCTGTTTTTGTTAATTGTAATGGTGGTGTTAGCCAAAGGTGTGTATTTACAGCCAAATTACAAACTTAATTCTACTGGTGAACTTTGTAGGATCATCTAGTACTGTGACTTGCTTTTGTACGTCATGCCAATGGGCACAGTTTCTTTTCTCTCAACAATTTTCTGCCTTCGTGTTTTTCTTCCTTTCACTGCTGTCCTCTAGGAGCAATATCCAGGAAGTTAAAGGGAAAATCATTCACCCTGTATCCCCAGCCTGGTTCTGCCACTGTGGGATTCTCCCTTACTACCAATTTCATCATACTTGAATCAAGACAATAGTGGCAAACACATTTATAGAATGTATGGGTGTGGACAAAAGTGTTATTTTCAATTTCTCTTTTCTCAACATTTTAGAAACAACCATAGAATAACAAATGCTCTTTCTGTGGAATCAGATTTTATAAGATTAAAAAATTGCAGAATATTTGGATATGTTTATTATACAGAAGCAAAAGGTAGAATAGCATTTTGGGACTCACATAGTTAATATTAATTTTAATAGTTATAATCAGCTTTCACAACTGTTGGCTCAGAGAATGATCAGCTGTCACTGATAATCAAGTTGTTCCTTTTTATTTAACTGAGGTCAGTAAAAGAGTACAAGTGTAGTCTCTAAAATATAACAGCTATAATGCATTTCAGAAGAATATTGGAAGTGGAGAAGTCTCACACTTTTTCAAAGATAGTTTTTTTTACTCATCCAAAAAAAAGTAATTTCTCTCATTTTTTAAAAGAAAAAAATCAACTGATGTTCTATCTTCTTGCGATCTCTTGTTCCATTGAGCTATGGTGCTTGAAATAAAGTGCACAGTGAGTAAAAGTACAAGGAAAAAGAACATGTTGTTCTAGGAGCTCTGAAGTGAGGAAGGTTTTAATCTTAGAAGCCATTTAGATCCCACGGAGATGGTTACCATAACACTGAGACAGTGTCAGGTGTAATAAGTGTTTCTCCTGGGTGACCAGGAAAACTTTTTCCATCATGCCAAGAAAGCACAGTTTAATCACAGACATGCCTGGGCAGATCCCTCTGTGTTCAGTCATGGGTCTGTAAGTACAAACAGCTGCCCAAGCAGAGAGTTTTCCATTGAAGCCAAGGCCTTGGAAAGGAGCAAGGACATGGCACTGCTGCAATGTATTACTGGGGGAACTCCTTGATGTTGAGGGCATGCTGTCCTTGAGGGACAGAAAATTTCTATGACTGAACATTATTCCTCTGTGAGCTTCACCCAAGTTTTGATCATACTAACGTCACCATCAGTTTGTTCAAGGAGATTTTTCATGGGATGCATTGAAGTAAAAGTCTCATCTCACACTGGGTTTACGTGAGGAGGCTTTCCTGGAGGTGTGGTGCTGTAGGCTGTCCCTCCCCTACTGACTTTGGGAAGAAACATTTAGAGATCATTATCAACATTTGTCAGGGAAATTGCTCTGACTTCATATTGCACCAACACATCATGTGTAGAAAAAAAAAGTCTTGAAAGGATTTTTGTGTGCAGTTTCTTTTGCTTTCTGAGTTGGATAAACAGTTCAATGTGTTTTCATGGGGATATTAATATATTCTTTGTCTTCCTTTGCCCATTTATGCTAAAAGCAGTGGAATTTAGAGCTCTCACACTGAGAAAACTGTCTCTGGGTGGCAACAGGCATATCTGAGCATGACTTCCTTGTCATTTTGAGCACACCTCACACTTCTCATCCTGATGACAAACACAGGTTTTCAAGCAATTATGCTTGCTTCTACCCATTGCCCAATCTAACAGCCATTAATGTCAAGAACTCTACTGATTTCACTGATCACAGCACCCCATCCCTTCTCTTGTAAACACCTATTTCCTCAAGTGGTTTTAATTCTGAGTTAAGATTTCTTAGAGTGTGTTAAATGCAAAGACTTAGGCCACCTTAACTTTGGATAGCATAAAACTTGGGTCATGATGGTGAAAATGTGCACGTAAGTTAGGAAATCAGAAATATACATCCATTATAATTATGCTGTTCACCAGCTCTATAAAGCTGGCAAAACCTTCCCTTTAATGATAACAGGGAATCAGAAGTAAGTATGACTCAAAACAATGAACTGTTTCAAATCAAAGCTGAATTCCTCCAGGTTAAACAGCAGTAAAACTGCCAATAGGTACACAGTTGAGAGGTTTAGATACACTTGTTGTTTTGGCTGGTGTCCAATTATAAAAAACACTGTCCTTGAAACTTGGCAATGAGTGATCGTAGAAGTAATTCCACAAAGAGATAATGGGATTTAGACAAACAATGGGGAAGTGGGGAGGAACAGGGGAAGGTTTAAAGCTAACTTGCAGACAGACTTCCTTCAGTAGACAGGTATGGTTGTTTTGCAAGGATGAAGTAGAAAGGAAAGGACTCTTTCACTTTGATTCACTTCTAAGAGCATACACCAAAGTTGTAAATCTGTTTCAAATGCTTATGATGGTGAAACACCCTGGTGCCTCTGTTTGACACAGCCATAACTGTCTCTCAAATAAAAAAAATCCTTTCACAAAATCTCATGGAGTGACCAGACTGAAGAGTTATAGCACAGGTCTTGTCATTGTTTTAAGTTGCCGAAGAGGAGTTGAGAGCCATTCTTAGTTCAGTGCAACCTGTCCCCAGTGGGCAGGGGAGGCTGGGAAGCAGGGGGAAGGGTGGTCTTCAGAGGAACAAATAACCTCTGCAGGGAAAGGATTCTCACGGTTTTCAGGCCCAGGGAGCCTGTCAACACAGTATTGAAACATACAACCACTTTGTTAGCCACTCCAGCACCACCACTCCTGGGTACCAAACTATAAGATATGCCATTAAAATGAGAAAAATGAGAACCTGCTTCTCTCGTGGGCATCAGTTTGGCTGGTCAGACATATCTAAGCTGGCCTTTATAGAGTAAAAAATGTACCACTGCAAAGATAAATGTCTACAGGCATTGGCATAATGGTGAGTTCCATCACCAGAGTCATTCTGTTCTCTTTGTGCATCTCTTTTTTATATGTTCAGTATAATTACAAAATGTGGGAAAGATCTTTGAGGACTGGGTCATCTGTCCTTTGTTAAGATACAGCCTCACAGAGCTGGCTGAAGTTAGGCTGTTGCATAAGTGAGACTGTAGGACTGGATGGATCAGCTTGCCCAAAACCTGTTAAGACACACTTCTATTCAAGCAACAGAAGGAACCAGACAGAAAGTCAATATAACTCAGAAGGAAGTAAGGGGAAAGATGGACCTTTTCAGGTATTTCCATATTTCTTTTCCCATCATGGTCTCCTACAAAAGCTTTGCTTCCTTAGGTATCAGTGTTTGCCCAGTTTTGAGTTCTGTTGTATCTTATATTAATGTATTTATTTTTCTTCCTGCCCTAGGAAAATTGTTATTATTATTATAACAGGTTTTTTTCCCTGCTAAACGCATAGGACACATCAAATGGAAGGACCATGAGCAGTGTGTGCTTTCACAGAAACCAACATAGTCTGCAACTGCTGGTCTGCAGGGCCTCAGGGTCCTCCACAGCACTGGACTGTATCTTTCTTACCTAAAAACGTGTGTATCTGGATGCCAGCATATAGCTGAAGATATCCAGAGACAGCTAAGTATACTGGGCAGAAGAGAAACCACATGGATATTGAGGGCAGAGTTAGTATTGTAAGCAGGAACAGTTAGGTGAAGAAAAGAGGAACACTACATTGGTTCAGTTTTTAAAGTGTTGTGTCATATCTTCTATTCCAGACACTGTGTGCCATGGAGAAGAAAGATGGGAAAAAACAGTTCCTCAGACTGTGACAGACAGGGTGTAAAAACCCCCATGGTATCCTGGCCTTTAGATTTCCAGGACCTAAAAGCAGGTGGATTAAAAACTGCCCATTAGAGAATCTGGACTCATCAGGCTTAGTGGCAGAGAGGTGGAACCTATGCAGGGAATTTCCTCCCATTGAATAAATCTTTCAGGAAGAAAAAAGCAAAGCTGGACGCTGTGGATGGTTGTTGTGATGGTTGACACATGCAGATTCTCTTTGTATAGAATGAGAATTTATTCCCTGGAGGGCTACTGGTTTCCATAGCTAAGGGAGGAGGAAGGAGATGATAGGCATGATACAACACATTCTATTAAGGGAGCAGAGGAAGGCTGGCTATGCGCTCAAGAAGGGTCTCACACCTAAAAAAGCACAGAAAACGGGAGAAAATATATAAATGTGACCCTCTTCAAAGGCATAGCTGCCATTTGCCATGTGCTTCCAAAAAGGAAAGAGAGTGAAATAGCAGGAAGAAAGAGAAAGCAGGTCTTCAGTTACTTATTTGGAAACTATTTCAGCTGTTTGTATTTCTCACAGTAGCCTGTCACACATCAGATCTCAGGTTTGAATTCCTTCAGTGATGTGCTTCTCATGGTCTTAGACCCAACTACACCAGGCTTTGGTAAACTTAGGCTATGGACTTCCAGTGCTGTCAATGTAATGGCTCTCATTGGCACTGACTTAAATTTAAAATATCACACTCTTGGTTTACACACAATTTTGTATTGTCTGTGCAGGCTGAAGAAGTCCTGTCAAATAGAATGCTGTATAAAGTGTCTCCATTTGAACTATTATGAAGCTGGACCCATTTTATGACTTCAAATACTTTCCACATTATCACATATTTCAGACTGCAAACCCACAGGAAATTAGTAATTCTTTTAAATGGTTGTAGTTTCCCCTCCTTTTTTTTTTTTTTTTTTTTCTGTTCTTTTCTGTGGGGTAGGGGGCAGCTATGGGGGGAGGGAAGATAAAACATATATATTTCCTCTCCTTGAATTATATATAGAAAGTTTTTATGCCAGGAACATAGACCTTTAAAAAGTTGAAAATAGTCAAAACTGCTACTGTGAATTCAGCATTTAAATGCTAAAACATCTGGCTAAAATGCCAACATCTGGTAAAGAAATGTCTTTTTTGCTGTTGTTAATCCCTTTTAGAGAGGTCATTACATTATGTATCTTTCTAAAGATTTAATATAGCTCAAAAATGAATCAACATGATGTAGGAATTACTTAGATTCACCATCTTATGCTGCATGGAAATTTGGACTACATGACCATAAAAGCTCTTTCTGGAATTCAAAATTTATAAATAGCTACCTGCTTCTAGTGATTTCTTAGGAGTGAAATTTGGCTTGTTGAGTAAGTGTGTCAGCATCAGAGTAGATGGTCTGTTCAGCCAGACACATACACTATCTGGCACTGATTGAATATTGGCTCAATTTATTAAACTCAAAAAGAGCCTAAAGTAAAGGTTTTGGCCTGCTTGAGGTTCTGTATAAGTTAAATGCCAATTACATAAATCTGCACTTCTAGGCATTAAATCTTCCATACTGTGAGGGGTATTCTACAGTAATAGTTATGAAATCACATACTATAATCATAGCATAGTATAGTATAGTATAGTATAGTATAGTATGTATAGAATGTATATATATGTATGTGTAGAAAACCATGACTAAAAAAATGCTGAGTATATACATATATTTTCTATTAAAGACATTAAAGCGATCTTCTTTTAAAAGCCCAGCAATTTATTATGGTTATAGTGTCTTAAGTATTCTGAGATTACACACCATGCTGGAGGGGAAGAAAGCTTTAGGTGACTTTGTTTATTTTGCTTTCTCTTTTCTTGGCAGTGGAGAAAGGATGAAGCTGATTTGTTTAAATGCTGTAGAGGTAACCAACGATTAAATTTCAGAGCCATTTGTCAAGCTCTGCTCATGCAAAAATGCAAAAAAGACTGACTGCAAGTTAATTCTATTTATGCTTTATGACAGAGAAAAAACATTCTCAGTAAGAACAAAATTAAGCCTGAAATAATACTTCCAGTCTTTTAGAAAACAGCAAATATTTTACCTCTTCTTCCCAGGAAAATTCTTATATATCTGGTCATTTTGTAAAAAAAAGAAAAATTCAGAAAGAGATGTACCAATTTTTGTGGCTTTACAAGTGAAGGAAACCTTTCCATTTTTTCATATGTGTATTTTCCTGAAAGTAGAAGCCAAGTTTTTGTAGGACTGATGTCACCTACATCTCTCATGACTCATACTTCTGCATTCTGCAAATGCAGAGGTTAGTACCATTTTCCTGTTGATATGTAGCTGCCTTCAGACTGAAGTCCTGGCTCAAAACTGCCTTCTTAGTAATGAACCACAACTGTTCTTAACACCTGTGGTTGAAACACATCTAAACTTGGAAGAGCTCAGACACCTTGAGCAGGAGACTATAAAGCTGCACCTAAAGTTTGCAGTGCACCAGAAAGTAAAACTGACTATTAGAGGCTTAAGGTGGAGCCTAGGAAAAACGGGCAGAAGAAAAACTTTCGCTTCCAGAAATTGCACAGAGATGAAAATTCACTGGCATGTAGGATTGCCTTAGCACCTCCACCACATTTTTCCCATCTTTCTTTTCAGTTTCAGAGGGTATAATATTCCTCAGGTTTGGGGAAATTTTGCTCTCTGTGCAGATACTCAAGAAAGATATAATGTTAATCCCTGAGGCCATTTGTAGCAGGCGCCCTGTGAAAAGAGATGAAGATGCAAAGATGAACTGGGCTAAAAAATTAAGCTGGTGCCTTCTCTTCCTTTTCATGCAAAATGGAAAAAATTATAGCTGATTGCTGACAGTCATTTCACCTCTGAAATGTACTTGTATTCTACGTAATTTTAGGAGTGGGATAGCTAGTTAAAAATAATTACCTTGCTGATTGGAAAGGAGGAATTTCTCCAGAGCTCCAGAGTAATAGGTCCCCTCTGCATACTGTGATGGAGTCAAGCCTGAGTTTTTCCACTGAAGTTGGAATGTGTTTGGTCTGACGGGAAGCACCTGTGTCTTGCAGGCTACTAGACACAGTGAAGGGACTTGGCCAGGGAGTAGTGGGAGTTAGGGAAAAGGGCAGCTTCTCTTGGGAAGTGTTTCACTGAATGAATGTGCTGCTCAGCCTGCAGACGTTTCCCTGAGTTAGGGCTTCACCTATTACATTAGGATGGAGGTCTTGGCAGAGATCTCATGTCCTGGCTCTCTTTAGGTGCAAATTTCATGGGACACACCAAGGATATGATGATTTCAACCCAACCTCTTCTCAGACTGTGATTTTTCATACTGTTAGTGTCCAGGAGACTGCATTCCTTGTCCCTCATCAGTTACAAAGCCTATGACCCAAGAAAATGGATAAGGGAATTTAGCTTCAAACTCTGCTGTTACATTTTGCTACAGGTTGTTGTGAACGTTTTTAGTGGCTTTGGCTGTTGGGCAGGTATTTTTGAGATACATACCAAGCATGTTGCATGCTCTCAAATAAAACCTTCTAGTCTGTTCTATAGATCTGGAAATTTCTCTGGAAAAAAACTGTGACTTGCTAAATAGAAATTACAGCTCCTGGCCTTGAAAATGGACCATTGAAAAACAAGACAGAATGCCAGTGTCTGTGTGTGCAGGTACTCCAAAACTCCCCTGGTTTCTCTTCACCCCCAGGCTCTGAGATAAGTTCTTGTGCAAAGCCAGAACTGCTTTCTTACATTTCTGGCTTTTTATGTAGCATAGCATCATGATACACACATGCAGACTAGCAACAGAGTACAGATTTAAAGGAGTACCTTGCTCTGCACATGGATTAGACATCTGGGCTGCAAGAGAGTTTCTCACATCAAGCCATTTCAAATGCACCAAGAACAACTTCAGAGGAATCCTCTGTTTGGACTGTCTCAAAATGCTGTAATTGTAATTTGGCCTCATCCTGACCCTCACTTTTAAGTACCTTTGATAAGATCCCACACAGATCCAGCTGTCAAACTGTGATGGTAATTAATCTAATAGTATATTTCTAGTAATTTGTAGCAGCCATAGGGAAGAAAAGGTAAATATGTTGCCTAAGTGAAGGAAAGATTAGTGTGCCATCAGGCTTTCTAACCATTTATTGGAAAATGCATTTAATCTCAAAGAAAATAATCTCCATTATAAATCAATATATACCTCATTAGAACAAAATGAGCAGTTGCACTAATGACTTGCATTTAATTGAAATAAGCGGGTGAAGGAAATTAACAGTGTGCCGAAGAAATACTGGATTTTCTTACATGATTAATCCCTTTTTTTAGAAAAAGAGCTTTGGAAAACAACTTAAGGGGGAATAAAATTTACAGTGTTAGGTTTACTCACTGTTCATAACAATATAAAATGTCAGGTTGATTGGCCATTATCATTAGATAAGACAGGTCCAGAATTCCTGGCAGAAGTGATATATAGAGGAGTTAGGTGGGAAGATTTCTTTCTGTCTGTGAGAAGATCAGGGATCATGATGGATACATAAAAAGGCAGCTGCCAAGCAAACAGTGAGTTTAACTCTGCACTGTCTGCTACCCCCAGCCTTACCAGTGGGATTGCTCACATTGCATCTAGTTAAGGTTTTACTTTTGCCTCTGTGGGAAATGGTAGTTCAAGTGTTATTGATGGTATACAGATGTCTGTCTGAGGCAAAGGACACTCGTGTCTTACTGCTGGGAAGAATGAAATCCAGCTTTAAGCTGGACACTAGAGGAGAATTCTGCTGCAAGTGCATTTTGAAATATTTTAGCACCTATGGTCTGCAAAGTTACTAGTAAAAGAGTTAGTGGGATGATGTCAAACAAGGAATTGCATTTTAAAAGTTTTTCTTTAAGTGACATTTATCCCACAGTAAATAATCCACCATAAAACAAATACTTATATGGCTGGCAAAACAGTTATTAAATATATTAAATGCATTTCCTTAAAGATAATCTGTAAATTTAAATATTATTTTAAAAAGATTTTTCTCTAAACCAGCTCACAAAAATGGCTCATTTTCACTTCCTCTCAGTAGTACAGGTTGTACAAGATTTGTGGGCAGGAGGTGTTTGAGTTTTCTGTTTGATAACCTTAACTGAAATGTACCTCATAAAGACATGATCCTTCAGCAGATGTGTGTCTGTTAATAGGCTGTTTTACATCCCAAGCTCACACATTGGCCTTGCAGTTGTGTGGTTTCTTACATCTATGTGGACATGTGCAAAGTGTTGACCCAGAGGAATAGCTCATTCTGGCACTCTCCATGTTGATGCAGCTACTGCATACTTCAAGTCTTAGCAAGGTTAAAGCAGTGGAAAATTACAACATTGAAATAAAAATGAATGTTTGCAGGTGGACTCAAAGATCTCAAAACTCTTTTGCAACGTACATCATTCTATGGTTCTGTGAATCTATATTCCACGAACTGGAAAGGGGTTTAGTGCTGCATTCTGAGCCCAGTCCCACTCTTTCCCGTCACTTCTCACTCATGCCATATTCCATATGGCAGAGGGGATGCACAGCACAAGCTCTTTGCAGCCATCCTGCTGTGGATGCAGTATCCTGCTGCTAATCCGTAACTACAGAGCTGCTCCCTGTCACTCACCACTCCATGCATTAGGACAGACATTTACTCTTAGTTTCAGGGAATGCTGACACATCGATACTGGATGATTGACACATGCTACTGGATGTGTATCTAATATAAGGAGATGGAGCTAGAGCCACCTAGGAAAACAACAGAGAGCCTTCGCGGATGGAGCAGATCCAGTGTGTGCAACCTGATTTCAGGGAAGATGACTGGGTAAATGAGGTTGAAAACCAGGGAAGGTAGTGGTTGTCCACACAGGTTATGACCCATGCACCCTCCTCTTCAACACTGCCAGGCTCACTCCTTTAACAGGTGTGGTTTGCACACCCCTTTGAACTAGAAAAGGGATCCTTATCCCAAAGAAAGACAGTAAATGGATATTCCAGCTATACAAGTGGGAGGGATTTACAGAAGCGTGTAAATTTCTTCTTGGGGAACAAATGCCAAGAAAGGTAAAGAAAATTTTGGCAGGTGAAAGTACCACTTTCCCAGATTTAATATGAAAAAGGGACAGTGTGTTTCTTGAATTTATGTCATTTATTACCCCAAATCCATAACTAATCTGAATTGGATCTGTTACCATTATATTGCATATTATATTGTCTTAGATATTAATAGGTTGTTCTATCCTTTCAAATTATTTGTGTGTTGTGCTCATGAAACAAATAGATAAACAGAGTTGCAGGTTGACAGGTAGTTGAATCTTTTGCTATAAAATATACCAAAGTTTAATTCCATTACTTTTTAAAAAATTTAAGTTAATTTTAAACAGGAATATTTCAAAACATTTTTCTTCTTAATTTGTACTTCTTTTTAATTGTTAAAATAACAATTAGTGGAGGATTTACAAATTTGGAATTTGTGAGGTTTTTTGGAGTTTGTGAGGTTTTAAGAGCCTTCATAATTAAAAAATAAGATTTTTGATGCTTTCATTTAAAAAACTGAAACTGAAATAATTACTGTTGATAAAACACAACGTCAATAACAACTGCATTTTCCCATAAGCACTCATCTTGATTGAAAAGAGTGTGCTGTTATTTTGAGATTTGGTGCTTAGAAAAATATGTGACAGGTGTGGTTGTTACAACACCAGATCAAAGACTCAGAAGCTTAAACTATTGCAGTATAGGAGATGCAACATTACAATATTCAGTTGATAAGGCAATCATTAGAAAATATCTTTGCTGAGAATTTCTTACCTGTTATATTACATTTAGGATTAAATTTTTCAGTATCTGAGGTATTAAAATGAGGGTCTCAGCAGCACACAGCTAAAAATCTATGTATTTATGCCAAAGTGGATGAAGTCTACATCAGGAAGTCTCTTTCTTCATGCAAATTAACATCTTACAAATCTATGGGGTTTTTGCCCTCTGTGTATCAAATACCATATCCACATGCACTCTAACACATGTAGATAAACTTTGCACAATTACAATTTTGTGGGTATATATTCTTGTTAAACACACTGCTTACTCAAAGCAGACTTCTTACTGGAACTGCTGCTTACTTGGAGAGCTCCAAAAGAAATATATCCTAGCACAGATTCATGGTTGATGTTTTAAAACAGTATCAAATGGATGAGGAAAAAATCCACTGTTTTGATTTGATTACAGTTCTTGACATTTTCAAATTAAAAAAACCCCAAGGTCTCCCTGTGTTTACTAATCATGCTCAGAGTGTGCCTTGCCCAGTTTAGCAGGCCAGACTGTGTCAGGCATTGATTACACTAAGTAATTTGCTAATAATACTTTAGTTGAAAGGCAGTCAGAATGCAAAGCAACCTTCACAAAAATGGTGCTGATGCCTCAATCAAAAATTGGGAAAAAAAGCCGAATACTAAATTTTTTGGTCTGTGACTAACTCAAGCACAACCTGAAACAGGATTCTCAGCTTCCATTGTGTTGTGGAATTTGTATCACTAATAATGTAAGTATAAGAAGATCTTTAAGTAAAACTTCTTTCTTATTTATCAGGCTGAAAACTTCTCTGAGCATTGCTTTCACTTTTTCTGCATGTGCTACTTCCAAAATACCAATAATTACAGCTCTGATTTTATTTTACTGGAAGACTGATGGGAAAATAAGCTAGATATATTTATCCCAAGCACTGGCGTTCAAATAAGAAAAGATAGAGGGATACAATTTCTTTTTTTTCTTGGTTGACTATCTGGTGAATTGGGAATGGCTTTCAATATATCCAGAAAACAATTAAGCAGATCAGCTAAATGTGTCTTTCTCTCTTGAGGTTTTTAAAATCTAACTTCAAGTATTTCTCCCACTCCCCATTCAGCAGAAACTACACCCAAAGATCCCCTAAAATTCTGCCTTCCACAGCAGAGTCAATGCTCAAAACATTTTACCAGTACAGCTGTAATGGTAAAGACTGGGACTGTGTACTGACATAATTTGGGTAGCAAACCCCATTCAGTAAAACAGGATTACAGTGACACTAGGCACTTCTGAGACCCAGAGAGCTTAGTGATCCCTCCATACTCACACGTGGAGATTGGTGGTGTGCTGCCATACCTCAAACTGATATCTTTTTTTGGGCTAAGCTCAAACTTACTTTATGCTACAGACAAAGCACAAAGCCAATGCTAATGAAGTGGTCTCTTCCCAGAAGAGCTCTTCTATCTAGCTATAAGTCACTTTTTAGTCAAGAAATTGTGGCAACTTCTTACTTACAAGACATCACATGCATTTTGGCATACAGCAGGCATATAGCTTCAAACACAAGATCAGAAGATGTGTAGGGCTATACAGTGCAGAAATGTCAAAATCAGAAGAAAATTCAGGAGGAACTAAAAGTTTGTACAGTTTAACCCACTTTTGCAGACAAAGGTCTAACTTTTGATGGTTTGCCATCACTGAAAATGTGGCTGCTGCTGCTCAGGATTTAATGGCAATACATAGTTACAAGGCCTAGGCTAAATTTTCAGCAAACTAAGGCAAGCAATCTACAAGCTTTAATTTCTGTGTATTAATGAGCAAAATTACCAGAAACATTGACAGAGCCTTCAGTGAGTTTCTGAGTCATGGTTATGTGGTACTTTGACAGCTGCCTGCAGAACTGGCCTGCGTTAACAAGGCTAAACTGGAGAAAAGTGGGAAAAGTTTCCTGCACCCTCCTACACACAAGAAGGCCACACTGCTGCAAATGGAAAGGGTGTAAGCAGAAATGGATGGCAGGGTACCAATTTGGGCAGCAATGTTCAGCCACTGTAGAGCTGCTCCAGAACTCTGTGTTCTGTTCTGTGCATTAGAAAAAGTGCAAAGAGGGAATATGCATGCCTTTTCACACATATATTTATGTTCCTGATCCTCCAGAAATATTAGGTAGGGCATATACTTCTGCAACATTTAATTCTGAGGAAAAATGGATACGTTAAAAGATAACTTATGATTGACCAATTCCCATGTGAGGTTGAACAGCAGGAGACCTCACACTTTTGGAAGATTCAGGTATTGACTACCATTGCTAGACCAGCAAAAAGTACAGACCCTCAATCTTCAGCAAAGTTAGCTAGTCCACTGCAACCTAGAGAATATTTTCCACAAAAGCTGTGTATCTGCTTTTAACACACTTTCAGGCTCTGAAAAATGCTGGATGAATAGTAACCATACAAAAACGAAAATAAGTGTCATGGGCTGTGGACACTGCTGCAGGCCTAGGCCTTTTCTCACAGGGTCTGAGTTCTTTTCTCAGGCTGTGAAACTCTCTCAGGCCTAGCTGAAACCTTTCCCATGCTAGGGCCTCTGTCTCTACTGTAAACATAAGGGAAAGAATCATAACATAGATAACACACCTGCTGGATCTATGGGAGAACGAGAGACAAGAGGTGTCTCTCACTCTCTCCAATGAACTATCTGTATTTTGTTTTGCACGAACTGTATTATAAAAAGCAATAGCTTTCTTCAATAAACTGCACTCTTTCTTGCATCAAGTAAGAGTTGCCATGTTGCTGTTTCTCTTCGCCGCTCCATAACCATCACAGGCAGCAACAATGGGCAGACAAAAAGGGAGGAAAAAGTGTGCAAGAAGCGGATTCGCTGTGTGTTCTGGCACAGTCAGTGTATATCAAAATCAGCCTTGGCTGTCTCATCAATATCCCACTGCAATTTCAAAGCTTGTTTTGCCATATTTACTGAAGAATACTCCTCCCACTCTACCACGTGCAAAGCATTTTTACACAATAAACTTTTTTCTGAGGTAGTTCTCATTCATCAGCAACAAACCCCTGTATGAGTACTTTTTCACCTCTGGAAAGCAGGGTTGAAATTGTAGCTGTTTCCTTTTTTTCCAAGACACACACGCAAAAGTATGCTGGAAATTCTGTGCTGTGTCAGATGACTTTTAAGGTTTATTCCAGCTCTTTCCATTTCCATGCAATAATACATTAAATAATTTCTTTCAAGATAAGATCAAACGTGGTTAGAAGCTAAAATTCTGCATTTAAATTAACCCTGACCTCCTTCTCTTTTTGTCTTCAAATAGTCTGCCAAATTCTTCTGACTGTCATACATTTAAAGGTCCATTTGTCATCAGTATAAAGTGACATAGCCTTGAATTGCTTTCATCTTTTCTCTTAAAGGAGTCAAGAGAATATGCTGATGCTGACAAGAATGTGTGTGCAACATAAGACAAGGGGGGGGGGAAGCTTGATGTCTTTATAAGACAATTAAGAAAAATTCTCTTCAACAGATTGGAAGCCCTTATGCCATTTGAAGGTGCCAAGGCTTTGTGGCATATTTTTTCCAAACTTTTTAAAGATTATTCTGTTTTCCATAAGTCTAGAAAAGGTGGGTATTTTTGTTTTTAAGGATTTTTCCTTATTAATTTTTTTCTCAAACCCTGCTAAACAGGAACTATCTAAGGTTTTGTGGAAAAATCCCTAGAAATCTCAGATATATTCATCAATGAGATAATACAGCTTTTTGAAGAAAGCGGCATTTATAGTATTCAACAATCTTTTCTTGCCCCTCTTTTTACACTGGAAGTAAATAGAGAGCAGCATCAAAAAATACAAAGTAAACAATTTAAATGTACAATTTAAACCCTTTATTTTGCACTGCTTAACTTTTGTCCTCATACTTTCAACAAGTTGCCATATAAATGAAGAAAGAACACAAACCTAGACCCTTCCTCAACCCCTTCTCATAGCTACATTAAAATAAGGATGGAAGGTACAGTTTGCCATGTAGTTTTAAAGGTCAATCTCAGTACCAGGCATCCTGGGGAAAAGAGACCAGATGAGACACGTTCCTTGGGACAGATCCCAAGGGAACTGTCAATTTTGTATCCAGCAGATAGCTGATACTTAATGCAATGAGAGGTAGATACTTAAAATCAAAACTTTCAGTTTTAAGAGAAAATCTTCCTGTTATGAAGCTTTCTGGTAAAGAATTGTGTGTGTTCATGACAGCAGCAGTGGAAAAGGCTTCTACATAATGTAGAAATGTTCTGTTGGATTTAAATAGGCTGTTCAGATTTTTCAGCTGAAAAAGGAAAGTGAAAAATTGTATTGTGATAAAACCAGCTGGTTTTAGACCTTGAGTGCATGAAATTTGAGGCCAAAAGTAATAATTCTGCATGACACATTTCTTACTTGCAGGCTCTAGAGCCTGAGTGGCAAACTAAATTAAATTCAGGGGTAACTGAGAGAAAAATAACCGACCTTCATTTCTGCTACTGCAGATAATTCAGTGAAAATAATGCCACCTGATAGGTGCAGTAGCTGTGCTAGGTATAGTGTTGTTAAATCACATGTAACTTTCAGAAAATCAGAAGTTCTTGAAGCAGCCTCTCTGCCCCTTGTCATTATCCATATGCCAAGCCAGAGGCTTGTTTACAAAAGAATCAGAAATACAACATTTCACAAAAGAATCAGAAATATACTAGAGAGTGCAGAATAACATGGTATTAAAAGCTAAGAGACAAAACCCTTATGTGGTAGAACTGGTCAAAAACAGCATTCATGCTGCAATTACTTATTAAAATTAATTTGTCATATTAAAGAAAACAGTGTAAGTCACTTCTTTTTCATGCTGTCTTATATCTACTTTAAACTTAAGAAGCCATTTCAAAGACTCACAGATCTCCAAAGGAAAATAACCCAGCCCCATCCTCTGCATGGAAAATGTGAAACTATTGAGAGGAGAAACCTCAAAAATTTATCCCAGTCCTCAGATAGATTCTGTCTGTAACTTATCCTGGCTAGAAAAACATACCCCTTGGAGACTGCAGTGGGAAAATCCCGCACTTCATCTTCCCTCTCCCTTCTATCCATTTCTGTCCTCTGTCTCTGACAGGAGGAGGGCTGAGCCCTCATTTTGGTCAGGAAGAAAAAGTGGTTTTGTCAAACTAAGACTCAACATTCCCTTCATATTCTGCTGCAGCTCAAGAGCAAGGCAGCTTCTACACAAACTGAGACAAGTTTCTGTTCTCAAAGTGCATGCTAGAAAGTGTTTGAGCTTTCAATTTTAAAAGCTTTTAATTTTTTTTTTTTTCAGCAGGACAGCACTTTATCAACATAAGAATAGATTCTTCACCACTTGCATTTGTTTTAGCATCAAAAGCACATCAAGTATGTCTGTATACTGCCTATATTCAAAGTAAAAGTTATTTCTTACAGATAATTTTATTGTATTCTTCAAAGTTATATTTACCTCATTTAATGGAGAAGAAGAAACACAAAATACAAAAAAGAGAAAAGGGAGTAAAGAAAGAGGATCAAATCTGGGCAAATCTCCCTTGGAATTCCATTTAAGAAATATGCAATGAAATAGCTCTTCTGGCCTCCTTTTATTATAAAATTATTTAAATCTCGACATCTTCCCTCAGGACAAGAAATCTACTTTCTGACCAGTTCTAGATGGGAGATCTTAAAGAAGGACTGTAAGCCCTGGTGTAGAAAAAATCACAGTAAAGACGCTTTGTCAAAAGCAGATAAAGACAACGCTCTTCAGAATACTCAAAATTTGTGGAAGGCTGGGCACAGTGAACACCCTGAGGAGAACAGAAAGATTATGGAGAAGCAAAATGGGAACTTGAGACCTTGTGGCAGCCTGAAGGCAAAGCGCTTCAGAGCTGGACCTAATCTCAAAAGAGGAAAGTTCATATACTAACTCTTTCAAGCCCATGGCTGCATTCATCGTCAAGCACAGAGGTCTCCCCTGGGAGCACCATATGCACACCCAGCTCCCAGCACACCCAACTCCCAGCACATCCATCTCCCAGCACATCCAGCTCCCAGCACATCCAGCTCCTAGCTGACCCAGCTCCCAGCACATCCAGCTCCCAGCACACCCAGCTCCCAGCACATCCATCTCCCAGCACATCCAGCTCCTAGCTGACCCAGCTCCCAGCACATCCATCTCCCAGCACACCCAGCTCCCAGCACATCCATCTCCCAGCACATCCAGCTCCCAGCACATCCAGCTCCTAGCTGACCCAGCTCCCAGCACACCCATCTCCCAGCACATCCAGCTCCCAGCACACCCAGCTCCTAGCTGACCCAGCTCCCAGCACATCCATCTCCCACCACACCCAGCTCCCAGCACATCCATCTCCCAGCACATCCAGCTCCTAGCTGACCCAGCTCCCAGCACATCAATCTCCCAGCACACCCAGCTCCTAGCTGACCCAGCTCCCAGCACATCCATCTCCCAGCACACCCAACTCCCAGCACACCCAACTCCCAGCACACCCAACTCCCAGCACATCCAGCTCCCAGCACACCCAGCTCCCAGCACATCCAGCTCCCAGCACATCCATCTCCCAGCACACCCAGCTCCCAGCACATCCATTTCCCAGCACATCCATCTCCCAGCACACCCACCTGCCAGGAGACTCAGCTCCCACCATATCCAGCTCCCAGCACATCCATCTCCCAGCACACCCAGCTCCCAGCACACCCAGCTCTCAGCACATCCAGCTCCCAGCACACCCAGCTCCCAGCACATCCATCTCCCAGCACACCCACCTGCCAGGAGATCCGGCTCCCACCATATCCAGCTCCCAGCACACCCAGCTCCCAGCACACCCAGCTCTCAGCACATCCAGCTCCCAGCACACCCAGCTCCCAGCACATCCATCTCCCAGCACATCCATCTCCCAGCACACCCAGCTCCCAGCACATCCATCTCTCAGCACATCCATCTCCCAGCACACCCACCTGCCAGGAGACCCGGCTCCCACCATATCCAGCTCCCAGCACACCCAGCTCCCAGCACACCCAGCTCCCAGCACATCCATCTCCCAGAACATCCAGCTCCCAGCATATCCAGCCCCCAGCACACCCAGCTCCCAGCACACCCAGCTCCCAGCCTCACCCTAGCCCAGAAGCAAAGCACAAATCTGAGCTCTGGAAAGACATTAGCATATGCTATTTCTCTTACAACATTGCCATTTGTGTCTGCCTGAGCACAGATTTTTGTTCTCTTTGTCTTCTTGATGATACTTGGGAAGCTCAAAAGTCCTTTTGTAGAAGAATTTGAGTCCTTTGAGAAGGACTCTGTCATGTCTTCTCTATGGCAAGACAGAAAGCCCATGAAATGAGGTAGAACTGAAGCAGTAATCACCAAGAAAAGGGAGGACTGAGTGAAAACAGAGAAACCATAATTTATGAAGTTAATATATCCCAAAAGACTTTCCATATGCTTATACTTACGTAGAGATTTCCAGCATTGTGTGCAGTCCACTATTTAAGCACTGACACTGAAAACAAGTAGTATAATTTCCTTGAAATTACTCCTGCCCTTTATTGGCCCATTTCTGTTTTTTCTGAGCCATTTTTAAGCCACTGAATTTCTCCAGCACCTTGGCTTCCCACTCCAGCTGCCTAGTGATGGGAGCAGTAGGGAAGGATAGCACATCCTTCCTGCAGTACCTGCAGGGCCACATGTCCCAGGGAAAGGCTAGACAGTGATGCTGGGGGCTGCAGCAGTGCTCCAGGGTGCTCTATGTTGGTACACACACGGCTGACACAGGAGTGTTCCAGCTGAACACTCACTGGAATGAGTGTTCAGCTGGAACAATGACCTGAGAAGCAAACATTACTGTATACCATCTCTCAAAGCATTGATTGCTATCTCAGCTGAG
Organism: Muscicapa striata striata; assembly: GCA_030060385.1. Taxonomy (NCBI): domain Eukaryota; kingdom Metazoa; phylum Chordata; class Aves; order Passeriformes; family Muscicapidae; genus Muscicapa; species Muscicapa striata. Next base: position 1,556,329 of record JAREIS010000156.1, read on the forward strand.
TGCTCAGACCAAGCTCTCCTCTTACCTCATCTTATAAAAACTGCACCAAGCTTGCTTGACATGTAGGTTTTTGACATGGAAAGTCTCCTTACTTCTTGGGAAAATTTCTACATTAGCATGGAATACCTCTCAGAGATCTGCTGTGCAGCAAGGAGCTGACACTGTTAATCCCACTGGAACATATTAAATTTTTAGGGGTGATGTTGGTGTTTGGTGTGACAAGTAGCATTGATGGGTGAAAATAGAGCATGCTACACCAGTGATGAAAAAAGAGGCTGGGGACACCAGGGTAACCTATTCCTCACGCACAAAGTTGGCTCTTGCCAAGATCTGGGCCCGGCTTTTGCCAAATCTGGTCCTAGCTCTTGGCATGGAAAAGAAGTGCTGGGTATGTTCAGCAATTTTAAAGACGAAGAGAAGACATGGGAGAAAGGGTGATGAAATACAAACAGAAACATGAATGGTTGGCAGTAGCTGAGCAGAAGCCTCATGATTAGTGGATCATGTTATATATGCCTGCTTCCCACAGGTAAACTGAAATGCAGGAACTACAGATGGATCCACCAAGAGAGGAAAGAAGGACAAATGAAGTGGGAAGTGCTTGCAGACGTGGCATTTTTCATAAGTACAGTAGCCTGGCAGTGTATTCAATCCCAACACTGAAAGAAAGCTGTCTTGCCTTGGCTCTGCTAGTCCAATGCCTTTGTCCTATGTCCTCAATCACTTCGGATTACAGTTCCATAGCATTTCTCCTTCATGAATTTAAGCAGGTTTAATCAGACTCAGACCATACTCTAGCAGATCCCAGGATCCTGGAACCTTGCAAAAGTCAGCTCTCCAGAATACTGACAAATAGATACACTGCATCTTCCCCTGATTACAGTTACAGTGACTAAGACCTAGAATCTGTCTGCCAGAGGCCAGAAAGGAGACAGAGCATTTATAAGATCTCCCTGAGTCTCACAGCACTTTCTAAAAAGGCTGCAGAACAACAAGAAACTCCTGAAGTCTAGGCCAGGTTCAAGAACAGTGCTGTGCTTCATCATCCTGCTGCTAGCCACAGCTCTATGGACAAACAGCGGGATATAATAAGTGTGGGATAAGCCCCTTGAGGGCTTGACTTCTGACAAGAAGAAATGCTTGTAGCTTCAGCTCTGCTAAACTCGTGGTCACAGTGACACCCAGTGGAGATTACTTCCATGGCAGGATTGTTTATGCTGCGCTACAGGCTTTCCTCTCGTCCATGTGCTGCTCTGCCTCACCACGTTTCCAGAATGTTTCTCTGTAAGTTCACAAGTTTCAAATGCTGCACACCTCCTCTCATCTGTGTCAGAAAGAGCTTTGTCAGGTGGAGTTCCCAGGCTTCTTCTTTTATTTGGATTCTTCATTCTTTCTGATGTCAGCCTTCTCTCTGAAAGCTGTGAGGACTGAACTTGAACGGTTGCATGAGTGCTGCCCCAGGCAGAAAGAGAGTGCTTTCTTTGAAACTGTAACAACATTCCTGCCTGGGCATAGCATGAGGGTACCTACACCAGGCTCAAGAACTTCAGAGCAGCAAATGAAATGCAGAAGTAGCCAGGGACAAGACACTGCACTGTGTATGCACTGTAGCACATGACTGCATGCAGAAATAGCACCACTGCAGTATCCTCAGGGAGTGCTTTTAAGTGCTGCAATACAGGTGTCTGTTGAGTATATCAGCCAGCCCTAAACTATGTAGCATAGAAGCTTTCACACTTTGCAAGGATTTGTGTCCTGCCCGTCTTTAGCCCTGCAAGCAGTGGTCCGTGTGTGCTCTGCATCATCTTCCCATGACACTCATATTCCCTGCTGCCTCCCCTAGGTAAGAAAGAGAGAGTAAAAGCCAGAACTTTCCAGCCTATGACTGGGGAGACAGAAGGTGATGTAGAGCAAAGGAAAACAGTGCTTCCAGGGGAGGTTTCTCACTCACCTCCTTCATCCTTCAGGAATAAATTGTGAGGGCTGGCGGGAGCAGCTCAATATCAATTGACCTAAGGACTCAGCACCCAGCATTGGACTATCTTTAATTCTCCTGCTCCTTCCTTTCATCTTTGAGTACTCCAAAATAACTTTTTGAGCAAGATGCTGCTTTTCTTTGTTGAGTCCAAAATCACCCAATGAGTTTTTCGTCCTCTTGAACTTGCTTTTCCTACTCACCTCCCTCTATGACTGCAATACTCAAGTTTCAGCAGAGATCGAACTTGAGAGCAGTCCCACCACATGAGCTGTGGTGGGAACATCCTGTCATAGTATAGGTGACATTCAATATCCAACATTGAATTCTCTGGAGCCCAATGTGTGTAGAGCACCATAAGGCGCTTGGTTGCCATCTGCAGCAGGGAATAAAATCTTCCAGTAACTTGTGCTGCCCAACAGAGGCTTTGACCTGTCTGGGACAGGAGCTCAGACCATCCACCTGTGCCGCCAAGCAATGCAGTCAAGTAGTGTCTTTCCCAATGAGCCTGATGCTAACATATCATCAACACTCTAAACTGCATCTAATAGACTGTAATGGTTTCTTCTAGGTGCTGCAGTGTTCGCAATTTATTATTTTAATTTGTGGATTATCACTGAGGATAATCCAATTGTGGATTATCATCTTCTAACTAGTGACACTGTCATCTGAGACAAAAACACAATCCAGGATATTCTTATAATAATGAATGGATGAAAAAGTTTGAACAAGTTCTGAAAAGAAATCAGGCCACTGTTAATGAGTCAGCGCTATGAGGATGGTCATACATGGTATTCGAGCATTCGTGTATCTACTTGTAAAGCCACTACACCCCTGAATCAAAAAGAAACTATACTAAAATATTCATGCGAGTGAGAACTTCTCAAAGCAATGCTAAATACAGCTTTTCAAAGTATACAGCTTGCAAGACATTTCACAATGAACAACCGTATTAAGAATTATGCCAATTAACAATAATTAATATCTATAACCAATTTACAGAAAAATATTGTTTAATCCTGACAATAACAGTCATTAGCTCAGGGATTAACACTACTTTGTTATAGTTCACATATTCAACATTCTATTTGCAGTAATTCTCTGGAAAGACATAGCAAGGCTGTTTTTCCATCTGATTAATCCCTGCAAAATCTGTAAAATCGCCTTTCTCATTCAGATGACTTGAGAAAAACAGCTCAGCTACACAGAGAGTTTGAATAACTCTGGGCAGCCAGTCTTCCTAGACTAGCAGAAGTTAATGTGATGAACTGTCTTAGCTCCTCTGACATTGACTCTCTACCTCCAGAAAGACACCTTCAGTGGTCTGCCTACGCCCCTTCCCCAATCTCTTCTAAGATGTTCTGGCAGAAAGACACTCCCTTACTTTGTCCTGCCCATGTAAGGAGCATGGAGGGCAAAAAGGGGACACACAGCTTCTGGTCTGGAGCACTGCACTTAAGTTCACCATACCGTACTTTCAGTAACTATTTTTTTTTTAATGCAGTGTTTTATAATTTTTTTTTCCTATTCTGAATGACTGCAAACATAACTGATGGAAAGTTATACAGAAAGGTTAAAGATTTCATATGTAAACTGTTGCAGAACACAGCAACTAAGACAATCCTTCTAAAGTTTCTAAAGCCAGTTTCTCAGAGCTCATGGGAGGACATCAGAGCTATGCTACAAACATGCTCAGTTGAAGCCTCTGGTGCTCTTCTGTATCCTTCTGCTGAGCCATGATGAGCTCTGTTCTTACTTACACTTTTCTTTGCTCTTTTCAAAGTGCTTGCAAAAAATCAATTTTCAAGCTACTATGCCACACATGACAAACACACAGTTTGTCTTTCAAACACAGCTTGAGCAATGACAGCTGGAAAGCTCATAAGTAAAACCTGTAATATAGGAACTGATACATACACAAAAGTACACACACACACATATATATATTTGCTTGTTTCTGTTCACTTGAATAACTGATACTTTATAATCCTTAATTCATTCACAGTAATTTCCCATAGTAGCTCTCTTTGTTCGGATAATGATTTGCTCTACAGGCATATCAAGCAGTCTTCAGCTGTTTCCCACGCATTTAAAGGCTGAATTGAATGGATGACGTATCCCTTGGGGTTTTATGCAGCAAGCAATTCTGGGCTACTTCTTGGAAAGGTTGGAGGGGTTAGAGAGGTGGCTGCCTAAGGATGTTATGATGCTTTGACTGTTTGATGTGGAAAGTAATTACATCATCAATGAAACATTCTGAGTGCAACCAGAGAAGCTTAGAAGAAAGGACAGCACTATGAGTCATTTCCAAAAAGAATTGTTTCCTGAGTCTCTGATGGGACAGGAGGGCTTGTGTGGATGGCTTGGTGGGAAGCTCTGAGGAATTGGGAGGCAGAGGCCATGAGCAGCCCCCAGCCTGCCACCTTCTTCCTGCCACCCGGCTGCTCTG